>CM055976.1:15137500-15737500 GCA_029531755.1 Holothuria leucospilota
TCGGCCGATGTTTAGAACTAAAATATCGGTATCGGTAATATCGGCTACTCGCAATATCGGTACAACACTAAATAATAGCAATCCTCTTTACTTCTGTTGTAACAGCCCTCGCTGTCCTTGATAGTAGTCACCCCTTCTGAAGGTGTGTTCAATCACGGAGGAATCATCATGAGACACCATTGCGCAATTAGGATTGCAATATGCTATCTAATCTATTTGAAATTCAACATTTTTTCTTGTTAATAGATCCTGTTTATTATGCTTTCAAAGCGATTGCACTCAGCTACACTGTACAGGATATTCACATTACCGTACGCAGTGCGGGCAGCAGGGACAGCTTTTAATCCCCCTCCCCCGAAATTTTCAAAGCATCGAGCTGTGTAAACTTCCGAAATATAAAAATAAAGATTGCTCAGATGAAACTTAAAAGGCAAGGAAAGTGCCACTTCTAGCAATCAGGGACATGTTCATAGAAAAATGGAAGGGGGGGGCATGTCCGTAGCAAGATGGAAGGGTCGAAGGGGATAACCACCCGTCTTGGGTAGGCCTACATTTGTTTATATTTTTCTAATCCTCATATCTCTGAAAACGTCTTCAAAATTAAAGTTTCTCAGTGCCTTTCGCGCACCTATGCCAAGTGCTTGTTTTTCCATTGTTACTTCCTGTTTGGCACTTTTTGTGAGGTTATATTTCTAATGCCACAGGAAGGCCTCACCATCATCCATCCTCCCTTCCAACCTCAAGCTTTCTGCATCATCACTTCCGGTTAGCTGTTAGTAGGACGGAGCAAAGCTGTAACTTAAAAAATGTCAAAGAATGATTTTTGTGGTTTGTTTAGTGTTCATTAATGGTCATTTGATGAAACTTAAATGCATCATTCTAATGCCAACAATTTTTAAGAACCCCGAGCTTCCAGGGGCTCCTTCCCGGACCCCAACTGAGGCGTTGCACCTGAATCCCACCAGGTGGATCTAAGGCAGACCTTTGCATCCCACGCAACGCCTAATTGCTTATAACAGGTGGACAAATTTGTGACTTCTTTTCTACCTGAGCAAAGAGGCCTGTGACTTGATTTTTGCTTTGACCAATTGACTTGTGACTCGACTTGTGATGAATTATGACTTGAATTGACTTGACTTTGGCTGAACCCAATGACTTGCGACTTGACTTGAACTTTGGAAAAATGACTTGTGACTTGACTTAGACTTGCAAAAATCAGTTGCTATCATCTCTGCCTCCAGGGTTCCTTTCACAACTGTTTCTGGACTAGAAAGTGGGTTACTTGGTCTCTCTAAATTATGTTGGTAGGAGAATGGTAGAGTTCCAGTCCATTTTGTAGCGCAACGAAAGCATCTACTCCATGGCATGTGACGTGGCTCCAAGAACTGGTATGGGATTAAGCTAGAGCTTAGAACCATATTACAAGGCAGGTTCGTAACCTGGCTGTCTTCCTGGGAGGGCCACTTCTCCATTTAAACGAAACTCGAGGTAAAATTTGTAACATTCAAATAAATTTATGAATTTGATCGCCGGTCCTGGCGGCCTGCAATGGAGTGGGGTCTTGTCTAAGGGGTGGTTAACATTACTTTTTATGGACAAATTAAGGATGCTTAGATGGTGACTGGTGCAGCATCTTGCAAATTTTGAAGTTAATCTGAGCCCAACAATTGGCTTGAGCAGAACTCTCAATGAAGAGGGACGGGGTAATCATTAGACCCCCTCGACCCACTCTTGTTATGGATCTGCAAGAAGAGGTGGCAGAGGTCTTGTCTAAGGAGTGGTTACATTAATAAAAAAAAAACTGGACAAATTAAGGATGCTCTGATGCTAACTGGTGCAGTATTTTGCAAGAAGAGGTGGTATGACTACACCACAATGTTGTTGAAACGATTCATCTTTACCATGGCACCTTGTACTACTCAAGGTGCTTCTCCCGACAGAAAGTCCGAGCGGCTCACTAGTATAACGATGCAAACTGGGAGCCTGTTTATTCTACCTGTGTGGCCTTCCGGCGATGGGCATAAGTGTGGAGACGGTGATTGCTCCCGAAATTCAAGCCTTCCAAAGGTACAATCACAACCCATTATTTTTATTGAAAGGGAGAGTTCAGCAGTGGAAATTCAAAACATACTCTTTGAAAAACTTAACCCCTATAATTAAATTCCAGCCCTGATGTATGCCCCCTTCTGGCATTCATACTAATCGACACCGTGGGCCGTTCATGTCTTCATAATGGAACAGGCAAAGGAAACCTCACTATTTTTCCTCATTCAAGCAACTGAGCGGACACGAAATGCCCTGCCACCCGAGGTTTACCAAATCCGTACCAAACCACTGACAGATCTTACTCCTCCTCGATTCCCTGTTATAACCAGTGTACTGACATACCGGGTATATTAATACAGTGCGTTATCAGGTTTTGAATCTCAGCAGAATATAGGGCGGGTTGACGCGCGCGTGCAATCTTCAAGGATGTGATTATTTTCATCCTCTGTAAAATTTGCTTACTTGCAGTTAATAGGTGAGGCATTACTATGACAATACAAAACAACCTATTATACTCATAAGTGGTCTTCAATAGCTAACGAGAACAAAAACAGTGTTCAGTATTTCAAGAAAAACCACCCCCGAGTGAAGACCGTAAATACGTTTAGCTTTCCCTTTCGAATTTAATTTGTATGAAATTGCAATAACTATGTCGAAATTAGGACAGGTCACGAAGTCTGCTTGGTCCTGACATCAACATCATGAGGAGATATGGTGAAACTCAGTTACCTGACCTAATTAAAAAGCCGGGGCAAGCTATTGGGAGAAACTGAGAAATAGTTTGAGGTTCGACCATTATGGATCCTTCTTAACGGGAAACGGGGCATTACTCTTCATACTTGCAATCTTGTTATAAAATATCAAAATTTTTGATGCATTTTTCCACCTGCACACGGCCCCCTCTCTTGGAATGTGTATGTAACTCTATGCATGGATTATGCAATAATACATGTAGGCCGAAGGATTTTTACTAGTATCCTGCCTTTCCATTGGATTTCTGTGTTTAGAACTCCGGGTCAAAGAGCAATAGGATCTAACTCTAATTCAGCTACCCCGCCCCCGCCCCCTTTTTTTCCAAAAGTCCTCTGACTCTCTGGCGAAGAGCCAGGGGCGAAAACCAAACAATACTCCCGAAGGAGTTCTGCTCCGTGAAGGAGTTACAACGTCCCCAAGAGACAAACTTTGACTAAACTGACCCACCCGACAGTGGTCCCGTTCTAGACTGGCTGAATAGAACAGGTCCCACCTGGGAGCCCCGCCCCCTGCTCTCCCTATGGCTCAGGAGATGGCGCATTATCATCATCAGGTTTACACTACTTTCCCTTATAAAGTATCGTTCGTATTATGGTTGTCTGCCTCGAGAGTTACCGTATGTGAGTAGCTAAAGGTGTGTGTGTGTGTGTGTGTCGGGGGGGGGGGTGGGGTGGCCGTGTTATTCATACTCACTGTACTTAAAATAAGATACAGGAAACGCTGACCATATATAATCATGGAAATGAAGAAATAAGCACAGCCTTTTGTGCTAATTCTGTGTACTTGCAGTATGTTTTCTTTGTTGTTTGTTAAGAATGCCTCGGCAAACATTTATCGAAAGTTCCTCATCTTTTGAAATAAACGGAAGGCGTCGTGTACGTAATGTCCGCAATACGATTCGGAATACTGTTTTGAACAGGAACCTTGTGTTTCCCATGTACACATGATTAAATGTATTATCAGGGCAATTTGAGCCGACTGAGAAATACAGAAAACGGAAGACTTTAAAGCAAAACTAAATAATCAACCGTGAGAAAATAACGAGGAAGAGTTTAAGAGATCGCCTTCTACATAAACAAAAGGTAAATTTATCTGAGTGACTCAGTGGCAGGTCGGGAGGAGGGATTCCCCCCAGAAGGTCAATTTAAAATGCTTAAGCCGATACTTATGTAGACTATAGTCAAATACTTGATAAGAAGAGAGTGGCGCCAGGACACAAGCTCCCAGGTACAGGGGGCAACGAGGACGGGTGCGGCAAAGATGGCGACGGGAATTGAGGATGGCGACGAGGGGCAGAGGGGACTGAAGAAAACTTTTATTCAGTACAATTAAATGTCATGTCATATTGGACACAAAAATAAACAGTTCAAGTACACGGGGCCGACATTTTGCGCTGATTTATTAAGGAAAAAGAAAAAAAACAGGCTAACTTGCACAGTTGACGAAGAGAGCCGTAATTTCAGAGTTAAACATTAAAGGATCTGCAGCATTGTAAGCAGAGCTAGATTAACTGTTGGACCGCCTGACCCTTATAGGGGTCATAGGGTCTACGTCTGCCAGACAAAGTCGGGATGACGTTACTCTTCTTAGCCTTAGGGACTGTGAACCCGAGTTGGTTATGGAACTATACGAAGGCGTCTAGTCAGAATTTTGTCAGTGGGGACAACTCGGGTTAAATGGGTTGGATCCAGGGGACAGCCTTACGACCCTTGGTGGGATCTAGGGGCACCCCTATGGGGAGGGCTCCCCTTTGAGAAAACTTCACATCAGGAGGAGGCCGAGGTGCAAAATGCTGCTATCTTTTTCTTTTTTTTCAAATATGCCCGTCCAGTAGAAATTTACATTTTTTTGTAAAGAGATTTAAAAAAAACCCCAAAACTTTACCCACCCTTGGCCATTTCACCCACCATGACCACTGCAGAACTTTTTGGCTAGTAAAATGGATTTCCTGAGAATTTTGCTCAAGACTTCCAATTTCCTGAAATCAAGAAAGTTCCTGAGCTCTTACATCTTTGTGTAATGTTCCACCTCATTTTACATACAAAAGTTGTCCATCTACACACTAAAGTGCGATATGAGTAATAGAAAAAAATAATGAAAATTTGCTGAAAGGGCGGTCTCCCCCTTCGCACAACCCAGTCCCTCTCCCCCATCGCGCCTCACCATACGACAAATAAAAGTCAACAACCATGGGCACACTATTGAGAATGAAATTCACGGTCCGTAATGTAAAGTGTGTAAGCCCCAATGTCTAGATTATTTGGCGTTGGTGTTGGGAGTGGGGTTACCCCAATGGTCTGACTCTTCAAATATGAATTGTCCGTTTCACAGGAATAGGGATTCGGGCTGAGACTGCTCTAAGTGTGTGCTGGAGAAACGCATTTTTGCTATCGTGAAACTGGTTTATATACGTGGCTGTATATCGTCTTAAAAAAAGAAAGACCCTCATGGCCCGAAAAATGGTTCGACGACCAAGATTTCACGCAAAGTCAATTCTTTTGTCTCGATTATCAACGGAAAATTAATATTTTCCCGAGTTCAGCCCTTTCTGTAGGGTTTTCGATACATGCATTACGTGAAAATCTATTTTGCATGGAAATAGGCCAATTGTGATGGAAATAGGCCAATTGTGTGTAGTAGCCATTCACTCTATTTGTTTCACGACCTTCCGAATTCAGAACATAAATATCAGTCCATTTCTTGGAACTACATACTAAAACTTGGTACAGACCTCAGACATCCCATACATATAGACAGCGGATCACGTGACAATACTGAGGCCACCGTTAGAACAAATTTAGCTTACCAAGATGGCCGCCGAGCTATTGCCGTATGGGTATTTTGATAATGAATCTGCAACATTTCAGACAAAATACGAACATGAATGGAAGTAAAATATCGGAGTGTTTCATTTTGTTCATTGATTTCGACAAAACTTTGCATTTTTTTCCAAAATTTCTCAAGTATCTCGCATACTTTGTCGAAACTGAACCACTTGCGCAAGTCCAAACTTTACATGTAGCGTACCACTAATTATTGCCCCCATTGAATTATGCACTAAATCAGGCTACTTCCCCGCCCCCTAAATCCTTGTAGAAGTTTTCATCCTGGACATGCCACCCTCTGGTTGAAGCTCACAATGTGGGCTATTATGGCTCTTTCAAATTTCTATACCTTGACCACTTTGAGCCAAAAGGGTTTGAATGGTAGGTACATGTTCCCTGCCCTGATCGCTACTCAAAGACGGCACTTCACAGAGCGGAGTAATACAATCAAACAATGGCACTTAAATTGGTCTTTTGCACAGTTTATATTCGACTCATTGCCTACAAAAACTATATGAAAAATGGATCATATTTTATAAGTAACACAGTCAGAAAACAAGCTCCCATAAAATTTTTAAGGGACTTAATTTGTCAGGGACCCTTTTTTGGCGTAAGAACATTCGCTACCTACACAGAAGATATAGGCGGCAGCCATATTGGTAAGCATAAAGCCGAACGCACACGGACGACAGAAAACGCGAAACACGAAACACGTTTCGTGTATTCTGACGTCCGTGTGCGTTGCACAAAAACAGAAAAGAGCGTTTCGCGAAACAAACACTGTTTGTTACAAGTCAGAAGAGGAATTGTTAACAAGTGTTAATTAAGCTAGACAAGCGCTTTGCTTTTTTTTTCGTCCAACGTACACGGACGTCAGCTTGAGAAAACACGAAAAGTGTTTTCTGTTTCGTGTTTCTCGTTTTCTGACGTCCGTGTGCGTTCGGCTTAAACGTGTACGTACGGTGGCGACACTCGATCCACGCAACAATCGATCCACGCATTACGTTAGTGAAGGGTGCTCTGTCCATATTAAGAGAAGTCTATGGTACAGACCAAGAGAGACAATTTGTTCTCAATAGTGGGGGTGGGGTGGGGCATGACCTCATTTTCAAAAAATTTACTGTGTGAAAAATCAAAGTCAATAGTCGATTTCTCAAATATTGGGGGGGAGCATGTCCCCCCTGTCCCTCCGGGATCGCCATCTATGGTACAGACTCATACAAATTACTATTCTACAGATTTCACACTAATACGTAAGGAAAGTTAACTACAAGAATTTTCCTGTAACTTTGATGGAGGTGCTTCAAAGCGCTGTCTAGCCTGCTCAACGGCTCCTTTTTGTTTTCACCTCACAGATTCGCTAAAGAATTCAACGAAAAACTTATATTAGGCTCCTCAGACTATGCGCCAGACTGCTTTACTTAACAAATGATGGTAGGTCTCCGCATCTCAAAACCAAAATTCCTGAGAAAAAGTTAAATATTTCCGGAGTTTGTGGGTATTTCCTAAAATTTTGAAGAACGCCTTTTGTACGCTATTTGTCGTTTTCTCGCGGCTGAACATTAAAAAAAAGAGATTCACCTTACATGTATAAGGGAACTTGCCTACGTAGTAGGCTGTGCGGCATATTCCTTGTTCAGCCACACCCCTGGGGAAAAAGGGTCCCCTCCAAGGGATCGAGGGGAACAGGGAAAAGGAGGATTTTCTCCCTAATTTAAACATGCCCTTTCAAATTTATCCGAATTTCCCCAAATCAATTTTTTTCCCGAAAATTTTTCAAAGGGCGCGAATTCCCGAATTTCGAAAGATTGGAAACAGTACAGGATAGTCTGTCCATAAAGCACTGACACCCTTCGTGAAGTAGCCTAGATGAGGTGTGAGCATATCAAGCGTGGCGCCAAGTTGGGGGAGGGGGAAGGTTGGTCCCACCCCCTTTCCTGTCAGGAAAATTCTCCAGTTTTGTCGTAGAGTCTGGCTCTGTCTGGGGCAGCAAGTCCGCTAAAGCTGTGAGGTATCTACAGACTTAGGACGATTTCAATGAAGTATTGCGGCAATCTTAAAATGGCATTGTCACTTAACAGCAAGGGCGGTGATCACGTGGGGATGGGTACATGATCTCCCCAATCATTTGCTTGGGGGCCTTATGTCCAAGCCCGTAGCCAAAGGGGAGGACAGGAGGTACTCGCCCTCAAAATTTTCGCCCCCTAAAAAATTCAAGAATTATACTCTTACCTTCATAGCAGGTGTCGAATGTGTACTTCTCTTTTGACGTACATACTCTAAATAGGTGCAGGAGTAATACACATCCGCCAAGCGGGCAAGAATTACTCTTGCCTTAACCAGGGTTGTTCCCGTTACACTTTGAAAGTAACTCAGTAACGTTATAGTTAGTTATTTCCATAAAATTGTAACTCGTTACAGTTAATAGTTACAATATTGAAACTGTAACTAGTTGCAGTTACTTTTGACCGAAATGTAACTAGCTACATTTCAAAAGTAATTTCAACGTGAATATACGGTACCTCGTCCAAATGGGAGGGGGGCATAATGAGAGAACCTACACCTCATTTGTGACGGTTAGTATGAGGTGTTGCCCAAAGAAAGACAATGATTCCAGCTGATCTTCCCTGGAGATCCAGGCCGAGGCTCTTAACTCTCATCAAGCGGCAGAAAAAATACTGTGCCGGAGCTTATAAGCAAACCATTTAATAAACGAATTCTGGTTATATCTAAAATTTTTCCAGTTACGACAACACATTTTCGAGGATGGAAATCTGTATAATCCCATCACATAGTAGAGAGGTTAAAGGATATTAAAGGGGAAGCAAGGTGTTTTAGTAGTGACTGAAGTCTTCACCCTTCGTGCATGGGCATAAATATGGTAATACAATGCTTACATTGTTTACGATAAAATTTTAAAATCTCACGGTCTAATGTGGGACAAAGTGTTAATTCCTAAAGCATAAATTTCAAGTTTCACTTTGTATCAATATAAAAAAAATGAATAAAAATTACACATGCAGACCATGTGCCCATAATATTCATTTTCCCTTTACAATAGGTGAAACTTTAAGTCGGACACTTCTCTCCCTTTCAGTTAGCTTTGTTATGATACTTTTAACGCCATTTGGCCATTTCATATATATCTGGTGATTACTGAGACACTATTAGACACACACTGGCTGACAAGCAAATACGGCGAAAGAATGGGGGAAAAGTTTTCAACCAAGAAGGGAATCAAAATGGAAGGTTAGGAAGCACTGGCCTAGTACTGTCGATACAATAGGTATCTACTTCTTACAAAGCTCCCTTATATACCATTATTTCCTCTTCTGACCGAACCCCCTAGCTCTGCGACTGAATGTATCCTGTTCATTTTTATATACACATTCCATAATGAAACCTTTTGTATTAATTAACATGACTAAAGGTAATGGTCCTCCGCTGAAAGGTGAAATCCCCAGTAGATTTTTTGAGCATATGTACTACATCATATGCTCCGGCTACCATATATGGGCATTATATGGAATATAATGCCCAAGTGCAGTTTTGTACCTGATTATTGACGTAAAGATTATTGTAACCTGCAAAGACACCCGCTAGTTTCAATTAACACGAGTTTGGGACTCATAGGCGTAGGAAGCTGTTCTTGACTGGGGGAGTGGGGTGAAACGTTGTTTCGAACTGCCGTCCGGGGGTTGAATATTTGAGGGTCCTATAGATGCAATTTTGGTGCAACATATTGGGCAAATTTTAAGGAAATTACTGCAATTTTTTACATTTTTCACAGAGGGAACAAATAAGGGGTTTTTGTCCTTGAGGGAGGGGGAAGCACATTTCCGCCCCACCACATTTTGAATGGGGCTTTAACCCCAGCCCCAGCTTCCTACGCCTAAGATGGGACTTACAAAAGCCAAACCACCTTTCATTGATTTCTACACAGATGTTATGTGAATACATTTTCCGATCATGTTCTTCAGTTGTAAGCTACACTCCACCTAACGGTGGCGCTCCGCTTAAACTGTCTCGTATGACATCATTTTAGCACTGAAAAGGGAACCCCCTGCAGGTAAACCCGACCCTAAACATTCGGAGCTAAACATGACTATTGCTACTCGGCCTTTTTGGTTAAGATCATGTGTAGTATCTGTTCTTTCCGACCAGTCAGAACAGGGCCACGCATGAGATCGAAACCCACAATGTAGAGGTCAAGGTCAAGAGGTTGGTCATGTCAAGACAGACAGTCATCACCCCAAAGCAGGGGCGTAGATTTCTTTTCAACTTTGGGGGGATGGGGTGAACTTTCGCAACTGTGGAACATGTGCACGCGAAGCGTGCACGGCGAGCGCGAAGCGTGAGCCCATGAAGGGGGGGTCCAGGGGCAAAGCCCCGGTGGGGGTCCAGGGGGCGAAGCCCCCGGAAGCTCCTGGGTTTTAATGTCTCAGAAGTGCCAGGAAGACTGTTTTAAGGGGTTAATTTCAGTGGTAATGTTCTTTGGTAGGCTATTGGTATATTCATACATTTAGGAACTGCTATTTTGAGCACAAAACTCGTCGATAAGCTGAACCGGATTGAAATTGTACAAGAGCAACAATGTCCTGTTAAGCTTAAAAAGGCAGGGATCAAAATATAGGGTCATCCCAGACAACTGGAGTTTGAATTCGGAGATCATTACAAGACCTGCAAGTTGGCTTGAGATCAGTGGCGTCGCCAGGTTTTTTTTTTTTTTTTTGTGATTGGGGCACCATAGATGATGTCGTAATAATACCTCAGTTCCCCCACGTCTGCGTAAATTACACCTTTATTTTTCCTGCGTTCCTGCATTTGCATGCAGCAGTTTTGATCTTTCGTTTGTCACTACATAAAGGTGCCGTCCTGGGGAAGAGGTTCCCCCTCCCCTTTAAGAGTTTTTTAAATTAATTTAAGGTCTTTTAGATGCAAAATGGTGCTATCTTTCGGATGTTTTTGAAACTGATCATATATGGCCGGAAAATGTCCATAATTTAGTGAATGCTAATTTTTGATTAGGTAAAAGAGAATATGTTGTCTATTAAGAGACAGATACGTTGTCAACAAATCTCCTGAAGCCCCCTCCCTTCTGTCTATTTTACCGCCTTCTATTTCGGGAAAGTTTTTACACAAAAAAGTGTGCGTGGAGTCCACAACATTCTTGAGTTTCTACGAAATATCTCCATTTCTTCATTGTGCATTATGAAAGGGCATCTAAGGCTAGCAGATACCTGAATAGGACCTCCTGGAAGCTCTGCATTAATCACAGTAATTGGGGCGGGGGGGGGGGGGCAATGACATAATGCGTACACTACCTGACATCCAAATGACAATAGAGTACGCCGCCGAACACTTTACAACTATCGTATTTTTACTACTTTTGAACTAAAATCCGGACGAACAGCTGCCAGCAATGGAAAATGAGAGGGAGGGAGAGTATAGGTGCAGGGAGGTGATGTTAGACCTCCCTGATAGGTGAAGCAAAAGGTGAAGGACTAATAAGAGTGTTACAGAGTGCTGTTTTCATCATAAGTGTATTAACAATCACCATCTTTACCGATAATGGCTCAGCGCGAACTGGCGAAGCTCTGGAAAAAATTTTTGGAAAAATGTATAACGGCAGATACGTTCTTTCAACCTTCTACATCATGCTACATATTAGATTGAAAGATCCCATACTGATGCGAGGTCCCCACAGATGTTTGGAGATGTATCTCTGTTCTTCGGAAAGTTCCGTGATCAGAACAGTTTCGTGTATTATTACCGTAATAATGGTCATGACATGGAGTGTAAACAGTGACGAATAATATTTCCATTACAAAACCTGCATTCAGACTCTACATCGAGACACTTTCAATTGCCCAACAAACCTACATGCCACTGCCATAAGCCAGTCTTTTACCTATTAATTCGTAAACTTTCAACTTTTTGCTGCTGTGCTTTTCCGAAAGGTGCTATCGGAAGATATTGATAATATAAGTGACACTTACGTAAGGTTGGAAGCGCGCGGAGCGCGCGAAAATTTTGATAGATTGCCAACGATTTGCTAAAATTCTGATAGTTTGAGAAACATTTGTGATAGAAAGTGAAGAGAGATTGAAAAACATTCTTACGAAAATGAAGAATAAAATATACTTTCCACCATACACGTATCTGTAGACTGAAACATTGGGGGGGGGGATGATTACATGGGCCATCCCCCCCCTAGTCAAATGTTGGGGGGATATATCCCCCATCCCCCCCCCCCGGGATTTACGCCCATGCCCCAAAGTATATTTTTAGTGTGGGGTATCAAAATTCTCAGTTGGTGACTGCTCTTTGAGTGACATCAAAGTTTGAAAATTTGAAAGATGCAGAGTAGCTCACATTCCACACAAGGCAGAGAGAGTGCTTTTATTACATTTTATAGCCTTGTATGCTCACCAGGACATGGCCTTAAGCAATAAAACAGGTTTATTCCTGCGCAAGGAAGAGCTTCATACAGTTACGGGAGGAGCTAGAAGTTGCATAGATGGGAGAATTGGAACTGTCTGGGATCATGAAAATTGCCCTTTGGGGTACGTAACTCCTTTCGAGGAGCAGAACTCCTTCTCGAGTAATGTTTTGTTTCGCCCTTCGGCTCTTCGCCAGGGATTCGAGAATCGAGACATGGCCGTACGGGCCGGGGGTGCTGCCCCCCCCCCCCAAACGTCAGAAACCTGACTAAACCTGACTAAATCGGGCAAATATTTTGTCTCAGTCGGGCGGGAAATTGGGCAGTTAAATTAGGTCTGAAGTCGGGCAAAAATCGCCACCCTCCTTAGGAGAAACAGTCCCGTACGGCCATGAATCGAGAGGACTTTGGAAAAGTAGTCTTAGTGTCTCTTCTGGGAACGTAGCGCCTAAGTCGGGGAGGAGAACCCCTTCGGGTATAACGCTTGGTTTTCGCCCTTCGGCATGCAGCCGAAGGGACCTTTGGAAAGAGTGTCTATTCTCGGTCTTGTAGAGGTCTGAAGGTGAAGAGGCTGGTCACGTTAACTCAGAGGGAGACATAGCTCCTTTGGGGGGAACAGAACTCCTTCGGGAGTAACGCTTGGACTTCGCCCTTCACCAGAGTCGGGCTTTGGAAAAAGTATTGTTGAAACCCTACCTTCACTGCGAGCGAAAATCAGCGTGGTATGCTCCCTGACGTAGTGAAAAGATCCCCATAAACACGTCCCCTCGAGGCTGGCGACATGACTAAGCCACGAAGCTACTATTTGTAAAGTTGAAGTTGACAGAGGGAGAACACCCGTAGCTTTTACTCTTCGTTGGGCCTTGGCGTGTAGTGCAGCTCAGGGCCCTATGAAAATATGACCAGATAGGCCTAATAACCTTCTTTTTTAATTTATAGACAAGCACTGGTAGTTTCTATAGTTAATGCAAGGTGGTGGAAAAATAGATCTCCAAGCTTTTGAAGTTGAATTATAAAGAAACGGACAGGCTATTGCGGTAGGTAACCAGACCACACCTCATGAAATAGAGACGGTGTAGTTTATGGTGAGGTTTCCCAAACTTCATCTTCCGCTTATCAATTATTGTTCTCCTATAACGAAGTTGGGGGGGTGGGCAGGGGCAATATGGCTTCCTAGTCACAATTTCGCTTTGAAAATCTTCACTAATGTGAGAAAAGTGATTGTGTTTGCCCAATATCTTGCGGTAAATTTCATCAATCCGTAGACAACAAAGGAATATCGATGAACGGTGCTTGGGTGGAATTTACAGGGCAAATCTCCTCAGCCAAGACAATTCCAAAGGCTCCCAACTAAGTTTTTCCTAGCCCCTCCCACAACTGTCTTCAGCTCTTCCTTGTGAGATAAATCTAGTTTATTGCTTAAGGCCATATCAATGGCGAGTGTACAAGGCCCTATATGTGTAATAAGAACACTCTGTGCATGCTGTATAATGCGAGCTACTCTGCATCTTTTGAATTTGGTGTCAATAAAAGAGCAGTGCGGAATTGAGAATTTTGTTTTGCCCTAATGAAAAAAAAATGTACTTGGGGTGATGAGTGTGTCTTTAAGAAAAATGAAATTAAAATATTGTATTATCTGCAGGGGTGTCACTATACCGAGGGTGTGGGGCAAGGGTGGCGCCAGCGGGGGCCATGGCCCACCGTCGGGAAATTTTCCAATAATCCGTACGATAAAGTATGTAATCCCAATGACCTTCAGTCACCCCGACAATCTGCTTGATTTTGCTCATAGGAGGGGCATATTCTTCAATAAAGACCCCAAATTTTCCAACTCTCTTAAAAACTGAAATTTCTCAAATTTTCTTCCATAAAAAGCCAAAGTTTTCAAAATTTCTTCAATGAAATTCCCAATTTTGAAAGAAAAAGCCAAATAGTTTTCAGCATGCTTTGTGCACCAAAATTTTGTGTTCCTCATCCTTTTGTTAACTCATCGCCTTTGTCAGGGCTTCTGTTGTTGCCCCCCTGTTAGGGAGCTTGGCCCCCCTGTCCGGCAAATCCTGGCGCCACTCCTCCAGAAATTTTCAAAGTGCCTCTGTTGTTAAAACGTTGCCCTCTGTCCGGGAGAAAATGCCACTTTCATTTGCAATTCATTGACTCTGTCAGAAAACATCTTTTATTTGAGGGTACAGAAATGTCGGGAAATGATCACGTTTTACTTATAGGGAATTAGTGTCAGGTGCAATCATTGCATTAGATGGCCTAACCAGAGAACTACATAACCCCTTTTTTCTCAGCGTGCTTCCCCACACCCTTAGAGAAAACTAACTAATACCATTGAAAATTTTGTCTGGCATAGTGAAATTTCTTTTGAAGCATGAGCATCTCCTACCCCCCACACTACTGTGACTTGAAGCTCTGAAATAGGGGTCAGTGAAAGTACTCATGTATGTCATTAAATGCACCATAGTTGCCACAACTTCCCAACATGCAGCCTCCGATGAAAATTACTTCCCTGGCACTTAAACTGCCAACACTTATGGCCGCGTCTATGTAAAACTACCCATAGAAAATTTCATGGAATTTTTAAAGTATCATATACTCTATAACCTTCAAAATCGACACTACCTTATTTTGCCCCAGACCATCAAAAAAAATGAATCATGAAAGAAAGAACCATAGAGCAGGATATAGGTTCATATATCCCGCTATGGTGAGAACAGGCACCTGGGGAAAGTAGGGGAATTTTTTATGTAATGAACAATACTGCACTTAAAAATAAAGAAAATCAATAGGCTACAACTAAATGTCTCAATACGATGCTGATTCTTCAGCGCGGACCAGTCTTAATATTGTTTCAGGATTCAGGATTACTTCCTGTAAAACATCTCGCTTGTCATTGCTGCGTACAAACTCTTCCATTATCATTGTAACCACCAATGCCCCTAGGCCGTAGGCAGTGGAGGGGCCAGTTTCTCCCTCCCCAGAAATTTTCAAAGCAAAATTGTTATCACTTTGATCTGTGTAAATTAATTTAATGGCTTTTTAAAGATTGTTTAGATGCAAGTTGTAAGGCATGGAAAGTACCATTTCCGGTACTGTAATATGGGACAGGTGCTTAGGCAAGGAGGGGGGGCATGGGGGCAAGCAACCCCTCCTTGAGGATACTTTTCTTAACTTTTCTATTACTCATATTGCTAAAGGTCCAAAAAATGCAGACCCAGTCTGAGCATTGGATCTCTCATACTGAAAATTATTATTCCAAAGCCCCAGGAAGCCCTCAAAATAATCCATCATGCCCTCCTCCTCAAGCCCTCTGTATTATCTTTCCCTGCTGAATTTTAGTCATACAAAGTAAAAATGTAACTAGCAAAAGTCAAGCTGTCATTTTTGTTGTCTGTCACGTGCCCACCCAATGTCATTTGAACTTGAAGCTAAAATGCATCATTTTCATGCCTACAATTTCATAGATAACCCAGAGCTTTGGGGGCTTCTCCCCTGCACCCTCATATGGGCTTTGCCCCTAGACTCCAACAGGAGCCCTGAGGCAGACCCCTGGACCCCTTGCCACTTAGCAGTCCGATGCAGTTGGCCCCCCCACTTTCAGACATCAAATCCTGCCCCTGTCCTCATGTATCACCTGCTCACCTCTGTTCATGCTTTAGGCACATGAATTCATTTATTTCCATTACTCAGAGGTTACTAAAGGGGTGGCATCAGGATTTGCCTGATGGGTGCAGGTTACCTGGGCTAGCAACCTGAAACCTTGAGAGGACAGGTGGGTGGGGAAGGCTGACTGAGGGCATAAAAACACGAACCAAGGGCTTGGGGTTTCGCCCACCCACATTAATACAGGTTGTTTTCCAGCAAAAAAGGCTCATCCCCAGCAAAATTATACCATATGCCTGAAATTCATCACTGGACAGCCAGTGACATGAACTGCAACATGTCTTCACTGGAAGCCAGACTTGTCATGCTCTATGTGGACCATGTCATTTTAACCACAACACATGAACTCTATGGATAAACTTAGAGATGTGTCAATGCTACCCTTCTTCAGATGGCTACATGTAACAAGCACATATACTGTACACAATAAAAAATGCACCATTTTTCTTTTATCACCAAAACTCAAAATAATCACAAATATAAGTGATTTTAGCCAAAAAGTGACCACCTTCTGTAACAGTAAAAGCAGTGTTATCTCACTACTAAGGCAACTGTTACTTTATTTACTAGTTCATCTTTCAAATAAGGACAATACAAATTGGTTACTGTACAAGCATTTATATTCAATGTGACGATGCCATTCCACAAAATGTGGATTTTTGTGGAATTCACAGAAATATCTTATTCTTTTAATATAAGGTTATAAAATGCAGGGATGCCATTACAATTGCTCTCCTACATTGAAGATATCTACAAATGTATTACAGAAAGATGGAGCATTACAAAAGTACCCTTTTCAAGGCCTCCAACTCTGGAAGCTTGGAGGGGAAGTATGTGACCCTAAATAATCAAGGAGCAATATCCTTTCAAAGTGGCCCCATTGAATTGTTCCTGGTCTTTGTAACAAGACCCTGTCCGCACAAAATATTTCAATGGTTTTCAATAACCTGATGGGTTACTGGGTTGCAAAAAAAAAAAAAAAACTTTCCTCTTGCTTTTAGAAAGGACATCTTAAGATATGACATTATTTATATATGATACATAGATATTCCAACCATGAGCACTGAACCCCCTTCCCCACAACCAAACAGCATAACATGTCTGGCCTCCAAGAACGGCTATGAAGAAAAAAGTTTGGTAATTTACTGCATCTAATCTGTGAACTTTTCTTTGATTGCAGGCAACACTGAAGAAGATAGATCCCCACCCCCACCCTCCCCCCCTCATCCTACCATGAAATATGAACTGGAAAGGAAACATTACATAAAACATAACCTGTTTACCGTTAATCTGTTTCATAACTAAATGCTCACAAAAACCATTTCTAGTTAATAAGACACTCTTATTTTCAAAAAAACCCTAAACAGGAGAAAAGAGCAGCCCATGTGAACCCATCCTGAGAAGATATTCCTATATAGACCCTTTTCCAAATAACAATTACAAACGATTGTGGGGTAGAATTTGGTATTCGTCGTTTTTGTCAGTGGCATATTACTGTGGCGAAAAACAATGCATACAAAAACTCTATTCCACAATTCTTTGTAATTGCTATTTGGAAAGGGGTCTATGGGAATGCCTGTTTACAAGTCTGCCTTTGTTCCTTTTGAATAAAATCACAGACTCTTCTTTGACAAAACTGGTTAAGAATAATTACAAGTTGACTGTGGACCACATGGAAAGCAAGCCCAGATATTTTTTCCAATCACAACAGATTTTTACTACCTACCATTATGCTACCAATGTCTGAAAGCATCTGCAGTGACAACTTAAACATCAAAAAAACAGAACATGGTGACAATGACATAAAATATGATATGAAACCTCGTACAATAAATACTGTGTGCAAACACAGAATGTACATTAGTACACATTAATACACAAAAAGTACACCAGAATTTTTAGGTTTATCCCAGTACCTTTCACTAGCAACTATTTCAATAGCCAATGGTTTAACCTGACTAATTCATGTGGACAGGCAAATATCTTAACACATACAAATGTGATGTTCCTATGCTTATGCTCTTGAAGATTTCTAACCTGCCCCCTCCACCCCCCCCCCCCCCTCCACACCCAAAGAATGAGAATGTGCTGTACCCTGAACTTTCTCTTCATCTTGGGTTTCTAGTTGGCATTGTTTCATCCTTTGTTTTTTCACAAAATGTCCTAGACAGACTGTTTGTCCAACCCCTCCCCCTTACCCCACATCCATGCAATGAAAAGAGAAAGCTGTATTTATTAAGCAAATCAAATGCCCTCTGGGAGTTGTAATTTCTTCATATTCTCCATGTGTTCTTTTCCACGCTCAGCAAGATTCTGAAAGTGTTCCTGTTAGGAAGAATAAAACATCCCCAAATCAGAAAAAATTCCATTTATAAATGTAAGTATCATACATTCATTTCTGGATATTGGTTACATTCATAGAAATAAAAGGGAGAACGCTGAAACAATGCATCCATGCATGTTTAACCAGTGAAGCCAAGAAAAGTGTGAGGGCGCTTTCGTAGAACGGCAAAAGACTGGTTGATTGGTGTGTCTCCATACGTAAGATTTGCATTCTGCTGCAGAAGTTATAGCTTATTTTATCCCTTTTTCGAAAGATTAGGAGTAATTTTCACAACAGGAATAAGTCATAGTGCCTTAAGTATTTTGTTTTACACTCCTAACTTGTAGTTTCTTTGCCAATACTTGGGCAAAAAGCAATGATGT
Source organism: Holothuria leucospilota (assembly GCA_029531755.1). NCBI lineage: Eukaryota > Metazoa > Echinodermata > Holothuroidea > Aspidochirotida > Holothuriidae > Holothuria > Holothuria leucospilota. The sequence continues at coordinate 15,155,939 of CM055976.1, forward strand.
GATATTTGTATTACACGCCAGTGCTCAGTTGCCATACAGCCTAGCCAAATCAATGGCTTCCATCCACATCGGCAGACGTCATTCTCCCTTACTTTAATTTCTATGGTTACATTTTACACATACCAAACTGGTTATTTCCAATTTCTTCCATTCTTCCGGAAGAAATAGGTTTCTTCCCGAAGGAACGGAACCCTGACATCTGTAGAATGTTAGAACAGTAACAAAATTTCATCCTCAGTTTCTTCATTTTGTCTGGCTAATATGATACTGAAGGTGCATATCAACTCAGCTTGCCATATGAATGCCATTGCTGAAAGTCATGTCGTTTACACTCGATTCTCTTAAAGTAAGACAAATTTCTGGATCACTGTCAAAAGTTTATTATCTCTACAACAGATACTTCCATGGTAGCACTGTCAATCTACTCATAAATAAGGTAAAAGCAATGCATTTATGCTAAATCTGGCAACAAAATTTGTATTTGAAGAGATTTTGCCTTAATGTGTCACAGTTTTTCAGGAAAGGAAGACTTACAGCCAACGGCAATTTCCTTCACACCTTCAGGTAAATCACAAGCTGGTGGGTGGATATTGCTTAAGGCCCACTCCTGTCTAACTGAGGCACATAATTGGTCTAATCAGCTGTTCACCCAAGTACGGCATCCTTAAAGAGCAACCACTCACAAGTTTATAGGTCTTGAAAAGAAATGTTTGTTTGGTGTATGCAAACAAAATATTTCCTGAATTCACGATTGTTTCTAGTACTCTTTAAATTTTGGCAGGATATTAATTTTTAATAATTAATTCAAAGAGACTTTAGACAATTGGAGAATTCAGAGTGTGAATGCAATAAATTTTGCAAGTTTTGAAAAATGATTTGAGTATCAATACACATCTTGTGAGTATTTTATGCCAAGGAACTTAAATTCCTTACAATGCCTACCTGTTGATTTTAATCTTTTTTACTTGAATTTCATTAAATTTCCTCAAAATGTGTTTTTATCTTCTAGAAATTAAACAAGCATTTCTTAGGTTTTGTTGAAATCTTTTTATTTTCATGTTACAAAATGTAACTTACAGGCAGTAAAACTTTGGATGCAGCTTCGAGCAGGTAATTAAAGCACCAGGCAAAAATTAAGCAGTCTTCAATCGTAAAATACGACAACCGGTGTAATTGGACCGCAAAAAATCAATGAGAAGTTTGTGGATGTGTTATTAGGTTTAGTTGAAATTTCACAAATTTTTCACAGCACATGTTACAGAACTGTGATTTATTAAACAGTAAATGTGAAAGCACCTTCAAGCAGGTGATTTGATTAACAAGCAGAAATTAAGCTGTCAAAGTTTCATATAAAAGTAATTCAACCGGCATAATCCAACACCTAATAATTCAAATTCATAACCATTTTTGCACAAGCTTTATATAGTGTGTGTAAAATTCATGCAGCTAATGGTATGCATAGAGTACTATCTAGTGGAAGTTGAGAGTGCAACTTGCAATGGTAAAATGAGTTAATATCCATCATACTGCAACCACTTAATAATATTTGCGCACAGCACATATATATTCAGCTATGTCATCACCCTGGGTGGAAAAAGTTGGGAAGCTGGGAGGCTCCTTCCCGGGAAATTTAGGCATTTGGAGGGAAATTTTGGTCACTGGAGGGAAATTTACACCTTTAATGTGTATGAAAGCATGGCAGGAACTGAGGAAAATTTGACTCTGTTCCCGGGAAATAAACATTTTTTCCAGCCCTGGTCATCACTGCACATGTATATTCAGCTCATCTGAATATTTTTTCTTTCACATGCCGACTTTTTCACTTTTGACAAGTATAATTTTTACTTTTCTTTGATTTTTCATAACTTTTGGAGTACACAAGAATAAGAATGATAGTTTTAGATAAAGGTTCAGGAGATAAAACTAGAAAAGGCCACCAAAAACTACAGAAGAGTGTGAACAGCAGGGTTTTTATGTTAAAGTCACATGGTGTTGATGTGAATGTAAAATGATGCAAGTGTAACATCTACTGTGAAGCAGCAAATATAATGACACTTTGAAAATTATGTCTCCCCATGGGCTCATTTGCAAGCAACCAGGTCTTGGAAACAAACTTGTTGAATTTTGATACATTTTGCTCAACGAATGAAATAAACTTCCAGAAAAGTAGAAAGCTCAAAGGAGCTCCAGACTGTCAAATCTAAAATCAGTGAAAATGATGAGAAATTTCTTGAATTAAGTGCTCAACATGATTAAAAAATAAAAAATTAGAGAAAACTCCTCGTAAGTCTTCACAGCCATTAGACAGTAGACCACCTATATATAGGTTCAAGGAAATTACGGGGCAGGGTGAAGTGCTTTTGCAAATATGAACATGCTAGGAAAACACTGTCCTATTGTAATAAAGCCTGGACAGCATGCGGCAGAGATATTCTGTTCATATTATGACACTTTGGAGGGTGTGTGTAGCCAAGTGATTATCAACAATTGCACAAACTATTACTGCTTTCTTTAAGGGAATATTTATTTTTTTATTTTGAAACTTCAGCTAAATCTTTCAAACCTCTTTATTTCACTTTCAAGTATCTTTAATGATGTTTTTAAACATAAACATTGAGCATTTAATGAGGAGTTATTCTGCATGAATTTAACAGTTTTGTAACAAAAATATGTTTTGTCACACCATTAAAAAGAGCCATTCATGAAATAGATCACTCTGTTACACTAATTTAAATTTGAATGGCTGCATTTTCCATATACAGGAGTATGCAATGCAAAGTTTACACATTAAATACTGTTAAAAATTTTGAAAGTGTGACAGGGAGGGCACAGATGGGGTGGGGAGGGGGCAGAAGTGGTATGCACATGTGAAGCAAAAGGCTAGGGCACTGCCTAATCATCCTCAAAAATACACATACCATTCACACATGTATATTCGAAACAAACTGTGAAGGGCTGTTTGCTAAAATGTGAACCAATGTGCTTCTCATTACAATTTTTACTTTTTTTCAAATGGTCCAAATACAAATAGCTCCCGTTTAATTCATATTGAAGATATCAATCCAAATAAAAGTATGTAAAGGCTTCCCACGCACCACAGTGATACCTTTAGGCTGGTATGATTGCATCCGTATCGCTTTTCCACTGAAAACCAATATGCCTATATATAACCACATGACTGTTTGAAAACTGATATGCCCATATATATATAACCTCATGATTGTTTCTGGTTAGATGGAAGTTTGCTGAAATTCTAGATGAGAGACTTGAATACTGTAAGTGAAATATTCTTGGTTTACTTTATTTTTGCAGTAAAAATATTAACGCATGAAAAGAGTTCGATTACCATATTTTTGGATGATACTTCTGTGTCAAAGGGCTTCATACCGTAGATTTGAAATTAATAGTTCAGTGGTGAATGACTACCAAGGTTTGTGTTTCCAGTAAACACACAGCTTAAGTTACATTTATGGCTGCATGGTCTAAAAATAAACTTGCACGGATATCCCTGAAATTTGGTAATTATCTCCATCAGGGAGAGAATTTTTTCCACAGGAAGGGAAGGACAGGAGGTGGGGTTAATTTTTGGATTTTTGTTAAAAAATTGCCCTTGTTAATAAAAATTTTTAATTGCACTCATTGTGAATGACTTTATAGACTTCAGGGGTAAGTCACCTGTTGCTGCTGCTTATTTCCAGCACTAGTCTCAAAATTTTGACTTATTGATGGCAAATTAAAATTATTATCCAAGGTCTGTCAGCAACTCCAATTGGTCAGTCACATTCTAACATCACAGTCCAACGGAGGATAGCAGTTGTGCATAGGTAGAAAGTATCAGCAATGTGGGAAGCTCCTCAACGCAAAATTGAGTTATCTGCATAAGGGCCGTACAGAGCAACTAAACTGAGCACAAATGCACCCAGTTTTTCACAAATGCAACAAAATGACTATATATACCAAGGTGCCAAATGTTCTTTAAAGTGTGACTTGTTAGGTGCTGCTACCACAGCATACAGTACATTGCATGCAAACACATGCTTATGCTGTCTACATTTTTTTGATGGTACTGCTTTGCGAGGCAACTTTTTCACTCACAAATCACAGATCAAAAATAAAAGTCCAGTATCATATGATCAAAAATAACCCCTTTTTATGCGTTGTATGTGCTGTATGACACACCTCCCGAGTAGAGTCTGCTAGTTCTGTTAACGAGTTTTCATAACAATTTTCCCCTCAATTGCGTACGTAACTTAAATTAACTAAAGTAAGTCTGATTTTTCAAGCGACCCTGGGGTTTTACTGCATTATTTCTCTCGCATACAGTGTTCAATGAAGAAGCCCTATTGGATCACTGTGTGCAACCTGTTGAAATGAATGTTCTTCCGAAGAATTTTGTTGCACAGGCAAATCAATAGAGAATCCCATTCACTCACTGTATAAGAAATCAGCACATGCTAAGATGTAAACAACATCGATCGATGTTTGGTTGATCAGTGTGAAACAAATTTCCGTTTTATGGACAACAAACTTATCATATCATATCATCATTATTCTGGCACCTAAAATTTTCTCTTTTGAAGCCTGTGGCTACTACAATTTTTTTCTTCCGTACAGTACTGTCTGTGGGGAAGTTTTAGAAACTGGAGGAGATTTCATCTTCTTGAGACATGAAACGTGTAGAGTGTGGGAAATTTCACTTGCCTTCCAGGAAATAAAGGTTTTTGTCCAGTCCTGTTTGTTGAGCAATAAAACTAATGTACCAGTGTCTACAGGTCAAAGAAGTAATGTTGTGGGATGGACTTAATCTCATTTGGGATGGGCAAATTTGTTCTATAACAGCCATGCTAACATCTATGTAAAACTTTACTAAGTTAAACTGTTCTGCTTCAACTTTTTTAAAAGTTTGTGAGGAAAAAGCTTTCATATCTTTAAATGTGTGTTAGATCAAGTCTAGGGTCAAATCATAACTGCAGGGATGAAAGTTCACACTGATAAAATTTCTACTTAAGTGGGATCATTGATCGTTAACTCTGACCTAGTCTTCATATTTTTATTCAAACCTGCTTTAAAAAAAGTTACATATTTCAATTACAAATTGTATGTTTATTAGAGTTTAAAGCGGCACATTGAGTTGGTTCATGAAATTCACCAAATTTTGTCAAATTTGTTAAGTTTTCTTCACATACTAATGACAAATGGTCAAACTTAAACAATCCCCACATCTTGCATACAAATGTTTCATAAGTGAGTAATAAACAATTCCATTGGGTTTTCAAAAATTTGTGACCAGACACTTTTTCAAATTATTCACACAACTGTTACAAGCCAGGATACCAAAAAATTCAAAATTTTAGCTTTATGCGTAACTATTGGATGTGAAACTCGACTAATTATGCTAATTATAATAATTGTCATGTGGTAGTACCCTTCAACACCCTCCTTAAATTATCGATATCAACTCAATATGCCCCTTTAAGGGGACCTTAAGATGTGTGTGAAACTTCTTATGTACGTATAACAGAGGTAGACACATCACTCAACTATCTCAACAAGAAACTTCTGGGATGAAATATTAAATGTTGAAATTCTGTAACTTCAGTCAAACTAATAAAGTGTACAGTATTGTTTGAAGTTACTCTTCTACTACTCGTACCTTACCCTTGTCGATTTCTGTTTCTCAAGCTATTGTAGCTTGCTCGAAATGTGATAAGTGTCTTAAAACTGAAATAAAGTGACTTGCATATTTAAGGCCACTTCAGTGCTGGAAGTAAGTCATCATGGAGGCAAGGTCGTTTTCCTAACGTGTAAGTTTGAAGGTCATCTTTACGTATTCTAAAAGGCACCAAGGCCAAATAAAAGGTTTTTCGATTAATCGTGTTTGATTGTATATTCTGGAGGTCACAAAGGCCGAGATGACCTTGAAAAGATATGTATTCCCATCTGTTATTAAAATTGGTCAGTGGCTGGGATGTAAAGTGTTGAAATGAACTTGCTAGATTTAAAATAGTCCATTGCACACACAAAAAAAAAAAAAAAAAAAAATAGCATAGCACGAAATTCTGAATGACCTAAATACCAGATTTCAGAGCCAAAATGTCAAAAAAGTAGAAAACATGCTGCACTAACAGATAAAACTATGTATGTATAGGAATCTGTATTTGGAAAGCATTGTGCAAGGCTTTAGCTAGAGAACAGTCCAGCTATCATTTGAACAGCCAGCCCCCTCCTCCTCATGTGCATCATTAATAAATTTTTCTATGGGGGGCACTAATCAGAAAAAAAATGCCTGCACAATACTAAAACTTTACTTAACCACATTAGTGTGGGTGCAAATCAAGTCAAATGTGGTACCATTTTCATTCTTGCCAACATTGTCAGCTCAGAAAAGGGAACATATGTAACAAATGATCCACTGTGCGCGGCGAGCGCATGAGCGCTAACCTCAATGGGAGGGGTCCAGGGGGCGAAACTCCTCTTTTCCTCTCTAAATGTTCCCAATATATGTTGAAATCACTTAGGTGTATGCAAAGATTGACTTTATGTTTGCCAAGCTGTTGCTTCACGATTTTTCTGATCATTTACATTTTAATACTAAAAGTCAGAAAAATGGAACGTTCTGATTTTTATGGGTTTTAAAGCTCATAAAACGGAACGGTTGGCAAGTATGCATTTTAAATCTAGGAAGGGTCAAACCTGAAAAGGGAGAGGCTGCTGAATGCATACTATCTGATCTGAACTCCTGGCAAAGTCCCTGCTACTAAATTATGCTGTGTTAAACATGATTTCAATACAGCAACGGAGCACATATATAAGAAAATCAACTGGAGTGACTCATGTTTTACTTTGTAATACGAGCACCAGACTTCTGAGGATTATGTGTTCCACACTTCAATCAATGCAGTTTTACACTCAATCCATGCTACAATGCTACTCAGCCATTTCAGCTGTACCAAGTGCCAGAGCCAAACATGTAACTAAAGATTACAAAAATAAAAAGTGTTTTTGAAGTAATTTGCCATGATAACATCAAATTATAATACGTGACCTTGTGGAAAATTTCAGAAAAATTTGGGCATATTTCTTGAAAGAGACAAGCTATCTTCAATCGCAAACACTATTTGTTGCTTTGGTAAGAGACTATTATGAAGTGATATGAAGGATATCCACTGACAATTTGAAGTCCTTAATGGAGATGTGGACAATTTACTGCCCAGATGCATCTAGAAAATTTTGAAAGGTAAAATTATACAAGAGTGATGAGAGAAAACTGCAGAGATGAGAAGAGCAATGAAAAGGTGCTATGAATGGTCAGAGAGGGAAAGAAAATAATTCAAAAGAAAGAGGGGGAATTGGATGGTATATCTTGGAGGTCAGTTGAAGGAGACTGTAGAGGGTAGAGTTGAGGGCAGCAGATATGGAGGAAGAAAGAGAAGTCAATGTTGGATGATTCTAAAGGCAATAAGAGCTATCATGAGGTGAGGTAACTTGCTTATGAAAGTAGTATCAGCTAGAGACTGGCCTATGAGAGCACCAAATGAAATGAACAAATAAAGAAACTAACTGTCAAACGGACAAATGTAGAATTTCAACCAAAAAATAGTATGAAATGCTTAATTAGCACATAAGATTGAAGAAAATGCTGCCAACTGGTGGACCTGAGAGGCTACTTCTAGCATTTATTTCTGATCACATGCTCCACTGATCACATTTGCTGATCAGTTACCAGGGTACATTGTTACTAAAAAACTCAACAACTGTATAGATGAAACTATATTCAAACAAAAGCAAACACAATGCTATTAAAGAGGAATAAAAACACTTGAATTTATAGGGGCTGAGGTTTGATGCTGGTAATGTTAGAAATCTTTCATTTTTGATCAAATACTCCACTGATCACAGTAGTGTTTGCACCGGGTACCCGGGTACCCGACCGACGATGTCAGGACCCGGTTCTGAAATTGCTACCCGGATCCAAAGTTTCACTAACATAGATTGCATGTGTGACAGAACACCTAACGTTACTTTTTCCTGGCAAAATTTATCACGCATATGCCTAAGAACACTTGTCATGCCCATACGTAAGATACGTTGGTGTTATATTATATCATGACTATACAACAAACTTGTAGCCTAACAGAAGTTATATTTTCGGGTACCCGACCGATTATCGACTTCGGGTACCCGGTTCCGAATTTTGGACCCGGTACAAATACTACACTAGATCACAGGTACTGATCAGTCACCTTGGCCTGTTCTTACTGCAACTTTTAACTGTATATCTGAAGCTTTGTTGAAAAAAGGCAAATGGAGCTGCTCTTCTAGAGGAATAAGTACTTCAGTTTAATGGGGGCAAGACATAGTATTTCTAGTAGAAAAATCTCTTTTGATCATGTAATCTCATGACAGGATGTATTGATCAGTTACCTTGGCATATTGTTACTGGAACACTCAAAATCTAAATTGTAGAAACTTACGAGCCAAGGCCAACAAATTAGCCATGCCAGCATGATAAAGTCACAATATAAAAGGTCCTCAACCATATTTTGAAAGTCTACCGGAATCTTTCAAATTTCCTCAAAATTAATTACGAAAGATAAACCAGTGTTACCTAGCATGAATTTATGAGTTCAGTTACAGAGATGTAGTCACATGACATTAAAGAGAACCATCCTGAATTTAGAGTAGGGGTAATATGCTAATCCAAATCATAGTCATGGGTGGCGATCCATCCTTGAAAGTAGGGGAGGGGATATAGTCAGTTGCACTCTCAGAGCAAGGTGCCACCATTGGTTGGCATGCAGCGTACAAAGAAAAATTTGGCCAAAATACCCCTGAGATCACGGAAATGGCCCTTACCAGGATTTGTAAGGTGATACTATGACAACTGTCAGAATTATTTCCTTAAAAAGTAAATAGGGTTATTGTAAAAAGTCTAGAACTTAACTTTTTACATGATTCTGAATCTGCCACATTGAGTTCATGGGAGTGGATATACCCCCTACCCCCGGATCACCACCCATGATCGTAGTGACTACATTTGAACTTTAAGTCATTTGTCACAGCATGTGAATAACACAGAAATTTGATAAGATTCATACTAAGTTAAAATGTTATGACATTTGTATGTTAACTGACGGAGTTTCTTGTGAATTTCAGAGGGTATGAGATGGTACACGTCCACAGGCATGGTGCACATACCTAAAATCAATACTGCTACATTGTAAGGCAGATGTTACAAAATTCTCAGTCAAAGAGTCAAAAGCCACTCAGCAAAGCTTACAAACATGTGAGGCAGCCATGATAGCAATTTTCTGTGAGGTGTTTGCCTGAACTAGTGAGATGACTACCTCAGCAATGAATGTCATGTGAAACAGTGCTAACAGGCCATGGTGACTTTAGGGCTAGAAATAAATGAAGGCCACAAAGGCCATGGCCTTCATATTAAAAGGCATACTTTTCAAGGCCACCTTGGCCTTCATGCCCTTCCAAACAAAATACAACCAAACATAGCAGATAACATAAAATCTTCTGTTTGGCCCTAGTGCCATTTGAGATGGATAAATGAGCCCTACAAGTTAATATAAAATGGCCTTCCTCTCGAGATACCTTATTTCCAGGCTTGTGACTTCTACTTTATTTGAGTCAAATGGAAAAATTTGTAGGAAAAGTTGACACAGACAATTAAAAATTGAAGTTTTCTTTTCTTGCTTCTACCATACAATTGGATGATATAAGCTAGGTATATGAGTAAGTGTTGTGTTCTCTGATAACCACATCACCCCAACTAGTTTTCAAGACAGAACACATATCAATTCACAAAGCTTTCTGGAATTTCTGGCAAACTTCCTAGTTCCTCAAAACCCTAACAAACCCTCTGTAATTATAGTATTGAGCACCAGTGAATGATGTCATAACTCACCTGTATTTTTGTCTTGTGTTCCAGCACTAAAGTAGCTGCCTTCAGCAGAAACTGTCGGTAGTCTTCTTTTTCCTTATCCATTTCTGCTGTTCTTCTCTCAAAACTGTCGAAGAAGAATAGATGAATGGAGTGTTCTTGTACAAAAGTTTTATTCTATTTCATTTTCTTCAGAGAATACATTCAGGCCCAATGGAAGGTAAGATGCCTAGGGGCCACAAATTTGGAGAAAGGGATACAAGCTTACAGATTACAATATCGAACCAATTTTGAAACCCTTGTATTATTAGAAGGTCAAGGTAACTTCCTATTCTACAGTTTTACATTTACCATTTCAAATTTCATAACCCTTATCTTCAAGTCAACCACCAAGCAATTCAGAATTTTAACAAATTTCCTGGCACTTTTATTCCTAAGTCCTACTTGGTTCAAGGATGTTACATGAATTTTTCAAAAAGGGAGTGACATTATTTAGCTCCTTGCTTGAATGTTTTCTTCAAATTATTTAATTTCAATTTCAGTAAGCTCATAACTGCTAAAAGTGCCCTCATTATGCTAATCTTGTTTTTAAAAAGGCATTGCCCTTATTCCCTTACTTTCTTACACTTAACAAGCCATCCTCCACTTTGTGCAGGGAGCTTTGTGTAATAAACAAAACATGGGCATTTAATTACCAAGAAGTATAATTACTAAATTCTAATTGAAGAAAGCTGTCATACAGCCAATAAAGAAGCTTTCATTATTTGATACAGCCCATGGTAAAAGGAGCATACTGACCCATTTATCAATTATCAGTGGATTGGGAGTGACACTACCCCATATGGTCTTTGATCTATTGGGGCATACAGAAATGACACTTTAGTAAGAGTGTTACATCATGCTAAGCAACCATTACCTTTCTTTCATTCTGGCCAAGTTTTCTTGAGCCTTCTGCACGTCACCGCCTTCCTGAATCATCATCATCATCTTCATTTCACTTTCTAACTCTGCAATCTGTCCAGTCAATGTATCGCTCTCCACTTTACTTTTCTGTTTGCAATGAAAATGATCAGGAATGAAAGAAAAATGTGAAGCTTTGTAAAAAATGAACTGAGTGACTGACTACTATGAGCATCATTTACCCAGGGTTGCCATATTGGCGTTTTAAACACCAAAAGCACTGACTTTGGCATTTTTTTCCATGGTGTTGGCGTTCAGAATTAAGCAAATGCCAAAACATCATTTTGGCATTTTCACATTTGACTATCAAGTTTGCTTAAATATGCATGTTTTTCCACAATTTCTGTAGGAAACTGTGGCAAAATACATAATTTAAGTCTGATAATTCACACTAAGAGCATAATTGGATGTATTAACACGGTCAGTGTTCGTGAAAAAGCAGGGCTATTTTACTACATATTGATGATTTTTAGGCAATTGGAGTGTTAATGGCAACAAATTTTCATATGGCATTTTTTGACCTTATTAAAGCCCAAATGTGCGTATCAAAGGCCAAATGTGGCCGACTGCCAAAGAAAACCATTCAATCTTAACCTTTCAGTGCCACCCACACAGTGTTAGAGATGTATATACTTGGGCAGTTTTTGTTTATTTCTTGTTATTTTTAGTTTTTTTTCTTGTTTCCTTGTTTTTTAGTGGACAAGGGTAAAACAATTCAGCAATCTCATCCTTTACTAGAGTGACTAATTGCATCCTATCAAATTAAATACGACAAACCCTCTCCTTGCTCATAGCTGTGTAATTCAATCTTTTGTAGTCCATAATCAAAATGTAAATCACTGGACTTCATGCAAGTCCGTTTTTAGGGCATATTTTCTTTGGGAGATGTAATGCAGATAAATAATACTTTATAAGTATAGGTATCATCACCATAACAGTCACTGCTGCAATTATGAAATATCGCAACATTCACAAATATCACATAAACATAGATATCATTCAATCACTTTCTACAAATTTGTTAAATTTTCATTTAAATATAACATTTATGTAAGTATTTAACAGTAATTCCTAAGCATGCCAAAAAGGGTTCTATATAAATTGTAAACCCAACCTGTGTTTTATGTTTAATCAATATTAAATCATCAAACACACATAGATCTCTAAGCTTGACCTGGTAAGAAATGGCATTCTTTGGTAGAAAAAATTGGAAAAATGAAAAAAGAGAAATATTTTTGTTTATATTGTATCTACATTGCACCTAGACAGAAAATAGCTTCAATAATTGCTCACTTAAAAGTTTGTGGACATCTGAATGTCACACTTACCTATTTTATGTAAGAAGCATTAAAAATGTTAAAAATAGCCACAATTCCCATCAAAATCCATCAAATATTGACCATTTTACAAGACTACAGTTTTTATACTTAACTCATGAGTAAACATGAGCCAAATATATGCAAATTTGTGATGTGGAAAGAGGGACTCATCAGGTATGTGTTATGCTGTCCTTCATTCATTTAACCTTCATTCCAAGGCCAGTTGTAATGCTGGCATGCCTTAAGGTATTTATTTTTGAGGCAGCTATTTACTTCGAAAATGTCCACATTAAAAGCTTCACTGGAAACTAGCTGGTTAAGTACATAATTCACAGATAATTTATAAAGGATTAGCAAAAGAAATACAGACATCGTGCAACACTGCACATCATAATTTTGCATAGGTAATGAGGAATCTCAGATATGGTCAAACTTTGAAGAGGTGTATCTTGACAATGGTAAAAGATTTTTCCAACGGTTTTTCATCAGGGGATCTTTATCTATCATTTTTGAGTAAAAACTGTTTTGGTTACATGTCCACAGACCTTTGGTTAATCAATCTCACTAACAAACTCTGGAAATAAATTTTCTTCCCAAAAATATTTGCATAACAAGAGATATGGATGTTGCATCTTTTGAAAATTTGAAAGTTTGGGTGAACAAATTATGAGCTACTGTACAAAGCAATAGGTTTCTTTCTGTGAGAACCTTATTTCTTTAAAATAAAGTCACCGAGCCAGACATGTAGTGAGTACGTACTCGTACTCATGGGTTTGCACAATTGCCTGTACTCGTACTCATGAGAATTAATTTGTACTCGTACTCGTACTCACAGATTTTGAAAGCTCTGCGTTGGGGCTAATCAAAGTTTTGTACTCGTTATTAAAAAGGACATGTACTCGTACTCGTACTCACAACACAGACACTGCCATTGTACTCGTACTCATGACATTGTACTCGCACCACAAGTCTGCATCGAGCTACCTTCCTTTGAATTGTCTATCAATCTTCATCTATCAACCAGGTTTCCAAGTTATTACAATGTTCCGTACCTAACAGACAAAAATCCCTTTAATTCAAACACCTTTCCAACAATGGACAGTGACATACAAACCTCTTTATGATGAGCAATGTCTGCATCTAACTTCTCAATATTTTTTTCCAGTTTAGACTCAACAGCTTCCTTGTTTTCAATTATTTCATTTAACTGTAGCAGAAAAAAAGGAAAGCAAATTACAAAAGTAGACAAAATTACGAAACGTGAAAAAGGTGTATTTGTTTGGGACAAAAACCTGCTGCAGAAATGTTAATTAAATCAGCTGAAAGAAAAACACCTCCAGAACATGATGAAATCCACTTTTAAGCCAACACAAGTGGAAAATGGTGTTTTCTTTTGCTGCAGGAATTTCCAGAAAGTAATAAAGGATGGAAAGGAGATCAGAGTACAACTCACTTGCTGCGTTAATAATGGCAGTCAAATTGAATTCTGATTCAATTGTGTGAATGAAGTGAACGAAAATCGACACAGACTTTGATGGATTACTGATAAAATTGGTTGGAATAATGTGAACTTAACCAACAAAATGGTGTCACTAAAAGAAATACTTCAGAACAAAATTTATTTTTGATATCATAAATGAGAAACTTAATCTAAGCATTTTGCTGAAACATTTAGTTCATACATTGGGTTCTTGAGAGTAGCTGAATTTATCACATTTTCTAATGAATGTAAACTTCAAGCAGATATGTTTGATGCCATAGTTGCACACTGAGGACAAAAGTTTCATTTACTTTCCAACCAATTCTTTTGACCTTGGATTGGTCAGGGATCCTGCGATTACTCGAAGGGATTTTGTAGGTTTGAAATTGGACTCAAATTTGAAAGAAAAATAAAATATTGGTTATCAATGTGAAACCATGTGCATTGTGTAAATTTGCTGTGGCCTTGTTTAGCTTGTCTATATTTTGAGATACTACAGGGCTGTTACCTCTAAAACCCTGCATTTTATAGCAATGCAGAAAGATGGGAATCATGGGAACCTTAAGGAGATGAAAGGATGGTGGGTGGGGGTATATGGAGCTAACATCAATTTCCACAAACAACATGCTTACTGGGTTATGTTAAAGTTTAAATGGATCATTGCGATCTTAAAAGTTGCTTTAAAATAAAAACATTAAAGACAGGCAGTCATCACCCCAAAGTATATTTTTAGTGTAGAGGTATGAAAATTCCCAGTTGGTGACTGCTCTTTGATTGACATCAAAGTTTGAAAATTTGAACGATGCAGAGTAGCTCACATTCCACACAAGGCAGAGAGAGAGTGCTTTTATTACATTTTATAGCCTTGTATGCAGGACATGGCCTTAAGCAATAAAACAGGTTTATTCCTGCACAAGGAATAGCTTCATACAGTTATGGGAGGAGGTAGAAGTTGCATAGATGGGAGAATTGGAACTGTCTGGGATGATGGAAATTCCCCTTTAATTTCACTTTGTAAGCTACATCCAGGTTAGGAGGGACAAAAACTGTGCTACTGAACAAACTGTATCAGATAGGCTCATTACATCTCTTAAAATGAACATCCTTGGCTTGTAAATTTTAATGGCTTTTTTAAAATTCAAAGTGATTTTATGGTTTTCTCATTTTCCCTGCCTACGCTGTTGCTGCATTCTCCCATTTTTTTTCTTGTTACCATAATGTTGGAGTAGGGTAGGTCTTAGAATTCAAAACTGCTTCTTTGTATTGTCTAGGTATGTTTAAGAATGTCTGATCACACATTTTGTGTTATGTACAGTAATTGCTGCTTTGTGATTACTAAATCTGGTGTATGGATTCATGAACTGAGATGCAATTTATAAGTCCCCTGGGGGTGTCCCCTGGGGGGGGGCACACAGATCTCATACTAACATGATGAATACTCCTCCTCCAATCCTCTCGTTTTCATTTTAGTTTGTATGTTTCTAGTGTATTCTTATGTACTAACTACTTTTTGCATTAGAATATTTCAAAGAAAGGTTACATCTTTTCACAAATCATTTGAGTGTTGCAGTGTGCTGTGCAGAGACTTCAAAACATTGGGGATAATATTATATACTTAGGACATCTGGTCATTGGTAAATCATCAAAAGATGGCCTATAAACTAGATAAGATGAATAACTAAACTAACTCTCCATAAAAAAAAAATGTCAGTCATTGAAGGAGGAGCCATCATTCCATAAGTAATCATACAAATATATTAAAATTACAAAAAAAAATGTAAAAAAAAGATAAAAGTTAAAGAAAATTCTTGAGGTTTACAGATTTTGTCATTGATGTATTGCACGTTGTGTCATTGTCTGAGAGAGAGGTTGCTTAATCCAATTAAAATTGACTAATATGCCAACCATTTTAACTATTCCCTATGTTAGTATGTTTTTACCTTAAATTTGTTGCATTCTTTTTAAAACTTCGAGTATCAACAATGCAGACATGCTGGAGAAATATTCAACAGCTCACGTCAAAATGAATTTGGAATACGTAAACTGAAGAGTAGGGGAATTTAAAATCTTGAATCAAAGCAAGAGATAATTGCTTTCTACAGGGAAATGTGGAGAGGTCTCATTTACAAATGTGACAAGTAGGTTATTTCAAAACCCCACATCAATCTTTCTGAGAATAGCATTTTGACATTTGAAATGGCCTTCACACCAAGAGAGACGAAGTACTTGAAGAAATGAAAACAACCAATTTTAAATCATCCTTTTGACTTTCACAAAAGAAGTCTCAAGGGTTTGGCTAAGATAATACATAATAACTGTCATCTTAAATCAAGTGCATTTGAAAAACAAACTGTTTTCCTTAAAACAACTGTAACAGAAAATTAGATACAAATTCAAATGGTTCACGACAAATTCGACAAAGCTTTTAAAGGGAAACAGCATAATTAAAGAGACAAGTCCTTTCACAATGCATGGAGACCCACTTCCTACAAGCTGTGTAACTACAATGTAAAGCTTTAATTTGCTTATTTTTTTCTTCAAAGAGAGTACATGGTACCGATGTTTGAGTTAGAAAATGAAATCAAAGGTGAATCTCCTACTTAAAAAATCTATTTGAATGTTCTGTACGGTTTTTAAATATTGCAGGTACAGTATTTCTGTTGTGTAAGTTAACTGATTTACGCAGCTAAAAATTGGATAAGTAACTTTCTTTGTGGGTTTATTTACTCGGATGCAAATGCTCGCCTTAGCATGAACACTCCTCAAATCTGGGTGGGATTTTCCATAGGGTTCAGACATTTCAAGTGCACCTGAAGTTTAAAAATTCAAAATAAAAGGCTTGAAAACTGAACCCTATTGGTCCAAAATCCCATCTTTACAGGAGATATGTCTGATGAGGTATAAAATCTTGAAGTTTTTTCACTCAATTTAAATGCTAAAAAAATGTTAAGTTTGCACAAGAATTTGTAATGTCACTTTCCTTCTACTAAGATGAATATCTTTGCTTTCCTTGTGTTTTCTCTAAAGCCACTACACCTTGTGCCAAAATGTGACCACAGACTTATTGTTACAGAGTATAAACATGACTGTACAAGCCACTCTCTTCACAATAACGCTGTGCAAGAAAAAAAGTAATTTCTTTTCAAGGCCACATGATCAGATTGATTCCAAAAGGAAACAAAAGCGCTTAATCAGAGTTGTGCAACGACGACATAAAACATTACAATGCAAGCCACTTTCTCAAATTAAGTGAAAAAATTCCAACGTTCTCCATCTCAACAGCTGAATAAGCTACGAAGACAAGGGTGAATTAATGAGATTTCATTTTCCAAGTTCTGAAATATATAACCTTGAAATTCCAGACTTAACATTCACTTGGAATTTTATGCCAGCTTAAAGTAGTAGTAGTACATGGACTAGTATATCATGACAGTACAAGAACTATGGTATCTCAGGTTCTAGGTAGGGTTGGGCGATATGAAAAAGATTCCGCATCAAATATATTGCAATAATATCACCAAAATTTTCGCGACAGATTGCCAAAACGGATAAACCTGTAGTAGACAAGACTAAATATGCCTGAAATAATCCTAAAAAAGTTTTACAGCTAATTTTCTAAATCAGGACGAAATCGATGAATGAATACTGAAATTATAAACACTGTTTCATCTTTAAAATTTAAGTTATTGAAATTTCAGTCCCCAAAGAGATATTTCTCTATGTCGTCATATCATGATAAGGGCATTTCATATTGCATATTGCGATATGGACTTCTGGCGATATATATCGATATATGTATATATCGTATATTCCCAACCCTAGTTCTGGGTGTTATGCAAGTGTGAAGGGGTCAGACATCACTCCCTCCAAACAAAAGATGGTTATAGGCGAAAACGAGGGGTTTTATTTGTAAAGAATATATGATTCATATATAATATCAGATCATCTGAATATTTTGCACAATGCTTAAAGTCAAATGTACATTTTCTTTTATTACATCAAAATGCTGCTTACATTTCAAACTTTTCTGGCAGGACAAACTGCTTGATTTGTATGGAGAACTAATAAGCCACATCACCTCTGGTAAGTCACAACATATGAGGGTTACATGGGATGCCCACATGTAAAGAACTTTGCTATTGCTTTTTATGGACTTTTCTTGGTCTACTAAATTTGTCACCTTCACAGTGACCAGTGCTTTACTTGACTAAAACACAACAGAGGTTGTCAATAATGGGAACAATCAGACAAAATGACATCATTTGAACAAAAAAGAGAATTCCCTTTGTATTAACTTAGATTTGTCCTTCATATTTGTTTGAAATGAAAGTTTAACCCTACCTCATCCAGTCTCTCTTCCTCAAGAAGCTTTTGGTTATTAATATCATTTGTTTCTTCACAGACTCTTCTCTTCAGCTGTTGCAAGGATGGCTAGTGACCAAAATCAAATAAACAAACAATGAAAGAATGAACAAAGAAATAGCAATCAATAAATATATGTAAATAATCGAAATGTAAAAATGCACTGAGGTTTCCATGAATTCATTTTAATAGCAGAACAACCACAGAAGCTTTATAATGTAAATGATTTGTACAGAACCTTGACATAAAATGCATTTTCACAGTTTGACCTCTGGTGACCTGAAATGATCTTAAAGGGGCATATTGAGTTGCTATGGATAACTTAACGAAGGTGTTGAAGGGTACTACCACATGACAATGCTCATTATTAGCGTAATTAGTCAAGTTTCACATCCAATAGTTAAACAAAAAGTTAAAATATTGAATTTTTTTGTATCCTGGCTTGTAACGGTTGTGTGCATAATTTGAAAAAGTGTCTGGTCACGAATTTTTGAGAACCAAATTGAATTGTTAGTTACTCACTCATGAAACATTTACTTGTATGTAGGATTTGGGGATTGTCTAAGTTCGACCATTTGTCATTAGTATGTGACTTTTAAAGTCAAAATTTTGACTTTGAAAGTCGAAATTTTGACTTTTAATCTCAAAATTTTGACTTTCAAAGTCGAAATTTTGACTTTTTAAAAGTCAAAATTTTGACTTTTAATCTCGAAATTTTGACTTTATACTGGCGCATTACAGGTGAAACTAGAATTTTAGTTTTACACCTTAATATAGACAAGAACAAAATAATAAATAACAGTGAAGACTGTTATTCACCCTTTCTTCCCGATTTCAGCAGTCAATTGCCAAAGAAAAGTTATTTCCAGGTACAGTGAGTGATGCGTGCCCATATACCGCAGCACTGGTATCCTCCCACCCCACACACACACCATCCACGTAAGACTTGCTAGTTTGATGCGAGGACAAAGAATTGGTAACATACGGGCTGGGCTGGGGTTTAAAGGCATGTTTACCCTTCCCCTTGGAGCATTTTGGGTATAAGTATGTACAGACGCAAAGTGGTGTCATGTTATACAAATTGTGGGGAGATTTGTGTAAAATTATTTCTATTTTTAGAAGTATTCTTAGTTCAAACTAAGGACAAAAATTCCAAATTACAAATCAATAAATAATATAGGTGAGGTAAGTAGGGCTTATAGATTCAAAAAGCTGACTCTCTTTTTCAATAACGCTTATTATATGCTACTTTAATGGCTGATCCAGGATTTCACCCTGTCAAGCCATACGTCATTTCCATACGCCATAAGTTATTTTCAAATTTCCCGAAATTTCTCGAAATTATCCCCCTTCCCGAAAATTTCCCGAATTTCGGGAAGAGTGGAAACACTGAGCCAGTATATAGTGGCTTTGCGCACGGTCCGTAATAATATAATATATGCGGGAAAACCTCCGTCCATATCACAATTAATCGACTTCTTACAATAAACTGGTACGATAAATAAACCTTTCTATTGATATTATTTTGTTCTTGTCTATATTAAGGTGTAAAACTAAAATTCTAGTTTCACCTGTAATGCGCCAGTATAAAGTCAAAATTTCGAGATTAAAAGTCAAACTTTCGACTTTAAAAGTCAAAATTTCGAGATTAAAAGTCAAAATTTTGAGATTAAAAGTCAAAATTTCGACTTTAAAAGTCAAAATTTCGAGATTAAAAGTCAAAATTTTGAGATTAAAAGTCAAAATTTCGACTTTAAAAGGTGAAATTTAGAGATTAAAAGTCAAAATTTCGACTTTCAAAGTCGAAATTTTGAGATTAAAAGTCAAAATTTCGACTTTAAAAGTCAAAATTTCGAGATTAAAAGTCAAAATTTTGAGATTAAAAGTCAAAATTTCGACTTTAAAAGTCAAAATTTCGAGATTAAAAGTCAAAATTTTGAGATTAAAAGTCAAAATTTCGACTTTAAAAGGTGAAATTTAGAGATTAAAAGTCAAAATTTCGAGATTAAAAGTCAAAATTTTGAGATTAAAAGTCAAAATTTTGACTTTTAATGTCGAAATTTCCAGATTAAAAGTCAAAATTTCGAGATTAAAAGTCAAAATTTTGACTTTCTAGGGAGCTTTTTTTTTCTTTGCATGTCCCTATTGAGCCACCGTAGAAAATCAGTTGCATCGATTTGGTGAAAATATCCCTTATGTAGGGAATTTGAAAAATTGTTTCCCCTGAGAGAAAATGCACTGTAAAAGCCCCGAGGGGAAAAATGTGTTAACCTTAAAATGAAAATGAAGCGTCTTGATTATAAATCACAATGTGTATAAAGAGATATATTGTGATTGTGGTGCAGAAAATTGTCAATCCTTTAAGCCCATGATTTATAGGTGAGGCTGATTGGTTTTGAAGGGATGCAAATTATCTGTATTTTGATAAAGAAAAGGGCTACAAAAACATTTGCATGTAATTTGCATTTAAGTTATGGGTTTAATATTTAAGGGTATTATCAAGTTGGGTCACCACAGTGTATTACTAAAAGTAGAATCAACAGAATGTCTGTGTCATGGACTGGCAAGATAAATTAACCACATTTCACTTTTTGGTATTTTGACAGATTTTTATCTAAACTCATTGGTTCAGTTCTTAAACAGTTTCACATACAAGCAAAAGATATATTAGTTTCCATGTTTAGCAGATAAACGTAATTTTCAAGCAACCTTTCATTTCTGTCTGTCAAGCAAAACAAAAGTATTTCTTGTCAAAAAGGGGGTCAACTTGATTTGAGAAAATTCAAAAGTTATCAGCTTCAAGCTACCTATCGGCTACATGAGGCCATACAAAAGACTTTGGAAAAAACTATTATTTAAAAAGTTGATGGTCTAGTATAAGCAGCATAATTCGTCAAGGAGAGATACATTTCTGCCATGAACGGATACACTCCTTGTCATGGGCAGGAACTGAGCTAATTTTTTTTTTCATCTTGACTTTTAGTCTTAATATGCAGAGTGGTTACTTAGTGCAGGGGTAGATCATTTAGATAGGCTCTGCAAAAACTGATTTCCCTGCATGGTTCTTCCATTTATTCACAGGGGTGTTTGAGTTACTTTGTCATGGATGGACTTTGGAAACTGTGTCCCTCCATGCCAGGATTTCTGTTTGTAGTACAACTTACATAGTATTACTGAATTTTTATGTAGTGGCTACACAGAAGAGGGCATATTTAGTATTGATAACTCAGCAGGTTTTATTTTTTCAAAAAATATTTACAACTGTGAAAGATAACAAATTTCTCCTACCTATTTTTGTGTCATGGACCAACACTACTGTATCAGACGTAAACAACCATGTAAACTGATTATTACGCTCCAAGGTTGTTCTTTTTAATTCAGTATGATTATGAGATAAAGTTCTCCCTCTAAATATAATCACACAAAACTCAAAGGGAAATACTGCACTTGCTGTGCAGAAAGTTTTCATATTTTTGAAACCGATATTTAAAGACAGAGAATGATAGACAATTCAAAAAAGGCAGCACAGTGGCTTTTCTTTTCACAAGAAATACGGTTATTCAGTTATTTGTTACTCAAGAATAATTTGTTGGCCAAAATTTTCAAAATTTTAAATGATGCAACATCCATAACTCGTGTAAATGTATAATATTTAGAGGAGATAAAGCTATTACTTGAGTTCATTGTGAGACTGAATGGTCTAATTGTGATAATGATTCCTTTGTATGCCATGTTGGTGCATTTTAAACGCAATATTTCCCTCAAAAAAACTTCATGACTTCAACGATTATTTTACACAAATAAGAGTAGTAAGCAATGTCTGTCAATGACATGCCTTTCAAAACCCCATACATAAAAGGGTTTCCTCCAAAATGTTCGGACAGCACCAAGTATTTTCCCTAGTATGTAGTCATGTCTATTGTGAGTATGGAAAAAATTTTGACATTGTATCCTAAAATAGAAATTTTGGTTCCTTGGTCAAGATCTAACCAATCACCCTCAGGTATGGGCTGATAGGGAATTAAATTTTGGGTAGACAGGTAACTTTACTTTCATGTATTAAATATCCATCCAGTAAGACACCGACTGCTCTGTAGCATATGTGCAATTTGCCCATCCAACTTTCTAATGATGCAAGCTCATCCATCATGAACCAAATGGCTTAATATTCACAATTTAGCTATTTTCTGTCTCTCATTGATGCAGTACTAATAGTATTTCTCTTTAAACCTAAACTGTGTTTCTGAGCAGACAGTAACAAAACTAGCTTCAAACCAACCCTGATAACTTGTCCCTTGGGGACGCAGCTCCTTTGGGGAGCAGAACTTCTGGACTAATGTTTGGTTTTCGCCCTTCAGCCCTTGGCCAAAGACTTGAGGGCTCTTTGAAAAACATACCCTGATCAACTTTTGTCTTAAATGCATCCCACTAGATGCCATGTCAAAGTGACAGGTAAAGCTATATGAAGTGATTCTACAGGCTTCCAAGCTGATCATATAGTAACTTGTAAAATATGAACCTAATCTGCAAAAAATGCTAAATATTTTGAGAGATAACTCATGTCAAATTTCAAGCATGCTGTTAAGGACATCATAGCAATGCACACTTTTGTGACTTGAAAATTGAATTTCTGAAATAATGGACTTTAAAGGGGCACATTGAGTTGGTTCACATAATTCATGATTTTTTATCACACCTATTGAGGTTTACTCACATCTTGGTAGTAAATGGTGAAACTAAGAGATTCTGCACATCTGACACACAACTAAAATGGTAATGATAGCGTAATTAATGATTAAAATCATTTCTTACAAATTTGTGACCAGACACTTTTTACAGTTAGGTATTAATCATATGCAACCCCTGTTAAAAGACAACCAATGAGTGAGGCTTATCCCAAGTGCATTGGCAGGCTTGTAACTCCTACAACCAACAGCTGCTGTGATTGAAGGTCACAATTGTTTATAAGTGTTGTTTATTCAAGAGAGGCTGGTCTATCATGGGCTTGGACGAGCTTGGTGAACTGCAAGCTCTAAAACCCATAAAAAGTACAATTTTCCACATTTTTGGTCACTATAGAAAGTGAAACATGAGCAATGAGGCTAATCAGAAGCATTGTCATGCAATGATTCCCTTCAAACTCGTCACAAAATAAATGATATCAACTCAATGAGCCCCTTTAAAGACCCACCATCTCATGATTTTCATTCCATTTTTCTGTATGCCTTGTATCACATTTATACAGTTTGTAATATAACTGTTCAAACAATCCATTACTTTCTTTTGTTTAAATTCTATCTTTTACATTTTGTTTGTGATTCAATGGTCTTCCCCTTTTTTGTTTTTTAAGTAATTTCAAATTTGTGAGAGAAATTTGTTTTATCCAAAAATTTGCTATGTTGTGAAGAGAGGGTTTCTTCCAAATTTATTTTCTTATTTATATTTTTTCAGTTTTTTTAGTTATTTTTTTATTCTTTCTGATTTTGCATCAAATGCAACTTTACATGGTGGTCAAAGAGAGCTATGCTCACTAGATGTAAAAATCTTACCTAAACCCATCCACACATGTAAGAAACACTAGCTGAGCAAAATAACATGCAGGCATTTTGCTGAGCTAATTTTCTTGTTTGAGCAGGCTTTAAGATATTATTTCATTTGAGACTTGGAGAAATTGGACGACTCTTTCCACAAGTCATGGAGTTATTTTATATTTCCAACAAAAAAGGAAGGCACAAACATCACTGATGTAAAGCACTGAATTGCCAGGTTTTCTCAAAATATGAAAAAAAGCGACCTTTGAAAACATTCTTCTGCCTAAAAATCATATTAGCTTCACTTTCACCACATGTCAACATTGTGTGAACTGTTTTATTTCTATGGTCAAAGGCTGATTTTCCTACCTTGATAGTATGAATAAAGTTGGCCATCGACTGATCTCCGAAGCTATGTCTCATTTCAAAATCAATGCCATGGGCGTTTTCAGCATCTGCTGGAATTAACTTGGAGTTCCTTGCTAAACTGTTATATTCTGTAATGTTCTTCTCCAGCTGTAGTTTGAGAAGACAGTAAACATGTTATGATTTAATTCAGACAATCTTCAGCAATTGCAGTTTCTTGTAACAAACACCAATTGAGACAAAATCCAAACTTGATATAATATATATTTCGTAGACTGGCCCCTGATATTATGCAGCCCTTGGTCTGCAGGCCAATAAATGGTCTACCAAAAGATATTGGCAATCTAAAAAACTGCTTGGACTATATCTAACCTAATGTTGAGTAGTCCAGCAAAATTTTTATAGGTTAGAAAGTGGTTTCCTTGGCCAAAACTGTTGAGTAAAAGAGTACTTTAGATGAAATCAACAAAACTTCCCAATTTGGAAAGCTGAGTTTTGATATGATCTGAAGCAAAACAAGGAACAATTGAAAAGAGGTCAGTCCAAGATAACGAAGCAGATAAAAGTACAGAGCTCCCTTTATAGAGTATACTGATACATAAAACAGGTACCAGGGCTAGAAAAACAGAAATTTATTTCCAGGATGCATCCCAAATTTCCTACAAGTTTTACACATTTTAGAGTAAAATGTAAAGCTGATTTCCCTCCAAACACCAAAATTTCCCAGCAACATGCTTGCCAGACTCCTGATTTTTCCACCCATGACAGGTACAAAAATTTGGCTTTGCCATCTCCCACTGCCTCTCAAAAATGCTTCCTTAAAGTTCCCTTTTTTCCTATTCATAAATTAACACATGGATACTCTCATCCTATTATTGCTTCTTCCTTTTCATCGCTTTAAATCATTTTTTTCTTCGGAAAGATAACATTAATAATGCATTTTATCAACTAGAGCAGTAGTGCTGCTGTCACTCAACCCTTTAAAGAGACCACCCGTTTGGGTTTGGTCCGCCAATAGTAAACCTCACCTCCCTTCTGGAGGCGCAGTCTACGACAAAATAACATTCATCAACCTCCTCTGCGACTAGTATTGTGCCTCCACTCAAAACTGGAGGCTCAGTGAACTTGGACATTTTCCAAAACCATTAGCACAAAACATATGTTGACTCGTTCTCAAAATAACAATCTTGGGGGACCATATGGCCACTACGATTTTCGCCTCCTACTTTTGAAAAAGGTGTTTTTCAACCATGGCAGGGTAGTCTATAGCCATACCGTACTGAAAAGTTTGCTTGCTGTACACCACAAATTGAGTCAAATTATGTCTTGAAATGAGGGATCATGCCACTTCAACTAAATTACAGCTGGTCTCAGACCAAATCAGTTTTACAGTTCATTATTGTTTGTTACTGCAGGTGTAGGCCTACTGTGTATTGGTGTAGGCCTAGGCTATTGTTTAGGATTATGCCACAGTGACATCATATCATTGTGCACCACGCCAGTACGGCAAAGTTAATTGAATTTTATGATCTTGCCATATGCCAAAAAGTCTGGTGTACACTTTCATGTGCCACAAATCTGTGTGAAAACTGTTGAACTTTCCTATATGGGTATGAGCCTTAGCCTAGGTTAGTTAGGCCTAGATGAGATTTAATGACACACCAACACGAATGTGTTATATATAGGCTAGGCCTATAGTGTCAACTACTGTAGATAAAAGGTATTAAGTGTAAAAACCGTTTCAAATACGGTTCAAGTTCAAGTTCTAAGTCACTGAATGTGACCGTATACTCCGCTCCTTCTACTCACTCTTTACTACGAGTGTAGAGTTTAGGAACGTAATGCTGGACCATGTTGAAGGGCTAGCCTAGGCCTAACGTTAGGCCTGGCTAGTTCAAATTGAAACTTTTAGTAAGTAGGACTTCACTAACGTTACTTGCTGAATGTTGTGCAAACGTTCATATCGGCAAACTAGGCTTTGGCTGGCTGGTGTTTTTTAGTGAAAATAACTTGTGATACACAGTCTGCACTGCAGTAACTTGTTTACTACAGCTGTGAGACGGTAGTACGGGTTGCACCTGTCATGAAGTAACGTGTAAATGCAAACATATTACAGTACTTCACTGCAGGTATTACCCTAATGCTGCCTCACAGCAAGATACTGAAGCCATCACCAACGAGATTTGCATAGAGAAGTACCATTTGGAAGTGGAAGGCACCGATTTGCACAAGCTACGATTATTATTATGAAATTCTTTCATGCATTATTTTCTTCCATTTTTCTCTGTCATATTTTCATCAAATTGCGTGACGTCCAACTTTTTCTGAGGTTTTTAAGTTCGAAAATCGGGACTGTCCTGCCAAAATCAGAACAGTTGGCAGGTCTGTATCAATCATTTGGCGTTTCAATGCCATAGATGAGCATACTCCCTCCAGATAATGCCACAAGCATGTAATATAGGCACTACTGAAAAAGTGAGGAATGTCTGAGAGGAATGTCTTGCTCCGAAAAAGCGGAAATTGACAAGAAAATGGCCAAATTTACCATGATCCACTCCACCCATCGCTACCTAACAAACAAACTATAATGCCCCACTATGATGTGACCTCTACAGAATGAGGAAGGAGAAGGCTTTTGAAAGTGAGACAGACATTTGCTCTCTACAGTATAACATAAGCTCGACCCGCACTTTGCGGGTTGAGCTAATGATGGCAAGAACCCTGGAGTCATTGGAAGATGCACCCTGTTAGAAGTATCCTCTCTCTCCCATCAGGAAAATTAGCTTTTTAAATCGAAATGGATGTTGCAGTTTTGCAAACATCCCAGGGCTCAAATATGACCAGAGGTCATGGTCATGGTGAGAATCCTTCATTGTGCCTTGATGTCCTTTAAAATTTACTCCACTACTGACCATAATGACCTTGATGCCTTCTGTATCAGTTCTTTTTGGCACTGTTCAGTTTCCACAGTTTGGCCATGATTCAGCTCTCACTTTCTCTAGGTGCCCTGACATATTTCTGGCACCAAAAGGCCTTTTGGCCTCATCCAATTCAGTCCTAATTTAGTCCCAGTTTCATACTTACCTCCTCTTGAGATTTGGCAATTTTTCTCTCTTCATCCCAGCAGGCCTTGTCCACAGCTTGGTTTTCCTTTTCTGTCTGGTCAATCGCAGAATTCAACATCCTTGCCTCTGTTTGAATGCGCTGGACATCTACAGCAGAGAGCTTCTGGTTCGCCAACTGCTGCTCCAAGGAGCACTTTTCTTGGTCAAGCTGTGATAATTCTAACTCTGTGTATGAGAGATGATGAAAATATTTCTACAGTGCAGAACTTTCATTGAGGACCCAACATGCTGGCAAATTCTCAACCAGGATTTAAGATCTAGGGGGTTCACATTCTGCTGCCAGGGTTCACATTCTACTGCCACAGAGATTTGGTCAGTAGTGAGTAGTGACCCTTTTTAGATGTACGGTCAAACAGTACAAAATTTAAAAATTTTACAACTGCTCACCCACATCAAGTACCATAAGATAAAGGTTGTACTGGACATGGTGCCTTTCTGATTTGTTCAAAAAAAATACAGGTTGGATGGGAAGAGGGGAAGGCCATCCAACAGCTGGACAATTCTTTGGCTATAGCCCTGTACAAACACATCCACGGATAGTTGCAGGTGGATGATTTAACTCAGGAAACAGAAAGTTTTTTTGTCTATATCCCAGACAGAGATATTTTCATGCAAAGCACAAGGCACAATCCACATTGACTAATCTGACAACATCAAGTCTACTATACAGACTTACCTTTCTGTTGTACAAGCAGGTCGGCATCTTCATATTTTTGCTCTAGACCCTTGCCATGGTTCTCCAAATCCTTCAGAAATTTGTCAAACTTTTCGTTATCCAGTTTCACCATGTCATACTTTTCCCTAGCAGCGGACAGCTGATTCTGCAAAAAAATAAGTATAAAACCGCATTTGACATAAAAATTACGAGTTGTGCGTTAATACGCCAATTTAGGTTGTGAACTTTCTTTAGCTGCCATGTTAAAAAAAAATGAACACAATTACTTCAAATAGTTAGTGACACAATGACGTCATATGTGGTTCATAGTCCATATGAGGGAGACCCAAGGCATAACAGCGGGAGGAAACCATTCATCAGTTAATTACCCACCTCGTTCCTACCATATACGGAATAATCAGGGATTACAAATTTTCAGCCCAGGAAAAGACCTCAATCAACGACTTACAGAAATCGTGGCACATCCCTGTAGAAACCTTGATGATACATTGTATCCACTGCTAGATGCCCTAATGACATTGGTGTAGTCACTCTGGGTT
Organism: Holothuria leucospilota; assembly: GCA_029531755.1. Taxonomy (NCBI): domain Eukaryota; kingdom Metazoa; phylum Echinodermata; class Holothuroidea; order Aspidochirotida; family Holothuriidae; genus Holothuria; species Holothuria leucospilota. The sequence continues at coordinate 15,184,192 of CM055976.1, forward strand.
GGCTGATGGAGCCACCCTTCATGACAAGCAATTCTTGTAAACAGTACAAAGGGCTGGTAAAGGCAAAAGTTGTATCGCACAGGAATGAGCTAGGTTCCAAAGACCATGCAATGTCGATGCACACTATAAAGTCACCAGGATATGCTACCGATTTGTAGTTTGGAGGGCAATTCAAGGAGGAGAGACTTTTGTTATATGTGTCTATTGTATGCACAAGATGAACACTGGGAGGGCTAGCGGTCAATAGATATCATCAAGTTCATCAGATATTTCCAAACAATGGCTGGCCAAACATGCCCAACCTTGATTTTTCCAATCAGCTTAGGCTATACAATCAGACCATCTGCATACATTGTTTTGTAAAGCAAATCAGCTTTCCAGAAGATGACACAAATAAACTGGGTTGCAAGGTATTCCAGTTCCCAAGGACTGGACCAGCCTTTTGTTTTCAACCATGTCGCCAAATTCCACAGTGTGAACATTCAGAGCCATGTAAATGATATGGATAAGATTTTAAGTAGAGAAGGATCAGGGAAGAACATGTTTATCTTGTCTATAGATGGAAGGTTGAATTGAAATCCAAAGTCATGAACCATTCAACTGTATCTGCAAAGACTTTTCAAGAGGAGTCTGGAGTTACTTTGGATATCCACGTACAATCCTGGACTGCCAGCACTCAACAAGATAGAACACCTCTGGTTGCAGCTATCAGACAAGCTATCAGCAGTGTCTCTTCCTGCCATCCTAGAAGGAGAAGAGGCTCCCCCCCTCTACACTAGTGGGATTGGCAGTAGAGCAGCTAGGAGGACAAGCAAATATTGTTTGATACAGCAATGGACCAATGTAGAGAGTACTGGCATGGTACCATCTGTGACAGTTACGAAATTGATGTAAAATCCAAGTATTGTAAAGGGCGGGATTTTCCTTGGGCAGATTACTGTACTGTATATGAGAAACTTTAGAATCCTACAAACACAAATCTCAGGAACCATCCAGACATTCTCAGAAACCTGAAATTTATCACAGCCCACTGCGATTGTCATTTTACACGAATTAACTCTGATGAAATGCTTGGATTCACTATGTTCTTATTGCACTGCTCACCCTGTGAAGAGCGGCCGCACAATGGCAACAATCTTAGGAAGAGGAATACAGACACCAAACATAGACTGACTTCACAAAATGCCTTCTTCATGTTTTTTTACTAACCCCGAGGCCCTGAAGAGAATGTGGCATCCAGCAGATGAGGAAATGCACTTTCACAAGCCCTTCAAATTGGGTCAATGCTGGAAATGCAGATACCATTTGAACTCAAAGAAGCAACATGTCCCCATACTTAACAATGGAATCTTTTCTGTTTCTTCCTTTGGGGGTGGAAATTGACCACTTAGAAGTTGAAGGGGGAAAAGTTTGAAGGGTCACTTACACATATCACTCAGTGTCTGTTGAAGAATCCTTGGCTGTGAAGAAATTATTTTTTGAAGGCAGAGGGTGGGGGAATAATGAAAAGCCACATTTTAATGAAGGCGGATCCACACTTCAATGTAGTCCTATAAAACTATGAAAGTTGAACACTGGTCAACTCTGAGCTATGTCTGTGATTGGTGCAGAAGAGCAAGGGATGACCATATATGATTCTTACAGCTTTATAGTGTGCAAAAATTTGGAAGTGTCAACCGGCTTTGAATTGGCCTTAAATTTGTCAACTGAAAATGCTGATAAATGAGTGAGTCTACTTCTGTTGATTCATTCTCTCTGCAAAATACACAGGGAGCAAAGTTGCATCACATGACTGGATTTAATTCTATGGAACACAAAAGACATAGGCTAGGACCACTCATTCATTGCACAATAAGCAACCACTCATTCATTGCACAATAAGCATTTCCATTCAATACAGGCCTTCTACAGTACTCGTGGACAAAGGCCTATCTGTTGGTACCAATTAATCTTCGGGACACTTCAAAATTTGCCCTGTGATGTCATTCAGACTGTTCATAGCTTCATTAGTAAGTTGACTCGCTAGGACATACCACAGACTTGAGATATGAAACGACTCTTTAGGAGGGCATCACAATCTGTTGGCACACATACACCCAGAAAATTGCTGCAAAAACAACCTGCCAGATTGCCAGAAATGGCATTCCCTGTAGTGTTAGAGCTGGTGTCTGGAGACAATTCTTGAAGCTGAAGACATACATAGAGACAGATTATCATGGCCTCTGTTGCACGACATAATCTCCTTGGCTACAACCTAGTACCATCTCAGTCTGGCCTGAAAAGTTTGGCTAAATACAGTGTGGGGTCAGCTGTTAAATGTAACCTTGTTTTCCAAAGACCATTTACAAAAATGGAGGGTTCATGCTTTTTCACAAAAATACAATATATACTGGAATCAAAGATTTGCATGGAAAAAAGGACAGGTTTGACATGGCTAGTGGTTAGTAAATTCATGCTCGGCTATGAAGAATTCCAGAAGGCAGGTCCTCTGGGCCAGTTGATTTTTAAGACAGGCTTTAAACAGGGCTCCATACTAAGCTTGAAAAAGGGCACAGCCAAAATGAGCAAGATGGCCGTCGGTCTACGTTAATTCAATGGACATTTACTGAGGGCCGTCACGGCCGTCAGAAAGGGCCCGACGGCCATGGTCGTCGGTGCCGTCGGTTATTTTGAGCCTTGTTTAAACATTTTTAAAGTTGGGTGAGTAAATTTCCTGTTTGGCCAGTAGCTCACAATCATTGCTGGTCAGCAAAAACAAAATCTTAAATCAAACCCTGGAGGAAGGACATCCATGTTGTGAGGGATGGGTGACTACAAGTGATTCCACCCAAAGAAATTACTTTTTTATTATTGAAAAATGAGGCTGGCTTGTGTGACTTGTAATACAAGCTGCTTGTTGCACCCCTTCAAGAGGCTGACCGACTGCAGTGGTCAAGTGGTTAGAGCATCCGACTTGCAGCCAGAAGGTCTAGGGTCCAAATCCTGGCCGGGTCATACCAAAGACTTTAAAAATGGAACCTACTGCCTTTGTGCTTGGTGCTCAGCATAAACAATGGAGAAGGGAAAACAAGCCAGTGAGCCACAACTGGAAAAAAGGCTGTGGTCGTCTCGACTTGAATCAATTGGTTGGAAACTGGGACGTTAAACCTCATCTAATCTAACCTAACCCTTCAAGAGGCACTACAGGGGCACCTGCCCTGCCTACCACACTGCTGCTACGCCTTGGCTTTCCATGATCATTGTATAAAAAAAAAAAAATTAAGCACTTTCAAGGTCATGAAAGTGTATCATTCAAATTTTTAGGACTTTCTGAGGTCTTCAAGACTGTGCATAAGCCCTGTTGGATACTCCTGCAAATACTTTGACATTGAAACTAAAGTGAAAGGGTTTCCATGCCTACCGGTTCCTGTTCCAGCTGATGTAATTCATTTTGAAGTCGTTTCTCTTCCAGAGCAAGATCCTCCATATCTCCGGCTATCCCTAAGGTTGCTCGCTCTACAAGACAAAGTTTGCAAGAATGTATACATTATTTTGTGAGAGAACTATTACTTTGAGGACCTTAATGCTGGCAAAAATCAATTGGAACATTTGCCAACTTACAAATTATTCATAAAAGGCCACTTTCAAGATATTCCAATATACTCAGAAACAATAAATGATTACTTTATGATATATGGTGCCAAAATTCTGTTTTGTAATTCTTCTTCATTCCGCACACCTTTCAAATGGCTGGAAATAAGGTATCATGAGGGCAAGGCCATTTTCATGTTAGCTTTCAGGGCACATTTATGCCTCTCAAAGGGCATCAAGGCCAAACAAGATTTTGGATTAATCTGGCATATGTTGGGTTGTATTTTCTTGGGAAGGTCATGAAGGCCAAGGTGGCCTTGAAAAGTATGCCATTTTGTAGGGTACTAAGGCCACTGACAAAAACATGGAGGCCATGGCCTTGGTGGCCTTTGCTTATTTCCAGCCCTGCTCTCCTCATTTTATATAGCTTGATGGATTCATATCTTTCTAAATATAGCAAGGAATGTAACACTGTTCGGCTGGTACTCATCCAGTTTCTGTCCACAATGACAACTTAACCTTAAAATGTTTTGATTTTTTATGATTTTATTACTTTTTATGCTAGTTTATGCCTTGTCACTTACGACAAAAAATTTTTAAACAAATTTCACACCATAATAGTCATTCTGTGAAAGCAGTCACAGACAGACAGACACAAACAGACAAACAGACAAATGAAAGGTGCCACAAGATTAGAACTTACAATTTTAGTCTTTTGCTTTGAAAAAATGCTAACAGTGCCCCACAATCATACCTACCCAACGTAAATTCCTAATACTTGGTTAGATAAATATTTACAAGGATCATTTGCAAGGGTTCCGTCAAAGGCCAGAAAAGTTAAAAACTTTTCAGACACTGGAAAGAACATGGGTGGCAACTGGCAAACATCAGGGTCTTAGGAAGCTCCTTACCTGTAAGTTTGACAATTTAAGGGAAGTTTTACAGTGCGAAAGGAAATCTGGCTCTTCTATACATGAAAACATGACAAAAAATTTGGGGAAATTTGACTTGCTTCCTTTTGTCCAGCCCTGGGGGACAAATATACACCACCATCTCATCCCCCCACCCCTGCCCTTTTCATTTCCAAATGAAAAGTGTAACTGCCCAAATCATGGATTGTTTCAAAAGAAGAAAGTAAAGTTTTTTTGTGGTAATGTTTTGAGCTGACATCAATAAGTAGCTATTCAAACCTACCAAGTGGAAGCATGTAGGGCTTTGAGGCAAGCCATTGTCACCATGAATGCTTTTTGCCTTTGACTCAGTTGTATAGCACCCATGGATGATGCATCCTGCAATTTCACTATGCTAGCATACATAATAAATACCAATGATCACAATTCTCTAGTACCAGGGTTGGGTATTTGCCAGAAAAAAACCTGTTTTTACCGGGACAGTGGTAGAAACTGGTAATAACTGACCAGTAATAAGTGGTTATTACCGGTAAAAACCAGGAGAAATTGGAAAAAACCTCTTCTGGTTATTAAGAGAGTGCAGTTGTTGTACCCCATTGCACATGATGAATAAACCACTTGAGATAAAGTTATTTACCATTCATTAAACTTTCTATTTTGCCTAAAAAGTAAGCACTAAAACTTGCCAAACACAGAATAAAGAGTGAAATATACTGTTGTTACAATAGTACTGTAAGCCTAACATGTTAAGTGTTACCACAAACCAAGCAACTGCATGCCACCAGGAAGAGCTGGAACATTAAAGCTGGTTTGCAAAATGGCTAGAATATCAAGCAAAGTTTTACAAAATGAGGATTAATGAAATTGTGTTTTTATAAAAGTTCTAAATATGAAAGTTCAATCATGCACCAAGTTGGTAGAAAGCATATCTATTACACATAAGAAAAAGCAGAATATAGTGGACAAGCAACTTCCTTTATCATGTCAGAAACTTCAGTTTGACTCAGCAGAGAAGCAAAGTACAGTGCCATAAATGATGAATAACCAATAATAACTTGAAGTAAATGAGTTTCTTCAAGGGAGCTTCTCTGAATATTTCAAGCCCTCTATACTGAGAAATAAAGTGAGAAGTTATATACCCTAGATGGCCAACCAGATACAAAGGGACTATTTGTTGCCTAAGTTATCTTCCTTTTGCAAAAATTTGGTAAACCACAAACAGTAATGTTTGAATGAAGAAACTTAGGTAGATAGCCAGCACTTTATTTTACAAGAAAGTGGAAATGTTAAAGGAAGGTGGATGGTTGAATTATACAGTAAACAAGCATACAGTACATAACACTATTGGAGGACAATGTAAGACACTGAGTTATTGAAGGACCTACACACCTGAAGGTTCCCCTTGTAAGGGGTATACCCAAGAGTGGGGTTAGCAACTTACCAGCATTCTTAGGAAAGCTTCCCATCTAAATCCTGTAATTATTCTTTGTGTTTCCTTCCTATTTTTCTGCATTAAATATACCTAATGTATGTACTTTTAACACAAAAACAGTGTAAATCTGGCAAAAAGTGGCCAAAATCACTAAACAAATCGCATTCAGACTACAACATGGCATATATTACTGCCTAAAATGATTATTCTTGATGTAACAAAATGACTTTCATCCTTAGACTATGAAAAAAAAACATAAAAAGTACTTCCTAACAACATTTTATTCAATGTAGCAGAATAGGTTTTTACCGTTTTTTCCATTTTTCGGCAAAAGTTTGTACTGGGACGGTTTTTACCGGGAAAAACCACTGGTAAAAATCGCCTGTGGCAGAAACTGCCAACCCTGTCTAGTATGCACTGAGAATGTATGACATATGCAGCCAATCCTAGGCTTAAAGGAGCTCATTGAGTTGATATCCGTTATTTTGTGACAAATTTGAAGGGAATCATTACATGACAATGTTTCTAATTAGCCTCATTACTCACGTTTCACTTCCGATAGTTACCCAGAAGGTGAGAAATTGTAGTTTTGTGGACAGGGGTTGCATATGATAAATACCTAATGGTAAAAAGTGTCTGATCAAAAATTGTAATAAATGATTTTAATCATTAAATATCCTATCATTACCATTTCAGTTGTGTATCAGATGTGCAGAATCTCTTAGTTTGACCATTTACCACCAAGATGTAAGTAAATCTTAACAGGTGTGAAAAAAATCATGAATTTTGTGAACCAACTCAATAAGCCCCTTTAAAATCCATTTTTAATTTCTTTCCACATAACTGCTCAAAAAGTCAAACCCTTTTAAAAGTTTCTCAATGATCCATAAATCTCACACAAAACTTAACTCACTCAGATTTTGCTCCAGCTCTTGTTCCAGATCCTCAAATGAATCTTTCCCTGCCATAAATTCTGCATATGTCTTGTCCACAAACCGGAAAAGAACCTGTTCAAAGGAAAAATAGTCACGTTTAAAATCTTCCAAAGTCTGGCAATGCTGTTTGTTAATAGACATCAGCATAAACTGGCCTTCAGTTCCATGGACAGTCAGTAGCATGAACCTTATCAAGAATCCTAAAAAGTAGGTACCTATGACCAACAACCTTGTAACTTTATTTCTTAAAAAATATTGAACCACTACTGGGAAATAACCGTTACGAATATACCAGCAGTCCTTTATGTCTCATTTTTACAAAACATCTGTGCAATGTAATAATGCTGTGGTTTACTTACTTATAGGAAAATATTGTGTTTAAATCGCATCACCGTGGAACAGACAGAAAATAAGCTTTTACCTTTTTGTAACAATTCAGTCTCACTAAAAAATTATGGCAATAGCTCTTCTTCACCTCCCCCCCCATTTACTACATAATACAAGAGTCATAACTGTTGAATCATTTAATAACCTAGAAGTTTGGTTGAGCAACTCATTTTTGAGCTACAAAGCTTTCTTAAAGCTACAAAGTTTTTCTTAATTCTAGGGAAATATAGTCACCTACTTACATCATTTGAATTGTCATTCATAATTTATATATAAATCTCGGTTTTAAAGGTATGATCTGAATAGTAAAATATTGACAACAAAAGTCATTGCCAAATCCACCTTTTCTAAAGAAAAGGTTCAAGCAAACCTCCTTTAAAGGTCGTGTGACATGAAAATAACACAGATGGATACTTGATGTAAAAAGCATTATAAATCCAGAAAATAGCCACAATTCCCATTAAAATCCGTCAAATATTGACCATTTTACAGGGTCATTTCTATTTCACACTTGTATCATAAATAAACATGAGCTAAATATGCAAATATGTGATATCGAAAGATGGACATACCATATATGGCTCATGTTAGCCTTTGTTTTTTAACCTTAATTTCAAGGACACTGGTAGCATTGTTATCCCCTGAGGGGTTTATTATGAAAGTTAAAAATTCTTTCCTTCGGAAACATTGATATCACTCAACAAACTGTAATCTATCTGATCAGTAATTAAGAGATAATTTATTTAGGGAATAAAGTCAATGGTGCCCATGTCTCTACATCAGATTCGAACAGGCTATGACGTCACGCATATGGGCTGAGAGACCCGAGTCGAAGCCGAGGGTCTCTGCCTATATGAGTGACGTCATAGCCTGTTCGAATCTGATGTAGAGACATGGGCACCATGACTTTATTCCCATTCATAAATACTTTAATTTCGAGACGTTCAAAAGTGGAAAAGTTTGCTTTTTTACAATTTTCCATTGATCATGAATTATTCTCCCAAACTTACTAAATTTTTGCAGTGCACATAAGACTGCGTACGTATAGCCTGCCTGCTAAATTACGAGCTATGTAATATGTAGGCTATATAACTTGCTGCACGCTATAGCTTTGTCGTTTGTAAACACATGGCCATACTTTGTGACGTCTCTTTTCGAATGTGGATTTTTTGGAATATTTTGAGCGAGGTCATATTTGAAACGATTTCTCTGTTTGAATTGGAAATGTACTCCGCCTTGACAGTTCCATTAAAACTACTTTTGGAGGACTTTCTAGCATGAGGATATGTGGTTTTTGCGATATTGCTCACCGTGATGTTCAACACACTAACATGCTGCTACGTTGTTGAAAACAAATAACGTTAGGCCAACGTTTGTCCTAGCCATAACCTAGGCTACTAACTTATCGTTACACTGTTTGCGAACGGTGAGTCAGTTCGAATTACTCTTACTAGACGAAGTCTCCTTACCCGAGTGTCATTTGCAAGCAATTTCCATCTTGCGATTTTGTGATACAAAGGAGACTTTTCAAATGTGATCTAAAACTGTTTACATCTGTGCACTGACAATATTGATACTGTTTCGGATCAAAGTAAAACCAGCGTGCTTAGCCAGAACAGTTATCATGTGCTAGGGCCTCACGTTAGTTGCTTGACTTGTGCTGTAAGTTAACGTTAGACCTAACATTAGTGGTTGGAAATGTCATCGCAGAGAGCTTGTTCTTTACGACTGGAACTTAAACCAGACAGATTTCTTTACTGACGTTGAGCTTTTCTTACAAAAAGAATGTAGGATACTGCAATTTGGATAAGGTTTGTTGATGCAGTACTTTGTCACTAGGCCTGGGCATATATATATATTGGACAGTAGCCCCCGGCCATCGTTTCCATAGCATATATTCTATTCTTCGGTTGAAAAATCCCCTTGATGATTTTGGAGCTATATTTCTTTGAAATATAGTGCACAGAATACGTGGGGCCAACGCTATCTTTCTGGAATATGAAAGATGAGTTTTAAGGTTAGTGAGTGCTCATCACTCATTTTACAACTGTATTTACATTATTATCCATCCCAGATAAAGGTCTATTACTGAGGTAAGAAATGCTGTATAATTTCTTGTTATCGGCGATGTACCAAAATCAAGCGGACGCACGATAGTTTGACACGCTTTTAAAGCTAACGTTAGAGCCTAGGCCTGTAAAACACCTTACTCAGCGTGAAATCACTTCAATTTCTCTGAAAAGGCCTGAAATATCGTTGTAGCCTAGAAGCTGATTATTTGTTTGGATATGCAACATTGCTGTCAACCAAAATATATTATTTATAATTTGGACAGTTACTGAAAAAAAATTACAGTTGAAGGCCCAGGCCTACTGGCCTACCTAGCCTGTACAAACAAACTGTTTACTGTAGTGTTAGAGCTGTGTTTACAATCATGTTGATCAAAAAGTTGCTCTCCATACACCCTATGTCTCTACACTGGATTAGAACATGGGTAACTGACCAATCACAAGCCAGCATTCTCAAAAAGTATTTATGAAATAGGGTTAACAAAAGAAATTTTAACACTGTGCAACACTCCACATCATTATTTTTGCATAGGCAATTAGTTTCTTCAGAAACCATCAAACTTTGAAGACATATATTTTGAGAACGGTAAAAGATACTGAAATGATTCTCACAGATCTTTTGTTGGAGGACTTAATTCTTTAGCTGACAAGTGAAACAGCTCTGTTTGGTGGCATGTCACATGACCTTTAATAAATATGAAATAGGAACTAAATCTAAGCACTCTGGTGAAATTCCCATTCTAATTCTATCTGTGGTTTGCAAAATTTTAGCGGATGAAGTTACTACACTTGTAACATATAAAAGCTTGATGCAAACAAAAATGATGTCATCTCCTCCTCACATTGATAAGGAATGTTTTGTTTTCTTTGTTATGTGATCTACTGTTTTGAACTTCCTGTATATAAAGAAATCCAAGTTTACCATGTACAATGCAGTTTGTAGGATTCCCATGTCTCTCATGCACTAACATTTTAAAATTATGAGATCATGGATGAGTAAGTCAATCATAAAAATGAAAGGAAACCCCCCAAAAAATGTTGACTAATGTGAGGGTATGATGTCACTTGTGCTTGTTTTAAGTTCACTTTGGATTGAAAATCTGCTTACATCATCTGCCAATATCTCAAGATCCACAAAAATGAACCGAATGCAAACTTCATTAGAATTCTTAAAGTAAACCTCATATCACAACTAAATTAAAGCCTAAATTTTTCTTTAAAAGTAAATAACATTTAGTGTTTTAAATCTCAATCTCAGCCATAATTTTCTTTACAATATAGACTTTGGCTCACATATAAAGCCTTCTCTATTCAAGATGCCAAGCATTTCATAAATTTCATGAAAACCGAATTTTGATGACATTTCTTTTGTCATTGTTCAATACTTAGGTATAACAATTTTAACCTTCTTTACAGTTTGCCACATCTACGCTACACACACTTTTTGACCAGAGGCAAAATACAACAGACAGACCACTTGCTCTTTTGGGCCAATCACATTCCCTGACTTAATCCTGATTTAATGCCTTTTTTCTAAAATTCCTAGAATTTTTTATGATTGCAAAGGGACCTCATTTTCCAGAATTTTTTGATTTGTAGAATTGCTGTCAACCAGAGTATACATTTTACTCTTTTTTAGTGGAAGCTCTTTTGAAATAACTTGGACAAAAATACCCCATAAAAGAGTTCACTTCGCTGTCAATAGAGACCAATTTTATTGCTTTTTTTGGCAACGAGAGGGAAAGAGAATAGCAGGGTAATTCTCATAACATTTGGTATTTTTAAGCCCTCTTCAACATTTCTCTGGGGCAATTTTGACTGCCACAGTCATGAATCACCCATCACCTTCTCATACTTTGTAGGCTACTGGTAACCCTTCCTGTCTTCCACAATACCCATGAGAATCAAGCTTCAAATATCTGGTTAGAACTCTGACCACATCAAAAATGCTAAGAAAAGTGTCGAAAAGTCTCTTGCAGAATAGACTTCAAAATGTTAATTATTACCTCTGATTCTGTCAGTTCTTGGAAATCATCCTCCATTTCTTGCGGGATCCCTGAGCTAAATAAGAGCTGATCAACATCAACATGCATGGCAAACTGTATGTGCAAAAAATCACAAAATTTTTAGTTACATGTCAATCAAATATTTTAGAAATGTTTATGTAGTTGCTTTCTTTCTCCTTACGAAAAAATAAAAAAAAAAATCATTCCAGGTATGTAAAACAGGAACTTAATCTAAGCATACTGGTGAGATTTTTATTTGATAACTGTGCAGTTCTTAAAAAACTAGCAGCAGATGTTATCACATTTTTATGACAAGAAAATTTACAGCAAGTATCAAAACTAAACATTTGCTTACAGTTCTCCTTTAAAAGTTTCATTTAATGAAAATGATCTCATTGACTTAACGAGTAGTGACTGCATTTGCCCTTTAATCCTAGGAAAAGTTCTGCCTCCAGAGACCACAGTCATTTTAACATTTACTCAGTTTCAAGTCAAGTTACCTTTACAATTTCTGTTAGCCAATGAAGAGCTCCCAGAATATGTGGCCAGGTGTGCGGGCTACCCAAGGAGAACATCGCTGTCTTTGACAATGTGAATGGATACCTGGAAAACACAGTCAAAATATGCACTTTAAAACCATTAATAATGATAAATAAACTGTTCTAACATTCAAGGGAAACTGAAACATATATCTTTGAAAGTAAAAGGCAATTCCCATTGACCAAGCTTTTGACAGAGTATGCTTTTGTATGTTAACTCATATTTGATTCTATATCTGATTGGTTCTACGAAATTATTAGTTTAAAATGACAATCCACTGGTCCCTAGTTTAACAATGAACATGACAAGTTTTGCTATTGGTCCCATATAGTGTTGGGCGATACTGACGTTTTTACCATCGCGATAACAGAACAAAATTTATTGCAATAATTCGATATACACGACAATTTTCATAAAGACAATTTCCCTTGAAGTTTCCTTCCGTGCTCATGCATGTTAGAATATTTAATGATGAACTTTCATCGATATTTCATCAGTTCAATGTAAAAAAAGAACTCAATAAAAAACATTTTGGAGACAGCAATGAGAAGAGATAAAGCATTACAAGGCAAATTTTGTCATTTTTTGCAAGAATTTATCGTCATTTTTGAATTCTTGTTATGGTATCGCGATAACGATAATTTTTGATGTATCGCCCATTAGTGGAAATCATCCTCACATAATAGTGGAAATGACAAAACACCTATCCTACCATATATACTTACATACCAAATCTCTTTGACTACTGGGATTTGGTAAATGGGCTGAAGTACCAGTGGTCTGTAGAATTATAGACTGTAAGCAGTCCAGAATATGTAAAAAACAATGTCAGGAACATTAAAATATAATCAAAGTCTGGTACAAACATTTCTCAGAATGAAACCTAGGAATTGTAAAGGAGTAACCAGCAAATGCTGCCAGACTGTGCCGTTTGTTCTGCCTAAACTTGGATTGGATCGGTGAGATCCTCAGAGAAGACAGGAATGCTTGAGCATAACAAATATCCTCTCATTGTAAACTGCTTGGTATTCCTAGTGACAGATAGGGTACTGTTGGTGTTATGAAAAATGATACAATTGTTGTGATTTTCAAGGCATCTTTCACGACAACCACCTGCAATGAAGCAACAGGTAATTGACCCTTGGAAAAATTACCCCAGAAAAAAGAAAAGGGTGTCCAAAAGGAGGAAGATGATAAAATGCCACATGTTATGAAACTTGCCCTCATTTTCTCCTACACAATTTATTGTCCAAAATAAAACTTGCTTTCACGGACCCAAAAATAGCACCTATAAACATATTTAGAGGGGTATTTTACCCAAAAAAGGCCAAAGAGTCCCCTTGAAAATAAAAAGATGAAATCTGAACCCTCTTTTACATCAAGCTCCTGTACATCACTTACAATATTTAGCAGCTTGCAAAGCACTTTCACAAATGACTCCATAGACAAGCCTTCTATTAAGCAGACTCTGGGCAATTTTTGTGCCACTGGTCCTCAAGATTTATCCTCTGAACTGCTCCAAAAACATAGGACCTTGCAATTTCAAATTTTCATACCAAGCACCTGTTCATATCCCCATCTTATTAAATCCAATATTAAGGTTAATATTTAAGTCAGTGAATGGGCTCCTTGATTTATGCAGATAAAATATCCTTGATTTCCACACAGTTACATACATTCATGAGAACATTTCATGAATATGTTGTAACTTGAAACACCTGGATATTCATGGAGTCTTCATAGTACACTGTAATCATGCCAACCATCATATATGGTTTGCACTTTTAATGATTTAATAAAGAGGCTCGTGGTCATGGTAAAATGGCAATGATGAAATCACACAACAAGCAGCCAAAACAGGATTGCTCTGACACGTGGTCTAAGTCCTCTCAATGTAAGCCTTGTCCACAGGTTATCCATTCAGGATATCAAAAGTGAGAGATAGAGCAATGTTCCCAACTTCACAAAAAATTTATAATCTTTTAAGTGATGCCTTGCTCTGATAAACACGTTTCAGGATCTCAGAGAATACAACAGAGGGAGCCCTTTCAGTTCTCAACAATCAAACAAAATCACAGTTTTAAATCTGTGTGACAACAGGTTCCTATTTTAAAATGAAAAACATTTCTTCCCTGTAACATTTTCTAGATTTACTCATCACTGCCAGAAGCTGCTCACCACTCCAACTTCTAAATTAACAGAATTTTCAAGGAAATATGTCCTTACTTGAGACTTTTTAATATCTGTGGTATTTCTTCCTCATGTTTGTTTGCCATCTTGTAGTTTGGATTCAGGAAGGAGTAGACAAACTCAAAAATTCGTAGAAAATCTTTTGTTGTTGGGTTCATCAGCTGTTTGGTGGTAACTTGATGAGAAAAGTTGTACTCTTGAAGAAACTAAGGAAGGAAAAAAGTCCAAAAAACTCTTGTTACAGTGAAATTTACCATTCATGGGGACTTTGCAGTGTTATTCAAAAGCTTACCATACTAAAAATTCAAGTATGGATACAAGTATTTTAATGTTCCAGTACGAGTACCCACTGACAAGTAAGAGTATTTTAACACCCAAGTTTGAGTACAAGTACTCGAAAAAGGACTCAAGTACCGAGTACTTTTTTGAGTACTACAACACTGCTGTATATCAATGTGTCACCCCACACCTTATCTTGAAATGTAGACCGGTGACAGATGACAAAGGATGAAGTGTACCTTTACATGTATATTCAGCTTAGCATGATTAAGGTGACGCGAGACTGGAAACAGAGAAGTAGAAGTGCTTCTAAGGAAGACAAGAATAAGGGACTCCAATGATTTAAGGGGAGATGGTACAGCTAGCTATATAAGCAGGACTCTGACAAATAGCCCTGTGTCTATGCAACTTTGATGAATACATGATCATTCCTGCCAGCCTATTCAAAACTTCCTGAGCGCCATCTAGTGGGGGAATTTCATTGCCAGTGACCATTCCGTGCTAGATGGACTGTCCAATAGTAGTAATAAGGGAGGTTGGTAGGAGCAAAATAGATTGCATAATTCCATTAAAAGTTTTTTTGTATACTTATCTTGAGTCTTGCCAGGAAATTGCATCACACAGTGTTTATTACATTTTCAAATTTTCCTGAGGAAGCCCACCTCCCCCCCCTCCCTCCTGAGCAACCTCCCACTTTCAACATTTCACTCTTTTGGCACTTGCAGGTTGGGGCTTTCTCTGCACAAATTGAGCCCCACCCCCCCCCCCCAAGCTCACCCACTTTGCAAAACCTTGAATCTGCACCTGATGTAACTGTGCTTCGGTATATTTGAAGAAGGCAAAATGCCTACAGCAGGATGGCTAATTATAAAAAATGAAACAGGATGCATAAAGTTAACAACCACCACTCTGTAAGTATGACATAAGATGCCGATGCATGAATCTGACCATACCTGGATAATATCTTGTATCTCTCTCTGCATGTACGACTTGTCTTTCAAAGGTCGATTCTCCTTGATAACATCATGGCCAAAGTTACCACGTATGCTGGATGCTGACGATCTGTAAGAGTAGGGCAACAGTTAACGTCAACAAGGTTCCTGTACTTTATGGATAATAAAAGCCCATGAACTTTTCATAACCGAATGACAAAAAAGACATGATTATTAAATGCACTTACTCAAGTAAAAAAAAAAATGATAAAAGCCTCTTTCTTGACTAAAGCCCACCTATTTTCCCTGACTTCTGTCATTTTTATTATAAAATTCCAAGACTTTTCCAGACCCGAGAGTGAAAATAAAATCCCATAAAATGGCATGTTTGAGGTAGTGCTGTACCAATATTAAGACAAGCCAATGTCACCTATACTGATATTTTAATTCTCAAACATCAACTGATGCCAATTAAGATACCGATATTTCAGAAATGAGCGTACTGTGCACTAAGCCAAACCTATTGGGCATAACCAACTGTTAAGTGTTGTCATTTCAAGAAAGTAAAATATTGGGGCTCCTATTCAAACATATTAAAATAACGTAACATCTTTACAAAGTATAGAACGAAACATATGGGATAGGTAGCAGGGCTCAATTTTAACAGTGGTCCAGCTGCCCATCACTACCAAAATTTGTGACGGACAACCAAAAGCAATTGGTTGATTTCCCAAAGGAAAGTAAAGATGGCACCCAGGGCAGCTTTAAAATTTGTTTCCAGAAGACTTACTTCTTTCAGACAACTAAGAAAGGCAGGCAGGTTGTCCAATAGACAACCATTAAATTTTCGAAAAATCAAACCTTGGTAGTATCGATATTTTAGATAAATTTTACCAAAACTGATAAACAACAAAAATGGGGAATATTGAACCAACAACAGGCTATTCTTATTACTCCTACAATTAGTTCAAACTAAGTGTTATCTGTACATGAGAGAGTATGCCAACTTAGACTGCACTTTTGTGTGACTATGAGTGCAAGGCACCATTGCAGGGATGACGGCCTAAATCACTGCTTTGTGGCATAACACACCCTTACAAAAGAAATGTACAATGTATTATATATGATATTCTGTGAATTACAATATACTGTAGGACAGCAAATGGACCCAACTCTGTTGCACTGAAAAATATTTCCTTGCACAACTCTTACAATAATTACTACATTACCACGATTTCATTTGATATAACTTTTTTGTATCTTCCAAATGGCTGCATCAACATACTGTCATTTCTCTGTAAGCTGTATTGTATATACAGTATGGGATGGGAGCAGTTGGAAATGTACCAAATATCTTGTTAAGCCAGATTTTAAAAAACATCTACCAAAAGCCAGTTTTGGATCCAAAAACTTGGATCTGGTACAACCAGATGTTTCATTCTCTCAGCTATTTTGACAAAAGAACTTTGTGAAAATTCTGAGGTTCATTGGATTAGTGACAGTTCTGGGTGGAAAAAGTTGGGAAGCTGGGAGGCTCCTTCCCAGGAAATTTGGGTATTTGGAGGGAAATTTTGGTCATTGAAGGGAAATTTACACCTTTTATGTACATGAAAATATGGGAGAAATTGTGGAAATTTTGACTCCCTTCCCAGGAAATAAACATTTTTTCCAGCCCTGGTGACAGTCATACTTAACCCCGGAGCAGTTCAAGTTGTCAAGGTCACAATGGTGGCCTAACATTCATTCATGCTACTGCTACACAAATGTTACTATATTTTTGAAGTTTAGATCTCTGGCTGATATGCATTACGTCAAATTATTGTTTGGCAACTACATTTTCAGATTTCACCAGAAAAAATAATAATTCCACTGATGCTGGAGTAATAGTGAAAGCAACTGATGTGTGGTGACCAAAATATAGAAAAAAGAGAAACTTTGTTAACAAAAGATTCCAAGTTCAATTAGTTGAGTAACAGAGCATGTGTGGTCACTGGTGACTTAAGCTTGAAAGTAATTGTCCAGAGGTGATATTACTGTAAACAAGTTTCTTACCTCCTAGAAGTGGTGGCAGGGCCCATGCGAAACCTTGATACTGGGCGCTTCCTTGATGACCCAGCACTGCTGCAACTTCCAAAAGAGGGGCGACCCCCTGACACCCTGGGACGTCCAATGTTGCTGGCTATTTTCAAAACAAGGATAACATATAACAACTGCATCAAAACAGTTTAGAAGAAAATTTAACTCTAGTTAAAACCATTTATGATCTAACTTCCTAAAATGTTAGGGTAAACTGGGGTAAAAACGCCCGATTTTGAGGTTTTTGGTAAATATCTCTGTACTCCTTGCAGATTTTAGGAAACAAAAGTGTGGCTTTTTGCAATACATGTCTCCTTTATAATTTGCTTATATAACATCATGGTTATGAAATTGATAAGGAGGAATTTTCCTCAGTTTTCGACACCAATTTTGGCGGGCGTTTTTACCCGGGTCTCGGGGTAAAAACGCCCACACCTATCCTTTAAAACAAATGACTATTCCACAGGTTCCCCTGTGGTAAAGTTATTATTTTTCTTTTATTTTTTATGTAATTTTGAGGAATGCAGCCTCAACTACCACAAATATCTCAATCACAGCTGGAGGACTATGAATATGAAGTCATTTCCAGTACACATACCTGACACAAATGTATGTGAAAGTGAAGCATTAACGTACAGCACAATGAGCATGGGCTTGCACATTGGCTTGTCACTCTGGAGATTCAACAGAGATACAACTGGTTACAAAGGCTTTGGGTCCTTGCAAACTAATACCCATGATGACTTTGTGAATCTTTTTTTTTTTTTTTTTGGCACTGCATCTGCTAAAAACAAGTTTCTACTTAGTCTTCCTCTTTCAAATCCCACTGACATGTTATCAAAATGCTAGACTGCAACTTGCAATGCAAAGTGAAATGATACTGTACTCTGCTTCATCTCTGAGTCTACTGAATGTTACCATGATTTGTTTCTGGCTTACTGAAATGGTATTATGGAGATGCATGTACTAGATGGTCAAATGAGTTAAAACATTGGGATAGCATCATTTGTTCAATTAATCCTCGTTATGTATAACTGCCACATACTGTACACTAGTTACTTGCAGTGATGTTTTCAGATGATCTGATCCTGGCGTCCTTGGTGAAGCCACCTGAAGTGAAACTGAGGATCCTTCAGATATTAATTTTGTCTCTTAGATGTGTCTTGGGTTGTATGTTTGTTTGCTTGTTTGTCTGTTTGTGGTACATCTGTGGTCTCTAACTTGTACATGTACAGTACTGTACATGTGAGAGCACATATGCATTGCAATGAAGAGAAACTTCCCACACACAGTCATTACAGTGCGATGAATGTTTGGCTGTACTCAAAAAGCGCTCGTGTTATGATCTCATAGATTTAGAAACACCTGCAAATAATTTTATGGCACTTATTAGCTTTCATCAGATTGATTGGAAAAATGGAATTCATTTATTGTCAGTATCTTCAGTAAAATAAGGGGGGTGGGATTACATGATTGAAGAAAGTCAGTTACATCATACAAGAAATTACGAAATTGTAACGAATTTGAACTTGAATCTGAATACGTAATACCTGGAGAACATTAAGTAAGAATTAAATTGTCAAATTCTATTTAGTTGGTCCCTTATAGCTAATATTGATAGGTAATAGCTGTAGAAAGGTCTATTATTGTGATGGTTGAAGATAAATGAGGATTTAGTTATAGTTGCATGTGAAGGATGTTGCTGGGCGTTTTTACCCCGTGGCAGTTGATTTTGCTCGGGGTAAAAACGCCCACTTAAATCTCAGGCATTAAGCATACATAGAAACAGATGTTTATATACTGATTAAGCATAATGCTGTAAGTAACCCTTCTTAACATATATCAACTAAAAAATGATAAAAAATAAACATCATTTACATATAGGGTAAATATGAACTGATGAAGGCTAAACCTTTGACAGGAATTTTTCAAAACTTTTTTCGGCATATTTTTTTCAACAGTTCCTCAATACCCCCTGAAATATGTTAATAATTTTTTTCTTTTTATCATTACTATATATTAACATTGTTTTCAATATAAATATGTTCTATTCTATCACACATCATGTAATTTTTTACTGGCAGAGAAAAAAAATTTTCCGGGCGTTTTTACCCCAGTTTACCCTATACATGTAGAAATTGATTAAACTTATTTCTATAGGAAGTTAGGAATCATTTGCATTGAACCATGCATGCACCTAGTATTCTAGATCATTCATTGTTCTGAAGGTAGTTTGAATGACATGCACATGAAATGTGAATTGGGTGAAGTTTACACTGCAGCGTTTCTTAACCTGTTGGTCATGAATACCATGGGAGGTTGATAAGGGTTTTCTTTATCAGGGTTCATAAATGAAATAATTTCCATTTAAATTTTATTCAATATTTTTTTGGGGGGTGGGGGCCATGGTTCTATCTAAGAAACTCAAAAATGTCTGCTGAGGTCTTGCTCGACCAGGTAGACAGCTCTGTAAATCTTTGAAAAGCTTGCATCAAAATTCAAACTTCTATGAAAAAGCTCAGAAGGGTCCACTGAAATCTCCCACAAGTACAGTAGCATAATATTCTTGACACAAAAAATACTTTACCATTATCTTGTTTTATTCTCATTGGGGCAAGAGAAGTCCTACCCCCAGCCGATGATCTTCTCATCCTGTGGGTAAGTGATGTACAGTGTCTTCTGAAACAAAAGGAATACAGTATTTAAAACTTTGGAGCAAAATCAGAAATATTTCATACAATAAAGTTCTCAACATTAAAAAAGATCATTCTTATGCACATTTTCTTTAGTTTTTATCTTATGAGGCACTTCCCTTTAAAATGGAAGTTGTATCACCTCAAACATGTTTTGAAATATGATCATATCTCTACATACAGTTGGAGACTTCACTTTGGTTGGCACAAGTTTTAACAACAGCATCCCTCTGATTGGTCAATGATGACTTTTGAAGAATGCTACAGGTCAATTCATTCAGTAGTGTACTGTGCCACAGCTCAGCACACATACAGTAGCAACACATGTGTGAGTGTGCAGATATAGCAATGGGCAATTTAAACTCATAACAGACCATTGCAGCTTTATGGAAGAGGTGCACTACACACGTTTTTTTCTTTTAAATTGGAAGAGGGGCTAGAAGTAAATTTGGGGGTGAGATTTGTTGGCCTTCAATATTTCTTTTTCAAAAAGTCTGCCAGTTAAATGCCGTCCAGGCTATAGGCCTAGCCTAGGCTACGCTTAACAGGCTGCAGGGTCCTGCTGTTATAGACCTTATGCCATATCAAAAGAGGACACTTCAAAACTGCATTCTGGGAAGGCTTATTCCATGAACAGTCAACTAAAGTAGACCACGGGTCATCATGGAGAAGGCTAATCGTCACAACGCAGGATCGGAACTTTCCTTCCCGCGATGCTCCATGATCTCCTATTTGGCATAGGAGATTAAGAGGGTGAGGGCCAAATAGAGAGGCTGGGAAGAGGTCGAGGGCCGCAGGGGAGGATCTCAGGCTTAGAAGACAATAACTGGAAAGAGCGAAATCCATATTTAAGAGGTCCCAGAGCTGTATATATGGCAAACAGAGGCAGAGGTACAAAGTTTTGATATGAAGAGGTTCCTTAAGGGGGCAGTCTGCACTTTTGCAGCGTCCAACAGGAGCAACTAGAGACCCTATAGTGGGAGAGATTGGCCAACCATTGTTCTCAGATACGCATTCTGATTACATGAAATGTATGGGCACCATTTTGGAGCCAAAGTACGAGCTTGCAAGACCATGCACGTAATTCGAGAAGTTGTGCAGGCTGTATGTACGTACGCACGACCGGCCAGACGTAGGCCTATGCATCCTATGTAAGGTAGACATGTTTTGTTTTCAAAATGGCGGCCAGGTTGTGCTGCATTTGGATGCACGAACAGACCAGAGAAGGGTTACAAGTTGTATAGATTCCCATCCTGTAGCCTACAAAAAGAAGGCTTCGGTGGGCTGTAAAAGTTAGAAGGTTCAACTGGAATCCATCAAATAGCGATCGCTTATGCGATGTAACTTTATAGTATACAGCTTAGTAATACATGAAGGCCTAACTTTAGAGTAGTTTAGCCTTAGATTACGACGTTCTGTACAAGGCAGTAGCCTATACCGTATACGGCGGTTCCGTCTCTATATTCCGACTGCTTGATATTCTAACACATAAACCCAAATACAACTCCTAGCCCTTTGGCCTAACCTTGGCTATTAACCCTAATCCTAATACCAACCCTACCAGAATACCAGGGCTGCAGTCCCCAGTCATAGGTGTAGGAGCAGTGGCGTATTTGGAGGGCATTGAGCCATGCCCCCGACCCCTCACTGATGCCAATTTTTACTTCCTAAAGATACGTAAATTTTTTACACAAATTTTACTACAAATGGTAGCATATGTGGCACCAGATCAATGCATATAAGGACACCTAATTTTTCAAAAATTTCCAAAGGGGAGGGGGCACCCATTAGGCCATGGTTCCCCCTCATTGATGCCGATGTATTTGTTTTAGTTCCTAAAAAACGTCAATTTTTTAAACCAAAATTTACTTCAAACATAGCCTATATGGCTCAAGATTGTATGTAAGGACACCCATTTTTCAAAAATTTTCTAGGGGAGGGGGACTGGATCTACATGAGAAAATCAGAAAACTGAAACATTTGTGCACCTTTGACTTTGATGTAGGTTTTTACATGGAGTACACCATGGTCAGTCACAACTTTATAAAACCTAGGCGTAGGCCCATGGGCGTCAATCCTGGGGGGACAGGGGGACATGTCCCCCATATTTTGGAAACACACCCATTGACTAGAGATTTTTACACAGTAAATTTTTGACAGAAGTTGCCATGTCCCTCCCACACTCGAGTAAAGATTGACGCCCATGCCTAGGCCTTTCCATAAAATAAAAAAAGTCTCACTAGGAAGTGCTCCCCTGTATTTATCCCTTCCCCAGACCTCTCCTGAAACTTTCACTAAATAATGAAAAATCTTAAATGATTAATTCAACTTGCTTACAACTTTCCGTAAAAAGCACCAAAGGCGTAGGAAGCTTTTCGAGACTGTGGGGGGGGGGGGGACCTTGTTTCGGATGGCCGTCCTTGGGGAGGGGTCTAAGGAGAGGGGATGTCTCCCCCCCCCCTTTTGAAAATTTTTGAGTATTTGAGGGTCTTCAGATGCAATTTGGTGCAACATTTTGGACAAACGTTAAGGAAAATTACTGCAAATTTTTGACATTTCTTACAGAAAAGACAAGGGGATTTTGCACTTGGATCTTGGGGGCAGAAACATACTTCAGCCCCCACATTTTGACTGTGGGATAAAAAACGCCCAGCTTCCCCCTCCCTCTTCCTACACCTATGAAAAGCACCATTTTGCATGAGTACGCCATCCTGCATTAACGTACTAGTAGTTTTCTTAGAAAGAAGGGGTAGACCCAACCCACAATAGATCCACCCCTCCCCCTCTTACCAGTATAAAAATAAGACACACTAAAATGAAATTTTATTTAAATAAAATCACTTTTAAAACTGTCAAAATAGCATACACCATTCTGCATTCTCGTCACTTTCTATTAGCGAAAGTTACTCAAAATGAAGGGTGTTATTATCCCCTCCCTCTAGACCCCCCAGGACGAGACCCCCCTGGACGACTTTTCTTGCCCGGGTCCGGGTGACAAACTAAAAGATCCCGCAGACAGTGCCACCCAGAGTCAAGCAATACGAATGATTGTCACAAGAGAACAGAACGCTGTAACTCTCTTTGTTTTACATTTTGTACAGAAAACTGTACGCACACAGTGTATATGATATCTGGCGATAGTTAACATTTGGCTCCAAAATGGCACCCATGAAATAAGTTGGCCAATCTCTCCCACTATAGGGTCTCTAGGAGCAACCCGACCTTAGCCCCATCATGGTAGGGGCTGAGGTCAGAAAATTTTGCTTTTCAGGCACTCTAGATTGCAGAAATCGCACCCTTCACCACAAATTTGTCTCTTCAATCAGGGTGGTGGGAAATGGCAGCCAAGCTCCTTGATGGAGTGGCCGGGTCGTCAAAAGAATAGAAAACACGTAAGTTTGGCGCGCGAACCTAAGCGAAAATGTTGGGATTACCATTGAAGTAAATATGACCACTAGTAGTTTTTATTGGGCAACATGCCCTACTCAGGACAAAATCAAGAATTTTGTTGCTGCAGCTGGTCATTTTCGGGGGATTGCATACTTTATCATACCCATTAAAGCTTCCGATTGGGCAAACAATTGGGTCATGGCCCCCTGCACCTCCCTACTTGGCGCAACCCATCTATAATTCTGCGTCTAACATGCGTGATTCACCCTTATCAGTGTTTGATTTTAAGGGTAGTCCTGTTGCCCGAGACAACCAGAAATTCTGCAGGACTACCAGATTTTGCAAAAACAGGTGTGTAAGGTTGTCCGTCAGGACAACCAAATCTTTTGAGGAAAGTGATGTTTACATTAAGCAGCTCTATGAATTGCGCAAGCAAGGAACTTTAAAAATTGCATCAAAAGATTTGCAGCAAAGTGCAGAGGTCACGCACGTTCGCCACAACTTCCCGCACAGTCACTTTATCAAAATGTGTATAGCACCATCAAGCCAAAATTTCCAAAATATGTGCCCCATACAAACTCCACTAGTAGATCCCTAGGCCTGCACTGTTAACAGAGAAGCTGAATTCCTTCGTACAAGCTACAAATTCGTAGTGCTGATGATGCAACACCAGTGCTTTCAATCTAGAGATGTTAAATTTGTTAACCCGCAATGTGAACATCATAACATTAACTATGTCCACAATGTACACTAATGCACGCCACGAGACAGCACTACTCTTATACAGTAGATATCTGTTTGGTTTTTTTTGGAGGGGGGGGAGGGGGTTGTCTAAAAAGTGAAAGCCACTTTGGAAGACTGGTGATAATAGGGCATTATCGATTCCATGGTTGCAAAAATGTTTACACTTGGGACTACCTTATTTTGAGCAGGACAACCAAATTTTACAATGTGGTAGTCCTTTGGGCAACCATTGCTAATTCCTTAAAATCGAACACTGATAACTTATGGTCATTTTGATGTTTTTCATGCATTGGTTTGAGGTATAGGAGAAACATCTGGCAGGGTTTCCGTCAAGGGGGGGGGGGGAAAGGGGGGGGGATTTGTCCCCACCTTCCCAGAAGAAGGTAGGTAAAATCCCCCCCTTTCATTTCCATAAAAAACATAAAAAATTGTCAATTTCTTGGTTTCTTACTTAAGAAAAAGACACTTTTGCAACAATGTTTGAACTTACATAAATAAATTGCCTTTAAAACCCTTCAAATTACACCAAATAGGTGCCTTGAAGCAAGCTTTTCTCCCCCCTGAACCCACTTGTAACTTTGGCCTAGGTCATCATCAAGTTGGACTCAGGGTTTAGCAGTAATAAATCCCCCCCCCCCCTTTTTGTAGTTTCTGGCGGAATCCCTGTCTGGTATTCCAAACATCCAAAATAAGTAGGTTGCGAACAAAAACTGCACTTTAAAGGCAATAGGCAGTCGCCCCAAAATTTTCTTTGAAAAATCAGCAAACTCTTGCAAATCTCCTCATATTGCATTACAAGTACAGTGTACAGTACCTCTGAAGATGTTTTGAACATAACTATTACAAACAATAGGTAAAGTAAGGTGAAATTCTCCTTGAATTCCAAATTCACTAACAAAAATATTGTCACAAGATCAAAATAGGCCAATCATGAACTAGAGTGACAGGATACACTCACTCTGTTTGGGGTGACTGACTGCCTACTGCCTTTAAAATGGATGAAGTCACACTTCGTTAGTGGTCAGCCTGGGTGGAAAAAGTTGGGAAGCTGGGAGGCTCCTTCCCGGGAAATTTGGGTATTTGAAGGGAAATTTTGGTCATTGGATGGAAATTTACACATTTTGTGTACATAAAAAATATGGGAGGAATTGTGGAGAATTTTACTCCCTTCCCAGGAAATATGCTGTAAACATTTTTTCCAGCCCTGGTGGTCAGTATGTGAGGAAGTTGTTGATCAGTTATTCTCAAAGGTGGTCACAGCCGACTGCAGTGGTCAAGTGGTTAGAGCATCCGACTTGCAGCCGGACGGTCTAGGTTCAAATCCTGGCCGGGTCATACCAAAGACTTTAAAAATGGAACCTACTGCCTTTGTGCTTGGTGCTCAGCATAAACAATGGAGTAGGGAAAACAATCCAGTGAGCCACAACTGGAAAAAAGGCTGTGGTCGTCTCAACTTGAACCAATTGGTTGGAAACTGGGACGTTAAACCTCATCTAACCTAACCTAACCTCAAAGGCGGTCACATAGAGAAGTGGGTCTGCTGAGTTCGAGGGCCGCATTCTCAAAAGTAAAAAAAGCTATTATGATTTAATGATCATATTTCATTTTACAGAGCTATGGAAAGAGAGTTCATATTAAAGGTTGCAAACACATAGTTAGTACCAAAATATAAACTGCAGACATTTTAATTTTAGTAACCAATCAACAAATGTTCAACACAATACATTTTGCAATTGTACAGTCACCTCACTTCGCAATTAAATTTCCGGGATGTAACTTTGCTACAAGTTTTAAATCACTACAAATACAACCACTCCGTAATGCACCGCTACATAAAAATGTGCCACTGTGTGCATAACATGATTGTCCACAACAAAGCACACAAAATTTGTCTGGGCTGGATCTGACTGAACAAGGAATATACCCCTTGTTACTTAGGCAACCTAGCCCCCCTTCAGGGGAACAAACTTAAGTTAAGGAAGGAGTCAAGTAATGACTTTATATTACACATTTTAATTTCCTTCTTTTGCTACGTTTTGTTCTTTCTCCAAACCTAAAATCAATTGAGGCCGCACCGACAGGGCCCAGGGGCCGCGTCTGAGAACCACTGGCCTAGGCCTAGGCTAAGGCGTGGGTAGGCTAATGCCATGGGTGAACTCTAGTATAATGATACTAGGCCCTAGGCCTATACAGTAGCCTATAAGCCTAGGCTATGGTCCAGAATTGTGGAGGACGCTTAGACTGTTACCGTTGCGTCTACTCCGTTAGTCGTTTATAGCTTAAGCCTAGCTAGGTTAAGCCTATTAACATTAGGCTCAAAACTGAAAGGCTGCACTGTAAGTAGGCCTAGGCCTAGGTCTAATAAGTAATAGGCCTAACGTTAGTAATTTACTGTATCATTGGTACAATGTATAGTGTAAGTTACGTTAGTGCTACGGTCCTAGTAGTAGAGGCTTACCTTACAAAATGATAAGATCATTCAATACAATGGACGTTTTAATACGTCGTAATACATGTAAAAATTACTAAAATTTCATTTAACCTTGAGTAGGATCCTCTCTAAGATGACAAGAAACAGAGACTTGCGGATGCGTGAAGTTCGTGCACGGGACTCTCAAACAGTTTATTTTGAATTTTCCGCGACTCATAAATACCGCCCTCAACTTGAAGGTTCACTAGATAGGCTCCGCCAAAGTTAAATTCCGTTGTGAATACCAGAAAAATGCTGAGCACGTTCTTTGTAGGCTAGTGTTTATTTGTTTCTTTGTTTTACTGATCCTCTCCTGGGGAGTCTTACGGGAGCTCGGCAACCCTCCCATCGCGGAGTATTATATTACGCCAAGCTGGCAATGCCAGTTTCGTGAGACGAACTCAGTTTAACGTCCAGCAGACGACAAACTACAGTGATAGATCAATCAAACTGGGGTCAGCTTACACCAGGAAAGCTTGAGAACCCCAGCATCAGCAGACTGCTGTCACAACATTCAGGTTTGCAGATATGTGACTGTGTTCTAGTGGAACGACGAAGAAAATCTGAAATTTCAACAATTGTTGAACCAGTGCTCCTTTTCAGGCTACTTCAGACTTTGCAAACATACCGAAACCTGTTGGACGCCGCCAATTTTTCACCATCCTGAGTGGCTATACTACGGAAGCGTAAATGCTGTCATGTAAGATTTTTTTTTCAACTTTTCGTACGTTCGAAAAAACTTTTCGTACGCTCGGAAAAACTTTTCGTACGTTCGAAAATCTTTTTGTACATTCGAAAATCTTTTCGTATTATACATCCATTAAAAAAAAATAAAAAAAAAAAACTTTGAGGACTTGAAGGGCAGTTGTTTTACGATGCTAAGCGACCACAAATGTGGAAACAGCTCATATGGCTTGTGAATTACAACTTCACGTCGGGGGGGGGGGGGGCTGGTTGTGAGCAACTCAACAATTTAGATCAAATTTGGTTTCTTTTGAACTTGAAAAGCCAGTTCAGATGGGAAAACCGTAAATTGCTCATGGATGAAATGCCCACCTTACTTTGACCCGGCTGGTGATCGAACCCCGAATCTCCTGGTTGCAAAGCTTCATCGCTTCAAATGCCACCGCCTTTATCCACTTGGCCACAGCACCGGTTTTTCTTATTATATCATTTAGTTTGAACTAGACTGGCTAGATTACTACTATAAAACACAATTCAATTGAAGATTGAGGAAGAACGACTGTACAGTATTGTTTTTGTATCGATTTTCAATTTAATTGTGTTAACACGTAATAAAACACAAAAAGAGTTCTAGTTTGAATAAAAATTATCCTGCTAAACTGGCGGCTTTTGTACGTTTGGGTTATTCTTTTTTCATCGTTTTCAAAAAATGGTGAAACTGTACGGAGGATCTTTCTAGGCAGTGACTACCTTAGTCAACAGATTTGCTGAAAACTTGTAACTTAGTAGACTACAGGGGTGGCGCTGGGTGGGGGCAGGGGGCCATGCCCCGCCCCGTCGGCCTGAAGGCTCCCCCCCCCCCGTTGGGGAATTTTCAGTTTCGTCGGGTCGGGAGTCTTAGTCGACGGATACGATTAAGTACCGGTATGCAGTCCCCGACGACGACTAGTCGCCCCACTGTTTATCTGTTTTTTGCTCTCAAGAGGACGATTTCTCTAATAAGAACCTAAGATTTTCGGCGCGCTACGCGCGCTGTAGAGTCACTCCAGTTTCTTCAATGGTTCCATTCCACATAGCTCAGCACAAGTCCTGCCCACTTTACCAATTAACATGTAGGCAGAGTACACAGTTTATGTAGAGGCCTCGTAAATTTCATCCCATATCGCAAAGCCTGGTTGCTGTTCTCTTGTGTGTGTCGTGCGGTACGGTCAGCTGGTGAGCGACTCACGGAGCAAAGTTTGGCGATTTCATCGGGTAGTCCAGGTGGCTTCTATACAATGAACGTTATCCCCGATACGGTCTACAACCCCTACAGGTTTTTCTTTTTTCTTTGTTTTTGTTCTTAATGATTACATGTATTTTTTGTGTAAGCCTACCAAAAACTTCCCCGCGCTTCGAGCGCATTGCAATTTCGTAATTTAGATGCAAAAGACTGAAAAGAGTACTATCAGTGCGTGACTCGGCTCTTGAAGTATTAAGTGATACGGTAATATGTAAAAAGTTTTGTGGCCACCCATGGTCGTTCCACTTATTTTGGCTTTCAAAAGGGTCATTTCTGCGATAAAACCCAAACTTTTCGGTACGCTTTATTCCGAGAAAAACATTAAATAAGCGCGGAACTATGTTCCTCTATTATATACAAATTCTATGCAACGTATGCCCGGCAATGGCATGGTATAGTACACAGGTTTTCTTCAAATCCCCTCACCAGCCTCTTGACGGCATCGGGGCTGTCGGGGCTCCGGATCGCTGCTCCCCCCCCCCCCCCGTCGGGCAAATTCTGACCCAACCCCTGGTAGACTACTTGACCTAGTTTGGGTTGTTTAAGACCTCTTGAATTAGGCCTACACTGTAAAAATTGATTAACACTTTTTTGTAACAGATAATAAACGCGTCTTGGCGTTTATGTAACAGAAAAAACAATAAAATACATAAGCAAATTAAATGTCTAAAACACCAACTTTAACACATTGACACCACTTTAACGCCATCTCGTAAACACGTTTATGTGTTTATTTCATGATTACTGTAAACATCAAGTTGTTTTTAATAAACAAAAATTAACATATATATAAATCATGTAAACGTGTTTGCGGAGTGCACTTTAATTGACGTCATTATCCATATCATGTGTTAATATTCGTTCAGTCATTTACTGTGCGTATCCATTTTGTTGTTCGTTTTCTAATTCTTAAACGCCGTATATGTGTTAAAAATTGAAGACGTCTATTTTTACAGTGTACTGCCAACAGATTCTCTTCTGTTATAGGCCTATTCTCTTTCTCCAGCATGAGTCCCATTCATTTCTTCTGAATTCGAGCCATGGGCGTAGGAGCTAGGGCTGTGACCGTTTAGCGATTAATCGCTAAACGATCGCATTTGTAATACTGTAAACGTTTAGTATAAAGCTACCAGCGATTAATCGCAAAACCCGTTTTTCCGTACGAAATAAAAAACAATATGCAGTCATTACATAAATTTAGATGTTCACTTTACCTCTTCTTGAAAAAGTGAAATACATAATTATACAAGTGGCACACACGTAAACATACGACATCAAAGTTGAGCTTCTATGAGGATCCGTGTTTAAGGTTCATGGAAACTATGTCCCCTGGACATCAGTAACGCATTTTACATATTCATCATGTTCAAGACCACGTGTAAAGTGTCTATGTTGATCATTGGTACTTGCGATTAATCGCTAAACGATCGCAAAATTTTGCGATTAAACGTTTAGCAATTTTGCTAAAGGTTCACAGCCGCCGTAGTAGGAGCCCAAGTTGATTTGGGGACTGTAACTACTTTCCCGAAAAATATAACCAAAAATTCAGCATGTTAATGTACATATCATACAGGCATGCGTCTTTTATCACACCGCATGCCAATTATACATACAATCATTTGCCGTGTTACTACCCTTTCATATTGGTTATAATTTTTGGGGAAGTCGTTACAATAGTAATGATAATAATCAGTGGCGTAGCCAGGATTTCTCTCATGGGGGAGGGAGCTAGGCATGCAGTTTGTTTGTGATCGCCGGCCCGGGGGCGGGGTTTGGAAATTTTTGAAAAATTAGGTGTCCTTACGTACAATCTGGTGCCACATATGCTACCTTTGAAGTAAAATTTGTGTTAAAACATTATCGCATTTTGGGTACTAACAAAATCGGCAACAGTGAGAGAAGGGCATGGCCCAATGGCCCGCTAAATACACCACCGATAATCATAATATAAGTTTAACCATTAAAAAAAAACACTGGTGAATTAATACCTAATATATAGGTGCTAGTGCAATTCAAATCAGAACTATAATTTCCAACGAACATTTTAAAACCATTGATTACCATTAGCTACATCATTGCATTATTTTTCTTACAGTAGGTGCCCGAAAAATTCTCAGCATATTGCCCGACTTTTCACAAAAATATTTGGTGGGGGCTGCAGCCCCCATCCCCCGACTCCTACGCATATGATTCGAGCAGCATGAATAAATTGATCCGTTAATAATGGGATGATCATGGGTACTTCATGACTGATACTCTCTAACAGTGGCGTATTTAGGGGGGCCATTGGGCCATGCCCCCCCCCCCCCCACACTGATACCGATTTTTTAGTACCTAAAATACGTAAATGTTTGAACACAAATTTAACTTCAAAGGTAGCATATGTGGCACCAGATTGTATGTAAGGACACCTAATTTTTCAAAAAATTTCAAAAGAGGGGAACACCTCTCCCTTAAACCCCTCCCCAGGCCGTTGATCACACAACATAGGCCTACTGCATTCCCCTCCCGTGAGAGAAGTCCTTGCTACGTCACTACTCCATTGCTACCACCATGGTAGAGGAGGAGTCTAGTTTTGGGATGTCCTACAAGGAATAGATTATAACTATCTTTCACCTGATTTAGAAGAAATGGAACATAGAAATGAGTTTACAATATGTTCCCTAAGGTAGGAAAGCTCAAAGCTACTATTCCTGGTCACACCTAAGTAATAACTGTAACTATGTAGATGAAGATCATTCCAGTGTAATTTGATTGGGGACGGTTGCACTACTGTTATGTCGCTATCCAGAAACAAATCTTTGGCCATAAATTTCTCAATAAGTCGATTTTTCTGCTAGAGTAATAACAATGTATTCAGTGTATCAATCAGAAAATAACTATTATGAGTGTTCATGCGACGTATCTTTTGATTGAATTATCTCAGGATTGTTTTGACTTCTGAATCTAGGATGGAGCCAAGCATGGGGACTAAACTGTTAATGTGTTAGACTGAGTGGATGGTTAGCTAAGTCCCATGTCCCAGTGGTATCGCAACTCCATTTTGGACTAAGTTTCCGATATTCGTTAACACGATTTTTCATAACGGAGTTCCACAAATTGTAGGGACGATAAAGACTTAAAAACTTGTCATAACATGTTTAACTTCAAAACAACCTTTGAAGCTGTAAAATATGTTTACTCTTAAACACTGTCCCCTTTTTTTGCTTTCATGACGAGTTCACGTTCCTAAAATAGTCAAGTGGTTCTTTCCTAGTTTTATTTATGATGCAGTCATCACGAATACACAATACTACGGAAGACGAGAACATCGCGGTCTTATGAAATCTGACATGCCAGTTTTCCCACCTCTTTCTTTGGTAAACATGGGAAGGAGAAATCAAGATACGATTTCTCCTTGCCATTATCCACCGATAATGGGGAATGGAGAAAACCAAAGTTAGTGAGGGGGTACTTCAAGAAAGGACGATTACACAGTGTCTATTTTCGAACACCCTTTTCATAAATGGACGCGCCCGCACATGACAAGGAACCTCTTTTCAATTCAAGTAACATAGCTAGCTCGCTCGTCGACGATTTCTCCGTACCACGGTGGGATCATCCCACGTTGGTAATAATATAACCAAAGTTACATAGCGTCAATCCGTGTCATGTGCGGGCGCGTCCATTTATGGACACTGTGTAATGGTCCTTTCTTGAAGTACCCCCTCACTAACTTTGGTTTTCTCCATTCCCCATTATCTGTGGATAATGGTAAGGAGAAATCGTATCTTGATTTCTCCTTCCCATGTTTACCGAAGAAAGGGGTGGGAAAACTGGCATGTCAGATTTCATACCACCGCGATGTTCTCGGCTTCCGTACAATACACATGGGCACAAACATCTTCCACAGAAATGTAAGCCTATTCCAGAATTAATTTAATTAGCAACGGCCCAAGGCTAAACAGTTTTAAGGACGGTAACAGGATACACTCCACTTAGACAATAGAACTGGTAAGGTATATATCTTTTTAGCGCAGTCCATAAATGCATCTTTAATTTCAAAATTTGTATTCCACCTGGATATTGGCATTTCAAAACCAGTTAAGAGAAGATTTAGTCTATGTTGATTCAATAGATTAATCAGTTTGTGATAACTAAATGTAAATTAATATTTCTGAGTTCTTTTGACGTTTGGGTATGGGTCCACAAAAAACACCAATTTCCTTTACCAAATGGTCACGTGAACGGATTAAATCTTGTCAATATATGGTTTGCGCAAGTGTTGAATCGGGGGGGGGGGGGTGGGACTGTCCTAGGTATCAGCCTTGGAGGGATACGTACAACCGCCAAAAGAAATAAGAAGATCCATTAAATAATGAGAGTTCTAAATACGTCATGAGTTTAAAGCTTTGCCAAAGATAACACCAGTTTTGCATTAAAGCCACGTTACGTGAACAAAATATTCTCAAAGTGAAAGACGGATGTGTCCCTCCCCTGACCACCCTCCAAAGGACGTTTTCCTGCAAGGGATGACAATTGAAGGCTCCAAGTTGAGCAACTTCGTGTTGTTTCAAAGACTTGATGGAGGTTTAACGTCGTGTCTCCACAAAACGTGTTGGGAGAGTTGACTAAAAACACGTGCAAATGTTTCAGCCAATTATTCTTTAAGCAAACCTTTCACTGCAGAACCCTTACAAACAGCAAATATTTAAATTCGTCCAGTTATCGTTCAAGAATGCATTTAATAGCGGCTCTGTCAATGGCTGACCAACGCAAAAAACACTAACAACCCAAAACTTGTGGCAGTTACAGAAATAATCCAAGAACGCGCCTATGTGGGATGATCCCTAATCTATTGAGACATAGTGAGCGGAGGGAGATCGAATTTCTCTTTGCAGGGTTGGAATTCGCGTAACTACACAGCAGTCGTAGGCGGGATTACGGAGAGGTGGCAAGCGGGGGAACTCCACCCCCCCCCCATTTTTTCCAGAGCTTAAAAAATAAAAATACAAAAGTGAGCGAAAGTAAGCGAGACCAGAGAAATTGTAAGAAAATTTTCAGTGGCCCATTATGATTAAATTAAGGAAATATTAATATCAAAAACCATAAAATTACTGGGAAAATTTTTCTCGGCACGCTTCGCGCGCACCTCCAGATAAAACTGGCTAATACAATTGAAAATTTTGTCTGGCACCGTAAAATTTCTTTCGTCCAACGCGCCACACTATTGTGACTTGAAGCTCTGAAATAAGGGTCACTGAAAGTACTAATGTACGTCATAAAATTCACCATGGTCCTTGAAAACAAATTTTGAAGTCGCAAACTTTACCCATGTATACGGAATCGCAATTCTCGAAAAAAAAAAAGAAAGAAAAAAATCGGCGTGCTCCGCATGACCCTTATATAAATCGATGTCTCATTAGTACTGCTTGACTGCTAGCTGTGCGTAGGAACAGTTTGCTGAAATTGCCCCGTTATTACTTCCTGTAGGACAGCTTGACTAAAATACCATTTCCAAAACCCTCGCGACAACTTTTGCTGTTCATTTTCCTCACCAACTACCACCATCCTCAGCAAATTGACTGACGGTTACTATCTCAAATTTGCGATCATCATATGGAATTTATTTCATTAGCATTTCAAATTACACCTGGTGGAAGCAGGATTTTCTCAAGAAATGGTCCAGAATGGCCACAAAAGCCGTCAAATTTAAGAAAGATTTCTCGGGGAGGACCCTCAGTCCCCAGTCTTCGGAGATCGCGGTTGAAGGCTTCGCCGGTCACAACTTCCCAAGATGCAGCCTCCAACCAGAAAGCCAAAAGGCTTAGTGATTCCTTGCCGAAAGGGGGTGCTTTGTTACACTGAAGTTCATCCATCAAATTTATACTTCTCTTCTACATCATTTTTTATGATGTGGTCACAATTTGACCCCTGCTCACATCAGCTCATGTCACATGACCTTTAAACCGAAACTTGAATAACCACAAAAAAATGAAAAAAAAAAAATAAATAAAACGTATGAGAAGGGATTTATCTGTGCTTCCTCCCTTGTAAAGACATGTTTACAAAGTTTCAGTTTTTGACCTCTGGTGACCTCAAATGGCTTGTGACCTCCACAAAAAAACAATAGGGTTTTTCCTCGCACCATAACACATCCACATACTTAGTATGAAATCTATCCAAGCTTCCTACCTTGAGATACTGTGTAAACAAGGTTTTCAGACTTTGACCCCTGGTGACCCCAAATGACCTTTGACCTCCACCAAAAACTATACGCTTCTTCCTCGCACCATAACGCATCCACATACTTAATATGAAATCAATCCAAGCTTCCTACCTTGCGATATGGTATAAACAAGGTTTTCAGAGTTTGACCCCTGGTGACCCCAGACGACCTTTGACTTCCACCAAAAATAACAGAAATCTTCCTCTCACCATACCACATCCAGATACTTGGTATGAAATCTATCCAAGCTTCCTACCTTGAAATATCATGTAAACAAGGTTTCAGACTTTGACCCCCCGGTGACCCCAGATGACCTTTGATCTCCACCAAAAACAATAGGGTTCTTCCTCTTACCATAACACATCTACATACCAAGCATGAAATCTATCCAAGCTTTCTAACTTGAGATATCGTGTAAACAAGGTTTTCAGATTTTGACCCCTGGTGACCCAAAATGACCTTTGACCTCCACCAAAAATGATAGGGTTCTTCCTCTCACCACAACGCATCTACATACCAAGCATGAAATCTATCCAAGCTTTCTAACTTGAGATATTGTGTAAACAAAGTTTTCAGATTTTGACCCCCGGTGACCCCAGATGACCTTTGACCTCCACCAAAACCAATAGGGTTCTTCCTCTCACCACAACGCATCTACATACCAAGCATGAAATCTATCCAAGCTTTCTAACTTGAGATATTGTGTAAACAAGGTTTTCAGATTTTGACCCCCGGTGACCCCAGATGACCTTTGACCTCCACCAAAAATGATAGGGTTCTTCCTCTCACCACAACGCATCTACATACCAAGCATGTCATCTATCCAAGCTTTCTAACTTGAGATATCGTGTAAACAAGGTTTTCAGATTTTGACCCCCGGTGACCCCAGATGACCTTTGACCTCCACCAAAAACAATAGGGTTCTTCCTCTCACCATAACGTATCTACATACCAAGCATGAAATCTATCCAAGCTTTCTAACTTGAGATATCGTGTAAACAAGGTTTTCAGATTTTGACCCCGGTGACCCCAGATGACCTTTGACCTCCACCAAAAATGATAGGGTTCTTCCTCTCACCACAACACATCTACATACCACGCATGAAATCTATCCAAGCTTTCTACCTTGAGATATTGTGTAAACAAGGTTTTCAGATTTTGACCCCCAGTGACCCCAGATGACCTTTGACCTCCACCAAAAACAATAGGGTTCTTCCTCTCAATATGGGCCATCTATGTACCAAGTTTGAGAACTGTCCAACTTTCCCTTCTTGAGATATCGTGTAAACAAGCTAAGCCGTCACATACGCACACACACACACACACACACACACACGACATCACCATCGCGTAGATTCCTTGCCTGCCTTCGGCAAGGAATCAATAAAAATTACTTCCCTGGCAATTTACCTGCCGATACCCTTGACAATGTCCATGTAAAACTACCCACAAAAGATTTCATTGACTTTAGTATCACATAGTCTATAACCTTCAAAATCGACACTACCTTATTTTTCACACTTATAAAATAGGTGAGGGGCACTTGTCCCAGACCATCGACAAAATGCAACATGAAAGAAAGCCTCCATATAGGTTCCCATATCCTGCTCTATGGAAAGAACAGGCACCTGGGGAAAGTAGGAAAATTTTTATGCAATAAAATACTGCATTTAACACTAAAGAAAAACAATATGTTACAATTAAATGTCTCAAACGCTGTCTCAATGCTGTTTTCTTCTGCGCGCTTGGCGCGCACCCGTTTAAAATATTGCTTCGGGGTTACTTCCTGTAGAACATCCTGCTTGTCATAGCTTCGTACAAACTCTTCTTTTATCACTGAAACCATCAATGCTCCTATGACCGTACGCAGCCTAGGGAAAGTTTCCCCTCCCCCAGAAATTTTCAAAGCAAAATTTTTATCACCATCGATCTGTGTAAATTTACCGACTCTTTAAAGATTGTTTAGATGCAAGTTTTCAGGCACGGAAAGTGTCTTTTCCGGACCGCAATAAGGGACAGGCGCTTACCGAAGGGAGGGGGCAAGACCCCTCTCCTTGAAAATACTTTTCTTTCTTAACATTTTACTCAATCACTAAAGAGTATGAAAAATGCGATTTCTTTCAGAGCGCTTCAGCTCTTGAATTCAAGATCCCCCATTCTTAAAATTATTGTTCCAAAGCCCAGGGAAATCCTCAACATAACCCATTCTCCCCTACTTCCCCAAGCCCTCAGCATTGTCGATACCATCTGACATCTGTCACATGGAGTAAGAATATAACTGAAAAAAGTCAAATTGTGACTTTTGTGGTATGTTAATTGCCCACCTTTAAGTCATTTCAAGTAAAAGCTACAATGCATCATTTTAATGCCTACAATTTCGTAAATACCCGAGAGCTTCAGGGGGTTTCGCCCCCTGGACCCCCACTGGAGCTCTACCTTTGGTTTCAAAGTGTGGTTTGCATTTATCAGGACTCTTAAAAGTTGGCGCAAAAGGTAAAACAATTATATTTGACATTTTCTCTCCCATGTTGTTCTTAAATACTAAAGCGCTCACAATATACATAAGAATATTAAAGTTGTTCAGCCTTCCTACAATCAGAAACTTGAATGGTCCTGCCCCTGTATATGTTTCCATAGACTTTGTTCTATTGCAAGGCCTGGGATTTTTAAAGTCTCTACCACAAACTGTTTACTAGATGGTATTGCAGCAGCTAAGAATGTGGGCCAAAAAATTGTCAGTTCAGAATAGTACTCCTTTCACCAGCCTTCAAAGTCCCTGGAAATATTGAGATTATCAGAAGCCACTTCCGACATTCCATAGCCTATATCAAGTCCTCCTTGCTATAAAATTGGAAATGGTCCCCCTATTCACACCACACAACCACAAACCTCATCCTGTGTTCACCTGCAATGACATCTCTCTGCAACAATATTGTCAAATCTCTTGTGATGAATATTTTGAGTAAACATTTGCAATGGTGACAAGGATTTAATGCTCAGTAATACAGAGGAAACAATACGCAGATACTACAGCAATGCTTGGATACCACTCTGTGCATTTTTTCATTTATTGAAAGCATTCTCCAGTTTTAATATTGTGAGCTTCCTCTATCCAGTCGACTGATACACTTTTACTAACACAAACTCATCCAATTATAAAAAAAAACTTGGTCAGGGGTGGATCTGAGGGTGTTTAAACACTCAATGCTCATGGCTTGAAGTAATGTGAAACACACTTCTGGTGGAAACACAAATTTTAAAAACTTCTTTAGCCCCCAGACAACCCCTCAACAAAAATTCTGTGTTGTCATATCCTCTCACAGCCAAGTACAATATAGTGCCATAGAGGCCCACAGTCAAAGGGGACAACAGACCACTTTAGAATAATTTCACCTCTCAGAAAATATTTGGGAACAAAGATTACTATTGCCTTAAGTCTCTCCCATCTGAAAACCCTTCACCCACTACAAGTTATCTGCCCCCACCCCCAACACCTTGGCTGGTTTGATAGCTTCTGCTTCTGCTCGGATACTGGCAAGGTTTAAACCAAGAGCATGTAAGCCAGGGGATTCAGGGGGTGCTAACTGAAAAAGAGGAGCTCCTTAAAAGTGTCCACAGTGCTCACATCTACAGTTCCTTCTGGTAAGTCTGTTCCACTCACTTATTGTTCTTGAGAAGTAAGGGCACTTACATATATTAACATGACTTAAATACATTAATACCACATGCCTATTCCAATAGCAGATACATTAAAAAGTGTAAGTGTGAAAAATGGCACTTTTACAGAGGAAAAAATCCAAAAAACTGTCCCCCACACTGAAAGATCCACCCCTGTCAGATCATCTGGGGCAAAAGAACAAAGAAAGCAAAAAAAATTGTAATGAAACTAATATCAAGTAACCCCTTGAACTGATGTGATTGCACTTAACATTTATCTACTCAACAAAAAAGGCTACAGATATGTAACAAAACTGATATATAAATAACTTCAAATAAATAGTACATGCCATCCGTTCTCTTTTTCACAATCAGTTTTGGACTCATTTTCTCTTTCTTATTCTGAAACAAAAAAGCATTTTCTACAAACCTGTTAACCTCTCAAGTACACCACCTGATGACCTAACACTATATTCCTTTTCAACTTACTACCCCAAGGAAATCCCCATCACAAATCTCTGATCTCATCTCCTAACTTGACTTTCCTTCTACCAATTTATTCAGAATTTCTGCAAATTTGCAAAAAAATAACACCTCAAGCATATTATCCCAACGAACACTTGCACACCACCCTTTCTTTAAATTAGAAGGACGTTTTACCATTAAATTCTCACAAGGCAGGGTCAGGTAATATTTATGGATTGGTCCTGCGATTCTGTCTTTAAAGCGATTTTATTTTTATTGCATGTATATTTGTACAAATGTTCAGCATATATGAATATACATTAACAGATAGCATATCTTAGATTAGCTCAGTCATATCTATGTGAAATGTATGACATATTCATGGTGACTTGGTCGTATCTACGAGATATTCACTGCCACATCCGTGATACTGAAGGTCAATTCTCTAGGAGATTCACTGTCATATATCTGTGACATTAACAGTCATCAGTGATGTTCATGTTGGTTTACATCTTATGCGATATTCACAATCACATCTGTAATATTCACAGCCATATCTGAGCCATTTACAGTCATAACAATACATGTTTAACATTATATGAAACACCATGAAAGAAAACATACCTAGAAATACTAAAACATATTTTCACTAAACATAATACTCGGCTATAAAATATCACTTTCAACACAAGCAAAATGAAAAAAAAAATATTAATATTAAATATTAAATATATTTAATATTAAATATTAAAACTTGACTGGGTTTTCAGAGGGCAAAACACCTTGTCATGACAGCCTACATATTTCAGCATAGGAAACAACCTCAAACTAAAAAAAGAAGAGAATAAATTCTTCTTCCGAGGCAGAAATATTTCGCAAAAGTTTGCACTTTTTTTGTCTGTACGACTGTGATTAACATTTTTATGAAAACCCTCGTGTCCCACCTGGTAAAAGCCTAGAACAGTACTCGCAGTTCCGACACCGAAGGGACAAAAATGGTTTTTAAGAAGTCCTGTACGCCATCTCGCACTCCATATGAAAACCTGAAGCTACTACCAAAATGAGTCACCACTGCAACAGGACACAAGATTAAACAAAAAGCCCTCAGACAGCCCTGTGATAGTGTGAGCATAAGTTGCCGCTACAAAACTTAACTGTTAACATGCAGCAACTATATCAGTGAAGAGAAGTTTCACCTTTAGTACTTTTCAAGTAGAACTTTTTCCCCCAAGTCCCCTTGACTCTTAGGCAAAGAGGCGAAGGGCAAAAACAAACCCAACTCTCTGAGGAATTCTGCTCCCTTAGAGAGCTACGTGCCCTGAAGGGACACTAAAACTTAACATGACCCACCTCTTAACCTTCAGACCTCTACATCATGGGACTGTCACATGTGGCACCATTCTAAACATGCTGGAAAGAACAGATACTTTTCTTTCAAAAGTCCCAATGGGTGAAACCAAAGGGTAAAACCAAACACCATACACTCAGAAGGGCAACCAATTCACCAAAAAAACTTCAAAAACACAATCTCCGAAGAGTACAGCACATAAACACCACTCAAGCCCTCCCAACTCTTCACTGAATGTGAGCCTCTGCTCCAAAAAGAACAGCTCAACCAAAAGGCTGAGAAGTCCTTTAAAGTTATCAGGAAACATGCCATGTTTTTTTTAGCAGAGCATACACTCATCTAGAAAATACTCATCAGCAGGTCTGTGTCAGGATATACAATAAAATCTTAAATATCCTAGTGACAATCTTAGTTAATGGTTGAGTGGTCAATCTAAATTTACATGTTAAAGAACATTAACATCTTTAAAAACTCATCACACTGTTCAAAACAACTGGCTGCTATGGTAGCAGTTTTAACCAACTACATCTGCATATTCAGATATTCTGCTAACTATGCATATTCATCAATAAAGAAATGGGATGCACTTAAACCAAATCAATTTTCCTCCCCTGAACAAGGTCTCCCATGTTCTGGGCTGATAGAAGAAATAAGGTCAACTGAACAAATCTTGCTTCATCATAGTGTAATACAAATTTTACATTAAAGGCAGACTGCCATTGTTTACAGTAAACTCCCTTCAACTTGTAATTGGTCACAATCACTTTGATTGACACACAGGGCAAATGCAAACTATTGCTCCTCCCACTGTACATAAGCCACTCTGATTGGTTGATGACATGTGCTGGTTAGTGATAGCTACTCCTGTATGATGCACAGCAGTATCTCAACAAATAGAAAGACAATACACTCATACTATCAAATCACAAATAGGGTACATTGGATTTTTTTGAAAGGGCTGGTAAGTCACTACAGTCTCCTGAGCAATAGAAAATTTGCCTTAAGCAACAAAAAAAACATTGGGGGAAGTGCAAATAATAGTTTATGTCATTGGTGGAGGGGCTGAACTTCATATGCGTTGGGAAACTGGAACTACTGGGCACAATGAAAGTCTGCCTTTACCTAACATGTCTGTAGATATTACATCAGGAGGAATAAAAACAATGGAATGTTTTATTTTGAATGATGCGACATTCCTATCTTACGTTGCTTTTAATATACAGGTAACCCCTCTTTCAACATTCTTGACAAAATTCTGAAAAATATCAAACTGAACAAGAAACGTGATAGAACATAAAAAAGCTTCAACCTAGCTAAATAAACTTGACCAAGAAATGATATGAAGTTTGTGATCACACTTTCCATATCCTTAAACTGAGCATACTTTACACATTTCTCTCTCAGATTTAAAGGCAGAATTTATTCCTCAATCAATGTCTTACAATTCACACAAGTAACACTTACACGAGACAAAATGAACACAACATGACACGCACATATGACATTAGTAAACCTATGATTCTTTGGTATGGTAAAAACAAAGTGGCAATTTCTGCTGCCAATGGACCCACTTGCTTCCATTTCAACAGGAAACGACAAGCTGCATACCTTATCCTCTTCAAAATGTATTCCAGAGCAATGAACGAGTTTTTCCAACGGGAACAACTTGACACTGCTTCGTTGAAATGCATGTACATATTTTATACAACAGTCTCTGAAAAGTAACCCTTCGTTACTTTCAACTTGCACCTTTCTTAAAGAGAGCTTAGTTACAATTCTTACTGCTAGCTCGAGACATTCATGCATAATAAAGATACTTTGACTTAAATTGTCAGTGTAAATGGCAAACTTTTCAACCATCAACCTCAAAAAGTCAAACCAACTTCAACGGGTCTAAGCAAAACACGAAATCAACTTTGTATTATAAGCACATCATAAATATATTAGACCTTCAATGAAATTGGCTTTATTACAGTTACTCCTCTAAACAATATGTAATTGTAATTGAAAGAAACAAAAAGAAAATATTAAGGCCAACGTTATTTATTGGCGAGTTGTGGCATCTGTTGATTGGTCATTTCAAACACTCAATTTTTTTTTTGCCTTACAGCTGTATTTTGTACATAGTTTACAATTTCAGTACCGCAGTCACCATTGGTGAGAATATTCAGTCAATAAATATCTGTAAAAGTTATTCACAAGTTTCCTTTAGAAAGAATAATCATTTGATTTGAATAAATAGTGTTATAAAATTTATCAGCAAATTTACATACTATATTTGGCTATAGCCTTTTCAACCGTTACGGTTTTCAAGTACAATTTTACTGCATATTTTACAACACAATATAACAGACTATTGACAAAAAAAAATCGGAGAGAGGCAACGGCTCATGCTCAATTCTCTAAACTTCTGTCATTTTTTGTACATGTATAAATAAACCAAACTGTACAATACAAGATACTTAAAACTTTGAGAGGTAAACGATGATGTTACTAGCCAAAGAACTGTAGCCAAATTACATGACTGAAAACGGGTAATTCACACCGACTAGCCTACAAATTGATAACATAGCAGACCTCACTTTATAGTAGGGACCCTATTTATTACACATGTGACAATGCACTATGGCCTTGTCAGCAGTATCGTTTGGTCAAATTTCTTGAAAATTTTACTAATTTTATAGTAATTTTAGGCTAAAGTCATCTTCTGTTATGCTTACTTATGATGATACTTTTTGATACTTTGGCATAGCAGTTAAGACACAGAATGTGTGGTAACACAGCATATTGATGTTACACAATGGAATACAGTATCGTCACAACTTCTTACATCATGGCTACAGAAAAGGAGCCAATCAACAAAACACTTCATTATTTGCATAACTTAGGGCACCCCTACATGACCCCCAGTATGGTGCAAAGAGGATAAGCAGGGGTGGGGTTAAATCTGGACTCAATTTTTAAACTCTGAAGGACTGTGAGCACCTGCGGCAGGAATGCTAATATCTCATGTCCTATTAAAACACTAGGTCTTCACAATTGCAAAGATGTTTCGACATAAAGCTGACATACAAAATTCTATTGTTTTCTTTATCTACAACTCCCTATTAACACTTGACAACAAAGGTTGACACACCACACTACTACATGTAACACTTGTAACAATTACATCAAAAATGCATTTTATGCAAATATAAAAACAAACATTAACAACAAAGATATTACAATGGATTCCTTGAAAGAAAACTTTCCCCCTGCGGCAGCACCCATAATTCCTCACTATCAATGGTCAACTCAACATCATACACTACAAATCTAATATGCCACCTTATTTCAGGTTTTACGGCATTAAATTTTGTCGATTTATGACAATCTTTGGTAAGCTCCCTTGATGACAAGGGTTCAAAATACAAACTCAATGGAAGTATTTCATGGGATATCACCTGATTAATTTCTTTGAGATATTGTAATCAATCAGCTTTCGTGAAAAATCTGCATTGTGTGAGATCAACTATGTTGTGAC
The DNA here is from genome assembly GCA_029531755.1 of Holothuria leucospilota. Classification (NCBI taxonomy): domain Eukaryota; kingdom Metazoa; phylum Echinodermata; class Holothuroidea; order Aspidochirotida; family Holothuriidae; genus Holothuria; species Holothuria leucospilota. Next base: position 15,227,983 of record CM055976.1, read on the forward strand.
AATGTTTATCTTGCTTATGTACTAATAACTGGGTTCAGGGTTAAAAGATGAACATCAACTTGTTAAGCTCTGTGTAATCTTTTTGACATGACATCAGGAACAGGCTTGGGCAGTTTACCTGACTACTTCAGAGTTACGACTCCTGACTAAAAGTCAAATAGCTATTTTACTTTCCTTGGTATCACAAGTCCTGAAAAACGTTAAGTTCTGTAACAAACATGCACAAAATCCATGTTTTTTTTAACTAAAAGATCTACATTTGTGTTGTTTTTCAAATTTTAATGAAATACTGTGATAAAACTCGATCTTGATATTTTCTTTCTCTGATCAGTTGACTGCTATAATTCTCTCACATCTGCAATTTGGCACTTCGGCCGTTGAAAAGCACCTCTGGCATTGAACACCTCTGCCATTGAAAAGCCTGTAATGTAGGCTTGTACTCCACAGTCTCTGACTGGTTTCATATGTGCCTATGGCATTAATGACTTTGTTGCAGGAGTCGTGACTCCGTTCAGACTTGCAACTGTAAAGGCCTCAGGTACCTGACTCCCAAGACTGGAGTCACCCATGCCTAATCAGAAATATATCTTCCTCTAGATGCAACTTTTTTGAAACTCCCACCAAATATTGCTGCTATAAATCATTGTCACAAGCTTCAAGCACTAAGTAAGGCACAAACATTTCTTAAACGTCATGCTGTGTCCAAGGGTAGCAATTTTTGATGGACATGAGAAGTTTTTTACTTAACCAAATATTACGAGGTAGAGGGGAACGGCAGAAGATACTTTATTTCAGTCTTACAAAAATTCTCAACAGGTAGGAATTTTTAAGAGCATCTAGACTGGGGCTTCTACCTATGTATCTGTCTCACTGCCTCGTATCTAAATTTATGGGTAAGACGTAAAACAGGAATTTTAACATATTGTGCTTTGAAATTTGAGCTGTAAAGGGTTTGACTTCCACTTCAAACCTTAATTCACTTATTAGGCACACCCTATCCCTAGAACAGACAGCTCTGAATAGTAGAACATCTTCACAACCATCGATTAACAAACTATAACTAGGCTTACTTCCAATCACGAAGCTGTTATGAAACAAGTTAGATAGTTGCTGCTGTTCGATACACATCGTGTACAACAGGGCAAGGCAGTAACACTCCATCACCTACCTACCTTTGCTGAAGGGTGCCTGATACTACCTCATGAAATTCCTCTACCTTATCAGTGTAGGTGTCATAACATGCTATAAATCCCCAATGGCATACAATTACTTCCCTTATGACAACCGTTTTGCAGTTTTGATTCTACGTGTGTGATTGTTGGTCTGTCAAGGCATTCAATGTAAAATCCAACATTTCATAACACAGTCTGAAGTATTCAGACACTGCATGAAGCACTTTCAAACAAGGATAAACTGGAATGTCTACAGATAGGACTAAATTGTAGTTCGAAGCATGATGGGGAATTCTTTGGATAAATTGTTATCCATATTTTTAAAATACTGAGATTATTTTTCAGCTAGTACAAAGGTGCTATCCTTATATGAAACATGTATCACTACTAGTTTTTAGATTGAGTCATGTTCAGTTCTTTTATAGCAATATGGAAACAAGTTAGAGTATGTGAAATTTTTTCATATCTTATTATAACTGTGAACTGTGTTCTGAATAATTTGGAAGGTCTATTCTAAAAAACGAAATGTTTTATCATTTCTATTTGAATCAAAAAATTTTAAACTGGACAGGATGTATTCTAAACATTGAATAGACCTAAAGGTAACACTACATATGGACATTTCCTGTTCTGATTATGTTACCATGTGCTTCAGTAACAACCAATGAAACCTTCAACAACAAGCAATAATCTCTCCTGGTATGCTAAACCAGTGTTCTCCACGAGAGGCTTTGAGGGGGGGGGGAGGCGTCCCGGAGTGAAAATTGCCGCCCCCCCTGACAAAGCGACCACCCCCTTAAAAAACGACCGCCATCATACTGGAAGTAAAAAATTACATACATTCTTTCCTTTTTGGCAGGAAATAATCATACATTTGTGTATGAATCAATGTGATTCGCAATCGCATTTGCACTTTGCGCCTTGTCGCCCCCCCCCCCCCCCCCCCATCCTTGATAATCTATGGAGAACACTGTAAACAACTTAGGAAGAGACACAGTATTGATTGGCCATTAATAACTTACATCAGATAGCTCGGATTTTAGTGTAAAATGAAGCAATGTAATACCAAAGTGAAACATCATCACAGCTTCCTGATTAAGCCACAAAATTATTTAATTAAAAAACCTCAAATTGGCTAAAACAAGCTCTGCAATAATCTGCCTAGACATGAAAGTGGCCTAGCTACACTACAGTCACCAATTATCGATAATAAATACAACACAAGAGGGGAGGCTATAAATCTTCAAGCTGGCAAAAAGTTGAACTTTGGTGTGAGATCCAAGTTAAAATATTTTGGCACTGAAATCTTGTCTTACATGGTAGTTGATGTAAACCTTGGTAATATTTTATTTTATAAAGGTTCTTGTATGATTTTTCACAAAATTAAAATAAAAAACCAAAACTATTTAACTCTGATGCCTCTTTAAATGTACAATTGACTCTGAAAAGAAAGACTGACTTTTTTTGACTGACAGAAACATACAGTACAGATACCCATCGATCTTGGGCTGATTTCTTTCTAGCTGCATGTTTTAGGACCACTAAATGTTTCAAATCCTGTATTATATATTCCAACAACTTCCACTAATTCTCATATCCATGTACCACAATTTCTTTATAATTGCAGCAAATTTTGGCATTTGTGATTTGATGTTCCCTGGATGTCTGCCTCAATTTTCCATCTCATCTTTTCTTCAAGACATGGTATCTCATTCTTCCCTATTTTATGTATTCTTCTTATGATGTTTTCCTTATGATTTCTTCATTTTCTTCACAAGGACACTTTCTGTGCTGGCAATCCTAAAATCAGAAAAAGGCCAGCCCTTCTTCCAGCAGGATTGTTCCTACTAGGAATGAGGCTACTTGACCTTTATCGAGAGGACACTCACTGTGGTAGAGGATGATCAGATTAATAGCATGTGACCAGGCTGGATGTTCAGATGACACTGCAGAAAGCACTCTTTTAAAATGATATGCAAATCCTCTTTGATCTGAAACAAAAAGTAATGGACCTAATGAAACACTTCAGACGTAAAAGATTCAGACTACACGATGGTTAAATCTCATCACAATATTAGGATACATTCTCCTCCCCATCCCCTCCCATAAAGGTTTTCACTTGATGTCATTGTGTACATGATCGCCATGCTGCTATAACAGCAAGTATGACTGACCAATGACCATCATTTAGTGCGATAACTGGTCCTGCACCAGTATGAAGTACAATGGTTATACATGCCCTTTAGTACACCTGTCAGGATGGCAAACCCTAAAACTCATGGGAGACTAGTAAAAGTGGTGATTTACAGGGCTCAAAGCTGTTACAGCTGCATGTTGGCTATGTTGTGCCAACATTAATGCACGCCCAGCAAAACATTCCTATTGAAACCTGTTGAACAGGTTTTCACAGTGCAAAAGGTAACTGGAAACAAATAAACAGGTTTCAACAAGATTTCAATAGGTACTGACAAGTACCAACAGGAACCTGTCAGTTCATAGGAGTCACCTGTTGACACCTGTTGTCTTCGTTCACTCCTAAAGGTAATTGGAAAATGCCTGTTCAAACCTGTTAATACCAGTTCAAACCTGCTGGAATTTCAACAGGTATCAACAGGAATTTTCTCCTGGGCTGCAGCTGATCTAGATCATGAGAATGGAGCTACAAATTTCAAAGTGGAGGATGTGGATCAATACTGAATTTTAGAACATTTTCTTGGGTCAATTACAATAATAATACTTTTGATGAATTTTGTGTTGTGAAATTAGAACCAGCCAAAGTCCACGTCTACAGTAGTAGACCATGACATTACAGCCTAGGCAGAGACCTAGACTTGGCCTGGGTTGTTTTAAGTATCTTTGCATGGTCCTCATACAGTAGTGAAGGGTTAATGGTACCGCCTTATGGCAGAACAGTCTAAGTAATTGTGATATACAATGAATACTTTCAATTGTCAAAGTGTTAAAAACACTGAAGGGTACACATTTCAGTGATATTGGTGAAAAACCCATGAAGTATCTACGTGACTTTGCAAGCATATTACTGTGCACTTCTTTATACCTTTATTCGATGAGGGTATTAAAATGGCACACCCCCCAAAAACCATATATATTAGCCACAGGAGATCGTTTCATGACACCCAACTATTGAAGCCAGTATGTCCATGTTTGGTGTAGCCACTGATATGATGCCAATGCAGTTTTATTTCAACCTTCCGATCCGACTTAAGAAATGATACTTGCTCCTGATTTCAAGCAAAGAATTCAATCAAAAATGCTTACTTCATACCATCTGATGCTATGAGGGAGTAGCGGCTTTCATGAATAGACTATCACTGGATTCTGACTCTAGTAGACGTTTCCTGTCGGCGTCATCACCAGCATAGTGGACAATTACATCCGTGTCAAAGATTGTCCTATTGACATTGATATCAAGGAGTTGTGGATTTGATCTGCACTCGGCTAATCTACAGAGGAAAGAAAAAAAACAATAGGGTTTAAATGTAATGAGTGAGGAGTATTAAGACTGATACAAGATTATGAACAGATGTTTTTTACATGCCAGCTGGGGAATCTAACCACTCCCCCCCCCCCCCCCACACCTTCATGGATTTCTTTCGGCCTCCCCAACCCAATAGTTTCCTAAACTATAGTTTTGGATTAACTGATAGCAATTTTTTAAGAGTTCAAAGTTTTGCCAAAGATAGGGAATTTTGCAGGTAAGCTACCTCACATTAAAACAAGTTCACAAAAGGGAAGTGTTCCCCTCTCCTGAACCTCTCCCCATAGTGGTCTACCCCCTCCCTGTTCCAGGAACCTCTTCCCCCAATTCCAATGAGAAAATGTTATACTTGAGGATTACTAAAAGATATTGTTTCTTAATCATGCCCACAGTAAGCATGCTAATATAAAGTTGTCAGCTGCTAGGTATACTTACGAAAGTCATCAGGCCTCAATTTTAAAGAAAATTTTATGGTTGTCCATTGGACAACCTGTCTGCCTTTTCTGGTTGTCCAAAAGAAAATTTAGTAGTCCACAAAGAAATTTGCAGTAACCCTAGAAGCAGGCTCTGAACTTGTTGCATGACCTTTGGTTGTCCGATGGACAACCAACCCACCATTTCTTGGTTGTCCATCACAAATTTTGGTCATCATGGGCAACTGAATGACTGTTAAAGTCAAGCCCTGGTCATACAATCCATGATTCATTTAAAATTAAAGTCATGATTGTACCAGGATTGAGCCAGGAAATTTCATCACTTTTAAGATAGCAGAAGAATGTATTTCATAAATTTTCCAGAAATTTGAAAAAAGACATTCTACATATGTGACACAGACATTCATGCAAGCAATATGACAATTCTTTCCTTTCATAAAGTAAAAATTCCTTTCTTGTTACTTGATTCACCAGGTTTTCATTGTTTTAAGAATTTTGTGATTTTCCTGGGCCTTGATGCTACACTTGAGATGGACCAAACCCTTTATCACCATAAAAAAAGACCAATTGGTATGTGTGGTATCTCTCATTGTTTGGTATCAAAACTTTTCCTCTCAATATAACAATCAAATTCTTCCTTCTTATCAATATTGACCTCTGCATACAAGAACACACAACCATGTATGGGTTTGACAAAATCTGTGGCACAGAAAATTTTCATCCCTTTAAACCATGATTTATATGAACAGAATAATTATATGAACAGAATAATAAATTATTTCCAAGAATTGGAGTTACTCACAAAAAGAAATTCACTGCTTTCTAGGTTCATAATTGATTGGTTGGTCCAAGCTTTCAAATTTTCGAATGAAACAACATTCATAACTCTTGTATCATGTTATATCTGTGGTTTTAACTGGGCTATCACCAACTTTGTTGAGAGGTCCAAAGGATTTAATCAGGGCTGGCAAAAATGTTCCTTTCCTGCCAAGCTAGTCAAATTTCCCACAATCTTTACATGCATTCATGTACAAAACTAGCCAAATTTCCCTCAGCTGATCATATTTCCCTCCAAATACTTAAATTTCCCTGCAAATGTCTTCCCACATTCCTGATTCCATTCAGTCCAAGTCAAGCTGAGGCAATGTCAACAAACTTTTCCTGAAAAAGAGGGGAACTCCCTAGATCAACCCCTTCTTTATTTCACATTCAGGATGTGGGGGATCATTTTCAGGGAAAACAAAATTTCACCCAAATCCTATATTAAGTTTCCATTCTCCACATCCCCTTCAGTGTAATAATTTTTATAAATATATTCTAACAAAGTTCTTCAGTGTGGAAGTATAAATAGTAATATATTTTTCAGGGTTCACTCAAGTAACCCAAATTTTTTCAAAACAAGTCTTGCATACATGTAGAACTGCAAACATCACAGCTGACAACAAATTCATAAACTTTTGAGGGTACAATCTAATATGTCAAGGTCACTGTAAGGTTCATCAAAAGTAAATTTAAACGCTAGCCTACCAGACCATTTCAGCACTACCCTGGGGATGTTATTCAAATATTTATACACCTAGAAAGACCTTGAAAAGGACCTAAAAAGTGTTGACTACTTTTGGGGTTCCAAAAAATTTATGAAAGGAATTATTTTGCATTATTAAAGTGTACCTAAAGTCTGGAATTTCAAAAATATATGTTACAAAGCTTGAAAAATGCATCCAAATGGTCCAACTCCCATCTTCACAGGATATTCCTAGGTTGCAATATAAAATGTTGAAGCTTATTCACTCAATTTAAAATGGTAGATTGCACAATAATTTGTGATGTCATTCTTGTACTACTCAAATTACCGTCTTTGTATTTCTTTTTTTTTTTCGAAAGCCACTGCACCTTGTACCAAAACGTGATCATTGTCTTACTGCTGTAGGGTGACTTGGCTGTATAAGCCCTCTTCATACAACATGCTTTGTAACGAAAGAGTAAATGTTCCAAGGTCATATAAACATCTTAATTTCAAAAGGAGACAAAAGCAGGTAATGTGAGTTGTACAAGAAGGACATCACAAATTATTGTGCAGTCAATTATTTCAAATTAAGTTAATAGACTTCAACATTTTATGTCTCAACAATGGAGAAAGCTATGAAAATGGGAATTGGATGAATGAACTTTATTTTCTAACCTCTTGAATATATGTTCTTGAAATTCTAGACTTCAGGTCCACTTTAAACAAGAAAAGTGAGGTTTTACATGTCTTTAACTTTATTTAGTTGTGGTTGAACTCACCACTGATTTGTCTAACATTATCTGTAGTGAGTACATATTTATACTCACATTTTAGCATATGGGTCTGCACCCATACTTGTGAGAATGCATTTATACTTACATATGCACACTCAACTGACTTTAATATGGTCAGTACTTCTGCTACCGTACCTTTTTGAACTACTATTGGTAGCAAAAGCAGGGTTTCTGCACCATGAAGACAAAGGGCAGGCACCGTTATCTCAAGCACATAATACTTTCTGTATCACTTTGAATAATTTATAATTTTCTGTTACAGTATTTCAAGATAATGTTTTCAACAAATTAAATTCCAGCCTGCGACTATGATCATCACATCAAAATATCAAAATTCAAGCACTTTCAAAATGACCTGTCCAAACACTTTTCACAAGGCTTGTGTACAAAATTTGAGTGAATATTGTTAACAACTTACATTGTTCAGAAAGTGTGTTATATTATGCCTGAACACGTGGGGCATCATTAATCCAGCCCTCCCCCCCCCCCACCCATCTTCGTACCAGAAGTCTGCTTGTCTGCATTAAGTCTCCTAATTTTTAGCTTTGTCCAAACCACACTACTATAGACCATGAAACTGTAAAACTCTGACACAACAGTTTCCATCAAATGAGGGATTCCCACAAGACACAAACTTGTCCCAAGGAAAAAATCACAAACTTACTTGGAAAAACAGTCATCTAAATCAGGGTCTTCTATATGCTGTTGAAAAAAAGGAAAAAAAAAACAAAATAAAACTGACTTAAACTTGAAACTAAAACTACAATTAAACTTAAATTTTACAGTGGAATGCACTACTTTTTTCAGGCCTTGAGTTTTAGATTTTCCATGTGTGCTACAAATCACACTCGTCAGGAAATTAAGGAGTGTGGTAGGTGTGCTGTTTTATCAAACTTTCATATATTTATCTCACTTCCCCTTCTTTATCTAAGTGTCCAAAAAATCGTACTCCTCACAGTGATTTGAGGTGAGTGGTGGTGAGCAATCGCACTCGCATGCCTCAAAATTCAAGGCCTTTTTTTTTGTAAGTTTTTTGGTCCTATTTACCAATTTTATATTTACAATGGAATTGTTTATCACAGATAACATTTTCACTACCATTATCACCAAAATATGATTATCCAACAACCAAACCTTGAATGAGTATGTTTTCAGTATGGCTGGAAAGTCTTTATTTCCCAGGACACATGTTTTAAATTTCCCTCAATTTTTTATATGTGTATATTTACAAAAAAAAGTTAAATTTCTCAGCCTACAGATACCAACATCCCCAAGTAGAAGCTTCATAGAATCCTGTTTTTTTTCCACCCATGTTTCTCATACTTGCACATGGCACATGAGAATTACTTGTGCTCATACATCTAACAATTTATACACTAGTAGCGTTTCTGCTACATAAACAAAGCCTTTACTTGTACTCGTTTTTAATTAAAGGCTGACCCAATACACCTGTACACACAGACATGACCTTGTTCTTGTAGTATATACTACAAGTCTGCTAATAACTACTGCAACGACCACTACTACACCAATATCAAATCTTTTAATTACCTTGCCCTTTGTATGCCACTCATTGGGATGATATAGGTTTTCCATTACACAAAAGTTTTTTAATGAGTCCTTTACATTCACCTTGACATTTCTCTCAAGGATAATTTGTGGTATCATGTCTGAACCCTTGCCACCTTTTCCCAATTTTACACAGAATTTTGACAAAACTTTGACAAAAATCAATTAGTACCATTTGGGACATAGAAAGAAAGCTCAATAATATTTCCAATATTTTTTCTCCAACAGCAAAACTGACCAGGATCAAGTGCAATAATTGCACAGCTATAACCCACTATTAGAGATATTTCTGTGTGTGTTCTGTATGCTGGTCATTCTTTTCAATGGTCAAGTAGGTTCAATTATTTTCTGTTTTGTATACTTTTGTTTTTAATGATAAATTTTAATTCAATATGGAAGGGAGAGAGAGAGAGTGGGAGTCTGTTTTTAAATTGACTAATGTCGGGAAATTTCAGGGAGGTTTTCAGGCCTAAAGGAGTGAAATGTTACAGCCATGTCCATGCAGGCCAAGTTGCCTACTTTACTGAAAAAAACCTTAAAACAAAATCAGAAAAATTTGAGTTCACAGGAGGAACTGCTTTCCCTAAATCAGTCATCAAACTTGGCATCCCTAGTCAACGCAGACTGACACAAAAGGTACTTTTTCTCACCCAGTTTTCTAAAAGTTTTGCAGTATCTTCTGTATTTCCTAAATATCTGCCATTATCCCCATGGTGACCATTGACTAAGATTGGCGGTGGAGGCTGCCGATATCTTGAACTCCTTGGTGGTCTTGGCGGTGCTGCAACTGTTGATGCCGGTGCTGAACATGAAATTCGGGGTGCATCAGAACTCACTGAAAGGACTGCATATTGCAAGCAATGAGAGAAATTTATGCAAAATCTCAAAATTGAACTTTGTACAAAGGGAAACAAATATTACATCAATGGTACAGAAGAAGCACACAGATCAATCCCATACACAAAATCTAAATAGACCTTATGCATTGACGTCATGCGACATCATTTTAGAGGGCAAACAATGAAGCACACTGTACGCACAATATAAACATTGCACATGCACCTTGTAGACTTATGGGCTGCAGGTACCAAAAATTGACCGTCCAAATTTGAGTTGGTTTAAGTCGTAATACTATATGCGCTAACCTCTGCCAGGGGGCGCACTTTCTGTCCTGTGACATCATATGCATAAGGTCTATAGGTTGATAACACTTCTGAGTGACACTTCTCTAAAAATTTATGGTAGGGATATATACCACCTTTGAAATTTTATAAAATGGTCAATTTCAGTAGTAAATGATAAAATGAATGTCCATTAAAATCTTCTAAAGAGGTAATATTGTGATTCCCTTATCCACTGAAATAAACGTGGGAAAGCACTTGACAGACCATGTCTTTTCAATGGACCATGTTATGACACTGGATGCTTTTCATTTCAAAATATATCATAAGGTGCAGCTAATTCCAATAACAGTGTTTTTCACCCTTTTTTGAACAAATGCCCAAACCGTCATCTTTTGCCTGGCTCAGAGCCCTATATCAGGTCACAGTGCCAATAACTTGAGATTGCCTCCTGCAGGTGGGAGTCTAAGGGAAGATGGTAAAGGAAGGGAATGCCCCCATCCCCTATGAGAATTTCAGAATAATTAAGGATTCTTAGGAGCAATCTGGTGCATTACTTTCCAACAACTGATGTAACTTCACATTCAAGCACATTTTAGTCTAAATGAAACTACAAATAATCTGGAAATTTTTCCTTTGGTAGCTGTGCCATTACCTCCCTCCCACCCTACCTCCCCCAAAAGGGGGAAATCAACTCAATACTCCAGGGGTACTTTACCCCCAAGCTGTGAAACACTGCACTAACATGGCCTCCAAGAGATGTAATCTCACAACCACATTCTTAAAAAAATTTTGAGACTCCTGCTGAGCAGAGACAATTTCCTCCATTCAGGGTTACTTTTCCTTTTCTGGGATGAGGTCAAATTCCCAATGTCAAAAAAAAAAATCCCATGAATGTTTCATGTTTTCATGTTTTGAAAAATTTTGCAAGTTTTCAAGACTGCATGAATCTTGCATAATAATTGAATTTCAAACATGGCCTTAAACTGGAAAAAAAATGAAAAAAAAGAGACACACAAATAGAACAAAAGAAAAAGACTGACAAGAATAATTAAAGCACATTTTAGGTGAATTACAGGAATTAACATTTTAATGTAGAAAATGGACATGTAGATTGAACATTTCATCAACTCTCAATTATTAACAACTTACCTTTTGAACTTCTTGGAGGACGGTCAAATGAGGGTGGAGGTGGCAGAGGTGATACCCCCTCTGAGAAAATATGATCTGCTTCTGAGAAAGCTGTACCTCTTTCAGAAAAAGCCTGGTCTCCCTCAGAGAAGCCTTGGTCCTTTTCATTTCTCTCTAATACTGGAGCCATTCCAGGGATTGCTTGAGGTGCAGATTTTCTATGAGGAGAACTGACACTCTCTGAAAATATAGAACAAATGCCCAACTGTAATAGGTACGGTACCATTATGAAAACGCCATTCTACAATGAACATCAATTTAGGTAAAACTTATGTCAGAGAAATGTGTAACTGAAGGAACGATCTTTGCAGGCCACCTGAACTATCAATGTTCTCATGATCTCATCGTCATGATGTACTTCAAATGTAATTTCTTTCCCTTGCCTAAGGTTCTCTACCCCCCCCCCCCACCCCCACCCCACCTTCCTACAATCTCAAATTTTGTTTTAATACACTTGTTAGTACATTCATAACTTTTTTCCTACCAGATTCTCCACTTTCTGTTTGACTGTCTGTGGGACTGTCTGATTCATCTCTGCTGCCCTCACTGGAGACAGATGCTAAACTGTGTTCGTCATGCCTTACTTCGTCCCATATTTCATAGGCAATGTGGAATGCTTGGGCGACAGTCAAAGTTAGTGCTTCTGCCTGTGAATGGGTTGAAAAACAACACTGTCCACTCTATGCAACATTTTATCCAATAATTTCTAAAAATCTTACATGACGTTTGAGCAGAGTCATATGTCCATTACTTATTATCAAATGTCAGAAATTGTAAGTCACATCAGCTTTTTTACAGTATAAGACTCAGAAACCACAGTAATGTTGAAAAGGCACTATGTCCAAGAGGATAAAGGCAGTGGCATATAGAGCAATGGAGTTCATAAGCAATCCAGAGCCATACGCAGAAATTCCAGAGAGAATGCATCAACCCCCCCCCTCCCCCCAATGACTTTCACTTTATCACACAGCAACTTCTGCTTTAAGGATTCATCCCTTGAGGAGATGGCAAATATCTTAACATCTCCTTGATGACCAATGATGACGAAGGTAACCCCCTTAACACACAAACACAAACCATTCCCACTGCCTGACTTTTCAAAAGAGGGTGAGACTGAAGAGAGTCACAGAGGGCAGCTTTAGTCAGGTAATGTGAAGTGGTCTGTACCTACAACAAGACCACTGCAGAATTATTGTGAGAGATACATTTCATGAGCAATATTTCTCTGTTTTAGAGATGAATTTGCAACATTACACTGCTTAATTTCCTGGGATAGATTTGTCATTTCCCATACTTGACTAATTTTATAAGCTGGAAGGCCTAATTAATGAAGAGAATGCAGGTTAATACTACACCTCTTGTTCAAACCTAAAAAAATTGTTGTATGCTTTTCCTGAAATTGCCATCAAAGTGGAAACACTACCTTCCATATGGGGTTGTAGTGAATAGACCTCTCCTCCAATTGATTCCTCTCTGAAGTGCAATCCCTTTTTAGTGACTCTTCTCTTGTGTCTCCCCACCCCCCCCCTCCCGCCCCCCCCCCCTCCCGCACTCTACTTCATTCCAAAAGAGATAAAACAAAAATGCTAAACTACATTTTGGTCCATATCAGCACATCCTTGAAAAACTGACACCCAGTGCAGAATATTTACTTACTATTTTCCTTTTGCTGCATAAATACGCATAAAATTCTAAAACGTCTGTCCGTGTATCATTCGCAATGAATCCAAATACTTTCTCATGGTGTCTATCTGCTGTACAATATGATATTCTAAAAAACAGGAAAGAAAAATTTAAAAAATTCTTTATTGTATAGAAAAGCATAAAACTTTGTATGTTTTGTATTTCTACAACAACTAAAGAACAAAGAGGGAGAGAGAGCTCACAACACTTTAGTAGTTGACTTTCTATGTTTGAATTTAATTAAATTTGTAAAATTAGATATACACATGTAGTACCCGATATAATAAAAGTAATTGGTATATAATAAAATCAGAAAGAAAAAGTTTGATAAAACCAAGCAATAAATTGGAGAACACTTTCTTTATCCTTGGAATATTTGAAAAATAATTTCAACATGAATGCTTATACAAATATTCTTTCATAATATCCACATGCTTTAATTCAGTGGCAAGTCGATAGTTTTGCACTTTAATGACAACACTGAAGTGTTCATGACTAGACTATTTCCATAGGTGCATCATAATCCAAAAAAGATTGCATACGTCAACAACTTTATACTCTAAATTCTTTTAACTAGAGATCCTTTTTCATTTCCTTACAAATCTTACTTTACACTAGAAACCAGACATCTACGCAAAAATATTGTACAAACAACAAAAATATGCTTCCATAAACACTAAAAAGCTCTGGCTGTTTTCAAAAAGCAAATCAACTACACGTATGTCTCATGTCTTCCATTTATATCAAAATTTCCCCTCTCATTATGATTCACATTTACAAACATAAATATCATTGCCAAATTTGCCATAACATAGAGCAGCATTGGAACCCTGCCAAATGGGAAGGAACGGGAATTTCTTGGGAGGATTCTTGTTAGTGTGACTTGTGAATTTTCACACAAGTATTTCAAGTATAGTTTGCAAAGTTTTGAGAGAAAATAAACCTTTCCAGAAGACAAATTTCAAACGCATGATGCATCAATACTTAAAAGCATATTGGTAAAAGCAAAATCATGGCCAGTAATTTGGCTATGGAAAGTTATGTGGCTTGTAGCAATAACTGCAAACATTCCAGGTAGCTGGTAAGATCAAGAGGACAATCTGGTATTTGCTTGCAAAATAGCCCAGTGTACACTGGTCCTAGAAACCACAAAGTGCTGGCTGGAATTATATTATTATGTGCTTTTGCTGGTCAGTAAATTGAAGGGCTGGTTAAAGTAGACTGATGCCTACCAGCCTACAGTAACTCAGTCCCAAACAATGATGCCACCATACTTGATTGCATACTTAAGTAAATTGTCACTCGTTGACAGCACATTGTCAGCACACATTTCAGAGCTTAGGCATAAACTGTGTGAGTGGGTTTGCTCACGAATGCAGGGCAACGAGATAGGAACACTTGATAGGAAAGAGAAATCAGGCCACAAAAATGTGCATTACAAAATGTCAGCTCAGCTGGGCTTCTGCAAACTTACTGCACTTTTCAATGTATGTATTGCTACTATGATACAGATACTCAGGCTGGCATACAGAATGTATGACTGTACTGATTAAATGTATCATCATTTCTACATGAAGTTATGTCATACCAGGACAAAATATGAAACCAATACAAGAAACCATGCCCTCCCTTCTAAAGAGCACACAAATGTGCTTTCCCTGGGAAAAAAACCTGGAAATTTGCCAACTTTTAACTTTGTTAAGAAGAGCTCTCCATTTCATTTAAAAGAAAGAAATTAGCATAGCAGGAAATTGTGGCAATCATATACATCAGGTCTTTGATGTATGAAGCATAACCAGACCTGCATATTTGCAACTTCTATTGTAAAATTACTCTTATGCATAACATTACAATCACTCAAAAATAAATTTTTGGCCCTTATGTCTCTTTCACCTGAAGTATGTTATTTGCAACCTAGATTCAGTTTTAGCTATACACAAACCTTCAACTATAAGGGTTGCTACAAGTAACGTGTACTCTATTGTACTGTGCGTGAGCTGTCAGGGTTACTTTTAATTTTAAGTCAATATAGGGGTTTTCCCTGTTGATGGCATACTGGATGAAACTTACTTTTGAGGATGTAGGAAGCGCTACCGAGACCTGATTCTGTACTGCAACACATCCCTATTTCAATTAAACTTTGGGGTGTATAATTTTTAAATGTGAAACATATATTGTTTCTAGTCCTATTTCAAACCTGTTTACTAACTATCCCTCATGCAGTGCAGTTACTCTAAACGATAAATTATATCTGCTTCAAGTATTGTATAGAAGGGGTTCTCAGGTGTTTGGAGCTGACGATCACTTTCACTTGAGCTTTATGGTTTATCATAACTGTTATAGCCAGAATTCATACCACATGCAGTAATGCCTACTGCATAAGCATTTTGGGTTCCTCAAATCTTCTGTGGGGTGCTTTTATTAACACATATCCCTGGCAAGTGTTAAATGGCTAGCGGGTTGGCACTTGAAAACTACAACGTGCAGTGTCGTTTTATGGTTTTTGTCAGAAGTATTATTCATTTATGACGTTTCGTCAAATACTGCGCATCACAGTTTAAATTCTTTCAGCTGGAGACAGCCTAGATATTAAACATGTTAACTGCAAGTGTGCACTTTGAACTATGATGCAGCAGTATTAAAGGCTCTCTAATCTCACCCTCAGACAGTACAAACAATTCTCCCTACTAAGCCAACTACTAGCCCCTCCTCCAATTTAAACCAAACCTACTGTCTAGTACACCTTTAGGACAGAGTCAAAGTAGCCTGTACTGAGTTTAAATTGCTAAGGCAATATTGTCCAACACAGTGTGTGAGAGCTTAATTGAGAACACAACTGACTGTGCAAGTTACACTACACCAACCAGAGAGAAAATGTATTGTTTGAAAGAATGTCGATCAAAGTGCAGTTATCAACTGTACTCATAACTGAAGTGCTATTCCTAAATATGTTTGGCCAGAGAGTTGCTAGCAACTCACTGGTTTAGGGGATACCATATCCCCTTTAAATCTGCAGATTCTGGTGGAAGCTGACGTGAAACAACGGTGACAGTGAACAAGGGCCAAGAAGGACCTACACTTCTACACTTCTAAGTGAACCAAAAGAACCTGTAACAAGGCTGGAAACAAGACATGAGGGGCAAGGCCATTTTCATACTAGCTTTCAGGGTATATTTATGCATCTAAAGGGGACCAAGACCAAACAGAAAATTTTGTCTATGTGGTATATATTTGGTTATATTTTGTTAACAAAATATAACCAAATATATACCTTGGCCTTGACCTTCCTAACAAAATATAACCAAATATATGTACCACACAGCGCAAATTTTCTGTTTGTGGCCTTGAAAAATATAAGCCAGGTGGGTAATTCAGTATTTCCGGTGGGGTCACAAGGTCAGCTGTACCGTGACAACTTTTTCAAGTGGTTCAATTGACCTTTGACCCATCCCATGATGCACCGCGGAAAGCATTTTCCCAACTCGTCTATTACATTTGTAGGGCACCAAGGCCATTTTTAAAATTACAAAGCCCATGGCCTCCATAGCCTTTGCTTACTTCCAGCACTGCTCTAAGGATGACCTACTTTACCTGTGAATTGGTACGTTTAGCAGTTCTTCTTGAGTTTCTAAATCTGCCTGTATGATGCCTCCTGGTGATATGGTTAGAGAGACTTTTCTTAGCTTTATGCCACTATATTTTGCCTGTCAATGAGAAAAGAAAAATTGTCCACGATAAAGCTATGAGTAATGCAACAATTTCCCTTTTTATACCTTACATGTCTTGCTTATAGTTTAATAGTAGGATACAATGTTGTATAAACTTCAGTCTTCCAGACACTGTAAGCCATAACAAAAATTAAAATCAGTATGCAAACCATTCTACAAAATAAGTTCATATCTGAAGTGCTGCTCATTTTTGACAGTCAGTTCACCATTGACTTGAACCATTTAGTACAGTGCATTCATAGTCCAGCTCTTATTTTAATTTACCCTGTTCACTCCAATCACCCTGCAATCTTAACTTTGTGTACATAATAAAGGGCCAATTTCTTCCTCCTAAATGTTTCAAATTCTCCACACCAAGTTACTTTAATTCATTTTTCCAATCTCCAACAATTGTTTGACCACCAACAACAAACCAGAGCCATTGCTAAAGGCCAGTCTCTTGCTGATGACAACAAATGTAGAGCAATGTACTTGCCAATTGTGATCAGAGCTCCTCCACCCCACCCCACCCCACCCCACCCCACCCCTCTCCCATACCCAAGTAATAGTAGGGATGTTGCACCACTCTTGCCACTGATGGGAACTCACTTACTGTACTTTTAAGGGATATGCATAGTGTAAAGAATGGGCCGCAAAAATTGTTAGGATTTTGCAAGGACTCTACACAAATACCTTCAGTCCTTCACACTGTACAGAGACTATGCACTGATGTAAAGAGGGGTATACAGCTGAATGATCAGGGCTGAAATTTAGCACTCGTCCGATCGTCCGTGACGGGTAAACCTTGCATCGGACAACTACTTTCTCTCTTTGAACTTGTCCGATGGATGAGTAGATTTTATTTCTAACTGAATAGTTCCCTATATCAGCAGGAAAGTATGTCATAAAAATCCCCTTAAGAAGTGGCATTGAGACAATGGTATTGACTACCATTCATCATTGTACCATGCCAATAAATATGGAAAAATGCAGAATTTAAAGTAAATGTTTGTTTTCTATGGCAGAGACAGGAAATAGAATTGTTCATCTCTTGTTCGTCACTTTCATTCGGAGAACCAAAAACTATTTCGGACAACCTAAATTTAGCTTCAGGTTGTCCGATGGGCAACCTGAAATTTCTTTAAAAATCAGGCCTGATGATGACCCCCTCTATGAACTTACCTGAGATTGAGTCAGAAATGTTACACACTTGGTACAATTTCCATACATCACATCCTACTGTAGCTTAACTCCCTGTTATGCCAGTGTACGGGGAGGGGGGGGGGGGCTGGGGGGCTGGGGGCTGTGGTAACAATTGACTTGTGCATTTACCTGTACAGTTCTGTATAAACTTAAGGATCTGATAGTGTTACCTCTCTTTACGGCCACAATGCTGTGCAACATTATTTACATATCTCCCAGATATGAAGAAGCACATACCAAAGGCCAGCAAAGGGAGGTATATGTGAATGATTGTGAACACAATTAAGGATTTAAGTGCAAGCATTTCAAGTTTAGAAAGTTTATTTAATAAACCTATTGACAGGGAATAATCTATCCAGTATCACATCACACTTTGCTACACAAGCTGGCCAAATTGCTGCACAAACGCAAAAATGTGTAGCACTTTTTTGTGTGCATAACCATAGGGTTTTCAGTGGTTTTACACTTCTGAATGAAAAATTCTGAAAACTGCTAGCCAAATTCAAATACTAAATTATTCCCTGGTTGATCTTCAACATTCTGTATATATTATACAGATCCAAAGCTTAGAATAATCGCAAAAAAACATTTTGATACAGCAGGCAAGACTTTTTTAACATGTTTTTGAACATACAGTACTCCTCCCTCAAAGGGGACAGGCAGGTGATGAGGAAGGATAGGTATTTTTGTAAAATGCAATTTGTCAAAATTAGTTTTCATTCCATGAATACATCAATCATTCTCACTATTAGTGGTTCTTTTTTAAAGAGATTTGCCAGTGACAAAATTCAATGACTTCAAAAAATGCAGAAAATTTTTCTCTTCTAGGAGGTGAAAACCACATCTCAGTAGCTTGCAGTGTTTGGAAGATACTAATTTTCAAAGAAATGCCTGTGATGTCATCGCGACGAATTAAGTTGACAAAGCATTGCATTTCTATAAATTGACACTTTTGTAGGGAATATTTAGCAACTATGGCGTACATATGGTGTAGATTTTTGCTAAACCTACAGTACATGGAAAGATATTCAAAAATTCCAACAGTATCAAAGGACAACAGGACATTCAGTTATAAAGGGAAAAAAAAGAAATCTGAGGCAATGTGCCCACTTTACATAACATTCTGTGACCTTGATGAGAACTGGAGGTACTTTTTGACAAAAATAAGTAGCCTTTAATATCAGATATCTCGAGTTAGGAAGAGTATTGCTACGGGGTTTAGAGGTATGAACCGAACTTTTTTCTCTTTCACATGGGACCCTTGTGAAAAGCCACTGGATAATGCCTTTAATCAGCAGTCAAGTCTCAAGATGGTAACTAAAAAGAGTCCACATGCTTAAAAAACAATTTAAAAAACCTCTCACTATAGATCATGTACTATCTTCTATGCATCTCTCTGTGAAGTTCAATTGTTTCAAATAATTTGGAAACGTCTGCTCTCACGAAAACCCAAATTTCATAAAAAAAAATTTTCTACATTCCATGCCTGCAGTATTTGACAATAAACAGATATAATACCTAACTTATTTATATTTGAAAATTGAACTAGTAATGGTTTACACCCACAAAACTTGATTACAATAAACAGTACTCTATACAGTGTCTTGTTTTATACCAGCAAATTAATATAAAGATTGCTGTTTCATAAAAGACAATTCTCACAACGAAGGGCAATTTCTCTGACAATATACAATTGCGTATTTTATCCTCCACTTATTCAGCTAAATACCATTTAAAGAACACCAACGACGTCCTTTGAAAAGCTTTTTTTTTTTTAAATAACTGTGCCCTAGACAGTTTAAACAATATTACCAGACAACTACAGTGATGACGAAAGGTCATTTGACGGACATGGGAAAATTGGGAATTTGACCTACTTAAAAGCTTTCTGTACTGGCTTCCTGCCAATTTCCACCCAATTAGTTACTTCTAGCCTTTCAGGGTCTCACTTACATGACAATTTTTACACTTCTTCAATTGGTTTGTGAAGGGATAGAAAACTTATTGCCAAGAAAAACAGGTTTCTCTCCAATGTTTTGTATTAAAAAGGTCATACTGAAAGAAGGTTAACTGCGACTTTTTGAAGTCAAGTTTAAGTCTGATTGCAACAATATATTGGATTCATTTCCATGATTAACCATATTGTTGATTTCAAACATTTGCAGTTTCCACCCCTGCTATAACTAGACAAGGCAAGATTTGATATCGGGGAGGGGGGGAGTTTACTTGAAGGAGTGCTCTCTTCTTCAAATGTTTTTGGAAATCTCTCCCCTCCCCCCACCCACAAGAAAAAAAAAACATGGTGACTACTTTAAATATTTTGGGGCTATTCTTATTGTTTGACAATTATTCAGAAAGGAGGAGCTCAAGTTTTGTAACACTTGACTTTTTTTTTTCCTTTTCTTCCTTTTTCTTTCTTCTTTCTCCTTTTCTTTCTTTTGTAAGCTTTTTAACACTTGGCTTTTTTTCCTTTTCTTACTTTATTTCCTTTTCTTTCTTTGTTTTTTAACACTTGGCTTTTTTTTCCTTTTCTTTCTTTTTTTCTTTCTTTCTTTTTTTCCTTTTCCTTTTCTTTCTTTGTTTTTTTGCACTCCTTAACATCTCTCTGGGTGCATTTGCCACAAGGACAAATTGCCCATGTCCCTCTTCAGTGTATTTTGTATACTTTTTGACAGATTCCATGGATGTCTCAAAGATAGGTTGCCCTTAAATTAAACGTTCCATGTACTTTGCCCTGAGGAAACTTGGATACTTTTTCTAAGAACAACTGCCACCCACATGATTCACATTGTAGATGTGACGTGATAGGAGCACATTGCTGGTACCAGCAAAGTCTTATTTAAATGCTTACATGCAAGATGCAGGAAGGAAGTAGGTATAGACAATAGGGCTATTATCTGTGGTTACGAAATATTAAAATGTGTGCACATTAATGCATAACTTGTTGAACAACATTGGTATGCAACATATGATCGGCAGACTGAGCTGTAAGTGGTAGGCCAAGGCTATTTATTTGTATCTAGCTTACAGTATGAAGTGTAAGGTGGGATCCAGTGTTCTCCACTGATTTAATTTTTGTCCGGGTGCTCCAAAGGTTAATAGTGATCACTGTCTATAAAGAGAGGGGGTGCTCTCTTTGAAAAATATTTGCTAAAATAGATGATAAATTTTATTATGGCCTTCTTTGATGACTAAGTACATTTCTGGTTATCATTACTCAATGTTCACACTGAAATGATTGCTGTTTGCTCTATTAGAAGGTTTTGAATTGATAATCTCTGTCCCAGTGGTTCAACTTTTTGTCCAGGTGGTACATTTTTTTGTCAGGGTCTGAGCACCCTCTGCAAATTTTGTCAGGGTGCAGTACCCTAACAAAACAGCTAGTGGAGAACACTGGGATCATGTATACAAGTTTAAATGTGTAGGAAGTACAGACCCTTATGCCATATTCTCCTTCTCTTTGCATGAGTTTCAGTTCCACTTTTCAGCAAAATTCAGGCCTAAAAACCTCATTTCCAAAACTGCATGACAGGATTTTCCTAACAATGGAAACCTTTAATACAAACCTTTTTTTTTATTGCTTTCTTACCTCATGTACTAATCTTTTGACAGCTGACGCAGTATGTCCTTCGTCATTTGGTAAATCCACAAGACAAGAACCAAGCAGTTTTACATAGAATGGTACGCCCCCTACTATCGGTTCAGTTCCTTTCAAATCACCTCCATAGTCTGCAGAAGAAAGTGTCAATGAGTGGTCATATAGTATTTAAAAGAACTAAAATCAAGTACACATGTATGAAACACTCCATCATTACTCAATGACACACTCAGGGGCAAGGGGCACCAGGGATATGTCCACCTACTTTTGTGCCCTGCTCAAAACTGTGATTGCACTTTTTCTAAATTGTAACTGGAACAGCAATCAAGCTGCTGATGGCCAACTGCCCCCTGTGGGCTGGGGGGTTGTAGAATATGCCCATGGTATTCCCCACCTGTCATAAGAGGCGACTTAAGGGGAGGACTTGCACCGTATTTGAACTGTATTTGAAACCGAACTTGAACTTTGAACAGTATTTGAAACCGTATTCAAACTTTACTTTTTATCAAGTTGACACTATATACTAACACATTCCTGTTGGTGTCGTTGAATCTCATCTAACTAACTGATGGCCAACTTTATTTTGCCACCTTCTATAAGCAGATTGGCACATATCTCTGCTGGTTGGTTAGCGCCCTCACTTTTCAAATCTTACGGCTGCTAAGTGGATCTGGTCCTTCATATAGAGTTGTGTGTGTCTATAGTGATATAGAATTTGCATGAATTCATTGCTACTTGATTTTTAAAAGTGAAAAGAATCTATTACCAAATTGCTCCAGCTACAGTATTGTATAGCGGGAAATTTCTGCGAGGCTAATTTTTGGCGAATCTGTACCTTGTTCACATATTTGCAGAGTGAAGAATTCCCTTTTCAGACAACCAACATAGTCTTGTACAAACTAACGAAAGTACTTTCGCAGGTCTTCAATTCGCGATTAGATACTTGGTCGCGAAAAGTGCAAAAATTTAACCCCCGAGAAAATTTCCCACTATACAGTATTTCTTCACGATGAAATACTTGGAAAGTATTATTGCTTTTTTTGTTCTTATTTGTGTATAAAGTGGTCCAATCTCGACAAGCTCTGCTTCTGTCGAGTCTCCACTACGTTAATACTTTTCGAAATTCTTGTGATGTTATCTCGTATTTTGTTATTGTTATTGTGGAAATAAAGAACTTCAAACAATGTATGTCCACTGCTTTTAACATCCTCTTAAATACTTCTATATCGATCAATCATGATTTTATTTTTATCAACATGATACTGTTCACAAGATTTACAGAACACAGTACATCCCAGCAGCAAATCATGCCTTGCTTTTAATTATCCAGGGAAGCAAACTATGAAAGTTAAAAATTTACAGACAATGCATGTACATAATATAAACTACAGATGAATGTTCAACACTGCCCCAACCAAGAAATTTTGGTGTAATTCTTGTCAATTATTGTTGAGCTAAAGTGCATACCTGTCTTAGACATGTGATTAATATTGCCGTTTGGAAGGTTAAATGCAGTATATCATTTGCTCTACTCATGTGGAAAAAATGCTGTGGCATAGGTATACGTAATTACACATACAATATTTTGCAAGAACTCACATTTTACAATACTCAAAATGTACATTGCTACCAACTTCAGCTTGAAGTTACTATATTTACAGTATCTATTGTACATACTGACAGTCTCTGATGTTGAATTGTAATAAGTGCAATCCCCAAACAAAAATCTTGGATCCGCCCCAGTACTTGAACTATTGATAGTGTTTTGATGAGAACTTTTTCTGACCTAATTTCCAGGGTTAATACGTTAACCCCAGAAATTTTTTCAACAAAATTTTAAAAGATAAGCCTAATTTTAACACTGGCAAAGAATGATGTCTAAAATGAAGTCAGGCATGGGCAAAGATTGGGACGTAACAGTGTATACACCTCCCCCCTCCCTGCCATTTTTGCCTAGGCTTGTTATCCCCCTTCTCCCACCCCCACCTCACCCAATTTCCCAGGGATGTATGCCACTGCAGCCATGCATTTTTCCAGATGCTTTTGACCATTTATCTTTCCTCTTTTATACAGTAATGTGTGTGTGCTAAACAATGATCCATTACAGACAAGCAGACCGGAAATTGTCCTGTTCCACCAAATTATAAAATTCAAGAACAAATGTTGTCAGGGATAAAGAAACTTTTATCCACAATATAGTATTACATATGCATCATAGGGTTACTATGGAAACTGCATCATGCAATTGACTTTGGGTGACTGCATTTACCCTTCAGTTACAGAATAACATACTCTGTAATCACAGACCTATGAGGAGAGGCATCTGGGGGTGGTACCCAGAAAAAAAAATGACCATTTCAGGGTAAAAGAAATGACCACTTCCAGGCACCAGCAATGTAATCTTAGGCACAACTGATGTCGTAATTGTTTGCCAATCAGGGTCAATCCCCACCCCCTTCTTGTGGGTGTCTCTCCATACACCTATGCCTAACATCCCAAAGTGTACAGCATACTGTTCAAAAGATAAAAACTAATCATCATCTGTGTATCATTAAAAATGATGGACGCATAAACTTTTCCACTTCTGAGCAACTAACCATGTCTTGCTAAACTTTTGCAGTAAAATTAATTTTGTTAACCTTTTGCTTACTTTTGCTAACACAAATGCCAGCTTTATTGAAGGTATGGCACTTCCTTCCCACCACCTCACAAAGTAATTATTCATAGAAAATGTTTGTGGGAGTGTTAAGTTGCTTCCGTAATTACTAAAAGTGGCTGTTGAAATGCTGAAAATAAAAAAAAAACCACTGTAGTACAGTAGCAGGTAGGAAATAGTTCTGCCAGTGCTTGGAAATGAAATGAAAAAAGTAAACACAGTTGAAGAAGTCATTCAGGCAATCAGATCCAAGTTTAGCTTAAACAAGAAAACCTTTACAGTCATATTGTATACATTAATTATGGGCATCTGCTACAGTATTCTGTACTGAAGACCCAAGTACTGTACTAAACTGTAATAACAGTACTGTGCTGCACTGTACAGTATAGTAACTTAAGTCTGTAAAACACCCAGAAGGGGGAAAGGGGCTGCAGAATGGTGCAGGGCCTGCAAAAGTGGACGGGCTGCTATTTGTACAGTACTCAGTTCTGGAAATTCTGGGAGTATAAAGCCATCTGCAGAATTTGGCTCTACAGTTACAGTTTGTAAATCTGAACCATGTAAATTGTAATACAGTAGGCCACGGTATGCAAACAGTTGCAAATAGGCTCACAGGGTTGTATAGACTTTTCTATCGTAGCATAGTTATGGGCAACTAGTACTGTACCTCAGCTAAAAATAACTGGCAGCACCGACAGCCATGGCTGTCGGGCCCTTACTGATGGCCTTTGTGCCCTTCAGTCAATGTCCTATGAAATAACATAGACAGACAGCCAATTTGCTCATTTTGGCTGTGCCCTTTTACAAGCTTATTTCGAGCCCTGCTGTACAATTTGTGATTACAATACATCTACTAATGTGATGTATCTATACGGAGATGAAATATTGTACTACACCTAACTTTAGAAATGTGAAGCTGTGTGTCTGTCTGCATGTCTGAGGTTGTGTGTATGTGTGTAAATGGGTGTGTATGTGAGAGCAAAACAGTGTTCCCCCACTGCTCCTAAACTACATCTGATCAAGTTCAAAATTGGTGGATAGGTACAGGTCTCACCATGGAAACTTAATATGCATAGTTGATGATGCTACAGGCCAGGGGTCAAAGATTTTTAAGACCGTTAAATGGTTTTTTTCCCATTATTTGCTTATCAGCACATTAGAAAATGCATTAACCACAAGGTACAGAGAATGTAAGGGAGATGAGATTTGCAACTCCATGGATTGGCTTCTTGTATATGTTTTCACTGTGTCTTCCGTGTAAGCACATCATAGGCCTAATTTATTCGTTTCAGTACATATGCAGGGTTTCCCCTGGCATTCTTTTTGTGAGGCGGCCACCTCACAGTTTTTGGCCACTAACTCACAGAAATTTGCTATACTTGCCACATGTACTGTATAAGCTATGGAAGTATCGATAGTTCTCACTCACTGATTGTGCCAAAGCTGGCATCATATTACCCCCACGGACTCATACCACCTCACACTCTCTAAAACCCGGGGAAACCCTGATAAATATGAAAGGGAGAAAGCAGTCGTCCCAAGTTTATCTTCAAAAAAATCTGCTAAATCTTGCAAATCTCTTATTTTGTTCACAAGTATCTTACATTATGTTTCTGTATAAAAACATTGAATATTGAAGGTATGCCAAGGAGTTATTCTACAGGAATTAATAATAAATATATTGCCACATGATTGATAGGAGCCATTCCTGAATTTGGATGACTTTACTTCAGTAAAAGTGTGTACATATTTACAAAGACGGCAACCCCAGTGTATCCAGCGTGCAAATGATAAGGGGCTACAATAGCTGTACACATCAGGCAACTGTTTTAAAATATTTCAAAAGCCAACACCTAAATACTACCAGGGAACTGCAAAATTTCAACAAAATAATCATTTCCACGAACAAGGTGAGTCTTTTAGAAGTCTGCCGTCTGCAGTGGTTCTTGATTCCCTTATAATCCACTTTACAGGAGCCAGTTCAGCCTGCAGGTGAATAGCTTTCTCAGCTGGTATTTCACCTCTCCTGACAGGAGCCTAAGTTCAATTCACAGACAATGCACTTTTCATGAAAATCTTTCTAGGTCACCCATGTAAACAGAGAAGTGAGGGAAACTCAGCTAGACAGGAAGCAAACTCGCCAGACAGTACGAAAAGACATTTTTCTGTTTCAGATTGAAGGCTTTTCTCTTTCCAAAGTCTCAGGGGACCCTATGGCCTTTTGCACTCCATATGTCAATTTCAAATACCATTACAATGTTCGCATTAATCCTGATTTCACACTGTGGACAAACTTTTTATGTAGTGCAATCAAGGATGGCAGTGACGGTTATTTACATTGATCATCCTTACAGGGAACTGCTTCTCAACCAAGTGGGTGGTACGCACTGTACTAATATTTTTGTACCTTTTTTTTTTTGGCATTGAAAGGTCAGATTCTCACTTTGAAGACACATTCCAGACAGATGAGGATTTCAGCTGGATTGTGAAAGGGTTACATGTATGCCACTTCTTCTTCAAGCAAAGAGATATCAAACTAGGCCTCAAGGACAGAAATTACTCCAAATTCCATATTTTGTAGAAATATTGCTAAAGAAGTGGCGATGTTGGGAAATTATAGCCTAAATGCTTTCTTTCCTAAGACTGATGAATGAGTTCATCACGACTATATTTTGAGAAATAAACTGGTACTTGCAATGGCAAACACCATAATCATCATGCCATGAGGATGTTTCGTTTGGTTTTATTTATTTTTTCTCTTCATGATACACAAAGAAAAAATCAAATTCTTAAGTTGACAATAACTACTACACAAAAGCGTGGGAGATCTGAAGGAAGCAAAGCTTAAATACAAAGCAGATTCAGCAGAAATAAAATACAAAGGAGCAGGGAAAAAGCAAAACAACAGACAGATGAGAAGAGAAAGAAAAGAAAGAGAGAAAGAAAAGAGAAGAAAAGAAGTGAAGGCACATCCGCAGGATAAGCATATAAATTTAAAGGGGAGTAAACGACCCCAGTCTACAGTATTTATCAAGAAAGAAAGTCTTCATAATGTTTTACAAATGTTTTTTGAGAGGTTATTTTCATAATATTATGGCTTTCGTCTATTCCACAATAAAGCACCAGATGTTCTAACAGATTTTCTATCCATTTCTATACGAGAGAAATCAAAACGAAAAGAAGATGATCATCTAGTAAAATGGTGGTGAAAATAATTGTTTTCTTTAAAGAACATATCAAAGATTGGGGGAAAAATACCATAAAAATATTTCAAAACACAAGTACCAGGCTGGTAAGTATCAAAGACAGGCAAATTTGTAAATTTATAAAGATGCAGTATGATCAAGATAATTAGAGCCATATATAAGAGGTATCAATTTCTTTTGCAATAAATAGAATCTATTTAAGTGCATATTACTCCAAAGAATATTACAATAAGAGAGATGAGGATAAACCAACGTGTAATACAATGACTGCAAGATACTCTGGCATCTCCTAAAAATTGACCCACCCAGTGGCCTACTACTATAAAGTGTTTTCTTTTGGAAGGGTTGTAAATGCAGTAAACATTCACATTTTGGAAAGTAATATTGGTACTGTTCCAATGGCAAACCAGGGAGATGCCACTCAGGAGCTCCCCGGGCAATCTGACAACTAATCATGCCAAGGAAACATGTCATGGTGTCCCTGAAAATTGACCCAATCACATGACTTCTGTAAAGAAAGGTGTAAATGCAGTTACACCAGACCACATTTTGGAGATTAAATTGGTATCATACTATACTAATGGCAAACTGCCATAGCCATTGAAGGAACATATCATGCATGGTGTCCCTTAAAAATTGACCCCACCACAACCACAAAGGAGTTAGCTGCAACCTTCAACCTTGCTTCAAACTGGAATGGGTGGCAAAAATGATCCATTATCCTCTTAAGGTCATACTGTATGTCACAAAATTCATAGAATTAAGCTAATCTCCACTGGATGACAGAAGATGTTATGGAGTGCTCCTTTTAGAACTGAAGGGTGCATATGACTGAAAAATGAAACACCGGGCTATGATCACCCCGCCAATGAGTGTTTATGGTATCTGTTATCTATTGTTAACTCAAACATTGTACAGTACTAGCAAATCATGCTGTAACACCTACAGTTCTGAGCTTGTAAACTCCATGAAACTAATTTTGAAACCAGCAGAAATTAAATGATACCATGATAATGCCCAAGAGGGCCTTAAATGTCAGCCTCTGGGAAAAGGGATAATCTGGACACTCCCCTCCCCCAATTTATATTATGCTCCCTCTCACAAATTCTTTTCAACGCTGCAATTTCAGTTAAAGATGCCAGTCAGACTGTGGATTTCTCCAACCGCCCTTGTGAACTTCCTGCAACATACCTGCATCCATGGTCATTTAATGGAACCAGACACTTTAGTTCTTGGAAATGGTTATGAAATTAATCTTTTGTGGTCAATGCCCAATCAAAAAGCTATCACTACCCTTCCATAAGCCCTACGGTCATTTTCACACACATAATTTCAATATCATACAATTTTCAACACACATTCCTTCTGGAGTGTCACCAAGTGTTGAAGTGCTGTGCACACTACATAAATTAATAATTCTGTGGCTTACACAGAGCTGTGCAAACTGTACTACACTGTATGGGTCAAAGACACTTCACATACTGCACTCACCTAATTTACAACAGGACAATGTAGTTCTGCATCCATCTGATGTAAAACTCTCTACAAATTGTTCCTCCATACAAAATTGGCTACACAAAGTTAATCTATAACTATGACACCCTGCATCACCCCTCCTCCACACTCCATCCAATTCCTAGGTTTTTGGACAACATACCCTTCCACTACGGGCTGTTTTGTATAGAAGGCTGTAACTGCCAACACAGGGCTGGTCATATGACCCGGGCGATCGCCCGGGCCCGCCTTATCGCCCGGCTTGGAAGCAAAAATACTTCCCAAGGCGGGCATCAAAATGCCCGCCTTAAATTGTGTGGTGGGCAACAAATAGCCCACCTTGAGAAATAGATCGCCCGTGTGAAAGAGCGTTGCTAAAAACATCCGAATATATTTACATTAGTACATTTAAAAGACCTCCAAAAATTAAGAATTTTTTCCCCGATAATATTCGGCAACTTGGCGCGTGCTGCACTGACAGCCTCATGAACACGAATCGTCGAGTTAAGTTCGAAGCAACGTTGTTTCTTACGATCCCTGTACTGTACACAGTAAATTACGTAGTAGCAGGCTACAGTAGCTTGCATACTAGACACGCCACCCCGACCCATTGCAAGTTGCGATAATGTTTGGCGTGCTACAGAGCCCTGCATGTACAGTACATATTATACTACGCAATGCTGTTCCTTCAGTTCAATACGACATGCCTCCTTGAGTATGCCAAAAAGAAAATAAAAAACCTCGCCCAACGTTCAAACGTGTCACTGTTGTGCAAATCAACATCTTCCCGCCATGTGTAAACTACCTAGATACGACTATAATAACGCTGTAAATATTAAAGAAAAGTTTCAAAATTAACTGTGCTATTGTATCTAACGTTAGTTTGCACCGAAATGACGATCGTAAAAATTGCAAAACTCCATGTGCAAGCTAATGTGAGTAGCCCGGATGTCAACACAAGGATAGTTACGTAAGAACGCACGAAGCTGTCAGTGATAATGTGTACACCCTGTAGTAGCAAATTTCACTAGCGTGACGTCATTTGTTTACATTCTGTAATTTCGGACATGCAAGAGAATACTTACTTCTGAAGGCTCTGATTGGTTGACATGTTTAAATTGGTATAACCTAGACAGCTTCGAGTTAAGCTTGTCTTTTGAGTCGGAAAACGCCCCAAAATTCAATGCAGTAGATAGAGGCCTTACGAAGTACTGCATTTATTAATTGGCTGTTTTTATCAGGTTTCTCATATTGTTAATTTTCTATTTGAAACGACACGATTTCGTTGTGAGAATTTTATTCTTCTTGAACATGTGGTAACTACCACTCCGAGACAGGTGAAAAATCAGGCAAGTGTCATTACATGCCTTACAAAATTGCTGCTTTACTTTATTATATCGGTTATCGGTATCTAATGGATATGGTGATCGGGTACCCGGGTTACTACGTTATTGTACCCTTGCAAACACAAGTTTTAGATTAGGCAAACAAACTGCAATTCACCAATTCAAAATTATTCTGGGTCCTTCAAAATAAGGCTCACCAGCAAAATCCTGTGGGCCTGGAGTGGCATTTTTTTTTTTTTATTTTACCCCTGATCCCCAATACTTAAATTCAGACCCTGAGGCATAACTCAACAGAAGGACAAAAAAAGCTTTGAGATTTAACTTGTCACTGCCATTTTCCCGACTGTAGGCTTCGGCCCAACTATGTGCCATGGAAGAAGGAATATTGGTACATGGATGTCAGTTAATGGTTCCTTGGACCCCTATTGGCATGCATCTATGGAGTGGCTCCGCCATATGTTACCCTGGACTTGGCCTGCTTTGTGTCCACAGTGGTGCATATAGTAGAAGGGAATAGAGCGCCAACTCTACCCTGAAGGGCGCCATGATGTTGCTGATGGGGGTTTTGTGGCAAGTTGAGATGCAGTCATTTTCATTTCTTCACTGATTAATATGATGTCAGGAAACATATGGCCCCACTGTTTGTTGGCAGTGTGTCGCATATATGCCCTGTTGGGAACTGGGTAGGACACAGGGAGGGACACGGGGGGGGGGGACAGAGCGTAAACTGAAAAGAATGATAAATTTAAATGAAACTTGTATATTTACACAACTGCCCGCCTGAAATCTTAGGTGGGCAACTAATTGCCCGCCTAGAAGCACAACATCTCAAGTAAGGCGGGCAGTTGCTTGCCCTCCTGAAAAATTTTCATGACCAGCCCTGTGCCAACATGCACAGATCAGGGAGTTAAATAGCAACTCCCTGCACAGATCTACTAGACTGTACAGAACTATGCAATCAGACAACTTTCCTTACTCACAAGAGAGTTCCAATGAGTACCATGTGGCTCAAATGGGAAGGGTATGGGGAAATTTTACCAGCAAAATATCTTACACCCTTCTCATTTTTCCCCAAACATTCCCCAGTTGATTACAATACGTACAAAATTATTAACGTGACACGGTCAAATGCCCCAGGTGCCTTGGCGACACGGTCAATTATTTCCTCTTCTGCAACAAGCAACCCCCCAACCCCAACCCCTATTTTTCCCTTACCTTAAAACTCTGGTGCCACCACTAGAGTTCCACATCATTAGACTCCCTTTCTCTCTCTCGCTCACACTAGTACAACTGTACCACACAACCGGGTGTAATGTATATTTTACTTGCTACTAAACAGAAGTTCATTCCTTGAGCTGTAATCATTAGAGCTGCATAATTCAACCACTAAACACACATCCTCAAGCAAAGTAACTTTTGAGCTTAAAATAGACTATAAATTAAAAAAAAAAAAAAAGTTTGCTTTTGAGCATATTTCTGTACTATACAGCATGTATTCAAGACTTTGCTGTACATAATACTTCCACTCCGTGAAAAACTGTGTAAACTTTGCCACACATAAACAGCTGGGCAGTATTTTATAAAGCGGAACAGATCGGCAGCTGCGTCATCGTGTTCACAGATGTGCAACTAAAGCTCTACGTACAGTATAATTATGACCTACCTTTGAACTTATACGGCATACAATATAACTACTGATCACATCTGACTAACATTTGTCTAAAACTGGTTTTACTCTGCAGTCTGGATGGATCCTTACATTCAACTTGCCAATACAGTATTACAAATATGATACAGCTGAGTACAGTACATTTTACTATACATTTATGGTACCCTAAACAGCCTCTTGTAGGGTATAGAATGTATGCTGAGCTATTGACATGTTACTGATAGTAAACCAACATTGGAAATTGAAGAAGAAACTGAACACTATTTATTAGATTTAAAGATTCTGTGAAGAGCTAATTTACATGAATACCAACATTTTGCCCCCTTCTTTACCAAATGAAACCCAATCTGGTGAGAATGAACAGTGTATCCCCACTAATACTAAAATCAAAGTGCAACTTGAAAAGATTCAAATTACAGTACTTTTCTCATACAACCACAGTTTGTTGTGAAGCTTTGGACTTTGCAGGAGGAAAAGTTTTCTCACATTTTTTTGCTGCTGCGAGACAAGTACAGTACTATCTCAGACACTGACAGACAGATTTCTTGGCAAATGGCCAAAGTACCTCCCACACAGTGATTACAACTGTGACACCTAAAAGCAGTAATGCTGGTATTGTACATACCGTATGGCTTCTTACATAGTACTGTTAATCTACAGTAGATATATCCTACACACAGTCCATACTGTTTACATCCGTATCACAGGGTTTATAACAGGTTTTTCTGCATTTCATGAAAAAAAAATTCACTGATTCTTCCTTGCTTGACTAATTTTTTTTAATTTTTTTAATTTTAATTTCCAAATTGTCAGGATAATTATTTGGATTATACTTCCACATCTAAAATAAAACCTCCACATCTAAATCTACTTCAGCCAGTCATCAAAAGAAGGGGTGGGGTGGGAGTGGGAGTGGGGAGCAACCCACTTTTGAAAGTAGATTTTGAATGTGGAAGGAGACTATCCCCCCCCCCCCACACACACACCCTTTTTCTCCAGACCCTTGATAAAAACGGTAGGAATATGCTAGATTCTATATAGCTTGCAATATAGCTGATTCATTAAAACTAAACTAAAAAATGTGAGGAGCCATTTAATGGATTAAAATCATGGGAAAATGCCTCAGATTACACCAGAGATTATCTGGCACTCCAATATTTCCAGGGCCCTTAAGTGAGCCCACGATCCATTGCTTTTAGGGCTTCGATTCATGCTTGGAGTAGTTTTGGTCAAGATAATGTCCTTCCACTTTTGATAAACTGTTGATGTCCATGTAGCCAATAGCCAATCATTCAGTGGATATGCTGTTTGGACATGAGAAAACTTTACCAAAGTAACCAATTTCTCCTTTGGACTATTAAATGAAATTCCCTGGCTTTTTCTGAACTAGGAAAAGGGAAACTCATTTTCGTGGGTTTTCACTGATTTTCATGAAAGCCAGCAATCCTGATATCATTAATGTTCTGTACAAAAGACTTAATTCATAACAAAAAGGGGGAGAAAATGGTAGTAGTTAAAATAAAAATAAATCAGACATCGAACCGCAAAGTCACCACAAAACATGCAAAGGCAAAACAAGGAAATGTGCTAAATACATACTAAATTTACGGCACGGAAATTCACTGCACTTGCTTCAATTCGAGGTCAACACATGCTTGTTGCCATGGACAGAATTTACTTTCTCACTAAACAGCAGCAAACTACAGCACAACATATTGCCAGACACCCAGACAATCCCGTCACATTTAGATGAGTTTTTACAACAAACATTTACGTTTAAAAGTAAAACATACGCTGCAATTTAGTATAATAGAACACACATACATTATATCTCTTGGCAGAATGCCAGGCATCTCTTGCCATATGTTTACAATGGGCTTTCCCACACACACGCTTTTCGGATGTACAGGTGTGCATTTTTTTGTGCAAACTCTTTTGTCTGCCCACCTTTCTTTCCATGAACTTCCTGGGAAGGACAGTTTTCCCACAAACCCATTCTGCGCCACAAAAATCTCCACTGTGCATGCATGTGGTAATTTTTCATCTCACATAAAACCCACACTTTTGGAAAAGGTTAAGACTATGACAGAGACAATGTCAAAATTGAAAGGAAGCATACTTTTTTTCCTTTTTTTTTTTTTTGGAAATATTGTTAAATACTGGCAAAACTTGCAAAATACAACAGGGAACTGCATAAGAGTTGTGCAGGAATAAGACTTATTTCCAGGATCAATTCCATTGCATTTCAAACACTGGTTCTGGGTTTTCATTAAGGCAATTAAAGTGATTAATGAATTTAATGAATTCATGTAAAACCTGCTTAGATCCTGCTATTCCAGAAGCACTTCAGACATTTTAATACCAGCCATGAACTCTGTTCACAAATAGAAGTTGCAAACTTCTGTCCACAAATAAGTATACCTTCTTTAAAAATATACTGTTAGAGGTATATACAGTATTAATTTTACATGGCGATGTTAAAAAACCACACTGATTTAACACCTTGTCTCATGTGAGAGACAGGTAAGGGGCAGGTGAGAGGGAGGTGAAGAAGAGGCGAGGGGGTGGGAGGAGAGAGGGAAAAATAATGTTAAAGTTTCTAATACAGAACGAAAAATATTTGTACTGGCTCTACTAAACAATGTGAACTGCCATATGTTTGTACTGTGAATTTATCATAGATCTACAGTATATGGTACAGTAAGCTCTGCTGTATTTGCCAGAGGTCAGAAAAGGGAGTAGACTGTTGAAGAGACAAGAAGGAGCGGAAGGACGAAAAAATAAATGGAAGCAAGATTCCCAGCTTGAAAAGAGCTTTAAATATGCAGAACAAACATTCAAATTCAGTCCCAAACCAAGTTTTGATACCAATATAAACAGTATGAGGGAGACGGTTCTACTACAGTATCTCTCCACTGCACTTTCTCCATCACTTTGTAAGATTCAGTTTCCTTTTTTGAGATTGATTAACTTAATTCATAACCAATGAATCAAACAATTTGATGTGTAACTGCAAGTAAAATGTAACTTGCATAAAATTTTCTTTGCATCACTTATCTTTCATACATGGAGATCAACCACGATTCTCCCTCCCCAAACCCCCACTTCCTGTACATTGTTATTCTTAGGACACACTGACAATCTGAACACACATGAGTTTAAGCTGTCTATGAGCCTGATGACTTGGTTCAGTCTTAATTATTGATGTAGTGTCTGTCTTTAATACAATACAGTCAGCACAGTGTCTACATGGCACCATGCCAAGGAAAGGCAAGACGAACTTGGCTTTCAGCCAATCCCAGTTCAATATTCTCAATTCAAGTCCAGAATTTGTATTCAATGCTGAATGGTCAGACGACGACTTAAAATGTGGAACAAGCTACGCTTGGAGGCATCAGGACGGTAAAGTTTTGTAAGTGGGCTCTGCTAAGTCGATCAAAACATTGAAAAGAACTACAGGGAAAGAACATGGAAATGATATGCATTCAAAATTTTAGAGTGTTCAAATTGGCATGTGGTCAAGTCTGCAACATAGGAGTATACAATACACCCAAATAAACGTCGGCAACATGCCAAGAAGGAAGAGCTGACAAAAACTTCTCTTGAAATGTTAGAAAATGCAACTTGACACATTCTGCCTCTAAGGTTATGTGAAAAAAAAAGACCTGCGACCTGGCACACTGCCAAATCAAGTTCGGAATGAGTAAGTCTGCAATCTGTAAATGATAAATATGTTATTTAAAATCTTGAAATTCTATTCACACTGTTCTTTTTCGAAAAAAATGATTTGTTACTCTTTAAAAGCTTATTTTTAGCCTACAGTAATAGCGAAAATTGGACAATTATTAATTGAACAATCTCAGTCATGCTTGAGGTTTTTAAAATATTTTGGGTTTGTAAAGAAGTCGTTTTAAAAGGTTACCATAGTGTCAGGGTCTTTATGAATTTGGTAAAATCAAATATGTTTGACTTTGTGGCAGAAAATCAAAAATGTCATGAGAGTCCCAGTCCCACCTGGCTTTATCCTTAATTTATTGTTAAATTTAATTTGACCACCTATCAGAAGATCATTTGTAATGATGTAACCTGGGTGAAATCAGTTATATGCATTTAACACATCCAATGTCAACAGGGTTTTCAAGTTTCGAACACAGTACACTATTGCACAGGTCTACAGAAGTGAAGTTACACTTGTTTTCCTAAGCTGGACTTTTAATAAAGGGATATATGCATGTACCCCAAGCTAGTCCAAAATTTCCACAATTCATACACCAGTTAATTTCATAGTTTTCCTTTAAGCAGTCCCTTTAATAACCTGGACACTACCCCTTTGCAATTTATCCATGCAAGACCACTCCACTCCTGACTTAGTTTGACAAATAACATGTATTGCCTTTCTGTTATGTCACTTTCCTGTGCAATGGTCATTCTAATCATTTTCTTATTAAACAGTGTCTGCACATGACATGAACCAAGTAGCTGTGCCCTCATTTTACAACAGTGATCTCCTGCTGCTGGTCAGCACCAATCCAGCCAAACCAGGACCTGCAGAAATGCTTACCACCAGTCAGCTTAGACAATGCTATTATAACTGCCACTTATTTTCAGACCAGCAGTACAAAACAGAGACCACTGAACTTTTCCTTGGACTATTGGAAAAAAAAATTGAGGATCCTTAGCCTCAGAGCTTGAAAAATGTTTATTTCCTGTAAACCAAGTTATATTTTCCACAATATTTTCATACTTTCATGTACAAAACTAGCCAAATTTCCCTCTACTCATATTTCCCTCAAATACCAAAATTTCCTTGTAAGTAGCTTCCCACATTCCTGACTTTTTTCACTCATACTTTAGCCTCTTAGGTGTAAAACCCTAATAAAAGAGTTATATAAAACATGCCAAGGCCAATTCAGGGAAAGCAAGTGGTGGGCCCAGGAATACCAGTAAATAAACAGTGGGAAGAGGTGGACTGGGGCCATAATTTGCTTGCACTCAAGCAATCCTGGAAAGGACCCTGTTATATCAATAAAAGCAGGGTAGTGTCCAAATAAAGCCAATACATATCACAGTTTGCAGCTGTAAACATTTGTTTTGATGTAATTTCACTTATAAAACACAGACAAATGTACACAAATGGGTCTAATGATATGTAAAAGTTTGCTGAATTAATTTAGGTCAGTTACCACTTCAACTTTTCTATAATTTATGCCCCTGTAATGCAGGCAAGCACTGAATAATTTTCTATTATGTACATTCAGCTGGTCAACCTGCGCAGTTGCTTCAAGGTATACACTGCAAATTGCTCTGTGTGTGTTACATGGACGTACCTATATTATCAACACCAACAGCTACTCCACAAAGTCAACAAATGTATGCACAATGGCCTTATTCAGAGAATCATCCAGCCATTACTTGGGCCCCACCCATCTCTATCCCTAGTAACCCATTTGCTTTTCTTTTTTTTTTCAGAAAGGTTGTATGTCCAGTACAATAACCTTTATTTCAAATGATTGGTGTGAGTGAAAAAATTTAGTCAAAATTAACACCTTTATTAACCTATGAAGGGTCAAAGGAACATCCCCCAACCCACACACGTACTCCAGCCATCAATTGTGCACCCACTGATCAGGGATCCTCTTCACCAAGCCCTGACCTGTGGAATATGTACTCCACCTGTCTTTATTTATTCTGCCTGTCAAATAACATCATCCCATGTATTAAGCATCTCATTAAATGTTTAAAAATTGACGGCACTGTGTGCACATATTTGACTACAAAGGCCGGAAAGAATAAAGTACACAAGGGTTATGGTACCCTCAGCAATGACTTTGCAGGGTATCCTGTGTATGTAATAGTATTGGGTTACATAGTATCTATGATAAGTTTTGGCCAAGATTAGAAGAACTTTTTGTGAAAAAGTGTGAAATAAAAATGCCTTAAGATTCTCAATTGATTGTTTTTTGCGGAATTTGGATCACCCCCAATATATTTTAGTTTCCTTACATCTAAATACAATTGGTGACTGCACTTTGATCAAAGAGTTGCGTTCCCAATTAAGCTCACACACAGTTGTGTGCATGTGTGTATGGCTGTGAGCAATTTTAACTCGCTGTGGGCTATTGTACCTTTGTCCCAAAGTGTTTTTGTTTTATTGGAGGGTGGGGGGGGGGGAGGGGGTAGAAGTCAATGTAGGAGAATTTTTACTCTCTAAGACAAGACTGTAGAGCCTTAAACAGCATTTGATGTCATTGCATTTCCTTTGAGTACAACTGAAATTAACAAAAATTTATCCTTTCTTGTTTTATCACTCATCTTCCAAGTGCAAAAGTTACAAGGTCAGCAAATGGTTAAACCAGACAAAACATTTTTTTTCATGGTGTATATTTTGTACAGCCTCTTGTGCAGGAAACTTCAATGAAATACGTTTTCTGAGAGTTACTGTTTCTATGGCAATACCATGATCATTTTTGAGTAATTGATCATGATGGTAAAAACCTGGAACTGTCCAGCCCTCATGCTACTATCTAGTCCAGAGGTTCTTAAGTGGCATACCGCAGGCCATTTCCACCTCACAACATGCACTAAAATGGCCAGCAAAAGGCTTGAAGAGGCCAAAATTTTAATAAGAAAATGAGCTGCTGAACAAAGTTATACATAAAATGTGGGGAGAGGGAAAGGAGTGGAGGTTCACACTTCACAGAGTGAAAACCATCGCTGAAGTATGGAGATTTAAAGATGGATTTACGGGCAGTCAGCAAATGCATTCGCCCTTACCTCCAAGTGATTGGTGATTGCTTCATTGATATTACGAAGAATTAGTAATACCTATGCTGGCCTATATTTGTTGGAGACAGTTTCTAAACCAGGCAAGTCTGTAGCTAAGGGGAGAGGGGGCATGAGGAAAAGTACCCCCAACCAAAATTTTTGCCCCCTTGAAATCTTAAATTTCCATTGCCTTTATACATTTAAACACATGTAACCCACCTGAAAAGTGTTTCACCACCATCCCCATCCCAAAGCTATCTCAACCCCTCCTCCGTCCCACTCCCTTCTATACTTTGTCTGGAAACAGGCTTAAAACAGGAATTTGTGACAAGCAATGCAAAGTTACCTGGCAAGGATTAGAATAATGCAACACTCTCAAAAGGAGTGGCTAACGTACTCCATGAGGGCAAAGTTTGCACCTGTGAGCATCAAAGGTACAGCCTTGATAGGGTGGGGGGCCTAGGGCAAAACTTGAAATTAAGACAATTAAATGGTGTTTCCTGGCATGTGGCATTCAAAATAAACATAAACATTGTACAGTAGCTTTGAGACTCTCTCACAAAAAGAAAAAGTGGCGCCAAAAAGGGGGGGGCTTGGGGCCAGAAGAGTCCCCCTCCAGTCTCTGGATCTGTGTCTGATACTGATGTATTGCACAACTATTGACAAGCACTGTATACAGTGAGAAAGGCAAGGCCACATCAACAGTAGATAGTATTCATACACTGCCAGATAATTCCAAGATGCGATTGTTCACTAGCAGTAATAGGTGATGTCAGCATGTCTGCCTAATAGATTTAAAATGAGATACTGCTGTTACCCCAGACATCTCAGGTTTTGGCATTCATGAGTCTGAAAAGAAAGTACCTTGGCTCAACTGAAAATGTTGAATCATCCAAGCAGGAAAAAATAATCTTGACAGCCGCAGTGGCTGTTGTGTTCAGCTTCATGGAAGAATGCTGTGCCACTGGACACTTCCTAAGTACCTTAATGGGTGCATGCACACACAATACTCTACAGGGAGGTTGCACCAAAGGTCAAAAGGTCAAATTCAGTGGACGCGCTGGTTGTTCTAGAGGACACTGCACCATGCATCACACTGCTTTACTACTATTACCTAGTGTCCGTGTGTGTTTGTTTGTCCTCCAGAACATGGTTGAGATAGGTGACTTTTGTAGGCATGAAACCTCCCTGTTGTACTTGACTTAATCCAAGGTACCTGCCAAAAGGCTGCTATGATGGCAAAAATTTGCGAAGTAGCTACACTGTACGAGTTTTTTTCTAAGCATGTTTTTTTTTTTCAACTGACATGTATTTTAGTAATTTTACCTTGAGAAACTTTAGTGTAAAATGGCAGCAATCTACTCTGTGCTAAAATGTTGTAGCCGAATTACAGTACAGAAAAGAATTTAATCAGCGTCTAGTTATTACAGGTTTTGCCATGGTAATAAGTGATTTGTATCCACACAGCCTAGGTATACGGACCTGTTTCCATTGGAAACTGCTTCCGCTGCTAACAAGCAGGTTGAGTTCAAGCCAGTTAAAGGTCTCCTGCACTTTATGGAAATTGTAAATAACTTGTCATTTTGACAAGAGATTGTGGATACTGTAAAAGGTCACAGACTAAAATGAAACCTACTGTACCGTGTTGTACTCCCACACATTCTAAATGCGAGTAGTATATTTTGGCTGGTTGACAATTTTGACGTTGCACAAATATGTCTGAACCACTCATTCTTATCCATTTTTAATGAACATTGTTCAATTTACAATTTTACTACATTGTAATTCGTGTTAGAATGATTATCTATAATTTAATATTGGCATCTACTGATATTTACTGTATCGGTGTTGGTAAAATTTATCAAAAATGCCAACACTTCCTAACCAATATTTCTTCTTCTATACTTCATAAAAATGTTACATTATTTTAGTATGTTTGAATGTACAAGTGTACATGCCAATGTTGTGAAAATGACACAACAATTAGTCGTTTGCCTAATAACCTACAGTGTGGTGTAAAGGACTCTCATTTCTTACATCAGATGGGTAAACTGGCCAATGTTGAGAACTGAAATATCAATATCAGCTACACTAGCTACTTGTAATATTGCTACAAAACTAAATACTGCAGTTTTAATAGGTCTGTGAGTTTTGCTACAAGGTAACAAAAATTTCTGTAGATGAAACAAATTAATCTTGTCTCAACTGTCAACAGAAACCCTTTTTTGCAAAATTTTCTGTGGGTATTGCGCATTAAAAAGTCCAGTGTAGTATTTTCAGAAGAGAAAGTGAAAGTGGCAAGGTCAACATTTTTTGGCCTCATTGCAGGATGAGTTGCATTCAGCTTAGAAATAAAGTTTCATTTACACAGGCCTGAATGAAATGTCAAACTTCTGTCCTATGGACTCTTAAAACTCTTAGCAGAGAAGCCCTTGTTCTCCTTAATTTTCCCCACCCAGTATTCATTAAGTTATAGTTTATTGGACCAAAGTTAAAAACACGAAAAGACATTTAAGTAGACCATCACTTATTAAAGAGCTTTTTGCTTTATTGCATGGAAAATTATGCACCAGATGGAGGGTTGGAAATAACTGAAGGCCACGTTGGCCCTGGCCCTGGAAAATGGCATGCTTTCCAAGGCCATGATATTGTCGATACCCTTCCTTACAAAATAGAACCAAAGGTATACCAGATAACACAAAATCTTCTGTGTAATCACAATGTGCCCTGAAAGTCAAGTCGAAAATGGCCTTGCCCTCATAATGTCTTTTTTCCGGCCCTGTAGAGGTATGTCGAGACATACTGTAGGCAGAGGCCCAAAGTTTCAGTAAATACTTCAAACACTGGTATGGGAAGATACTAAAAGGAACTATGAATGTAAAGGGCCAATGGACATACTTCCACTTATCAGGTTTCCCTGACAACCTTTCTTAGCATTTAAAATGTAAACTTACTATAAAGTATTTAATACTTCCTCTTGGTGGTTTTTCTGGAATCTCTGGAATGTTGGTGTCAAAGCCTTCTATGTGATAAAGCAAATTTCTTTGTTGTTAGTAACAGTCAATGGAAATTCCATTCCAGTGGTTCCACAGTTCAATGGGTCTCCATTGTTTGACAATCGTCTATTTGGAAGGCTCTCAATGAACTAGGTGTACACCCTACTCTAAAGTTGTCTATTTGAGGTTACAACTTTTAGCAATATTTAGGGATACTCCCATTGAACAAATTGCACGTGATTTACTACTGCAGGTAAGGTTCATGAGAAGAATGCCTGTCACTGAACATTATTTTGCTGAAAAATGTGTCCCATCATCTCATGGTCTCATGCAATCTTCCACAACTGTACTTGACTGAAAACTTCATACATTTAACTGTCAATTAGTGTTGGGTGATATATCGAAAAATTATCGTTATCACGATAATGTCTTTTTATTGCGATATGATAACAAGAATTCCAAAATGACGATAAATTCTTGATAAAAACAAAAGAAAAAATTTGCCTTGTAATGTTTTATGTCTCCTCACTGCTGTCTCCAAAATGTTTTTTTATTGAAGACATTTTTTTTTTACATTGAACTGATGAAAAATCGATTAAAGTTCATCACTGAATATTCTAACAAGCATGAGCATGGAAGAGAACTTTAAGGGAAATTGTCTTCATGAAAATTATCGTGGACATGGCTGCAAAACTTGAAAAACTTCGCGGGCACACATAATTTGAAAACCAAAATTTCTAGCTCACCTGGTCTACTTAATTTGGGACTAAGATGAAAATTTCTAGCTGCAGCATGATTTTTGCGGACGCAATGCGTCTTTGCGTCCAGCTTTTTGCAGGCATGATCGTGGATATCGAATTATTGCGATAAATTTTGTTCTGTTATCGCGATGGTAAAAAATACAATATTGCCCAATACTACTGTCAATCATAGACAGGTCTGTCATAATATTACCGTTGTCATCAAATTACAGGTCCATGAATGGTTAACAGGTGCTGTATATTACATTTATCGTACGGTAGTATCCCCTCCATCCAGGCTTTTAACTAAACTACTAAACTATGCTAATAAATAAAAGGTTTAATTGTTACAACCTGTGTATTTAAATAAATCTTCATGGCACCAGCACCATAACATGATATTCCAAAGAAAGGTCAAGGGTCACATGACCTCCATTTCTAACTTCCATGTTAATTACCTACATGCCTATGTGTCTTCTATAGTTCAATACAAGCACTTATTATGGGAACCCCAAAACAAGTTGACCTTGACTCCTGTATATATGTTCCCCTATCTTCCCTTTATTCCCCAACATCTCTTGTTCTCATAACCTACTACTTCCCCTCTCTCAACCCACCAGCCACTCCCATGTCCCCCTCAAACCTACCATTCCCCCCCACCCCCCAAGAAAAAAATCAAGATGACATTTTCTGGTACAAACGTGCTGACTGGCAGTAGGGCCGTAAAATTTGTCACAAGTACATGCACATACTGTACTATAAACCATCAGTGACAATGACTTCCAAAGAAGGTAAACATCAAGTTCAAGCATTTACAGAAAGGGAATACATGGAAGATGCTCTTTCAGGTAGGAAAATTCATGAAGTCTACCAACCTACAGTACAGCAGCCATAGCTAAAGACAGATGTACATTTCCATTGACATCACACTAGATAGAACTGCATAGTCTACAGAAATAAGCACCTACAAGCACCTGATGTCTAGAAAATGCTAATTATTTACACTCCCCCAGTTACACAAATATTGTGGTTTATTAGTTCCGTGTGCTGTGTAAATATACTCTTCCTCCCTTGCGCAAACTAAGTTATCAACTTTTTCA
Organism: Holothuria leucospilota; assembly: GCA_029531755.1. Lineage (NCBI taxonomy): Eukaryota > Metazoa > Echinodermata > Holothuroidea > Aspidochirotida > Holothuriidae > Holothuria > Holothuria leucospilota. The sequence goes on from CM055976.1 coordinate 15,271,433, forward strand.
ATAGATAACTATAATTAAAAATTCAGTTTTACATGTTTCAATCATTGATTGCCTTTACAAATGGTCGCCAGTGTACAAGAACAGTTCCATGTTGAGGGTATAGCATTTTCCATCCAATCAATTTACAGAGTGGTAGTATAGATAACCACCTCTGAAAAATTTCTCTGGCACTTAAAACAGGTTGCAATAGTTACAAATTGCTGCCAAGTTCAGTTGCCACACTAAAACCCCACTGACATTTGTTTTTCGAAACAGCATGATAATCAAGACTTGCTTTAGTCGTTTTTTCGTTGAAGATTTATAATTCTGTTTGTTGCAATCGTATATAGAGTTAATAGTGTACAAAGTTTATGCAGTTTGACAAAGAATTCTTGTGAAAGTTCGCGGACGTTGGAACTGCGAGTGCAGTCAGTGTGGGTGCAGACGTAATACACGTCCGCCAAGCGGGCAAGTTGCCAGATGGCACATCCACAACTTTGCCTGGAGACATAATTCTTTTTCCCAGGACAAATTGGGGTAATTTCATGTTTTTACCTTAACCCTATAAACAGTTCCTAACCTTAATCCTAACCTGAGCATCATTTTTTACTTTTCATGATTTCAATGGGAATTTCCGAAAATCGCCCCCATTTCTCCTAGGAAAAAAAATTATGCCACCTCGAGTTACTTCCTCAAATATTTTGGCAATGGGTGGTATGTATATGTTACCACATTTCTTCATCACAAATGAATAGAAATATTATTGTACCCACTGTACCATAAAATCCCACACATTCCTGTTAAAGTAATAACAATAAACCCAAAGGGATTTTAAACATGTCTGAAGTGAAGTCGGTGGGGTAATAATAGTCAGTTTAGTGTCAGGATATTTTTCAGATGACTTCAAAAAATTTTAATGTATTATACAATGCTCATCAACGCTGGCAGACATTGTGCAACATAGTATTGAAGACAAGCATCTACACAGCAACACATTTGAATCATTAACAAAGCACCCCCACCCCCTGCTGATACTTGGTGATCTTGGCAACAAAAAAGTACTTGGCATTACCAAATTACCATATAAATTTCTAAGTTATTAAGCATCTTCAAACAGTTTTTTTTTTTCATATTAAAGTCATTCTGCAAACTTTCCAATGAAATTATCTGCCAACCCATGGACATATAGGACATTTCTTCTGGGGCAGCTGAGCCATTTTTGCCTGAGAAAAAAATTTTTTACCTGAGCAAATTGTCCAATTTTGCCCAAAGACACAGATCTTTTCTGAACTCCAGTTGGGCTGCACCGCCCCCCCCTCCCAACCTTAAAAGGACCAATTTCTGTGTACTGCCAGTCAAAGGTTCAAATTGTCCCAATGAACCTTACTTTTAGTCTCACAACCTCTGCAACTATATTTGCACCTTCCACATTACCATTTCATTGTCCTTTCCAAACAATCTACTTCATACCCCCTGGTAAATTTTTGACATTCAAAATGTTGAGCCTCTCAGTCAAGCCCCTCTGCTCAGCAATCTACAGTACTGTACTGAACATACACGGATCCACAGTGGCGCCAACAGAATTTCAAAAGTGGGGGTCAAAAAAAAAGGGTAGCAGAAATCATGGAGCAGGTAAAAAGTTATTTATATATGCCCACTGCTTCTGTTAATTGTATGCTCCTTTGTACAAGAGCACCCAGTCGGGAGGGGGGAACAAGTACAGAGAGGCCTTGACTAGGGAAAAATGCCCCCCCCCCCCACCTTTGAGGGCACCACTGCAGATCAGCCTGACAGATCCCACCAATATGCCTACATGACATTGACCAATCAGTGTGACTTAATCTCATTTGGAGGTTCAGGGCAGAATTGAGGTCTTCCATGTGATGTCAGTATGCAAGATGTCATTGGATGGCATAAGACTGCGAAATAGTGTACGTTTATTAGCTTGAGTATGCATGTGTGCATATTACCACACACAATGCTGTCCGATGGTGATGATGGACCTCTACATTGGTTCAAATACCAATCAATGCACAATGAGATCACTCACAAATTTTGTGTAAAGCTATATTTCAATGTTGATTTATGTACATGAATAGGTGTTAAAGGTTTGGTGACATAAAAAGTACACAGATGGATATTTGATGTAACTCATAACTCAAAACTGACAATTCCCATCAAAATCCATTAAAAATATTGACCATTTTACATTTTATCACGAATAAACATGAGCTAAATATGCAAATTTGTGGTACAGACAGAGGGACTTGCAAAATACATGTAATGGTATCATTTGTTTTTTCAACCTTCCATTTCAAGGACAGCTGGTATGTATGGTAATAACCAGGGATGTAGCTAGCCAAATTTGAGTGCCGGGTAATTGTCTAATCTGGGAAAAGAACCTCACCCCACCCCATGGCATCTACTCCATTTTTCTGCAATTAATTTTTCAATTTTCCCCCATTTTACTTTAGGGAGTAAATTTAGGGCTAGTTTTAGGTCTTGGTAGGCAGATGTGTGATGGGCGGGGAGATGTGTGTTTGCCTGGAGTGCCGGGCGGGAATATCGAGTGCTGGGTTTCACCGCCCAGTGCCGCCCACCGTAGCTACATCCCTGGTAATAACCTTGAAAGTGAAAATTGTCTCCTTGAAAAATATTGTTACTTACCAAACTGTAAACTATCAGATGAGCAATTAAGAAATATTTATATAAAGGGTTAGCAAAAGAAATACTAAATACAGTGCAACACTCCACATTCCTATTTTTGTTTATGCAATGAGTTACTTTAAGTCAAACTTTCAAAAGGATATCTTGAGAACTGTAAAAGATATTGAAACAACTTTCATGAATCTTAAGTTGCGGGATTTTACTCCTTATTACTGACAAATAAAAATCATTTCTTTTTGAAAGTACAATATGTCACTATAACTTTAAGTGAAGGTACTGTGACCATCCTAAAACAGGAAGTATGAGCAGAGTGATTCCATTATGAGCAATTCCCTGAATTTGATATCAAAACTGAAACCGACTACTGTAATATAAATGCTTCACTACCATCCCTTAATACTCAAAAAAATTCCCTCCAAACTTTGAACTACTGCACATGCACGCACTGTACAGTGCTTGCACAGTATACGAGGACTTACAGGTTCTGAGTTATACATGTGTTGGCTATTTAAGTGAGTACTTACTACTTTCTCCCCAACAAATTTGTTTTTAAACTTTGTTACTTTGGTATTAAAAGTATTAAAACTTCAGTTACTGAAGGTTTAGGTTTTGTCTAAATATGCAACATTTTGCACAGTTTAGAAAAGTGCATCACCCTCACCCTGAGTGAGCCTTCCACAACTGACTATAACACTTAATACTGTAATAGTACAAATAAATGGGAGACAAACATCAAAATTTATTCCCCAAGCTCTTTGCTAAATTCTGCAATTTTGTTGTATTAAAATAGAATTTTAGACCGCTAAATGCATAGTAAATATGTCAATAGATATATTATTTCTTTTTTAAGGTCTGGTGACATGAACATTACGTTCATACCTGGATAGTTGGGGAAAAATGCATGAAAAACCCTGAAAATAGTTAAACTTCCCACCAAATCCATCTCATACTATGGACCACTTTACAAAGTATATGTTTTACACAGTTTATATCTTGAATACACATACACTATATTTTTTGGCAAAATATCTTTTTTTTTCTGGCAAACGTGCTTAAAATTTCAGGCAAAAATTTCTCAGCCCTGTCAACTGAAAGTAGTCATGCTATTGACAACACTATTCAACATTTTTAGAATAATGCAGTCACCCCAACTGGGATTTAAGTATACCCTTGGTATCCCTCTCCACAGGTGACTCTTTTTATTAAGCCAAGTGACAATATTTTTATTAAGAATTGTTGAATTCATGCACAATAACATCTTGGTTTACCTTTAATATTCAGTATTTCTTGGAAACATCAATACAGCTATTTGTACTAAGTATAACAGGAGATTGGAAGAACAGAAGTCTATTTAGTTGGAAACTAAACTCGCAACAACTCAGGGCTGAAATTTAACACTGGTCCTACTGTCTGAGACCAGTAAAAATTGCACCCAAAAATCATTTTCTCTCTTTCAGCTTTTGAACTGAATAGTACAACACATCAGCCAGAAAGTACAGTATGTCATAAAAAATCCCCTTAAGAAATGGTACTGACAAAATGGTATGGACTGTCATTCATTATTGAAACAAAAAAAGAGAAAGATCACTGCAAAGCATACAAAATTTAAAATAAATGGTTGTCTACTATGGCAACAACATGAAATACAATTGATTTGACCATCTCTTGTTTGTCATTTTCATTCAGACAACTAAAATTTGGCTTTAAGGTTGTTCAATGGTCAACCTGAAAATTTTCTTGAAAATCAGGTCTGCGATTGTTTACTCCCTTTAAGGCAAGTGACAATTTCAAATACTGCTCATGTGCACCCTCTAAATTGTAATCTAATGCCATTTCTATTATTAAAACTTTATTCAGGTGAAACCAGTTTAACTGCATGCACATCCACTGAAGATAGCATCCATTATATACTACAAAACTTAGAAGATCCTTTCATTTTCACTTTTTCTAACATTTTGTTCTGAAGCGGAGTTCTAGAAATTTATACTGCCAGCAGATGTTCCAAGTTTTTGACAGTCTCCAATCACATTAATATTTCAAACCTCAAGTTTCTTGGAAATCGGCATCACCAAGCTATTTATAGCACAAATTTTGGCTATGCAAGAACACACACTTGAACTGCCCTACAGCATGAAAGCTCATAGACACAGAGAGAAGATGATTAATAGCAGACAATACTGTACAGAAGCCAAAGTCTGTTCGCTATAGTATTACTGTAACTTGAATAAACGTGAGTCAATATCTTTTTTGACTGTCAGAAAGGAGCAAAAACTCATTCATTACGCTGGGTTAATAGAATTGATGAATCTAGGCAATTCTGCAACACCACAGAGGAAAATTCTTCACAACTGCTGAACATGGTTACAGTGTTAACATATGGTATGATGGTGTAAACAATTCAATGTTACCTGTAATTTATCTGTGCACATTGTTTTAAAAACAACTGTACTACTGTATACACTTACTTATTAAACTAAGGATGAAGAGATGGGAAAAGTGTGAAGTTACAATGGGCATTTGGGCAATGTAAAATTTCTCTTGAAATGAACCTTTCTCTGTCTATGAACACAATATTATGCATTTTACTGTAAGTATTCTGTCTGGTAATAGGACATGATGAAGGCAAGGCCATTTACATACTTGCTTTTAGGGCACGTTTATATGCATCTCAAAGGGCACCAAGTCCAAACAAAAGACTTTGTAATATCTAATATATAGGGCCCATTAGGTTTTTGTTTTGTAAATGTTGAATTCCACTTGTGGAGGGACTGTTTCGTCATTTTATTACGCGATTCTGTAATTTACTTTTACACAACAGACAGGGTAATTATGCTTTTTTACGATGTTTCTCCAAACATTTTATTCTTTTATTTATTAAAACCACTCAGAGAACCTATAGCAATTATTTTGATAGTAATTTCCTGATTTATTTTTGCAACTTTTTTCAAAACTTCATTTTCCATTTCCTAATGCCAATTGGGTGATTTCCACATAAATTCCGCTTCGCGGAAAACTTTGGGCCCTAATATATATGTTTGGTTATATTTTCTTAGGCAGGTCATGACAGATCAGGTAGCCTTGAAATGTATCCCACTTTTGAACAACAATAAGGCCACTGCTGAAAAATAGGAAGGCCATTGCCTCACGTCTTTAACCCACTGCGCAAGCATATTCTGAATGAATAGACCTAACTTTCAGCCTACTCATTCAGAATACGCTTGCGCAGTGGGTTAAAGAAGTGAGCCAAATGCTCAGGTCAGGCGCACACGGTGAGAAAAGTGGCACTCGTGTTAGAAAGAATCAAACACATTTGATATTTGAGTCATCTGCCTCGCAAGGCAGAAATCACACCAAAACTGGCGCGCACGCGTGAGAAATTAGCTGAGCAAAGTGGCACGCGAGGCATTTTGCTGAGCTAGTTTCCTCTCGTGTGCGGCAGGCTTAAAGCTGGTCATGTGAAACTTTGCAAAGGAGCTACCATACATGGTGAACATGTTGAGAAAGGGGGTGGGGGTTTGGGCCTAGATTAAAGTTTTCTCGATAACTATACCTGAAACATCTTCATAGTACTATGGACCTTAGGGTGAGGGTTGCAAAAGTTGGAAAGCTAGGACGCTCCTTCCCATGAATATTGGGTATTTGCAAGGAAATTTACATTTTCTACAGTCCTGGTGGGGATCACTTTAGATTCTACTGAGGTCCTGTCTTATGTACACTTGTGTGTGGGGGAAGGGGACTCAGCCTGAACTTCTTCGACCATACCCATTTTATCTGGAAGGTCAAATCATCACCTGCAAGATTCTGACAGGAAATCAAAGTAGTCTGTCTCTGGAATATTTCAGTTCACCGAGATACCCACTGTAGGCAAAATGACTTTGCAGAAAACATACCCGAATTTCTGCATTTTGGCTAGATGCAATATTTAACATGTTTTCACTTGAAATGTGAATTATGCAGTGCTAGAAAAAGACATGCATGAATAGTTTCAACCAGTATCTGGGGCAATATTGCCAGTATACTACAGAATACAAACTGTAACAAAAATGAACCATGTATGGCTGAATGCGCTCATCCACACACATCTCTATGTTTGTATTTGGCTGTGGTTGTATTATTTTGGAGATATGACAAGTGAACCAGTTTCCTTTTATGTTTAAAGACAATTGATAATACTGAAAGTTGAAATTAAACAATTTAGCTTCAAACCTCTGTAAATTTTAAGTTAAAGGTCTCCAGGCAATTTGAACCCAATAAAATGTATGAAGGTAATTTATAATTTTAGAGTCTGATGCATTAGCTAAAACTTGGAATTAGCTTGTGCCAAAATTGACATGGCCCAGGACCTAGCCTATAAACCCTATAAACATTGGGCCCAGACTACCTACTTCCCATCCACAAATAACTGGTAGTATCCTCATGCTCATGCTGTGGCTGAGTGGATAAAGGCTGTGGCATTTGAAGAGAAGAAGCTTAGCAAATGGGGATGTTTGGGGTTCGATCCCAAGCCAGATCAAAGGAAAGTAGCTTTTTCATCCACAAGAAATCCACACTTTTTCCATCAAACCTGGCCATTCAAAAGAAAATTTGATCAAGCCTGAGGCCTAACTTGCAGAGCTGGTTTACAGTTTACAGTATAGCCACCAGACGAAGTTGTAATTTCAGTAAAGGCCCTAAGCCATAGCCTAGGCTTCTCCCACAAATGGTGGCTGAAAACAACTGCCCTTCAAGGCCTGAAGTATTATTATTATTATAACCTTGCCTTGCTGGCACATACTCTGGATAAGGGACATAATTTGATAGCCTTTTGCGCTTTAACATTGCCATGCATGGTAGCCTATGCCAATATTAAGGCTATAGGCCTAGCCCATTTATGGAGATGCATCTGATTTTTTTTTTAGCCCTCGAACAGGGCTGTGAGTTACATTACATGGCCTAAGCACATTACACTTCACAGCCTTTGCCCGGATAACACTTATTTTTGGCTCATTAGCCGACCCGCCCACAGAGCAATGGAGCATCATCTCTCACCTCCCCAAATAGCAAAGTTTTCTCACCAAACTTCACATACGCAACCTCTGGTATCCCATTCACCTTTCTGCGAAAGCTTTTCCAAAAATATGATGCAAGAATGGATGAATTTTAGTGAAAAAATGAGCTGTAACAGTAAGTCAATGCATTATACTGGCATGACTTACAGTGAATGATACATTTGCGTGAGACCTCTTTGGGGTCAAAGGTAGCAAAAATCCTGTCAAAACTTACTGCACTACTAACCGCTTTGAATCCAGCATGGCTGCACGTCACTGTAGCCTACAGCAAATGATCACTGTCTACGCAGGTGTTGGCCTAAGGCTTAAAACTGCATTTGCAGCTTAGTATACGTATATCACTGTTCCAATAGTTTGTGTAAGTATAGTTTCACAGTGAACTTATGCAGACTTCCACATTTTTTGTTTCCTCAACAACTGAAGTCACTTCCCAGATTGGAAAGTTTGCCCTGCGCAGGGGATTTATTCCCCGCGCAATAATACGAATTTTGAAGTTGCCAGCTCCCCACAATTTAACAACTGACAACTGCAACCACGCAAACTTGTTGGCAGCAACCAAGCAAGTTGACCGGGAAAGGCAATTTCCTGCAATGTAGGAAATAGTTTTGGCTTAAATTTTCTTGCTATGTTCCATGCCAACTCATGGTGGCGCTCCACTTAGATAGTATCGGCCACACAATTCTCTTGGCCATTATTAATATCCCCCGCACACCATTGCCAGCTTTCCAATCTGGGGCTCACTTCCTGTCGTGCATTACAAGACGGTGACTACAAACAATGCCGTCTGCAGGGAGGATCATGACCTAATTTTTTGCAGATTTTGTATGACAAATGATCACCAAAAACAGATTTACAAGTAAAGTTACTGTTTAGAAGCACACAGACAGCATTTAGTGGTAATAAAATAACTGAGTGAATCACATTCACCAATTTAGGCCTACATCACATTTTGATGTGAGATCTTAATGCGCCAAAACCAGTGTTATCCGGAAAAGGGCCGTGAAATTTAGTGTTAGCTTATGTGCCCAGGCCATGTCAGATGTAACGTAATGCACAGCCCTATTACTAGGCCTAGGCCCTAGGTGGCTAATACTTTTTTATTTGATTTATTTGCACTATAACATGCAAAAAGCAGTAGGCCTAATGTTACAATCATGGTAAAATTTAAACAAGCATGACAAAAAGAACAGTGGAAAGTGGAAAATACAGCAAGTTGATATAGCATGTTTCCCAGTGGTATATCCTAGCCTTGGGTCTAACTTAAGCTGGCCTAAGCTAGCCAGCCTGTGTCAGTGAAATTATAGTATTTGGCCTAGCAATTTAGGCAGGCTATAGGCCTACAGTAGGCTAGGTCTATTGCTAGTTATTGAAGTTAACTTAGGCCTATGGCTGTTGACTGTTTCGCTTTGTCAATTTGCACACAAAATTTTATCTTCTTATCTTACTACTTCTACATTTTATGAGCAATATTTGCTATTTCTGATCGAAGAGTTTTATTAAACATCACGTTATTTACTCTATTCGCACGTTCAACTTATTCAAACACAACCTTCCCACAACATCGCATGGTTTCAGAGCAGGTGACATTACGCCAATGAAAACACAAGTTCCCTCACTACGTCATCGCATGGCGTGATAACGTGCCACGGTGAAGAATCAAAACAAAGCACAAAATTCTTCTTTTTCACCGGGAATCAACTTGAAAATACCTAAATTTTCCAACCCAAACATCCCGTAAATACTTACTACGTCTTCGGTTGCTCTTGCGTCGAACTTTCATCATTTTTCTCGTCTGAAATTTGAAATTGTTTCCGAATTCGGCGATGGAGATTACCAATCGCGTGAGAATTCGTAGTAGATTTTCAATGTTATGGTTTCGAGCGACGTGAATTGATGAAAAGGACAACTAAAGAATGTATGTACGTGCGTACGTACGGATGGCGCGCAATGTACGTACGTACTACACTGTATAAAACAGTGTGCCGTTAGCTCATTCATATGGTAATTAGTTCATTGCGGTCGCCGGTCACATACCAAATAAGGAACGTGACGTTGTGGGCGTCGTCGTTTTCCCGCCAGCTCACCGGCCGGTGCCAAACGCCTGATTTCTGTACAATATTACGTATGAGCTATTTATATTGTCATTGACGCGCTCAGCTAGACTAGACTCGGGCATGTAGAGAGATAGGCTACTACAAAACAGAAAACAAAATACAAAATACATGCGGGATTCGTGCAATTACAGAAGTGTGAAAAAATTTTGCCTACAGATGTTAGAATACGGAGAACAGAGGAGACACAGGGAGTGTTTCTTTTCAAAGTTGGGGTAAAAAACGTGCTCTGTCCAAGGATAAACATTTTATTAATTGATAGCGGAAGCCAGCCATTGTGAGAGCTGCAATAAATTAAAACCTGGAAGTAATGTCTCGCTCTACTAATGACCCTTGGCGGGCAGTGAAAAAAAGTAAAAATTAGTATGTATGAGTGGTCAAAGAGCTTGATGTATTACATCATTTCTTGCGCGCCGAATTGAAGCCGGAAATAATCAAAAATGAACTAAAACGAAATCGAAATTTTCTGTAATGATTAATTTAATAGTAGAGGTGGGTGCAGGCTGAGTATTTCTTTCTCTGTTTTTCATTGGGGGGCATGGGCGTAAATCCCGGGGGGATGGGGGATATATCCCCCAACATTTGACTAGGGGGGATGGCCCATGTAATCACCCCCCCCCCCCCGCAATGTTTCAGTCTACAGATACGTGTATGATGGAAAGTATATTTTATTCTTCATTTTCGTAAGAAATTTTTCAATCTCGCTTCACTTTCTATGACAAATGTTTCTCAAACTATCAGAATTTTAGCAAATCGTTGGCAATCTATCAAAATTTTCGCGCGCTCCGCGCGCTTCCAAACTTACGTCAGTGTCACTCATATTATCACTATCTTCCGAAAGCAACTTTCGGAGAAGCACAGCAGCAAAATGTTGAAAGTTTACGAATTAATAGGTAAAAGACTGGCTTATGGCAGTGGCATATAGGTTTGTTGGGCAATTGAAAGTGTCTCGATGTAGAGTCTGAATGCAGGTTTTGTAATGGAAATATTATTCGTCACTGTTTACACTCCATGTCATGACCATTATTAAGGTAATAATACACGAAAGTGTTCTGATCGCGACACTTTCCGAAGAGCAGATATACATCTCCAAACATCTGTGGGGGACCTCGCACCAATATGGGATGTTTCAATCTAATATATAGCATGATGTAGAAGGTTGGAAGTACGTATCTGCCGTTATACATTTTTGAAAAAATTTTACCAGAGCTTCGCCAGTTCGCGCTGAGCAATTATCGGTATAGATGGTGATTGTTAATACACTTATGACGAAAACAGCACTCTGTAATGCTCTTATCAGTCCTTCACCCCTTTTACTACAACTGTCAGGGAGGTCTAATATCACCTCCCTGAACCTATAGTCTCCCTCCCTCTCATTTTTCATTGCTGACAGCTGTTCGTCCGGATTTTAGTTCAGAAGTAGTACGATAGTTGTAAAGTGTTCGGCGTCGTACTCTATATTATCATTTGGATGTCAGGTAGCATACGCATTATTTAATACCCCCCCCCCCCCGCCAAATTAATATGATTTAATAATGCAGAGCTTTCAGGAGGTCCTATTCAGGTATCTGCTAGCCTTAGATGCCCTTTCACAATGCACAATGGAGGAAAGGACATATTTCGCAATAACTCAAGAATGTTTCTGTGGACTCCACGCACATATTTTTGTGTAAAAAATTTCCCGAAATAGAAGGCAGTAAAATAGAGAGAAGGGAGGGGGGCTTCCGCCGACCAGGAGATTTGTTGACAACGTATCTGTCTCTTAATAGACAACATATTCTCCTCTTTTACCTTACCAAAAATTAACATTCACTAAATTATGGACATTTTCCGGCCATATATGATCAGTTCCAAAAACATCCCAAAGATAGCACCATTTTGCATCTAAAAGACCTTAAATTAATAAAAAAAAAAATCTTAAAGGGGAGGGGGACCCCTTCCCCAGGACGACACCTTTATGTAGTGACAAACGAAAGATCAAAAATGTTGCAAGCAAATGCAGGAACGCATGAAAAATAAAGGTGTATTTTAAAGCAGACTTGGGGGAACTGAGGTATTATTACGACATCATCTATGGGCCCCCAATCACAAAAAATCTGGCGACGCCACTGATCTCAAGCCAACTTGCAGGTCTTGCAATGATCTCCGAATTCAAAATCTAGTTGCCTGGTATAACCCTAATATTGATCCCTGCCTTTTAAGCTTAACAGGACATTGTTGCTCTTGTACAATTTCAATCCAGTGCAGCTTATCAACGAGTTTCGTGCTCAAAATAGTAGGCTATTTCCTAAATGCATAAATATACCAATAGCCTGCCACAGAAAATTGCCACTGAAAATAACCCCTAAAAACAGTCTTCCTGGCACTTCTGAGACACTAAAACCCAGGAGTTTCCGGGGGCTTCGCCCCCTGGACCCCCACCGGGGCTTTGCCCCTGGACCCCACCAGGGGTCCTAAGGCGGGCCCCTGGACCCCACCCGTCATGGGCTCGCGCTTCGCGTGCACATTTTCCACATTTGCGATAGTTCACCCCATCCCCCCAAAGTTGAAAAGAAATCTACGCCCGGGGGGGGGGGGTGTGAACCCTTTTTTGCCAAGTAAATCTCCTTTCTTGGAACCGGATTGCGACGGTTCAGTCGAGTATAATTTACCCGATAAACTGGCTCCTCCGCAGGAGCTGGAACTTGGGAAGCTGTTATCCATGCCTCTTCAAGAGTCAGTGTCTTTTCCCCCAATCACCCTTCCAGTTGCGTACAAGGCGCACAGTTTACAAGCGGACGAACAGTGTAACGTTGTGCACTCACAACTTTACTTTGCCCCAAACATTTCTGCTTCCCTCGCTTACCAAGCCCGCGAAGTTGCACCCCCCCCCCCACCAACCCCATCGCCACCTATACCAGTTGATGATCTACGGTCAGCTTCAGTCAGAGCCTGGGGCGAGGATGGTGTTTCGGGGGCCCAGGCTGCAATATTCCGAAGCGGTACCCGAGGCTTCGGAACTCTGAGCCAACCGGTCGCAAACCTTGCCGTCTGGGCCCTATCAATGGCGTCTGGAAACTGCTGCGGAGAAAATCCTCGTTTGTCGTGCTCATCTTCCACCCATATGTTCCCCCAAAGGCTTTTAAAGATAATGCACAACCACACAATTTGTGCGGAGATTTGGACGTTTGAACCGACTGCTGTATCTGTGGGAATTTACTTGCGCAATTGTACCAAAAGTACATATGTGGAGGTTGCGCGTTTTGTGCGTGGCTATTTTTGTGAAGCATATCAAGCATTGGCAGCGATCCTGGAGGTGGAAGGGCTGTATACTACTCACCAAAATGGGTGGGGAAGTAATATGATGCATATATCCTCTAAAATCTAGCTGAAGGCATTCTTATAATAATATCAAGGATACTAAAGCAAGAGAAATTAGGGAGAAAATAATATTAAGAAAATACTTTTGCTGTGTAAAATGAAATAAAAACATTCTAGGTAGCAAACCTACATGGGCTCCATATAGGTGAATCCATAAGGGGCCCATATGAGTTTGCACCCAAGATTTATAAGGGGCCCATATGGGCCAGCCCATATGCCCATATTACCCATATGGTAGAGTTCTGGGGCCCATATGTGGCAGTTGCCCACATGGGCCCCAGAACTATCCCATATGGGGCATATGGGTAATATGGGCTGGCCCATATGGGACCCTTATAAATCTTGGGTGCATACTCATATGGGCCCCATATGTCAGTCCATATGGGACCTATACGGGTCCGGATGTTCTTTCTTTAAAATGTTGTTCGGTGCGTTTTGCTTGCATTCCAGGTATAGCCTGGAAGGTATAGCCATTTCAGTACCTCACTGGTATTTCTTACAGAAACTTAAGCCTGTGTGGAATTTTACTGCCATTACCGATTGGGACTACTTTTACCTGTGGTTATGAGTACGCTACCTTTGCCAGAAATTTATCCCGTAGCCTACTTTGCCCGAAAATAGCATTGGCCTGTATCTTGCCCGAATGGGGTGGGGTGGGGGCTGCAGCTCCCCTAACTATCTGCCACATACCATTATGTTTTCCCAGTAATGACCCATTCTTACCATCCACAAATCCTCCAGTGCGCCATGATCATGAAATTGCATGACCCGTTATTGTCTAAAGTAGCCTTTTATAAAATAAAAATAAACTGTGATTTAAGGACACTTCAATGCTACATTCTAAAGTGTCCACAATCAGTAGAGCAGATTTGTGTGAAAAAGCAGGGTGCGATAATGGGCCCTTGAGGCAAACGCTATTGTGAGAAAAAGTGAGAGTGAACGGCAGCATTTCCAAAAAGTGGAGATATATCCCCCACTCTACCCCCAGATCTCTGCCTATGCCCACAATTTGTACTTTTTCCAAAGTCCCCTCGACTCTCTGGTCAAGAACCAAAGGGCGAAACCAAACGTTACTCCCGAAGAAGTTCTGCTCCCCAAAGGGGCTACGTCCCCGAAAGGACAACAAACGTAACTGACCAACCTCTCGACCTTCAGACCTCTGCGTCAATGGTCTGCCATGCATGGTCCCATTTTTGACCGTGGCTGAAGAAAGGGATCAGTGGCGCCGCCAATGCCACCTACCCCCCTCAAGTCTGCGTAAATTGTACTTTTTTTGCGCTCTCTGCGTTTTTGTATACGGAAGTGTGTGGAATCCATTTTGTCACTATACATAAAGGTGTCGTCCTGCGGGAGGGGTCTAAAGGGAGGGTGTCCCCCTCCCCTTTGAGAAATTTTTGTTAATTTAAGGTTGCATATAAGATGCAAAATTGTGCTATCTTTGGGGTATTTTCGGAACTGATCATATATGGCTGGATAATATACATAATTTAGTGAATCCTAATTTTTGGTAAGGTGAAAGAGGAGAGTATGTTGTCTTAGAGAAGGGTATGTTATCAACTAATCTCCTGAATCCCCCCCCCCCCCGCCTTTGGCTTCTATTCGGTATTGGCTGCTATTACGTAAAAAGACGTGCGCGGAGTCCACAGAAACTTTCTTGCAACTACTGAGTAAATTTTCCTTTGCTTCATTTTCATTGTGAAATAGTATCTAAGGCTGGCAGTCACCGCGGTATAGTGCCTCCTGGAAGCTCTGGGTAAATTATATAAAAAGGGGCACTTATATGATGATTATTACCTACCATCCATATGATACTATAAAGTATGATGCCGAGCACTTTACAACTATCATATTTTTACTAAGTTTGAACGAAAATCCAGACGATTAGCTTCCAGCAGTGGGGAATAAAAGGGAGGGTATAGGTGCATGGAGGTGCTATTAGACCTCCCTGATAGGTAAAGCAAACGGGGTTAAGGGCTAAAAAACGCGCTTCGGAATGTTTTTTCGTCGTAAGTGTATTAAAAATCACTATCTATACCGGAAATGGATGCGCGCGAAGCGCTCGGTAAAAATTTTTGAAAAATGTATAACGGCAAATACGTACTTTCAACCTTCCACGTCATGCTACAAATTAGATTGAAAGATCCCATAGGCCCCAACAAAGGTTGGAGAAACACTTCTGTTTTTCGGAAAAGTGTTGTGATCAGAACAGTTGCATGTACTATAATAATGGTCATGAGATGGAGTGAAAACCGTGATGAATGCGCGCGAAGCGCGCCGAAAATTTCATGAACATGACAAAACCTGCATTCATGCACATGCATCGAGACACTTTCAATTCCCCAACAATCCTATTTGCCAATCACAAAGCCAGTCTTTTACCTAAGGATTCGTAAACAGCTTTCAACTTTTTTCCTGTGCTTTTGGGGGAGTTGTTACCGGAAATTATTGATAATAAGGACAACATTGAGGTATATACAAGGTTTGAAGCGCGAGGAGCGCGCGAAAATTTTGATAGTTTGCGATGGATTTGCGACATATCTGAGAGTTTGAGAACCATGTGTAATAGAAAATGGTTACAATAGATCCATCACTCTGTTGAAAACACACCTCACCCTACCCCCTATAAAAAAAATCTATAGCTTAAACGCCTTTTGGGATCATTTTAAAATTTACAAAAAAATCTAAAATCGATTGGGGGGCACGCGTCCCCCATGCCACCCCCCCCCGTGCCGGCGCCACTGGAACAGATACTACACATGATTTTGCTTAGGCAAAAGGCCGACAATGCCCACAATTTGTTAATACATACTCAGTATGAGCTTATGAGCTTAAGTTCGCCCCTGGCCTCCACCGCGAGACTTTAAATAAAAAAAAATTGGAAAACTTTTGCGGTGTAAAATAAAATATATAATATTACTAACATGTCTTAAATGCCATTTCTCTGAGCTCTTCGCGCGCAGTTATCGCACGTATCGAATTTGCTTCATACCCGTAAGCATTTAAGTTGTCTCTGGACCATAGATATCGAAATCATCTCTCGGTTGATGCATGCCCGTATAATTATGTAGCATACATTACGCTTTACGCCATTGCTTGTCCTTGTGACGTCAGCGTTGGTTGTTTTAAAGGGGAATTTTCATGATCCCAGACAGTTCCAATTCTCCCAACTATACATCTTCTAGCTCCTCCCATAACTGTATAAGGCTCTTCCTTGTGCAAGAATAAACCTGTTTCATTGCTTAAGGCCATGTCCTGGTGAGCATACAAGGCTATAAAATGTAATAAAAGTACTCTCTCTGCCTTTTGTGGAATGTGAGCTACTCTGCATCTTTCAAATTTTCAAACTTTGATGTCAATCAAACAGCAGTCACCAACTGAGAATTTTGATATACATGCACTAAAAATATACTCTGGGGTGATGACAGTCTGTCTTTAACGTTAATGAATAGGGTCTACTATCACTTCATGCAGAACATGTTTCTGGCATGGAATTTAATGCTCCAAAGCCGCTAGTCTTGTTCAAGACTAGTTCATTTCCGTCAGTCAGTCCACCACATCATCTGGTTGCGAATCATATGTACCAGTGCGCCCTCTATATACTCTTGAACTCTATACTGGGTGCGTTTTAGTCGACTGTTAGTAGGCGTGGCCTAGTTCTAACAGAACTAACAACCAGTTGAGGCTGTTAGTTGTGTTAGATGATTACCATGGCGAATGCGTCGTTCGGATGACGTCACAATAGACCTGTCAATCAAAAACTAACACTAACAGTTGACAAAAACGCACCCACTGTAGTTCTGAGTTCAATAGTAGATTGAGAGGGCGCACTAGTACGTATGCTTCAAAGATATTATAAGCATAGATTCCAAACTCCTATACCTACACTGTTATGCTCAGTGACTCCTCATGGATACGTATTTATCGGGGCGGAAGTGTAAATTTGACATGCGCGCCATTCTATTCGACGATCTGCGTACAAAAATAAGAACGCGTCACAGAAAATTTCATTGTTGAAAGAGGTTAGCGTGTGTGCACTTTTACAACGCGTTCTATGCGCGCAGAATACATTTCTCTGTGTATTATCCGGAATACTTGACGCACAGTTCTGCGCGCTCTGGAAACAAACGCGCTAGTTGCTTTTCCGTTGTGAGCGCGTAAGTAACTGAACGCGCATATAAAAGTGCGTCACTTGAAGAAATCATAGAAACTGACCAATGAATGTCCATGAACTTGCAAAACCAGTCTTTGTGCGTTAATTTTCAAGTGTAAATACGTGGAATGCCGCGTTGAAGAAAAAAGTTATTCTTGTTCAAGTGGAATTTATTGAAGCGTCGTACTTCTTCAGTCAACAACATTTCGAAATAACAAGTACTAATACTTTTGTAAGACATTCATTTGCCTGTTTGTTTTCAAAACGACTGAACAGTGATAAGCACTTCCGCCCCGATATTTTAGCCTCCATGAGGAGTCAACGCGCCATTTTAAGTTTGGAATCTATGCTTGTAATATCTTTGTCGAAAACCAAAGATATTATAAGCATAGATTCCAAACTCCTATACCTACACTGTAACGCTCAGTGACTCCTCATGGAGACGCATATATCGGGGCGGAAGTGTAAATTTGACATGCGCGTCGTTCCATTCCGCGATCTGCGTACAAATATAAGAACGCGTTACAGAAAATTCCATTGTTCAAAAAGGTTAGCGCGGGTGCACTTTTACAACGCGTTCTATACGCACAGAATACATTTCTCTGTGTATTATCCGGAATACTTGACGCACAGTTCTGCGCGCTCTGGAAACAACGCGCTAGTTGCTTTCCCGTTGTGAGCGCGTAAGAAACTGAACGCGCATATAAAAGTGCGTCACTTGAAGAAACCATAGAAACTGACCAATGAATGTCCATGAACTTGCAAAACCAGTCATTGTGCGTTCATGTTCGAGTGTAAATACGTGGAATGCCGCGTTGAAGAAATAAGTTATTCTTGTTCAAGTGGAATTTATTGAGGCGTAGTACTTCTCCAGTCAACAACATTCCGAAATAACAAGTATTAATGCTTTTGTAAAACGTTCATTTGCCTGTTTGTTTTCAAAACGACTGAACAGTGATCAGCACTTCCGCCCCGATATATTGGCCTCCATGGGGAGTCAACGCGCCATTTTAAGTTTGGAATCTATGCTTGTAATATCTTTGGTATGCTTCGCAGCCGATATGTGGTGGACGGCCGGAAATGAACTGTCTTGAACAAGACTACAAAGCCGCATGAAACCGCTTCCATTGCCCATTGTCCATACTTCCCATCCACAATCCCCTTACGTCACCCATTCTACTTTAAGACATAAAAACAAAAATGGTCCATCTGTGATATTTGTCGTTTGTTGAATAAGCATCCATGTGCCATTTTGATGATAGTGACATTTTAGAAATACACTAGAGCTTCAAAGACAATTCATACTCTAGAGTCCTCCAACAGAGCATTGCTTGTGGACCTCTAATGGGGCCCTAAGACCGTACACCCCTAGAACTAGCAAACTAAGAAAAACACTTTGCGCACCTAAGGGCCTTCGGCGCCACTGGGTCATTTCAACCTGAAAGTCCCCACAAGACAAAATTCTGGGTATGCGTCTGATAATCCCCACTATCCCGGATCGTCAACCCTGAAGCGCTGCATAATTTCTGCGAAATTTCAAGTGGAATTATTTTCCCAACAACTATTTTAAGGACTCTGGGATCCCTGGGGCCAAGAATACTCCCTGTTCAACTGTTCAATACACTTTACTTATCGAATTGATTACAGTATCTCTGTTCGTACAATATTCTACGTTCAAGAAATGCCAGGTCTGACTGTTGGGCCTGCGATTTCTTTTTCACGTACACCATATGTAATTGAGATTACCTAATTAGAGTTGCAGGCAAGGAGACCTTTCGTACTTCAATACTCCCGGATCTTAACCAAGGCATGGTCAAGCACCACACTGGGGACCCTGTCTAAAGAGGTAATAACTCCACAAGGGAGTTGTAAAGTACTTGGACGAAAAAATTTTTTCATACTAACATAATTTTCTGCGCAAGCGCACCCAGGTGCGGAAACGAGGAAAGTCTCATCTTTCCCAGCCATTTTTTCGTAGACATTATTTTTCACATTTATTGCTTATGAGGATACAATCTCGTTGACTTCAAGGAGATCAGAACTAACTTATTGGCATACAATGGATTATTTTTCCACGTTTTCCCCAGAAGGCCGGATTCCCTGCATGGATCCCCGTAGTAGACGCAACTTTTGCGCTCTTTTGTGAAGTATTTTCCCTCTCTGATGCTTAGCTCTTTTGTGAAGGATTCCCCCATGCGGCGGACACGTGGACTCCGTACCCATTATAGAGCTTAATTCACGCTCCCAAAGTGCCTTCCGAGACGCTCAGTCCTACATGGCGAAAACTCTGGCGACGCCAGTTTGCCACAGTTTTTCGTCTCTGCGTGATCCCTTGAGGGTCCACATCGGGCAGGACATGGACGGGGGTGTAAAAGAGTCTAAATTTGCTTTTAGTAAACTGGAGTGCTCAGATGAGATATGGTGAGGTAATTTGCAATTTTTTAAACATTTAATAAGAACCACAAGAACGCAGACCCAGGGTTTGGAGGAAGAGCTTCCTCACAAAAGCACCAAAGGTGCTTCTAAGGAGGGGTCCATGGGCCTTCTCGGAAAAAGTTGGGAAGCCCTCACACATGCCATTTACCTGACCCTGGGGGCCATTAAATAATAATCATGGCAAAACATTTTTCATATTTTCAAGGTTTTTTGTATTTTTACGTCTGTGACCTCAGATAACGTTTGACCACAACTATAACGCATTTACATGTGAGATATCGTGTTTACAAGGTTTTCGGTTTTTCACCTCTGGTCCCCTTACATGACCTGAGACTTTCTCCTCTTTCAGTATAAGGCAAATGCCTATGTTAGAGGAAAAAATGGCCTAAGGTCTCTGTGCGACTATTTAATATAGCGTGGATTGATTCATTCATATAAAGTCGCTACGTCACTCTACCTACTATATATATAATATATATATATATATATATATATATATATATATATATATATATATATATATATATATATATATATATATATATAACTTCTAGTTTTTGTTTTTAAACATTCTGCATTATGAAGTTTCGTAACAGTCCTCGTACCGTGTTATTCGTCAGTTTCTGTGTTTATATATATATATATATATATATATATATATATGTGTGTGTGTGTGTGTGCCTGTGTGTGTGTGTGGGTGTGTGTGTGTGTGCCCATACATGCATTCACTCCCGTGTGATTCATGGGTTCCATTTGCCTTCGGTGAGGAATCAAGAGTTATTGGCAGATAGGTGAAACACCGAGGAGGATTCACAACGTCGACAGATGATATTATCAAAAAGTCTGCCCATACGGTCCAATACTCAGGGGCCGGGAGGTGATCGCCACCTCTTTACAAAGGCTAAGTCTTGAAGTACTTTAACGGACATTTGAAATATTTGTGATATAGTTCTCGGGGCATGGCATTTGTCTAGTTCTCGGTGAATTGGTAAGGTGTACGTGCGTCCAGAATGAACTTAACAAATGCCGGTTTCGGAACGTATGGAGTGGACGTTTCTTAACAGTAACACTGTTTGGCAAGTTGGGCTTTCCCCATAGAAATTTAATTTCTATGGCTTTCCCCGCAGTCCTTTCGAACGCCTACAATGAAAATATCTCTCATAAATTTGCCACCTGTTGAAACTTACGACGTTCGTTTGAAGAGGGGAAACTCCCCCACCAGCCCGTATTCACTTGAAACCAACACCTACATCTTAAAAATTTCCTCATATTTCCCTTATACAAATATCGTTCTGATTATCCAAACAAGAATATTTCCTATTGAAGTTAGCCTAAACAAATTAGGCCTGGCTATTAAGCATGAATTAGACAACACCATTATTGCCACGTGATTAAACAGCCATCCATGAATTAGGATACCGGGGTACACTCATTCAAATTGGGGTGACTGTATTTTCCCTTTAAAAGTTTGGAGAAAACCCGTCAACATTTTTGGTATGCATTTTTTCAGTCTATTAAGAAGAAAATTCTTAATATCTTTGAAATAAACATTCAATAACAGTGCACTCTAACTACTGAATTGATTAATTACCATAATTAAAAACCGTCATATGGGTAATATGACGTCACAGATACGTCGCAACGAAAATTTAATCAGGTCACTTGATTTATGGAAGTACTACCTCGGTGGTGTTTCCATGTTTGATTCTTCGGTACCACATTCCAGTATCCACACATTTATTAAAGCACCAGTTCAAGTTTCCGATAGATGGAGCCTTAAAGTTGTCGATGGTTGACATTTTGAACTTATGCAAATTAACCTCTTCTTGGTGTCAATTTTCGTCCAATGTAGGATTTAATTTGAAGTAGGCCGAGGCATCCCAGTAACTCAAAGCACAACTTGAAAGTCCTCTCTTATAATTTGGTCTACTTGCTGGACTTCAGTCCGAGTTCGATTTTTAACTCCTTATTCCAGTATTATCTGTAATCTCAACCATGCCGACGAAGACGGTTGCTTTACTGGGTGCCTCTGTGTTAGAACAGTATTTTTGTCAAATTATTGATTACTTTTACGTGAAAGAAAAGTAGGTATGGCCTTTTTGGTGAAAACTTGAAATACTTTTGTCAAAGTACGAAATGGAGTTTTAAATGATCTAAAAGGACACTACACTTTAATATGAATCTTTAACGTTGAGTTTGATTTTATAGGGAGACAGTAGGGAGACAATAGGATCAGAAGTAGGTCCTAATTATGTGATTAAATCTACGAATTACTGTCGGTCATCGCAACAACTCGCTTATTATCAAGCCAGTGTACATGTAAACAGCTCACCCGTGAAAGACGTGGTATGTTTGGTTCTTTAGAACAGTGTCTGATGGTGGCCACTTGGTCGGAGAAGGGATGCATATACATGAGAGCTAGTAGGGGACCTTAGGTTCTTTCAACATTTTCTGAATTCTTTTATGCGTTCATACTTTTGTAAGCAGAATAAACAGTGATAGTAGCAAGCTTACAATTAATTTACAGAGAATCTTATTCTAGTCTATACCACGGGAGGGAAGGATATAAAAAAGTGGTATATGGGTCTACAATGTCGGAAGGTAAGAGCGTCAAAAGCTTCTCAAAAGTGAGGGGGAAATAAAATTGACCGCTCCTACTTCAATCACTAATAGCGAATTCCTAGAAGTGAGGGATCCGGGACTCACTTAAGGACCCTGGAAAATTTGGGGGCCACATGTTATAGGATAGTGCAATCTGAGGTATTTTTCCACGATTTTAATTAATTAAATGGCTGTTTTCACCATTTTCGAGTTTGATTTCATTTAATCAGCTATAGTTCAAGCTATGGAAACAAACATGTACCTACTATTTTCGTTAGGGTTCTGGAAAAAATGGGTGTACCAGCCCCCACTTTCGAAAGTGGGGGCACATGTCTCCTACGTCCCCCACCTATAAACGCCCATGTCGAAAGTAGATGGTGCTTGTGCTTTCTTTGTACCTTCTCCTAAATCTAATTTGAAGCTTACCAGGGACACAAAAATATTGGGGACTAATTCTAACAAGGCAAAATTACTCGATAAAGCCACTCTTATCTAGAAAGTTGTTTACTACTGAAAGGTACACTTTACCTTGCACTTATACAAAGCTTTAGTACGGTCCTCAAAGTCATGAAGACATGCTACCAAAAAGACCCTTTTTCGCTTGGCAGTTAAAGAATGAAATTCCTCAATGAAAGATCCGTCAGAACTATTGAAATATCTTTTACCGTTCTAAAAATATACCTCTTCAAAGTTTGATGGTTTCTGGGGTAACTCATTGCCTGTGCTAATGTGGAGTGTTGCAGAGTGTTAGCATAAACCTATACAAATTATTATTAATTAGTAGCTAATCAGATAGTTTACAGTTTGGTGAGTGGTATTAATAACTTTGAAGAGTACAATTTTAACTTCCATAATAAATCCCTCAGGATATACCAATGCTACAAGTGTCCTTCAAATCAAGGTTGGAAAAAAATTTGATACGTCCATCTTTCGACGTCACAAATTTGCATATTTTGCACAAGTTTATTCATATCACAAGTGTGAAATAGAAATTATCTTGTAAAATGGTCAATATTTGATGGATTTCGATGGGAATTGCGGCTGTTTTCTGGATTTTAAATGTTTTTTTTTTCGCAGCAAATATCCAACTATGTAACTTTCATGTTAACTGAACGTTTAACGTCTTAGGGACAGAAGCGAGACTTACGACGTGAGTATAATGGTACATTTATGAAACCCCAAACAGATTTAATTCTCCTTCGGTTTCCCCAGATTTGATAACGTCCTCAGTTCTAAATATTCTCTTTCACATCCATCTCACATCGACACCCAGTTATGATAAAATGATACCTGAGAAGTAAGCTAAACCACGAGTATGTTAAGACAATTATTTTCACGGTGCACTTTTGGGCGGGTTAACGGTTAAGATTACTCAATTGGAGACACTTGCATAGATTAAAACAAATGCTTGGCTCCGTGCCGTGATCGAGAGAATCGTATTATGTAATTAAGGGTACCACTACATTGTTTAAGTAGACCAATGAAAATTAGGTATTCAGTAAAGAAAAGGCACTACTATCATGTTAGGGGAATCATTATGTAGGTATTCAGTAAAGAAAAGGCACTACTATTATGTTAGGGGAATCATTATGTCTTCACCTTTTGTTTCTAAAAGGAGACAGTATATAGCAGTTCCTAACAACTGAATAATTTGATTAATTCTTTAAATAACTGACGGTGATCGCAACATCTCGTTAATCACCACGGACAGGGAACATGGAAACACAAAATAGCACACTGATGGGCAAGAGATCATGACTTCAAGTGATCCACACCAGGCGCTTAGCTACGGACCCTCGGACCCCCCCCACAGATGTTTGCTAGACCCCCCAGAAATTGTGTGTGTCCTAATCAAATTTGTAAGAATTAAGAACCGCGATCAGTGCCGACCCCCCCCCATTTGGTACCTAGGCCCCCTAAAAATTTCATCCTAGCAACGCCCCTGATCCATACCAAGGGACAAGAATGGCATGGGTCTTATATGTTACAGTGATAATGGTAAAGTGGCTGTTTGCGCATTGTTTGTACCTTCTCTCCAATCTAAATTGAGAGCCGATGAAGGACAAGACCAAAATGTGGGACACAAAATCTTCTACAAGCTATTTCTGTCTACAACATCATTCGCTAGTTAAAAACTAGTCAGCGAGAAAAGGTTACATGGCAAATTTCAGTCCATCAGTAATGCCTTCCTTGCTTCAAGAGGTAAAGGGTCGAGGTAGGTTTCACATACACCATTAAATGAACGTTCGAATGAACAAACAATAAGGTCAACAATAAAAAAAAGTTATACTGATCTAAACAACAGAGTTCTCAATATGAAATCACGTTTTTTCGTTTGCAAATGATTGCGCTTGCATTTTAAATTAGGTTATTATGGTGGTCTGTAAGATCCGCACTCCTGAATTCTTTCGGATCGGTTGGTGTTTACGAATGACGTCATTCCTACAAACAATGTAATATTGCAATATCTTGCAATAATATGCTTCGTCCGATCAGCTCGACACCACGATGTAGGAGGTATATGGTGAATTATCCGTGGCGACGAGGGAACATGCACCTACGCGGTAAACGGTGTAAACCCCGTCTTTATTTTTATCGTCTTACTGACTTTAAATTTCAGTGATAGAAATATCGACCGAAACTTGTAAAATACGTCCAGAGGAAAATCTAGAATGAAAATTGCTTTTCATCATACTATTTGCCATGCTTTTAGCAGACTGCCAAGAATCTTTGTACGGTTTTTATTATTCGGCAGACGAATTCACGGACAAGTAGATGCATTGTGGACAGCGCATTATCATGGCTAGCACCCGCCTTGAATTCAAAGGTGTACACAAATGAGTGTTCATGTGCTGTGTAACCACCCTTTTATCTCCACGAGCCAAACTTTTAAAAGAAGAAGGCGCTCTTCACCATCTTAGAAGCAGAACTGTATATCTAAGTATACGGCTCTGTCTTACAAGTTCGAAAGCACTCTTTCAAAGTTGTAAAACTAAGGACGGTAGATGCTTACTTACAAAGTAAAGATTCTTTACTATCAGAGCTCGATCCTTGCAACATCCATGTACATACATATTTTGCACTTTCATACTGTATGCGTGAAAATTTTTGGAAAACCTAAAGGGTTTCTGTTGTAACAAATAAAGAGCTTGTTCCAATATGATCATCGGCATAACAACTTTATGTACAATGGAGGGAGACAGCGATTTATTAATTGCGACATAAAAGCAAATTATTTGCAGTTTTTCTCCATGACCGTACTACACGCCAGGGACAGCCCCCCCCCCTCCCCCCTCCCCCCCCGTACCGAATGTTTCAAAGGAAGTTTCTTATCACATCGATGTGTGTAAATTTTCGACATTTCAAAATAAACTTGTTGTTCGGATACAACTTGCAGGGCACGGACATTAATTTCCGGTATTATGGAGAGCATTTGCGGCAAAATTTTTCTTGGTGCACTACGCGCCAATTTTTGGTGGCCGTGTACTAAGATGTTGCCTTAGGATGTTGCTCCCCCACCTCCTACCGAAAAATTCCTGTTTACACCCATGTTTTCCCCGTCATGATATAGCATGATATGATGTCCGCATTTTCACAGAATTCCAAGCTGTGTGCCAAAATTCTGCATGATATTCGGTATGAGCTGCACGTGCAGAGAAATCCTTATACTATGCACATATAGCAGCACTGACACTGAGTGTTTAGACTGCCCTCTTGCATTTCGTTTAAGGCAATGACGTCAGTCACCAAATATAAATAACAGTTATCTATTAGTAGCAGCAATCGCAATTATAAGGTCACGGATTAATGGATTAGAAATAACCTAAAATCAAACGTAGCAATCTGGCAATGGAGGGCACAAGAAACAACATTATATGATAAAAAAAAACCTTTAAAGGAGCATATTTAGCCTGATTTTGGCTGAGTTCGCTACTGCATTTAATTAATTAATTAATTAATTCATTCATTCATTCATTCATTCATTCACTCACTCACTCACTCACTCACTCACTCACTCACTCACTCACTCACTCACTCACTCACTCACTCACTCACTCACTCACTCACTCACTCACTCACTCACTCACTCACTCATTTATTCATTCATTCATTCATTCATTCATCCATTCATCCATTCATCCATTCATCCATTCATCCATTCATCCATTCATTCATTTTTACACACTCCGGTCCTTGAAAGGAGGGAGGAAAAAGAGTGGAAACTATATGACATCTCCGCCTGATTTTTGATATCTCCGCCTGCACATTGTATTTAGTTCAGCGGGTTCATCAAGGCCCCTCTTTTCTGTTAAGGTGATCGTGGATGTTGAATGCCTTCACCTTCTTTTTCGATAAGTGCCCAGGGGGTAGCGAGGCAGGGGTGTGCTAATCGCTTCCAGTCCTGCTCCCTTTAACGTAATTTAATTGTCCCCATCCGACGAACGAAAGCGTTCTGAAGTTCCTTATCTCGGTATATTTAAGCAAAGTGACTTAAATGCAGCCCGGGATCTTGTCCTTCAAAACCAAAGAGACGCGATATCACGTGACGTTGTCAGATGTCTGTATTTGATGGTGTAATTTGCAATGATACGCGCTTGCCTTCAAACGAGGGAACACTTTCTGTTCTGTGACGTCATATGCATAAGGCCTATAATATAATTTTCTAATCCCTCTAAAAAGTTGAAAATGGATGTAGAGGTAGGGCACTTGGGGCACAAAGGACACACCACACACATCAGGGACCGAAGGGACACATCATCATGAAAGACTGAGCGGCGCTGGAGGCGTTTTGCTAACGCGAAGCGCTCCCGTGTAGACTTTGGGGCCCAGGGGTCCACCGTAGGGACCCGTGGGGTCCAGGGACAACATTCCTGTGGGGGTCTAGGGAGCAAAGCGTCGGAGGCTCTAGGGTATTTACAAGATTGTGAATATGAAAATGGCGCATTTTAACTACCTCCAAACGGCACTGGGTGCACGCTAAGCAGACAACTAAAATAAAAATCACAATTTGGCAATTTTCTGTTACCCTGCCTTATTCGCACTAACGATTTAATGATTCAGTAGGGGGAAGGACTTGTGAATAAGGACAACGGATCATTCTAAGATTTGCATTGGGCGTTAGAACGATAAAGCCACTCATGCTGCGTAGAAGGATTTAAACTTGAGACAACTACCAGGTATGCCACTGAAGACAGCACTCGCATTAGAGTATCGGATAGTCGGACGTGCCATCTATACGGCTATCCGGGGATCCCGGGCCTCACCTGGAAAATTTGGAAAAGAGAAGCCCGCGTATGTGATTTATTAGGTGCTGGCTGCCTTAAAATTATAGTTACAAGTTTATGACAAATATATTTCCTACATCTTGCGAAAAAGTGTGGCCAGTGCCCGTTGAGACCACCCGTCCACCCCTAATCCACGCGGGAAGCGTGCAGCCTAATATTGGTATTAAGTGTGAATGAAAATTTCGTGCAAGTGCTTATACTCCTCATGGAGCGGTCACCACAGTTCCTCGGCGAGGATTTAGGAGAACAAGCTAGCCTTTCAAATTTTAAGGCTCCGGTACTTAAACGGTCATTGAGTGTATGAGGTGGAGCTATTTAGCTATCCTATATGTTATTGGGTGTGCGCTAAAAGACGCAACAAAAATCGCAGTCCTAACACTTTTCGAACATAAACTTGGGCTAAAAAATAATGGATGGGGACCTGTGTTGAATGGAGACCTTTCACGGCCGCAGGGGTCCCAAAACTGTCCAAATAATGTTGAAACGATACCTCTGGAATATATTTCCCAGAAAGACAGTGCCATAGATAGTAAAGTAAGGGAGAATGATGTCTGGCGATCTGTACTGAAGCCATAGATTTTGCTCTCTGTAGCAACAATGCAATAGCACGTAATACAAACGTCACGTCGTTGCTTTTGTCCCAGTTATTTTTGGCGGAGAAACTACACGTTTTACAATTAGGAGTATAAAACATAACACTAAAGGGACTGCATGACTTACCTGGGGCGGATCCTGGATTTCTGTTCATGGGTTGCCTAGATTCACCCATTTACTTGTGGGGAGTGTCGTCCATCTGAAGGACTTGGATAAAAAAAAATGGTGCTCTCAATATGGTGTACGAGTTTCTATATCAAAACCGTGACGAGGAGAGCAACAGTGAGATGTCTGCGATAGAATATTTGAGACACAATTGATCAATTTTCAATTGAAATTTTAGTCTTAGAAATTTGGGGGTGCACGCACACCCACGGCACTCTGGATCCGCCACAGCTTATCCCTGTTGTGAAAGTTACTCTTAATTTTTTAAAAATTGATTTAATGACATTTAACTTTTGAAGTTGAATGCATATCGTGCATGCCAATCAACCAGCTTCTGCCGTACAGAGGAAGCGCCCTCACAATTTTTGTGGCTTCACTGGTTTATTTAAACGCGTAGCGATGCACTCTCAACGTTCTGTCTTACTTAAATTTCTATGTACAGTGCTTTTAAAAGTTCACAAATATAGATGGGCGCCGCAAAATGTGTCATTAAGATCTTTTTTAGATGCAATTTTAGCCATATGATTGACTGATAAATTGACAGTGGGTCCTTGTGTCCAAATTGATATGTAAACACTGTGTTTGTGCCTAATATTTTTAATACCCAAAATCCCATGGGGGCATGCACAAGGGGGCACAGTCAACGTTTGGGGAAGGTACTCCCTCTGCCCCTTCTGCCCCCCTCCACCGTCTCCACTGGATGTATCGTTCGTCGAAGTGTGATCCGATGACTCTGTACAGATTTTGATTTTACCTAAAACATTGATGAGATGACAAAAATTACCGGGAGAATCAGCCCTGTTTTGGAAAAGTGTATAGATGTAGGCCATTTCCCGACTGCAGTGGCCAAGTGGTTAGAGCATCCGACTTGCAACCGGAAGGTCTAGGGTTCAAATCCTGGCCGGGTCATACCAAAGACTTTAAAAATGGAACCTACTGCCTTTGTGCTTGGTGCTCAGCATAAGCAATGGAGTAGGAAAAACAAGCCAGTGAGTCACAACTGGAAAAAGGACGTGGCCGTCTCGACTTGAACCAATTGGTTGGAAACTGGGACGTTAAACCTCATCTAACTCCACCCGTCAGTTTGTTGAGTATTTCGTTGCTAAAGCCATCCTTGCTTAGAGACACACGCTTATTGTAACTCGAAAACGTTGTGCTGCCCTCAATTTGCTTAACTTTGAAATCATCCTCAGAAGAGAGCCCTTGCCGCATCCATCATACAGGCCTTTCATAAGGATGATAAAGCAATGGAAACCAGGGAGCTATTACGTAACAGCTCCTTGTGGAAACAGGGAAACAGAGGATAAGATTAGCATCTCTATGAGATGTGATTGAGTAATTGACAATGGTGCTGAGTTGTCGATTTATCGTGTTTGTATGTAATTCGCATCGGAATAGCATCAAATTCGAAATACATGTGGGAATAGTATGCTTTTCAGCTTTTAAACAGTCGCTTATTGAGAAATGCTATTTTAATGGTGGTTACGTTTCCCAGACAAGATAATTGTGATAAAAGTTCTCCTATCGTGCAACTATTGGAAAAGACCCTTCACTATGATGGACGTAGCTACGTCCAGCGAAGGCAATATCTCTGGTTTTATCCCACCCACGCCCGAGCACTACGTTTTAGGGGGAGTGTACGCTTTGATATCCGTACTTGGAATGGCAGGAAACTTTCTCGTCATTTTAGCCGTTTGGCGACACCGTAGCTTACAGAATTCTACGAACGCATTCATCGTAAACCTCGCCTTCGCTGATTTACTTACAAGCGCACTCTTACCAATTTACGTAGCGTCTTTCTGGACCACGACGTACACCTCATCGATGGACTCGTTTTGTGCACTCTCGACGGGACTTTTGCGCGCGTTTGTCTCTTGTAGCACTCTAAGTTTGGCGGCGATCTCCATCAACCGACTGGTCATTGTGACACAGGCCAAGCGAACCTATCGGTGGCTTTTCACCAGGAGGCGAATAGTTTATTCCATCTTTGTCATGTGGATATATGGAATCCTGCTGTCATTCTCAACTCATTTTACCGGATTCGTTCGACTAGGATTCGATGTTACAATCCACCAGTGTGGTGTGGTGCCCATAAGTCCAGACTCGTTAGCAATTGGACACGGTTCTCACTCCATTGGTACGTTTCCTTTGCAGTTTTTTATTGTACTGGTCTGCTATGCCTGGATTTATTTATTCGTCTTTCGTCACAACAGAAGGATGCAGAAACACGCTGAATCTGAACCCGCTGGGGCCATTTCAGGTGCTGGAGGATCGTAAGTACAAATTTTTACACATTGTAACTAAACAAACCCTCTTAAAAGTCTCATCAATAGAACATGGATTCGAAACCCAGGTCATTTAGCTTGATCAGAATTGGACAAAAAATGATCCAGTCCGAACCATTTTGATCCGACTCTGATCATTCCGGATCGGTGCCTAATTGATCCGGACTGGGTTAGGATTTGACCCTGGCTTATGAAAATTGAAGTGTCTGGTAGATTATTGGGCCTTGATACCTCCATGTTTACATAACATCGGCTACCACTATATGTGAATCTCCTAGGCAAGTACAGTTTTCAACAAGTAAAATGCGTTTCCTCGCAGGTTTGACTCCCACTGCAGGGCAATCGAGGAAAGTAGAGGTATACCGTACACAGATCATTTCAAATCGGAACCAAACGTAGGCTACCCGAACCAGAATCCGGTTTTGGTTGGTGTCGGCGAGTTCGTACCGACGCCGTTACGTTAGGCGGTCTGACCGACGGGACAAACATCATTTTGGTCTCGGGTGGTCTGTCCAATCACCGAGAAAGACCGACTTTCATTTGGTTTAAATTTCTTATTTTGATCCACTAATAACCATTCAGTGCCGTACCACAAGGTAAAAACTGTACAGGTTCTAGCCATTGTGTACCAGAGTAAGACCAAGGAGTATACAGGATTCTCATAATTATTTTCCTCTACAGGTTGTTACCTTTCTATTGTTTTATTACAGAGAAGATCATGGGCGTAGGAAGCGAGGGGGGGGGGGAGCCTTCATTCCCCTTGTCAAAAATGTGGTGGGGTGGAAGTACCCTTCCGTCCCCTCAATGCAAGAACGAACGTTCCTTATTTGTTCCCTTTGAAAAAATGTCAAAAATTTGCAGTTATTTTCTTTAAAATTTGACCAATATGTTGCACCAAATTGCATCTAAGGACCCTCAAAATAATCTTCAAAAAATGAAAAGGGGGAGGGATACACCCCTCCCCCTTAGGACCCTCCCTAGGACGGCGGTCCAAAACCATGTTCATCCCCCTCCCAGGTGAGAATAAAATCCTACGCCAACGGCGAAAATCCTGTCAACTATAATTTTTGTTCCATGAAACCCTGCTTCAGCCGCTTCGGGTTTTGTTGGGCATGGTCTCTGGTGGTCTGACGAGAAAACTTCGATACTTTGCTTGGTTTGTTCGCCTTGAATTGTACGCGGAAAGGGGAAGGACAATGGGGGTTGGGGTTGGAAATTACCTTGAAATGTCTTCCAAAGAGCAGGGCTGCCAGAGCACCAGGACAATTTTTAAGATTTGAAAATAGAACCGTTATAGTAAGTCTTGACAAAGTAAGTTTTGCGGCGTAAGAATTTTTTACGTCATAATAATAGGCTCTCTGTGCCATATCATTATACAGTTTTGACAATGAGTTTGGTTGACACAGAGGCATTAAATGAAAGCCCGGGGACTATGGGGGCGGCGTCCCGTAGAAAAAATTTCCCTTCTAGATAGAAAATTGAAGAATTGAAGCTTGTCATTGCGTTACACATTTCAGCATATCTTGCCCTCTAAAACACATTTACTCCTTTCCCATCAGTGCTTTGTCTGCCTACGGGTCTGATTTAAAAGGAAAATGCAGCCCAAAAAATTGAAAATTGAACTAGTGTACCGTCCGTCATCCTAATTCAGGAATGGCTCCAATTAATCATGCGACAATGTTTGTTACTTATTTGTTAAATTCATGCAAAATAATTCCTTTTTACTTTTAGTATTCAATGTTTTAATGCAGAAACATCATAAAAGGTACTTGTGAGCTAAATGAAAGGAGATTTGCAAGATTTAGCAGATTTCTGAAAAGAAAGAGTTGAAGCAACTGCTTTCTCCCTTTAATGATGACACAATGAGCTTTCACAACGGAATGGGATTGTCGCAATAAAGCTTTTCGACGGTATGACGAGTTTTGACAACGGTATGATTTTAAATGACCTGGGTAGGCCTACTCTTGAAGGCATAACAATATGAACACACGGCACCCCGCACACATGTTGTAGAAGAAAAGTGCTACACAATTGTCGTGAGTAAGGGCCTAAGGCCCCGCTTGCTTCTTTTTTATTCTGCAGAGCAAATACTCAAAAACGACCAGTCAAATTCTTGGATATCAATCAAAAGTCCAAGCACTATTCGATATGGCGTAGCTAAGGAAGGCTTGCTGGCGGGCGTGCCCCCCCCCCCCACAAGTCTCCCAACCCTCCGAAGCACCCACTGTAAAATCCAAGAGTGGAAAAATGTATATAAGCATAGGATGATTAGACATTTGAAGCCCCCATGACATGGTGAATCCCCCTCAGAGCCCCCCCCCCCCCCAAACACACACACATTTTTGAAAACACAAAATTTGAAATACAAACATTACAGTCAAAGAATAGAATTTTAAGTTGTCCAAGAATGCATGACAGTGAAAAATATTTGTTGGTTTATTCTAGGGCTACTTGTGACATGCCTTTGTCAAAGCAGAGGTAATGGTCATGTCGGATACATTTGGCTATCTTAAAACTCAAAGGATGTGCACTAAACATATCAGAAGAATCACATTTCAACCATTGAAATAATAGCATCAATCATAATTACAAGTCATTTTTTGTGACGAAGGGGATTTAGCTTGTGGGTTACTATGGTGATAGAAGAGTTTGTAACAAGTTCTAATTTCAAAATGGAATTTCTTCCTCTATCTGGACGGCTCTTTTTTGCATATTCTTGCCAAACCTTTGACAAATACTCAGAGATTCACTGTAAAAAATGATTAACACTTTTTTGTAACAGATAATAAACACGTCTTGGCGTTTATGTAACCGAAAAAACAATAAAATATGTAAGCAAATTAAACGTCTAAAACACCAACTTTAGCACACATTGACGCCACTTTAACGCCATCTCGTAAACATCTCGTTTATGCGTTTATTTCATGATTACTGTAAAGACCGAGTTGTTTTTAATAAAAAAATTAACATATATATATATATATATATATATATAATATAAAAGTGTTTGCGGAGTTCACTTTAATTGACGTCATTATCTTTATCATGTGTTAATATTCGTTCAGTCATTTACTGTGCTTATCCATTTTGTTGTTCGTTTTCTAATTATTAAACGCCATAATGTGTTCAAAAAATGAAGACGTCTCTTTTTACAGTGTTATAACCTAACATATACGACATTCTCAGTTTCCATTCCAAAGGAATTGACAGACTCCTTGTCACACGTGCGACAAGTAGTTCGGGATTAGTGGCAAAAATGGCATTTTCTCGGACACGGACAGACTGCTTGCCACACATGCCACAAGACTTAGTTGAGATGCACGGACAGACTACTTGTTGAAAGTATGGTGGTTAGTTCCTGTAGAGACAAGTATAGTCGGGGATTATTGGCAACAATGGCATTCTCTCGGGTATTCTCGGCTTCTATCCCAACGGAAGCAGATATATTTCATGAAAATGATGAAGAAACAGAATTTATCCAATCTGGAATTACAACTTATTTTGTACGAACTATGGAACACGCACGATGTTCTACAGGAAGTAATCACTAAACAAATATGAAAAACGAGTGCGCGCCAAGCGCCCCGAAGGAAACAGAATGTTATTGTAGTCTATTGTCTATCTTTATTGTTGAATGCAATGTTATCCATTTTGTTGACGACTCTCCTACTTTCCCCAGCCATCGCCTTTTCTTTCTTTTATGTTTCATTTTTGTCGATGGTCTCGGACAAGGGCCTCCCCGAGTTTTTCATTACGGTGAAAAATAAGATAAAATACAGATTAAAGCATAATTTTGTAGGGACAACGAAAGGTTGAGGGTGATTGTGTATAATACCTCTAAAATAAATGAAATGTTATGGTGGTTAGTTCCTGTAGAGACAAGACCATGGGCGTTCGCAGTTAAAAAAGTGTCAGGGAAGCAAGCTTTATTGGTGTCTGAATCTTCGAAAGGTGTGGCCGCCAAAGCCTTTAAGTGCAAGTGCCGAAGACTGGAAGCAGAAGACTGGGACGGTGAGTCTTCCCCGAGGAAGACTTTTGTAGCATTTGTGGGCATTCTGGACCATTTCTAGAGAAACTTCCCTGTCCCGAGGTATAATTTGAAATGCCAATGAGAGACCATTCTATCCGGCCCTCGAAGCAATTCATAAATGTTTATTCAGAATCACTTGAAAGGTAATTGATAATAATCTTTTAGCCCATGGTGCCTATTGTTGTTACTGCTTTTTACCACTTTCCGCATATTTTATGTAAAACTGCTGCGAAACACTACCAGTTTATTACTTAAAACCTTAGTATCCACAATGTAACATCCCCAAGGTCTTAAAGTGTACCTAAAGTCTGAAAATTCAAAAATATATATTACAGAGCATGAAAACTGAATTCCAATGGTCCAATTCCCATCTTTACAGGACTTTCTTAAGCTGAGATATAAAATGTTGAAGTTTATGCACTCGATTTAAAAAGGTAGATTGCGCAATAATTTGTGATGTCATTGTTGTACTACTCAAATTACAATCTTTGTATTTCTTTGTTTTTCTGAATGCCACCGCACCTTGTGCCAAAATGTGATTGCGTTCTTACTGCTTTGGGGTGTCTTGACTATATAAGCCCTCTCTGTACAGCATGTCATGCAAGAAAACAGGAAGCGGTCAAGGTCATATAAACATTTTTAATTTTAAAAGAAAACAAAGCATTTAATGTGAGTTGTACAACAAGAATGTCAAAAATTATTGCGCAATGAACTGTTTGGATTTAAGTGAATAAATTTTAACATTTAATATCTCAGCATTGGAATAAGCTATGACAATGGGAGTTGGACCAATAAGATTAATTTTGTAACCTCTAAAATATATATTTTTGAATTTTCAGACTTTAGGTCCACTTTAAGGCACAAACCAGGTACAGAATCCTTGTGCATTTGGTATTATCGGAAGTTTTGAGTGGAAGGCTACATAGCAATGGACAGAAGTGCACTAACAGATGTGTAGGCCTATCTATTACACTGAGCACTTAACTCGGTGGGCACTGCATTTATTCTGGTAGATTGCGGGGGGGGGGGGTACGAACTGTCACTCCGAAGAGTTAATTTAATGTTAAAAAGTGAAATAAGTTGGTTTCAAGATATGCTCTTTTTCGGCGCACTTCGCACGCACTTCGTATGTTCTCATTCGTTTTTACTACGAAGTCTAAAGATCATATTGTGATACTTCTGGTCTGCGTAGCCCTTGGGATTCAATGTCATTTAAAGGCAGTGGATGAACATTCTATTGCCTCAAAATTTGTACAAAATCCACAACTCCTAAGTGCTTCGGCCCATCAGGGCCTGTTAAGGGCCCCTTGGTCTGCGCCCCATGAAGAAACTTGTAGCGCCTTCACCTCTGCGGCCCTCGAGCGGCTTATGACTATACAAACGGCCCGCCAGAGGAAAAAGTTCCCCACCCCTGGCTTAGTACTATGCAAGTTTATGTAAATGACGTAGTCCCTTATATACTTCGAGGCTTCGTTTTTCTAATAGTTGTCCTTATTTTTATTACATAAGCCTTAATACGCTTCTTTGTATCGTCCTTTCAGTAAAAGCGAACCCTGACGCCATTTCTGTTCTATACTCTTCTATTCTGGCATCTCTCTCGTGGGTTCATTATAAACCGATGAAATTTACAAAAGGTTAATGAGCGAGAGCAAACGTTGAAGTAACCCTTGGAATTATACAAACAATTATATGAAAGGGAAATTTCAGTTTGCTAATCCTCCCAAGGGAGGAAAGCTTGACCATAAGCACATGCTGAGTAAGTGGACACAGATTATGGCTAACTACAAGTATTATCTTCTATTCCTTTGTTTTTTACTTCCTTTAAGCATTGTCTGAGGTTTTAATGAGGGAGGTGACAGTTTTCTTTTGAAATCGTTGTCTGCATAGCCTACTTTTTCTTCTTCATAACTAAAATTGTCCAAATTATGCTTTCTTCAGTTCCCTTGGGCTCGAAGCGTAAAAGCCAATTAGTCCAGAAGAGGACTAATTTGCTCCCAATTTGGATTTGGCCAAATTGACTGAGCTTTGACGGACAAATGGCAGGAATTGTAACTTCCACTTTAGTTATCAACGTTGTATTCCTTTAAGTAAATACATATAAAACATACCTAACATAACCGGGCATTATAGGCATGCAGGTTGTCCCTCTTTACAATAGAATCAATTTGCGCGTGTTAAGCTGCAATGACAATTGCAAGATATTTTGTTGATTGAATAGATACCGGCCATTACTTAAAAATTGTAAATGAGACCATTTCACGCTAAAAGCTCAGTTTTGTGTACTTGACCCTATCATGTTGAAGAAACAAGATATTTTTGTGGCTAGTCTCCTTAAACGGATTGTAAGAACGCAAATATCATACCCTACATGAACTCAAGAAAAACACATTTTCTATACTATCCTAATTGAGCCATCTTTCAAAGGTTCATTGTAAACCACGTTTGAAATTAACAATAGAAAAATGAACGAGTGCAAAGGATGAAGTACGTCTTAGAAATCAATTAACAATTGCACAAAAGGTAAGTTTCCACCCAGCACTTTGTTAACTCTCCCTAGAGAGAAAAACTGGACAACAGACAATTGCTAATTTAATGGACACCGATTATGGCTTATTACGAGTCAGGAAGAATTTGCTTTCCGGTGACTTATGGATTTCTCGCTCCAGCTTTTCAGAAAGACTCATGCATCAATGACAATTATTTTAAGCGCAACAATATTAAGCCTGGGTTGATGGCATACGGTAGTTCACTACAGATGAATGTTTGCATTTTCTACTGAATTATCCAATTTTTGGTCACACGCGATATGACAGCATACAACAGATCACCGGCTTTGGCCGAAACGAAGATAAAACTGACGCATCTGAGTTTTGTTTTGATTCAAAACACACGCTAATGTTATTACGCGTCGGTATATTCTTGATCCCATACATGCATCAGTTTTTCTTTTCGCATGAAGATGTGTAAAAGGTAACCTAGCACTAATGCAAATAACTTTTTTACCCTTGAAATTCCAGGCGAGACAAGCAGATTAAGTATATTTGGGAGCTGTGGAAAGGGAAAAGGCTGATAATGCTATGACTATACCACAAGCAGTGTTAAGAAATTAAACAGTTTTCCAAAGACTTTTCTGTACTGACAGTGAAAACATGTTTTAAAGGTCTGTGGACGCGTAAATGTGATACCTGTCTATTTAATAAAAAAAAAAAAAACATTAAAAACGTTAAAAAATATCCGCAATTCCCATCAAAAATCATCAAAAATTGCCCGAATGAGACTTTGCTACTGACTTTCTTGCAATGTCAATGTGACTACTTATTCTATTTAGAAAATTAGGTTCAATAAATACCTTTTCTCAGGTCTGTTTATTAATCATCACGACAAGCTCTTCGTGTTGGCTTAACAGCTGTCACTCCTGACCAGCGTTCAATAAAATATATGGGGGCGACAGATGACTAGCTCAAGCAGCTCAGCCGAAATCGCGCATCGTATACCAGCAGTTCACGTCCCATGTCATGTACCGGTATACGAAGCCTAGCCTTTAGCCCAATGGGGCCATTTGTTTAACACTTTGGGTAACTATTCCCCCAACAAGTAAGAATATGAAATTAAACCCGTACTTTGTATATACTTTTACCTGCATACATTTTGGAGCACGAAATGATTGCGTACTCTCTTCTAGAGGGCTACTTTATGTACCTGTAGCATACTAAGGGGTGAAAACAGTCTAATTTTTCACTCAGACTCTGACAATTCGCTGTCGCAGTCTTAACGCCACACAGACGTCACCGGCTCATTGCTGCAGCCGCTGACTCAAGTATAGAAAAAGTCTCTCTGCTACCCTACCGAACACTCAACCAGTTCATTACTGTCTACAACATGACAAAGTCATTTACGATGCCAAAAAGGCCGTGCATGTTCATTACTGTAGTGCGCGTGCGCGCTACAAACTTGGCGTTGCACGACAGGCTAGGGGTACCATGGGCGGCTCTAAGAAATTTTGTTTGGGGGGGCAAACTCAAGTCCGTATTCAGAAATATTAATGGTCAGCTCCGGATATTACAATAGCCTCAATAGGAGTATGCATAAGCTAGGGCCCCAAGTTGATTTTGGGGGAGGGGGACTGTAACGATCTGCCCGAAAAATAGAAAAAAAATCCGTTCAAAATGATAATGTACATATCATATAGGCATGTATCCGTTATCACACCGCATGCCAATTACATACAGTAATTTGCCATGTTACTACCTATTCCATATTGGTTATAATTCTGGGGGAAGTCGTTACAATAATGATGATGATAATAATCAGTGGTGTAGCCAAGACTTCTCTCATGGGGGTGGGGCAAGCACTATGTTGTGTGAGCGCCGGTCTGGGGAGGAGTCTAAGGGGAGGGGTGTCCCTCTCCCCTTTGAAAAGTTTTTGAAAAATTAGGTGTCCATACATGCAATCTGGTGCCACATATGCTATCTTTGAAGTAAAATTTGTGTTACAAAAATTTACCGTACGTATTTTAGGTACTAAAAGAAAAAAAGGCATCACCCCCTACGCTTTGAAAATTTTTGAAAAATTAGGTGTCCTTACATGCAATCTGGTGCCACATATGCTACCTTTGAAGTAAAATTTTGTGCTTTATTTTAGGTACTAAAAATATCGGCGTCAGTGACGAGGGCATGGCCTAATGGCTCCTCAAATACACCACTGATAATCATAATATATAAGTTTAACCATTAAAAAACACACCGGTGAATTAATACCGAATATATAGGTGCTGGTGCAATTCAAATCAGAACTGTATTTTAATTACCAAGGAAGTTTTTGATGTATCGATTTTCGTTAAGCTACATTATTGCATTATTTTTCTTTCAGTAGGTGCCCGAAAAATTCTCAGAATATTGCCCAGATTTTAACAAAAACATTTTCTTGGGGGAGCTGCAGCCCCCAGCCCACCGCCTCCTACGCCTATGGGAGTATGGTTATTATTATGTATTACAGCGATGCCCCATGTAGTTTTCAAAAGCTCTTCACAAACCATTTCAGGCAGTCAGTCATTAGCTGACTATTTTAAAAATAAGTACAACCATATCAACCGATCGCTACTCCATAGGGGTGGAGTAAGAGGCAGGTGAAATGGGCAAGACGGCTTGATCCATTTGTATAAAATGAGCCCCACCTTTAAATATTTTATTGTTTCTTTCATTGTGTCACAATATGTTTCAGCTTTGCCAACGAGCCATAAAATGTTGGTTTTGTGGATTGTTTTCTTAAACTAACGAAATTTCGAGCATGAAGACACTTGAAAACGATGAAATGATAGCACTAGTATTTTGGATCTCAGTACCGTTCCGAAACGAATTTTTTTAAAGGGGGAGGGGGATTCCCCTAACTCAGAACGACGTCTCACCCTATATACTAGGCCACTAGTCAAAAGTCTCATCACACTGAGCTTAAATTGACTGTTTGGTGTGTTTATTTTAAATCAATTGAAACGGTATACTTTAGCACAGAGGTGGAGAACTTGCTTGTAACAGGCTATTTGACAGTAATAAGACCGCCCGTGGGCCAACGGCGCTGTCAAGTTTGACAAGGGAAGGGAAACCTCTCCTTCAATGGGAAACACAATACTTTTAGACTACATGCCCGTTACAACTTTTTGTCCACAGATACCTATGCTAATCTGGCCAGGTGACACCCTGGCAAAACTGCTTTTAGTCGTGGATAATATTCAACACGGCTAATGAGTTGTGTATCTAATGACCCCGAAAGCTCTGAAGTGTCTGCAAAACTATGGACATTTAACTTCAGCATTACCGTTACACTCTGTAAATGACATTATGATGCCTAAGCTAATCAGATTACAAATATCACAGCGTGATCATTTGTTTTGATTACCTTAGCTCGCACTAACGGCAGGTCCATTTGTGATGTCTGAAGTATATATAGTAGCAAACAAGCAACTGAGAAAACGCGCGCGAAGCGCGCCGAAAAAAATGTCGTTTTGAAAGCATCTTATTAATGTTTAACCTTCGCATTACATTGGAAAGCTATTCATTTCTTTAATTTTAAGCCCACTCAAGGAAAAGGGAGGGCCTAACCCATCTCGAATTACATGCTTTTTTTATTTATTATTTTATTTTTGAAAATTGAAGACCATGCTTTGAAAACTTTTGGGGGGCAAGTGCCCCCCCCGTGCCCCTATGGCGAGCCGCTAATGAGGGGTACCTACATGACTGAACGTTGAAACTGGAAGTTTCACACGGTTTCGGTCCGTTTTTACTATCGGTACTATCAATGTGCAGGCAGCTAATGTTAAGCTTGTCCATGATTTTTTACCGCTTTCAATTGCACACATTCTAAATTAGTCCCGACAAAGCTTGGACTCGTTAATAAACAGAAACAGCTTATAAAGTAGAGTGAAATGTTACTGATTGATGAAATGCCGAGTCTTCATTTCAGAAAAAATTCAGTTAAATTTGCGCTTGCTTTCTCATTAACACAACTTGCTTACATAAATTGAAATTCGCAAACGAAGTAATCAGCGGATGAATTTATCGTAAAGTTTAATGTGATGGGAGCTGGATATGTACGGGCGGCGTCACCTTCACTGTTAAAACACTGTTTAATTTTTTTAAACAACCACATATTAACCAGTGAATCGCTCAATGTTGTTTAAATTTCAAACAAGGTTGTTTGAAATTTAAACAATGTTGTTCAAATTTCAAACAAGGTTGTTTGAAATTTAAACAACATTGAGCGATTCACTGGTTAATATGTGGTTGTTTAAAAATTTTAAACAGTGTTTTAACAGTGTTCAATG
Source organism: Holothuria leucospilota (assembly GCA_029531755.1). Lineage (NCBI taxonomy): Eukaryota > Metazoa > Echinodermata > Holothuroidea > Aspidochirotida > Holothuriidae > Holothuria > Holothuria leucospilota. The sequence continues at coordinate 15,312,961 of CM055976.1, forward strand.
TGCACAGTATATGGTATACTGTATATGTCACCTTCAATGTGCCACAGTAGAGGGCACAGCCGAAATTCCTCTCAATAGTAGTGATACAGGTATAGGACGAAAACCCCAAAATTCAAGATATTTACTTCAAATCGGAATCAAATCAGAAATCCTTACAATGTGTTCTACCTTTTCACAAAACTAGCAAGATTATACAAAAACATCACAAAATAACACTACCTAGCTTGAAAATAAGATGATTTTCTGCAACGTCTGAGCCGCTCGGAAGCACAGGCGTTCCGAGCATACTATAATATATATATATATATATATATATATATATATATATATATATATATATATATATATATATATATATATATATATATATATATATATATATATATATAATAACAAGGTGCGTCACCGCTTTCAGGGGGTGACTCAAAGCTTGGCCTATTTTTACATTATAACATTCTCTGAGAAACTAACTGATTTCTTTCAATCACGTCGTTCGATGGGTAAGAACATCTAACATCTCTTCGGAGGACACAACTTGGGCCATAAAATCACTCCTAGTCAGAATTATTCGTAAAAAATGTTACGTCGGGAGCCGCAGGGCAGGCCAAATTCACAGAGCAGATAACGAACGATTGTAGCCTGCATGGCCACCTATGCAGTCTCGAAAGCGAAAACACGCGGTGCAAAGTAAAGCGAAGCAAAAGATCGTACAGTCGCTGTGCGGATAGATACGGGTAGCGCCTCATTCGACAAATCCTATGTAACGTACGTTGTCATTTGCTAATAGTTAAGCACACCTTTAGTGTGCAATCTTTCCGTTTTATCTTTCGGAATACCATTTATACCGTACAGAAGTGGTAAAAACGAAAAAGCATGTGTATCTTCTGCATGCTGGCCCAATAGATCAAGTTTTACTAATTCAGCTTCAACTTTTTGCAATTTAAAAAGTTCGAACGGTTGACTCAACTATTAGCCAATCACAACGCATGTTACATAGGATTTGTCGAATGGGGAGCTACCCGTATCCACAGGCGTTGGAAACATTACGTACATATATACTGTATATATATACTACACACTAGTATACGTACGTAATGTTTCGAACGCCTGTGCCCGTATCTATCCGCACAGCGACTGTACGATCTTCTGCTTCGCTTTACTTTGCACCGCGTGTTTTCGCTTTCGAGACTGCATAGACAGGCTACAATCGTTCGTTATCTGCTCTGTGAATTTGGCCTACCCTGCGGCTCCCGACGTAACATTTTTTACGAATAATTCTGACTAGGAGTGATTTTATGGCCAAGTTGTGTCCTCCGAAGAGATGTTAGATGTTCTTACCCATCGAACGACGTGATTGAAAGAAATCAGTGAGTTTCGCAGAGAATGTTATAATGTAAAAATAGGCCAAGCTTTGAGTCACCCCCTGAAAGGTGACGTACCTTGTTATTATATATATATATATATATATATATATATATATATATATATAGATATAGATATATGGAGTATATAATGCTCGGAACGCCTGTGCTCGGAAGTTCGTTAGAAAAACACGATTGCGCAATAAAATCACCTTGTTAGCCTTGTGCCAGTCGTTTCTTATGTCTTGAATGTACTATGTATGCAAAGATTTTTGCAACTGAACCTTTCTGAAGGTGGTGAAAAATATTTGATTAAATAAACGCCGTATCAAACACACATTAAGTCTGGCCTACTCCAAACTGCAAGGACTTGTCTAACATGCACCACAATTCTGCGTATTTGCAAGCAAATGCAGTTCTAGTTACAAGAGTTTATTCATCCCGAAAACATTTTAAGGAACCTCCGAGTATCTCTTTTCACAAACGGTGACTGAACTTTGATTGACATAAATTCAAACAATAGCTTCACTCTGATTGGTCAATGATAACTTGTGCAGATCAAAGAAATTTTACGTAGTTTAGTCCACTGCATAACAGACAGCTCATACACAGAACATGGCTATGCGAATATAAACTCCTTACAGGATACGAAAACTATGTTCGGAAGGTGCGATATAGAGATTTTTGCTTTAATTGGAGGGGGGGGGGGGGGCTAAGACTAACTTGGGAGAATTTAAACTGTATGGGACTAGATAGTTGTCCTAAAGCTAACGTGTTGGAAGCTGGTGGCGTCGTTCTTACTACACCTGAAAAACTTTGGCTCAACTATTTCCATTCATGTCGAATGTCTGTCACGTGTTGACATTATGTTAAAATAGCTGCCGTTTCGTATTTTCCCATCGATTTTGCTGCAATATGGTCAATGTTTAGAGTTAAGTTCTAATGATGAAATCATAATTTACGTGATAATTTTGATCATTTGAGTTCACCAGAAGACATTATCTGCAATCATAAAAAGGTGAACCTCCTCAGAGCCTTTGAACTAAATTGGCTGAGTTATTGTAGATTGCTACTAGTATCAATATAGTACTGAACCAGAGTTATTCTAAACTATTTTTGTCATCATGTGAGGGCCCAAGGCGCTGGCCTTCATACACATTGCAGGGGTGGCGCCAGCAAGGGGAAGGGGCCATGGGAAGGGGCCATGGGAAGGCTGGCCCCCAGTCGGGGAAATTTTTAAATTTCGTGGAGAGCTTACTAATCCGTACATGATATAATATGTAATCCCAACGACCTTCAGTTGCCACGACGACCTGCTTGATTTTGCTCATAGAAAGGGCACATTCTTCAAAGAAGACCCCAAATTTTCCACTTTTCCTTGGAAAAAACCCAAATTTTTAACTTTTCTTCAATAACACCCCAAAATTTTCAATTTTTTTGCAAAAAGGTCAAAATTTTTAGGCCTTCGTGTGACGAGAATTTTACGTCCTTTTCGCAACTCATCGCCTTTGTCGGGGCATGAGGTTGCTTCCCCCGTCGGGGAGCTTGGTCCCCTGTCGGGCAAATCCTGGCGCCACCCCTGACAAGTTGTAGGTCACGAAGTTTGGTGATCATGGGAAGACGTATCGTCGTGTACCGTGAGTCTAATTCAGTGTATGTACGTTAAATCCATAGGCGTACGGGGGTCAATATTTCTGGGGGGGGGTCAAGGATAATTTTTGCCCGAATTTAAAATTTTGGACCAGGTTGCCGGAATTTTGATACGGCTGTGCGGGTTGCAAAAAGGTATAATTTATTTTCTTGGCTGTCTCATTTGCCCGAATGGATCCACTATTTTTGCCCGAATTGAGAGGGCATATGCCACCTGCCCCTCCCCCCCCCCCGCCTCGTACGCTTATGGTTAAATCTGCCAGCCAGGCAGCTGCTATGGGGGAAGAAGACGTGCCAGGACCTTGTGCTTCCTGTTTGTTGATTGTGCAAAGGGACATTTAAAAGTCGTGTGGATTCTTCCGGGACTAGATCAACGACTTCAAGGGACTGTTGCATCACTTCAAACATATTCAGTCATCTCCGGATATCTCTTTTGAGACTGCACTTCGACTTACATGAAGTCAAAAGATAGCGTCACTGTGATTGGTCTATGATTAATTGTGCAGATCAGTTGTGTACCCAGTGCCCATAGCCGACAGCTTATATACATTAGTGATTGCATATGACCTTGAGCAAATTTAAGTCAGTACAGGCCCACTGTACCTCCATCTTGGATGTGCTCTAGACAAGTGTCTTTTATCAAATTTAAATAGGCATAGGAAGCGGGGGGGGGGGGCTGGGGGCTGAAGTATGCTTCCATCCCCCTTCCCCAAGATCCAAGGGCAAAAACTCCTTATTTGTCTCTTCTGTAATAAATGTCAAAAATTTGCAGTAATTTGTCCAAATGTTGCACCAAATTGCATCTGAGGACCCTCAAATACCCCAAAATTTTCTGTCAGTCAAAATATTGTGAAAACACAAAAAAAAGCTTGGTGAATTTTGTGTTTTTGCTGGACAGTAAGTATTAAATGTACAGTGCGATTAAATATTCAACACAGCCTGCCCCTCAATATACATAATAATTGATCTGCAAACAATGTGGTGTTTAGAACAATAAGAAATCCATTTTCATTTAGATTGAAGACATTTTTACACTTTGAGGGTGGTAACTCCATCATCTGATAAAGTGAAGGCAGAGACAAAAGATGTCATAGCTTGGAAAGTACATTGCAGCCTTTCTATTAATTCCATTCACCTTTAAAATCCCTTAATATAAATCACTCCTTTTTTACAAAATTTAAAATATTTGAGAGTACAGAGTAGCACTTATAAGCTCCTTTTATAGCGCTCTATTTCAGTATTCGTTAACACCAACAGTTCCTTTCAGTCGTTTGCAACTTTTCTTATATACAGTTTGTTATTATTTATGTACTCGTATTCGTACTCATGGCTTTGTAATTTTGTATACTCGTACTCAGCTTTGTACTCGCACTCATAACCGCACTGGAAACCTTTTACTCGTACTCGAGAATTTGTACTCTCACTAAAAGTAAGGTTTTTTGACAATAAATGTTACAGTTCTGATTTTTTTTCTGCATCCTTAATTTACAAGTTTCAAGATTATAAATACGAAGAAGTACAACAGATGTTCAATTAGCCTGCCTGTATGACATCACAGATTTCCCATAATGCAATGCACTGCTTTGAAGTGAATGTTTTCTTTGAAAATCGATAACTTTTTAACGTAATATGCTATTGAGATGCAACTTGCACCAATAAAGAGAGAAAAGGTTTCCTGATTTTATGAACCGAGTATCTCTTTATGACATTGAGGGGACACATACAGCAAGACTCAACACTGTAAACACAAATTAGTCAAAACGGTGTCTGAATCAACTAATCACGTTGGTCAATAACATTTGACTAATTTTTGACCAATTGACATAGTTTCTGACCCATTTTTAGCCTCGTTGACTAATTTTGAGTAACAATTGTTAGTCCATCATCGTGAAATTAGTCAGATATCATCAGAAACTAGTCAAATATCGTGACTAACGTGGTTAGTCGATTCAGACACTGTTTTGACTAATTTGTGTTTGCAGTGAACCAAAATATTTCAAAAGTTAATCAGACTTACGATCTCCATTTTGACAAGATAAAGGGAATACTCAGGGAGACTGGAAAGTCTGGACGTAGTTTTCACATGGAGCTACTACCTGGTCCAAGAATTAGCTCCATGTAGTGGCGTAGCGACGGGGGGGGGGGGCATGAGGGGGGCACGTGCCCCACGACAAAGCCGTTCCATCCCAGGTGCTCCCCTACGGAAAATTCTGGAATGTACAATTTTACATATATTAGTCCTATAGAGAGGGAGAGAATTAAGAAATTGTTCTCTCCCAGGAAAGGTTCGTGACTCCCCAGTACCCCCCCCCCTCAAAAAATCCTGGCTCCGCCACTGGCTCCATGGTTTTCAGTACAACACTGATATGTTTATTGTCCTAACATGGAATAATGGAATAATGAATAATCGATACACGTGCAATTCACTACGATAAAGGTGCGCTTGGACGGAGCGTTGCAGAAAAAACTTCTTGAGTCACGTCTTAAAATAACGCGTCTGCAAAAAAAAAAAAAAAAATGAACGAGTGAAACGAATGTGGGGGAGAAGTGTGAAGTAACTGCCAGGTAACTTCGTCTGTTACTTCGACTCACAAGATGGCTATATCGAAAACACGTGGGTCAACAAGTCTGGTAGCCTACGTAGCGCCTCTGTGGCTGCCGCCCCTTTTGTAGGCTGCCGCCCCTTTGTTTTTTCGCAGCGATGAGCTGAACGAAAAAACTTCGTCCGCTCCGCGGGGTACAAGTTTGGTTATTTCGATTTCTTTACAAATTGTTAAACAAAGAAGAGTATTCACGCTACACTTGTCTTTAAAAAGAGGCAATTTCATCATATAGCCTAAGGTCTCACATGCGTGTTGTAACTGACATCCTATTTGTCCATTGAACCAGCACGTGATTAAAGTTCGCTCTAGATATAAATAAATGGAGGGAGAGTACGGATATTATCTCTTTTGTCGAGGAAAGACTCGTAGTTTTTCTAGTAGCATTTTGCGTCCTTTGGAATTTGAGTGTGACGCAGCTCATGGTCATACATAGTACGTCACCCAGCGCGAGGGGACGTGTTCACTTTCACTTAGGTAAGTGAATGATCAAGGACAGCACGCCTCTGATCAGGGTTACCCTGACTAGCATGAGCTTACATGAACTTACTGATGTCTCTCAATATCCGGAGAAATAGCTGGCAATGTCCCTCTTTTGGAGTGAATTATCACGCTGGACGAGTGGGTATTTATTTTCCGCTCTAAAAAGTAGAAAAAAGTGAAATAGTCACTTTTCAGGAAGTGAGTTTAGCTCATGCATAAGAGAAACTTATTCATGGTACTGCTTAAATGTTTAACAGACTATTGAACTGACATTTTGTTGGACCACGGCATTGCATATCCGTAGAAATACTTCAATTTCTGTGTGCACTACCCTTTCTGAAGCCGTGCCCCTCTATTTTGTCCATATCCAATGTCTAAAGACAATGTCCTAATTTCAGCAACTGTACTGTTCCCAGGGAATATTTTGGCATTTATTTTCTTTTATTCTTTTCTCCATAGGAATACACATTCTTCGAGGAAAGCCAGAACCTCGTTTTCCCAACAAGTCGACATCACCAAGAACCTTTTCTATATTTTGTGTGCTTTTGTCATTTGTTTGTTTCCACAAATGGTCTGTTCTGTGCTCGGCTGTGTCAACGTCTTCACCAAAACTTTTGTGGTCGTAAACAGCATGGTGAATCCTATTATTTACGGAGTTAACCATCCTCAGTTTCGAAGAGCTTTTGCATCTATGGTCAGACCAGGGAGCTGCAACAGAAGCAATCGTCCAGGAGAAACTTTTGATCTCGAGGAATCCACCAAATCCTCTCCCGTTACTGGTCTATCTTCTACAAATTATGCTTTCGAGGAAAATTTCGTTTGACAACTTGAAAAGCCACTATCTTGTGGCATGACGGAAAAGAGCGAAAAAGTTATCTTTTCAATATTTTCAAATTTTATGGATAAAACTAGTAAAATTTGTATTAAAGTGTTTAAGAAACATTTTGTTTAATGCTATGTTTCCCACTCGTAGAAAATTGAGTTTACTTTATAATCTATATTAGATTTAAGCTTCACCCACAGTCTATTCTACGGAATTGTTTTCTTAGCAACCCCCCCCCCTTCCGACGAGGGAAAAACTTGTTTATCTTAGGATATCAACGAGGTGTTTCTTGGTAGGCCCATAAACTATACAATTTGCTACTCCTATTATTTCTACAAAAAAAGAGGAGATCATGCATTAATTTCAATAAATTAGAACTGTATTGTGTGCCGCGGTTTCAACCAAGTATTAGCTCTGTATATAGCCTGTACTGCAAGCTTAGACGGACTGGTCATATTGCGATTGCCGCCATGGCAGCTTGGTATTACGAGGGCTACTTTCAGCTGATCTTGATAGAGTTACGGACCTTTGATGGAGCCTCTCCCACAGGTCGGTCACCTATCCCCAGGGGCGGCGCCAGGGTATTTCGATGGGGGGGGGGGCAAAGCGTGAGATGAGTGATCGCCGTCCTGGGGGAGGGAAATTGGGAAATTTTTTGTTAATTTAAGGTTGCTTAGATGCAAAATGATGATGTCTTTCGTACATATTTTCAACTGATCATATATTGCTGGAAAGTTTATAATTTAGTTATTTTAATTTTTGTTTTGGGAAAGATGCTTTTCTGGGGAGAGGTGTCCCCTCCCCTTTGAGAAATTTTTTTTAATTTAAGATTGCTTAGATGCAAAATGGTGACATCTTTGGTATATTTTTTGAACTGATCATGTATGGAAGAAAGTGTTCATAATTTATTGAATTTTAATTTTTGCTTTGGGGAAGATGCTTTTCTGGGGAGGGGTGTCCCCTCCCTTTGAGAAATTTTTCTCAAAATGGTGATGTCTTTGGTATTTTTTGAGCTGACCATATATGGCTGAAAAGTGTTAATAATTTGTTGAATTTTAAGTTTTGGTTTAGTGAAAGAGGACAGTAGCCTTTGTTGTCTAATACAGGGGTCGGCAAACTAGGGGTCGCGACCCTTTTGAAGGTCGCGAAAATATTTCGGAGGGTCGCGAAAAGGATTCCGGAGCGAAAGCTAATTGCCAAATTTCTCATTAAAAATAAGCAATGGGAGTGATTCTAATCTAAGAACCAGTGCTCTGCTTTATTAACACTGCATTATAACCAAGTCAGATCAAATCCCTCTTACCGACCCGTCAATTTGAGGGCCACCAAGATTCCGGAGTAGAAAGTTGGGGCCACCAAGCAAAAAAGTTTGGGGACCCCTGGTATAAGAGAAGGGTATGCATGTAGTCAAAACACCTCCTGAAGCCACCCCCTTTTATGTGTGGGTATGTTTTCATTCAAAAATACATGCGTTGAGTCGACAGAAACACGAACTATTACGAATATTTTCGTTGCTTCATATATGCATTATACAAGGTATCTAAATGCTGGCAGACACCGGAATAGGGCCTCCTGGATTAGGTTAGGTGAGGTTTAATGTCCCAGTTTCCAACCAATTGGTTCAAGTCGAGACGACCACGGCCTTTTTTCCAGTTGCGGCTCACTGGCTTGTTTTCCCTACTCCATTGTTTATGCTGAGCACCAAGCACAAAGGCAGGGCCTCCTGGAAGCTCTGGACTAATTATATGGATCAATATATGCCTACCCCACCCTCCTCCTTTCTTCTTTCTCCTTCGCTTCCCCTTCTTCTCTTTCGTTTTCTCCTTTTCTCTTTTCCTGTTCTTTTCCTTCTCTCTTTCCCCTGTTCTTGCAAATGATAGGAGGCGGTTGCCCTCGCCCCATGTGGCATCGCCCTGTTTTTCTTTGCTCTTTTTCTGATTGACTCAAGATTTCTTCATACAGTAAAGATTGTGTTGTGTACGGTCATGCACCTACTATTTAAAATTCGTTTTCTATGGATTACTCAGTCGAGACAACACCACAATAAAACACAATAAGGCATAGGCGTAGGTAGCTTTCGAGACTGGGGGACTGAACCTTGTTTCGGATCGCTGTCCTGGGGAGGGGTGTCCCCTCCCCTTTGGAAAATTTTTGGGTATTTGAGGGTCCTCAGATGCAATTTCGTGCAACATTTTGGGCAAATTTTAAGGAAAATTACTGCATTGTTTTTACATTTTAACTGAAGAGACAAATAAGGGGTTTTTGGCCTTGGATATTGGGGGAAGAAGCATACTTCAGCCCCCAAAATTTTTGATTGGGGGATTTATCCCCCCGCCCCAGCCCCCCCCCCCGCTTCCTACGCGTATGCAATAAGGGAGACATATAATATTACTTCAAAGTTTAATTCATTTTATTAAATGTTTTTTATATTTTTATTGTCAAAATGTTCATTAAAGACAGACTGTCATCACCCCAAAGTATATTTTTAGTGTATGTATATCAAAATTCTCAGTTGGTGACTGCTGTTTGATTGACATCAAAGTTTGAAAATTTGAAAGATGCAGAGTAGCTCACATTCCACACAAGGCAGAGAGAGTACTTTTATTACATTTTATAGCCTTGTGTGCTCACCAGGACATGGCCTTAAGCAATAAAACAGGTTTATTCCTGCACAAGGAAGAGCCTCATACAGTTATGGGAGGAGCTAGAAGATGCATAGTTGGGAGAATTGGAACTGTCTGGGATCATGAAAATTCCCCTTTAAGTGATTGACTCATGATACCCCCAATATATATGTTCACGTTCTTAACTGTAAATGGTCACATGCTGGGAATGGAGAGACAGTGAATGTTTGAGATTGCCAAACATTACATAATCCGGACAGGGGGGAATACCCATAGACGAAAGGTTCACTTGGTCGAAGGTTCACTAAAGACCGAAGATTCCCCCGGCGAAAATATATTCCTAGTTACGGGTAGGGTTGGGGTTTTGGTTAGACAGATATTCATGGTCAGGGGTATCCCCTGAAACATAAATTAGCTGTCTGTATTTTTTGGTGTAACTTGCAATGATACGCACCTTTTCTCCAAGAGAGGGAGAACTTTTTGCTCTGTGACACCATATGTGTAAGGTCTCACAATTACTTGGCGTTAGGGTATACTACTGTATTGTTTTAGCTTTACTCTCGGTTTCTATGCTCTTTTTCTTTGCACGTTTTGTATAATGGCCTTAGTGTTTATGTAATACTTAACCTGCATTCACGTAAACAATGGAGAAAACAGAAAACGTTATCCGTGCGGGGATTGCAAATTTCAGGTATTTTGTAACGAACAATTTAACTAATATTGTGATAGATGGGTGACATACTGTAACACCTCACCCCACCCCCTACAAAATTATGTGTCTTAATACGTTTTTAGAAGATTTTATTTTGGGGGTTGAAAAACCATAGGGGGGGAAATGCCTGCCCTGTCCCCCCCCCCTGTGGCGCCGCGCCTGCCTATCCCTGCGAGCCCGATCGAGTCACACGGAACGTTCATATACCTAGTTCGCACCTGGTTGTAAGGTCACAAATCGGTTGACGTGGATAACTGGCATGACTGCTGTGGAAAATAAAGAAGGTATTAGCGACCTTAGCTGCTACGTAACATGCAGACTGTACGACATATTCCTTCGTCATTTGAGAAGCCTTAAGGGGGGGGGGGCGCAAACTTAGTGCGCTCCGCGGGGTATCATCATGGCGGTTCTCTTGGGTTCCGCCTTGCGAGGTTGTGTCATCTTTCGCAGCAATGAGCTGCATATATAGCCGGTGTATTTAACTATATTCAGACATCAGTTTACACCATCATATTGTGGAAGGAGAAATGAGCCTGTGGTGCGGATTGCCAAAATAGTATAGGGGAGGGGATGGAGGAGACGAGAAAGTGGGAAGTTTTTGAAGATCTACCGGGGTGGCAGTATGAGAACGTGTGCATGCCCTACTTATATCGCTGTAAGCATGGAATCCTATTAGCTCAGTGTTGCTAGCTCCTTATTACCTGCTTCAAGCTCCTAATTGCTTTAGGAATATTCTGTTTTGATGGAAGGCTATAGAAATACGACTGCAATAGCGTAGCTAGAGTTTGTGCAGCCGGGGGAGGGCCGATGCGCACTAAGAAGAATTTTTTATGACTGGCTAACGCTAGCCTTAATCCCTAACTAATTCCTGACCGTAACAAAGGATACAATCGATACAATAGAATCAGCCAATCAGAAAATACCTTCTTAGACAGTGCGCACCAGATGCCGGGGGATCCTTACGTTTGTAGCCCAGTGCAGGGAAAATATGAAAAAAAAGTTAAAATAACATTCGTACTCTTATTACCAGTGGCGTAGCTAGATATTTTTTGTGGGGGGGGGGGCAAAAGCAAAAATTTCCGACAGATTATCTTGATAGTTGTACGATTCGAAATTCTGGAGACCTTTTTTTTTTTTTTCTTCTTTTTTTTTTTTTTGCTTTCCGGGCCCCTTTAAGACCAACTTTTAATTTTTACGTTGACATATCGATGTGTAATTCTACTTAAAAACATAAGAAGTGTTGTAAGTGTTTCAAATGAGTTGTTTTTATTTATTTCCGACAGAGGCCTTCGGAAGCTTTGTGGGGGCCACCGCCCCCTCCCCCCCCTAGCTACGCCACTGCTTATTACAGTACGCCAAAAGTGACTCCGAAATGTGCCTGCCGGTGGACTCTCCTTATTCACACTAGTAATTACGACTCTTTTGCCACTACTACAAGCCGACCCCACCCTGAATGAAAATGCCCTCCCTGGCATATAGATGGGACCTGCAGAATGATGAATTAATTGTGTATGTTATGGTCGCATGTTGAGAGTACACATACTTGTAGCGACAGTATTTCTCGGGTGGTTGCAGGATCTGCGTGGGTTCCGTATAGACTACTTTTTGCAAAGAATATAACCATACAATAATACATTGAAAAGTAATCAACTGCCCGTCTTGAACTTGTAAATAAATGATACAATAGTGCTGTTGTCCTTTATTCAAGACGTCTTCAGCGTGACCAAAACACCGTAAAGAAGTGAATTGCACGTCTAAAACTCTTTCAAACGTGCAGTTCACTCCTTTTTGGTGTATTATTCTGCCTGGTCAGTCAGCTGGAGGTAAACGTCTAATGAGTCTTCTTATCTAAACAACTACAGGGGAGGACGGTTGTCAAGGTGACACTCCGTTTTTTCCAGGACAAATAGCGAAATGATATCTAGGCTATAGTGTATGAGACTTGTCTCAGTCCCCTTTCACCCAGCCTAATCATTTCTTTTGTGCCAGGACAGACCAATATTTGAATGAGACACCTCACACCATATACAAAATTTATATTCTTTGCGAACAATATGACAAACTAATCGATCATCAAAGATTCTTCTTGGAGAAAGTGTGCGTGATTGTTTTTTATTATTAAAACGGCTGTATTACATTATTTAATTTACAGTTGTCCTTGTCTTCGTCGAATGTGGTTTATTGACCTCCCCTAAGAGTAATTGTAATAAAATCAAATCAATCACAGTGAATATTACATCATGTTTATTTTACTCCGAAACAGAAAAGGATCTACGTTATAAAAACTTGCTAAATTTGAATGACTGAACATTCATTGCCAGACATGTTTTCGCTAGGGAATATTAAACGGACGTGGGTTCGACACATGACTTTTCTGTCGCCAGTAATAATGCATGTATCAGACAGAGCAGCGCTTTATCAGTTCACAGTGGTATTACAGCCTGCAGGCTCTGTATTTGTCTACCTAACATGCTACTTTCTGGATCAGTTCTATCCTTGATTTGGGGAGCTTACAAACTGATTTATACTTCCAACGTTTTCACGCTCTATAAAGCTACAACAAGCATATATGGTTATCATGGGCGTCCGCAGAAAAAAATTCAAGGGGGGGGGGGGCAAAATTTTTTAGGCGGGCCAACTTTTTTCATTGGAAATATTTTACTCCCAGAAAAGAGGAAAAAAGGCCGTGGTCGTCTCGACTTGAACCAATTGGTTGGAAACTGGGACGTTAAACTTCATCTAACCTAACCTAACCCAGAAAAGAGTTTAGATGCTACTTTTCACACAGTGTTGACAAAGGCGTAGCCAGGAATTTGTCAAGGGGGGGGGGGCGAAGCCCATAGACAGACTCTCAGTGCTCCGCGCCACCATGGGTTGGCGCGGAGCGCAAGAAAATTTTGGCCCAAAATGCTTCCCAGATCGCTGGAAATGGCACTTCTAAGGCCTATTTACCGCATATAAAAATGGGAAACATAAGAATATCGTAAATATAAACTTTAAAAAATACCAAAAATATGCTCGGGGGGGGGGGGGGCTGCTGGGGCCTGAGTGTTGATATTTTTATTCATTTCCTGTTTTGAGAGTAGAAATTCACACTGATTGAACTGTTAAGAAATGTTGATGCTATATTTTCTTCGTTTTTGTTTTCTTTATTTTTTCTTCGTTTTTTCAAGTTTTTGATTTTCCGGGGGGGGGGGGCAAGAGCCCCCCTTGCCCCCCTCCGGACGCCCATGATGGTTATGCCTTGCTCTTACTGGCCAATCACGGCTTAGAGTTGAACAGTGTTCAGCTTTCGTAGTTTTATAGCGCTATAATGAACTATGGGAGGTCGGTTCTTTTCGAACACTTACTACTCTGATCGCTGAAGGAAAAAACGCCAGCATGATAATTAAAGATTCTGTTTTCTCTCACAAGCCATAGATAGGGTGGACAGCCGCCTATTTGTCAACCATTGAGACAGCTCCAGGAAAGACGTAGGCAAGTAATAACATTTGGACTATCTAGTCTATACTAGGTCTATCATGGTTAATAGACAGGCGTAGGCAGCTTGGGTCATAGGGGGGCTAGAGCCCCCCCCCCCCCCACACCTTCGTCAAAAATGTGGTGGGGAAGTACGTTTCCGCCCCCTCAATGCAAGGATGAAAACCCTTATTTCCTTCTGTTAAAAATGTCAAAAAATTGAAGTAGGCTAATTTTCTTTAAATTTGCACAATATACACCAAATTCCATGTAAGGCTACTCAAATATATTCAAACATTTTCCATGTAGAAGAGGGACCCCTCCCCTTAAATCCTCCGCGGAACGGCGATCCGAAAAAAAGATTCAGCTTCCAGTCAAAAAAAGCTTTCTACGCCTAATGATTAACAAAATTCAGTTTCAAGTTAAAGGCATTCGGTACAGTAATCCGGTAATGGATATTTCAGTTTTCCTCGTTTTCGCCTCACTCGCATATTCCAATGGTGTGTTTTCAATCTTTTGTAATTAAACTTCCCATATCGTCTTATAACATGTCTGTATGTGCATTCTCTTCTTTTTTAATGTTTGGCTGAATAAACGTGCTTAGCTTTCAACCTTGTAGCTAATGTAACAGGAAGAGGCTATAGGGCTCAAAAGAAAAATTCCTGATATAAAAGAATGATCATTTCCTGTAAGAAAGAGATACACAACTAATAACGACGAAGAAAGTAGGGAAATGCAGGCTTCCTGATAACCTGCGGAGCCGGACGAAGTTTTTTCGTTCAGCTCATCGGTGAGCAAAAACCATCCTAAGGGGGTGGCAGCCACAGAGGCGCTACGCAGGCTAGCTTCCTGATGGCTTGCTGTTTAAACCGCTTAACATTATCATATCACTATAACGATATCGCAAGTTTTTTGGTAAGATACAAGAGAACAAAAGCTATCATAGAAAAGAGTTTTGTTCAGCAAATGAAAGAAAACGCGATGGAATATGCAAATAGCAAATTTTACGAACAAGATGGCAGCTCGGAGCAGCGATGTGTAATGGAAGCTCTTCATCAGCAGACCTCGTCAATTTAAAGAGAGAGAGAGAGTGCAAGGCGGATGCAGGGTATTAAAAAGGGGGTCCAGTGAGTGCCGAAGGCACGAGTGAGCCGCGAAGCGGTGATGGGGAGAGCCGGCGCGAAGCGGTGATGGGGGACGGTGCGGGAGGAAGAGTGTCCCCAGTCCCCACATGAGGACTTTTCCAAAATTTAACATGAAATTGTGCGATTTGTGACTCTTTCAACGTAAATCACAGACACTAAAATGGCTGTAATTATGTCCCATTCAGAAACGGAAGCAACTACTTTTCAGTTATAGCCCCAGTCTGCAGCCGCGTTTAGATGATTGGGGGTATCATAGAAGATGATATCGTAATCCCACCCCAGATAAACCAGAAAGAACAACAATTTTGAAAAATTCACAAAATTGTTTGTTTTTGATGGGTGAATGGTGTGAAGCCTAAGGGGGGGGGGGTAGACACTCCTCCCCTTGACAAATTTTGTTGTAAATGTAAGGTGGGGTAGATGTTAAGCGGTGCTATTTTTGCTTAAGCTTTGAACTGATTACGTGTTAAGGAACTACCATTATTTAGTGATAAAGGTGGCATGGCACCATGAGACCGGTTTAAGGCCTCCTGGAAGCTTCGGGGTAATTACAAAATGGGGACGTTAGCATGGTGCTTTAAACTGACATACAAATCTGCACATGACACGACAGGAGAGCACATAACACTTCACAAAAACCTTAACCATCCAAATGAACAACTTCCAATGGGGAATGACAGGACCTTTAACATATATACTGGGGACCATGTTCCCCCAGTCCCATACAAAGACCCCCACTCAGCTCATTTCCCCCTCCCCCCCCCCCGCCCCCAGTAGGTGTCTTTTTCATGCAAAACACATAGTGATGATAATGATAATAAAAGATAACAAACTAATTTACTTGTAAGCCATGGGAAGTGCCATTGTTGGCAATCTGGACAGGCATTTTTGGGAAAAATTTCTTTGTAGACTACACGCCAACCAATGGTCGCCCTCCGCTTAAATGGTCCCTTTCGTTAACTGGCCCCCACTAAAAAAATCTTTGAAAAGGCCCTGGGGGATTGACCGAGAGAAGAGTAAAGGGCAGATGATTAATAAGCATGTTCATAATGTATATTCTCCGCAGATGCACTTCGTGACCTTTGAATACGCTGGTGTAATGAATATACTTCACGTCATGTAGGCCTACACCACGCTAAAAATGTTGCTCATAATATAAAGTGCCACATAGTCACCTGTTGACGATTCAAGCATGAGGCAGGACTTAAACTCTTAAATTCGGAAAATCGTCGTCACTAAAAAATTCCATGCATTACAATCGAGTTCAAGGCTCTGCTGAGTACACTGCTGTGTGTCATTTAAAAGCTTTAATCTGACCGCTCTATGCAATGGGTTACCTACATTACATTTCACTGATTTGCATAACAAAGGCGTATTTAAGAAGGGACCGACTAAGCCAAGACCTACAGTCCCGGGCCAAAAGAGGTGTTACATTAAAGAACATTATTTAAAAAGTTAAAGGGATCACCGGAAGAATCCTTAACTAATATGTTAGTAAATCTGTAGACACGTTTGAACGCCATAAAAGGCTGAAATCCCGGGGAATGGAGACATGTCCCCCCTTTTGTCTAGGGGGATGACCTTCACAAATATCCCCCACCAGACTTTCAAAAATATTTCATTATAAATACGACTTGCATTACTTCTTTTGGTTCTCAGATTGATAACTTTTGCAACAGAGTGATATAAAGTGAACCATTACTTAGCTTAAATGTCTTGAAAAGGTGTTATTTATCGGATCGCTTTGCTCGCACTTATCGTGCGTAGTTGTCTCCTGATTTCATGCCAACTAGAAGATATTTTCCCAAGGCTCAGTATGCAACTTCTGCCACCAACTATCCTCTCGAACCACAAGCGGTAGAATAGGCCTATCTGCCAGTCTACGATTTAGGACACAATGTTACTAATTACGCCTTGTTGTAAATAGAGTTATGACAAGACGCACTTTTGTTTACGTTTGATTATGTACAACAATCCGAGCTTCCAGTTACTTGAGGTATCGCGTTTACAAGCTTATTATGTTTTGAGCTCTGATGACCTCTTATGACCTTCGGTCGTCATCCAATGAAATAGGGTTTAACTGCTTTATGAAACACACATATATGCATAATGCATAATGCTAAGTTCGATGAGTATTCGATGCTGCCCACCTATTGGAGACACCGTGTTTATACATGCTAAACGTCACAAACGTACACACTTGCATACACTATCCACGCACGCAAATGCCTTTATTTATGGTTCAATCCCGGTGTTCCGACCTCTCCATGTTCCGACCTCTCTATGTTCCGACCTCTCTATGTTCCGACTTTTTCACGATTTTTCACGTTTTGGTCGAAACATAGACAGGTCGGAACATAGAGACGTGATGAAGTCTCTATGTTTCGACCTCTCTATGTTCCGACCGCAATTTGAAAAAGTCTAAACATAGAGAAGTCGAATCACAGAGACTTTGGACGTCTCAATGTTCCGACTACTCCATATTCCGACCTAAATTTCAAACGTGAAGAATTCGGTACATAGAGAAGTCGGAACATAGAGACGTTTTACACATTTCTATGTTCCTACTTCTCTATGTTTCGACCACAAATGAAAACATGCATTTTGGTCATATTCAATTTTTGGGCAGTTCCACTAGTCCGAAGGTTCCAGAATACGCTAATTAATTAGATAAGCGTAAATTGCGTAATTTATGCAACATTTCAAAGTTTGCTGATCGCACATCGAGGCGAAACACTAGGGCAGTGGCACAACCAGCGGGGGCAGAGGGGCAGACTGCCCCACCCGGACAACTAAAATGGGGACGGAGAAGCAAAAAATGGGGACGAAAAGAAGGGGAAGGAGAGGGAGAAAAAGAAGGAAAGGGAAAGAGACGGGACGAAAACCAAAAGTCAGTCCCAAATTGCCCGAAAAGCCCAAAAAAGAAAAAAAAAAAATAAATAAATGAAATAAATAAAAAAATAAATTAAAAGAAAAAGAAAATAAAAATAAATAAAAATATAAAAAAGGATCTTCAGAATTTTGGATCGTACAACTATGACAATGGGAGTCGGTCTCCATGCAAGAAATGTAGTCGATCCCAAAAGTTCACACCCCTGCAAATTCAAGAATATACGCCCCTGCCGATATTTTAGGGACGATACCGACGTTTGCTCCTCTGACTGACAATGCTGGTTACGCGCCTGCACCAGGGGCGGATTACTTTGTTTTATGTTGGTGTCATTAACTGTTAATAAATTTGACTGGTCAATATTCTGTACAAATTATCAGTTTTGAAACCAGTCATTTCCAAAATATCAATCGCTGTCCTATTCCCCCTGTTCTTCTTAGCTTGTTTTTTTGTTGGTTCGTATATAGTCCTACATTTAGGGCTGAAGAAAAATCGACCGACGTCTTCTTTGCACCAAGGTAGGCATTGTATTCAGGGGCGTATAGTCTCGAATTTGCAGGGGGGGTTGAACTTTTGGGACAGAAACATTCCTTGGAGATCGACTCCCATTGCCCATTGAAATTCTGAAGGCTTTTTTTTTTTTTTTTTTTTTTTTTTTTTTTTTTTTTTTTTTTTTTTTTTTTTTTTTTTTTTTTTTGCTTTTCGGGCGATATGAGACCGACTTTTACCATTCGAAATTTTTTCTATTTTTGGAGTATTTTCAAACCGCTATATCTCAAAAACCGAACAAGCTGTGCCAAAATAGACTGACATTCGACATTCGATTTTCCCCTGGGGGTGGGGGAATCCGTGTTCCCAAACACGTATGCGATTTGAAATATGGTTTCTGGGTTTTTCGGGGTCGCCGATTTCAGAAAGGCCCTTTTCTCGGCGCACCATTCAGCGTAGAATTAGCCTTTGAAAAGTACTCTGCATGTGTCGGAACATAGAGAGGTCGGAACATAGAGAGGTCGGAACATAGAGAGGTCGGAACATAGAGATGTGACCCTTATGGTTTACCTCTCTTTGTTTCGACCAAAACGTTTTTAAGTCGGAACATAGAGCAGTCGGAATATAGAGAAGTCGGAACATAGAGTAGTCGGAATATAGAGAGGTCGGAACATAGAGTAGTCGGAATATAGAGAGGTCGAAACATAGAGAGGACCCCTTATTTATCATCGAAAACAAAAATGTAGCATAGAAGTACTACCTCCGAATGTAGTAGGCTGATGGTTCATAAATCTCGCAAAAAAGGGAGAAAAATAAAAAACAAAAATACAGCAATGATGAAGATTCACAGTCCCTTTTTTTTGAAATATCGTCCCAACAAGTAAAATCAATCTAATAAGCATAATAAACTTTGATGTCGGTCTTAATATCATGTCACCCAGTTTAACCTAGTGTAGAAAATTGTTAGTTATGTAATGTCAGATGAATGCTGCGCATACAATTCGGTTTCGCTAGCAGCCTGCAAAGGGGCTCTCTCTTGCTTTAGTTACCCGGAGATGCCACGTTTATTTTGTAGTTGCAACGAGCTAATCGAAAGACATCTTCTGCTCTAAGGATTTACTCACAACTGATAGACTGGCGCATAGCCAAAAATTTGCCAAGGGGAGGGGGGAGGGCGAAGTCTGTAGGGAAACTTTCTAAGCGTAGCGCGACCATAGGTTGGCGCGAAGCGTAAAAGGAAATTTGGTCGAAAATACTTCCCAGATCGCTGGAAATGGCACTTCCCAGGCCTTGTAAGTTGCATCTAAACATTTTTTATTTTGAGTTACAAGCAATATCATAAAAATTATTAAGAAAATACCAAAAATATGCTCAAGGGTGTGGCTGCCCCATTCGCCCCTTGGCTACGTGCCTGATGATAGATGCATCATATCACATGTTAAGGCCTTGAAGCCTTGAAGATAAAGCGATATGGTCCACAGAGGCAAATCAGGAGGAGGAAATGGTGGCGACAGCCCACCGAAAAAAACCATGGCCAATTCCACGACCAAAAAGGTCTCTTTGCAGGGCAAAATTAATATCATCATTGTTGGTTAATCAGAGAAATTTTAAGACAAATACCCGCCTTTTACGATTGTCCACGTTTAGATAATATATGGGAAGAAAGGAATGACGGCTTACGTTCGAATTAAATTAACTTGAAAGATGTAGGCGATCTTCAAAATCGTCAGAAAATACTCCAGATGATGATTCGTTTGCATCTTAGTTGAAGTAAGCATGCATATCACTGTTTTGACAGCATGATCCAAAGTTCTTACGTATTAAAGGTTCTTCTGCAAGTTCTTCTGCATTAAAGGTTGGCTCAAGGCCTTCAGAGTAATATGATCTATTTACCTCGATCAGATCTGACGAAAAGGCCTAAGAAGGTTGCATTTGCTCATTAATTCAAAGGACAAGAAACAGTCTACACCGTTTGAATTTGCATAAGTAAGTGTGCTTAATGCACACATGCACTTGTATTAGGCGTAATACAAGTGAACGAGTTCCCATTTCGTATCATGCCAAGGCAGATATTTTAACCCGTTCCAGAACGCGATATAGGTTGGTAGTGGAAACAATTTACGCAAATTATGAAAACAAGCAATAACGACCAGATTAAAAAAGATAGATCGATCCTTCCCTGCGAGAGAAATTATCGTTAACTTTACTCATTATCCCTCTGAAGCTCTCTGTATTGATGACAATAATTCATAACAAAGATACTGTAACATTGTGGCATACGTACTTTTAATCACGGCACACATATCTTCAATAAATCACATCTAGTAAGAAACTTAAAGGGAGTAGACTAAGCAGTCACTCAAACTTTATTTTGAAGCATCAACTAAAAAAATGAAAAATATACAAATCTTCTACATCTGTTGTCGCTAACAAAAATCTTTGATGTCTCAGAAAGACAAACTTGAGCATTCAAGGCAAACAAAGGATTCTGCATAGAAATTTAACAATTCAGAAACAAAAATATTGTTTCATGATAGTATAGAATTCAAGATGGTACGGTGACTACCCAGAAAACCTTGAAACCATGTTACTTAAGGAGGATGTTGTTACAGCAAAAACAAAGACATCAGTTTGAAAACAGGTCAGTTACTGAATTTGAAACGACCTTCTTTGGGTAAGGTTTGTATACCACCTTATCATAACAAAAGGAATTCGATATAATTAACCTTTGGGGAACAAATGTTCTCATTAAGTAATTGTTGAGAGGACCTTGATATTTAGGTTATACCTAATGTCAGCAGAGTAAAGGTAACGTTAAAGGGAAAATGCACCCCCCATTTGAATTAGTGTACCCCTTCATCCTAATTCAGGAATGGCTCCTATCAATCACGTGACAATATTTTTGTTACTTAGGCATATTTGTTAAATTCACGCAGAATAACTGCTGGGTTTACCTTCAATATTTAATGTTTTTATACATAAACATAATGAAAGATATTTGTGAGACAATAAGAGATTGTAAGATTTAGAAGATATTTTAAAATAAACTTGGGCGACTGCTTTCTCCCTTTAACTTCGCCCGGGCCGGATTAAGCTAGTGCGAGGCCTGTAGCATATGTTATAAAGGGGCCCTGTCTTAAAAAAACAACACATGTCTGTAAACACATGCATTTTTAACTTGCACAGTAATCATAGGTTTTCACTTACTTAAGATATAGACAATATGACAAATATGTCTATTTAATATTTCTTACCGGTACATGTAAGTATCAAAAGTAACAACACTAGCCTACCTTTTAAATATTACATTTTCTAAATTTAGCACGAGCAAATTTGTTGATGACACTAGAAGTGTCTTATTTAGGCAGAAATTCACGTTCAATGCTCCTGAGTGCGAAAAATCTATTTTGACCCGTGGTAGCCTACTCCCTAGTTCATTTTTAACCAGTTTCAATTTTGAAAATGAGCGTTCTCCACTACAGTTGGTTACCATCAATGACAAACAGATGCGCAAGTACCCCGCGGAGCGGACGAAGTTTTTTCGTTCAGCTCATCGCTGCGAAGGGGCGGCAGCCACAGAGGCGCTACGTAGGCTAATGCGCAAGGCGACTTCCACACTTGAAAAAGAAGACTCCAAGAATTGTTAATTATCAAACCGTAAAACTTCACTCTACAAGGTCTTGTGTGGTGTAAATATGAGAAGCAAGATCAGTTTTCAACAGTTCATTACACTGCAAAAGTTCTTCATCAAGACTTTCTTCCAAATCTTCCGGATATAATTTGATAAGATTTCATGACCTCGTTACCATCTCCTCAGGTGTAAACGACTGTAACGAAGGAATCCAACTACACCCTTCAACTTTTCACATGGGCGGCGATCACGGGTTAGGGGACATATCCCCCTTAATATTTTTTGTGGGAGACATAATATCAAATGTCCCCCCCCCCCCAATATTCAGAGGTATGCGGAAAAAGTAAATGTTATTTCACACATTTTCGATATGAATAATTGTGATATTAGCCTATAAATGGCATCTGGGGAGAACTTTAGATCAGAAATATGTGATCTGTGTCCTCTAGAATGTACCAAATCGCTTGGCGTCCAGGGGCTGGTTCCAGGGGAACCAGACAAAACGGACTGATCCATTGCATTAAATGAGACACCCTACTTATGCACATTAACAAGGTTAAAGTTTGACATTTTAAGGCAAGGACGTTTGAGATCAAAGAGGACCCTACACCAATTTGATCGTGGATGAACACCTTCACATTTCGACTAGAGCTCACAAGGTAACGAGGCAAGAGTTTGCTAATCTCTTCCAATCCTGATCCGTTCCCGAACTTCCATTAAGGCATCCCCATCATGCGACGGACGAAAGGTATACCCAATCCTGAGCTACTTTCTCAAAGGCTTAAACTGTTAAAGGGATGGCGCAAAATTGCTCAGCACCACTGCTCCACAGATGAACCGACTCAGTGATAGTCTTGCTCAAGCCGGTATTATTAGTATTACAGTAGTTGTACACACTAACGAACGTCTGTACAAGAGCAATTGTGAACACACCCTCTATTGGCCTTCAAATTTCATTTCTATAATACTATAATAAGTAATGAAAGAGATACTAGAGTACGTACAGTCTGGTTGACAAGCGCCCCCACTGTAGGAACTAGTGTGGATAAAGTAAGTGCTGTACATTTACTAACGTCTTGACCAAGACTAACTCAGTGAAGGCATGAATCGGGTAACTTCCAACGTCTCACTCCCAGAAACCGCATCACTGGGAACAGCCATGCCGAACAAGCAGTTATGAGCCCCCAGAAATTTCCAGGAGGTACCATCGGAATTTGATCCGGTGATCGCTCGATTGCAAAGCAGTACACACTCAATTACCATTTGGCTAGTTTGCTCCACCCTTTAAAATTTTGTTTTTTCTTTCTTTCATTGTGTCACAATACGATTTATCCTTGAATAGGAGCAATAAAAGTGCTGGTTTTCTAGACTGTTCTCTTAAAATAACGAAAAATTCGAACATACAGACACTTGAAAATATGAAACGATAGCACTATTTTGGATCTCAGCACCTTCCGATACGACTTTTTTTTCAAAACAAGAGGAAGGGGGATGCCCCTTACTCGGAACGGCAAGTCATCACCTATACAAATAAGTCAGTCAGAAGTCTCACTTCAGCTTTGATCAACTATTTTTTGTTCATTTTAAAATAACTGGAACCGCAGTTAAAACATTCCCGCCACTCGGTTCAAAATTCAGGAAAAACATGACTTTTACCCGTCCTCGATCTTTCTCCTGTGCCCTGCTTTTGCTGTCAAATTGGAGCCTTCAGAACTTTCAGCCAAAGCAACTTTGATCAGACACCGATACGGCTTCGAATTAAAAAATTATCGCATTTTACCATAATATTCACACACGCTGGGCACATATGTCTTTAGAAACCTATAAGCAAAACCTATAAGCACGGATGCAATATGCGACTTTCGCGATCATCGGTGGTTAAGGCTCCAGTGATTTTTTACCAAATAAACCATTTCCTATTCACCCTTTGTGGAAAATTAATTAAAAATATGTGACACATGAAAACACCTAATAAAATGCCCTGAAGCAACTTACAACTTAGTTTCCGGCAACGTATTAAGGAGACATTCCTAGCACAGAAGAAAAAAAGGAACCTCTATGCGCCGACTTATGACGGTTCCCCTATCGCCTATTAGACACTGTGACGTTTTATCATTTTTCTTCACCAAAAACCAGGATCTCCCACATTGAAGAAGCCGCATACGATTCTGAAAATAAATTGAAATCACGACGCTTGAAATACTATTACTTCACATGAGCAGTGGTCGAATGATCCAGTAAACTAAGGTTGTATCTAGAAGTTATCACGAAATACATACTTTACAACGAGGGAGGAATTTTGCAATAGTATGTACAACTTCGTAAATAACATATGACATTTGTGGGACAGGAATCATTTCGTACAATTTAGAAATACTTTTTATTTATAACAACTCATTTAACATGTTATTATTCTTTTTTGAAGATTGAAGGCCATGCTTTGCGAACTCTTGGGGCACTTGACCCCCCCCCCTCCGTGCCCCCAATGATCACACCCTTACAACCAATAAAAACAAAAAACAAAAACAAAACAAAACAAAAAAAAAGAAGAAACGAACACTTCACTAAAGTATGTGAAGTTTTCAACGTGTGATCAGTTTGAAACTTTTTCAGGGACAACACCATTTTGCAACACAGCCACCTTTGACGAACAAATAATTCTTAATGGGTCCCTCCCATTAGACACCTCCTCTGGGACAGCACCTACACCCTTAATGGGACAAAGGAAGTGTCCACCCAGTTCCAGTTATCATAAATATAACTATGCACACTCACATCAACTTTCCGGTTTACCTCGGGTACGATTGCAATATGAAATTCTGTGGTACCCCCAGTCATCAAATCCTGGCTGTGTCACAAGGGCTATAACTGAAAAGTTGCTGATTCTGTTTCTGAATAGGACATAATTACAGCAATTTTAATGTTTGTGATTAATGTTGTAAGAGTCACAAAATTACACAATTTCATCTTAAATTTTCAAAAAATTCTGATGTCCGGGGGGCACCCCTTCCAAAACCTCCCACATTGCCCCTTTGCAGCTCACTTGTGCCGTCTCCACTCAGCGAACCCCCCTTTTTTAAATTCCTGCATATGTTCCTTGCTTATCAGTATATCAGGAAATTTCTTTAACCCCAAGGTATGTTGAAAATATGGGGGAGATGAGATTTGCAATTCCAAGGATTGCCCTTTTGTTTATATTACCAGTTTATAATTATAGCAAACATTTGATTCTTCTGCTATTTGAATATCCATGCCAACATGAATAATTCGAAGTAGTTTTCTACTTCACCCACCCAATCGGTGTTTGACCATGGAGGTTCCCATCCTCGATCCAAACTGCAGTATGAAGGCTTTCACTAAAATTTGTGAGTGTAAAGCAAGACTAGCATTACTAATCTGCACACTACTATTACTAGTCTGTCCTGAAGTAGGAAAATTCCTTATAAAGTCAGTAAGTGGTGAGCAAATAACCCTTGATCACCAGTGTAGGATGTTGTCCACTTGTTATTTTTAGTGGTGGATTCTGCTTCTCTTTTAGAAAACGATTCTCTAAAACCAGTATTTTCTTTTTATCATACTAATGATTGTCTAAAGCCACATCAAAAATGTCTGACTTGAGTTTTTGAAATCTCATGCAAGCTGTCTCTCACTGCTGGCCCCCCAGTCAGGAAGCCTGTCTTCCCCCCCCCCTTCAGGCAGATATTGTGCCACACTTGCTGAAATAATGATGAGTATGTCAAGGGCAAACCAGAGTCTGGAGTGGTCATTTCCAAAAGGTGGACATTGTCATAGGATATCACGTAAATACAGTATAGTTGCAAGGAACTGCACATACATGTCCTAACTGTTGTTAGCCTTATACAAATGGCTCAGCAAAATAAAGCTTCCAAGCTAAAGTCGGTTGCTTGAAGTTCGGACAATACTCAAGTGGTTCCATATAAAGCAAGTTATACAGTACTGAAACACTGACAGATAGCACTACATTTGAAAATTGAAAAATCTTTATTAACCTTGTTTTCATAGTACTGAATGTATATTTTAAAAAGTGTTGTAATCACTGGTAAAGTTTTTCAGTATCTATTATTTTTCAAGTTTATATACTTTATCTCCAATTTAAAGTCAGACCCCTAATGGGGGTCAAATTAATGTCTTCCTCGGGGTAGCCCCAATGGCAGGACAGAGACTTTCCAGTGTAAAGCCACACATCTGTGCACCTTACCAGCATCCCTAATCACAGATAACTTTTCAATGCAACCCAGCTTTTTACAAAGTCATTGGCAAGGCTGTTGGAATCAGAGGGAGGGGGGGGGATTATCATGGTTAAAACAGTCGAAGGGAAGTTGTCAGGAACCAGTCCATGACATAATTTGCACCCTGATGTGCTTCTTAAAATACCTGATATTAATAACTAATAATTACTGCTTGCACTAACGAATTAATTTACACTCAGACTGCTGACATAATTTATGCAAGTAATTCAACCCTTCATAAATTTTACAAAAGGATTTTGTAACCAGAATGCAAAATTGCATTGAGGTTTCAAAGATTATGTCCTGTTCCAAATAATGCCATGATGTCCCATATCTTTCAGTCACTGGTCATGTGCTATCTTAACATGTTCGAAAAATACAGTTTTATATTCATATCTGATCTTGGGAATTCTTGGGAAATTTTGCTTCTCGACCCTGGTGAACCCCAGATGACTTTTGACCTCCACCAAAAACAAAAGCATTCATCTTCACACCATAACGCATCCGCATACTAAGTATGAAATCTATCCAAGCTTCCTACCTGGAGATATCGTGTTAACAAGGTTTTCAGTGTTTGACCCACCGTGACTGCAGATTACCTTTGACCTCCACCAACAATGACAGGGTTCATCTTCTCACCATAACGCATCCACATACCACATATGAAATCTAACCAAGCTTCCTACCTGGACATGACACTAGAATTCAATAGGAGGATTTAGCTATCAGGCAACATAATACGTCTATATTTTTCACCCGGAAAAATGGCCTTTTCCCAGGGAACACTGGCTAAATGAGCCTATTGAATTCTAGCAGCATGGATATCGTGTTAACAAGGTTTCAATGTTTGACCCCCAGTGACCCCAGATGACCTTTGACCTCCACCAAAAATAATAGGTTGTCCCTCTTACCATAACACATATACATACTACGTATGAAATCTATCCGAACTTCCCGTCTCGAGATATCATGTTAAAAAGGTTTTCAGGGTTTGACCCATGGTGACCCCAGATAACCTTTGACCTTCCCCCAAACAACAGCGTTCTTCCTCCTACCATAATGCATCTACATACTAAGTATGAAATTTATCCAAGCTTCCCACCTTGACATATTGTGTTAGCAAGATTTTCAGGGTTTGACCCCCGGTGACCCCAGATGACCTTTGACCCCCACCAAAAACAACAGGGGTTCTTTCTCGTTCCATAACGCATCTACAAACTAAGTATGAAATTTATCCAGGCTTCCTATCTCGAGATATCATGTTAACAATGTTTTCAGGATTTGACCCTTGGTGACCCCAGATGACCTCTGACCTCCACCAAAAACGATAGGGTTTTTCCTCTCAACATGAGGCATCTATGTACCAAGTTTGAGAACTGTCGGAGTTCCCTTCTTGAGATATCGTGTTAACGAGCTAAGTGTCACAAACACACACACACCCCCCATCATGAACGCATAGGTTTCATCGAAACCAAAAACATCACAAAATTCATCATTTCTAACATACATCTTTGGCAATGATTACTTGAAAACCTATCTGTTTGAAGAGACATATCTTGAAAAAGGTAAAAGATATTGAGGCAGTTCCAACAAATTTTTCACTCTGATTGGTAATTGAGTAAAATCAGCTCTTTTTGGTTGGATGAAACTGTACATTTTAAGTTGCAACAAGGTTCATTTACTGATCTCTCTATAAAAGGAAAATATGCCATCACATCAAGCTGATATGATTTGGCCATTAACTACTTAGGGTTGTTGCTTACACTTTGATGGAATTTCTTTATTCACGAATAAATGAAAATGGATGTTGGATATAGCTCACTGCATGTCTCTAGCAAATAATTTGAAACGTATCACAATGGGTACTGCAGGCAGCTGATAGCTTTAGGAAGACAGGGTTTATAGTTGGTATGTTTGGAAAAGAATTTGCTCCAAGGTCTCCCCAATCCAAACAAAAATAATAGAGTGACAAATTTCCTGAAATTTGATGGCTATTTCCTGAAATTTTCAAGCATTCTTCCAAGGTATTCTTTGTCACCATTTTCTCATGGGCTAACATAAAAGCCATGGCAAAACAGAGATTTATCAAAGATATAAAAAGAATGGGAACAGGAAAAAAATTTGTCCTTCTGACTTGAATAAAAAGTAGAGCTCCATCAAAATTCTTCAGTTTATCAAAATTTATCAAAATTAATCTCTTTCCCCAAAATTATCCAAATACAACTGAAATTTCCTGAATATCTGGCAAAGTGGAAGTGCAGACTTCTGTGGACTTATCATAAGTATCTTTAATTGAAACTATGCATTGAAAAAGCCTGGTGGGGAAGAAGGGAGGGTGGTGGAAATATTTTCATGGGTGGTGGGGACTGACCCAGAAAGTTCACTTGGTTGTCTCAAGCAAATAATTGGAATCATATTGCATTGAGATACTGCAGCCAGGCCTGTATCCAGCTCATCATGTTTGGCTGGACAGGATTTATCTTGGGAGGCAGGTTACAGCTACACCAAGTTCAGTGCCGCCTAAGATACTGTATCCAACCACGGTTTTGGAGAATGCCTACTAGCGGGCCCAAGGCCATGCTGAAGGTTTCCACTGGAGTCAGTTCTAAACCTTCTTGGCCTCCTAAAATTATATGTGATGGTAGATAACCCATTCTTTTATCATGAGCACTTTTCCATGTCAATATCATGGTTTTTCATTCATTTTTGTGCCATTTAGCAAATGCAAATGGCACACAGAGTTATGATCGCACGATGTAAGTTAAGCACCTGTAATTACAAACCAGATCTAAACAAAATTTGTGAAAGAGATATTATCTAATTTTCAATTTTCTGGCTGTTTCCCCCTTCCAACTTCCTTCCCCCCCCCCCCCAAAAAAAAAGACCTCACTCATAACTATGGGCCCGGCAGAAGGTATAAATGCTACTTCTAGAAAAAGGAAGGATTTTATTTGGTCTTTTGAAATTAAGCTTGCTGTGACTTAAACTAATTCAGCTTATCCTGTTCCTGTTTAAGCTTTGCAAGGGCTGCTAGCCTAGTGTCTCTCCATTTTCTTCGTTCTTCAAGCTGATCCAATGGACTCCTTGAATTCAGCTGCTGAACGACTTCTCTAAGGCCTGCACCTGAGTAACTTGGATTTGGCCCAAATGTTGACGATACCTGCTCTATTGTGGGACCATATCTTTCTATGTAATTCTCCATACCTGTGATAAACCAATTTAACGCAAGATCTTTATGAATGTGGTATTGTTCTGGATTTCTTTATAAAAACTAGGCACTGACTTTTGAATACACAACCCTTCAGCTTAAACTAGAAATGTCATGATGAAGAGAAGTAAGCTGGAAAACTAAAGCCAATAAAAAAATTAAAGCCAATAAAAAAATTAAAGGTATTGACGTGTTTTGTAAAATGGAAAAGAAGATCTAATCAAGCAAAGAAAGCATAACGATTGTTTTAATCCCCTAATGGATGTTTAACCATTAATACTAAACCAACTTTAATACCTTTGTTCATCAGCTAAAAGGAAACAAAGCTTGAAATGAATGATTTTCCACTTGCACAGAGATTTAATGTGCATACACAGTCACTAACATGATTAAAGCATGGTCACTTAATTTTTTACTACATTAAACATGCCACGGTATGACAGATGCTAATTGACATAAAATTTCCAGACAAATTTGAGTGGGATTTGGTTAACCGTAGCTGGTTTACGCATAGTGTCTTGGAACAAAGTCTACTTTATACAGTTGTCAGTCCGTAAATATCTGTTTGTCAGTCAGTCAAAACGGTAGCTGTATTTATATTGATAGCATATGTATGTGTATAATATGCACACAACTACCACAAAAATAATCTGTGTCAGCTCGGAATCAGACTGCAACAGAGTTGTAGACTCGAGTCATTAAGTGATTTGGACTCAAGTCTCTATTTTAGTGACTTGTGACTTGACTTGCAAATACTTGGAAAGACTTGCAACTTGACTGGGACTTGCCAAATATTACTTGTTACCAACACAAGTCATACGTAAGCTTGTCAAACAACCTTACAGAACTTTAAAAAATCCATTGACAATTTGTGTGAATCACCTCAAATAGTCAAGACCATTTGTGTGAATCACCACAAATAGTCAAGATCGTGATTCTGGGTTCTGGACTTACCTGAGTAGGATAAGCTCCTTATAATGAGCAGTCTGGTTGGGTTAATAGGATTAAACTTTCCTCAACTCTGTCTTTTTGCTATTAGGCCCTGGCTGTCCCTGCTTGTAGTTACCCAACTGAACGTGTGTTTGATCATAGAGAAATCACCATGAGGCCCTACAGGGCAAAGTAGGGTTACAATATGCCATCAATCTGACATGTTTGAAAATGCAAGTTTGGTCATGTAAAATAGATCCTTTTTATTCTTTCCCACAAAACAGACTTGGTTTCAAAGCTATTTCACTCAGCTGTGCTATACAGGGCAACCAAATGGCCGTACGCAGCAAGGTAGCAGGGACAGTTGCCCCTAACCTCAAAATTTATAAAGCAACTTTTCAAAACATTGAGCTGTGTCAACTTCTGAGATATTAAAAAAAAGATTGCTCAGATGCAACTTGAACGGCACTGACAATGCCATGTCCAGCAATATAGGAAAGGCGCGTAGTTCTCCTTCGACTTTTCTCTCCCCCCTCCCTGTGGAAGATTCCTGTGCAAGGGGCATCCATGCATGTACAGTCTTATCTACAATTCATGTTAATACTTCCACTTATTACAATTTTAAAATAAAACATCTAATGCAGCACACATGGGCAAGGAAAAGCAAACTTCAAGTGTCACAAGTTGTGTTCAGACCATTGGTCACAATTTTCACAAACTACTACCATCAGTAAAGCTAACTGTTCACACGTTTTTAAATTTTCTAGTATTTTCTGAGAAAATTATAAAGGTACTATCCTTAATAGTAACAAGTTAATGTTACCAGTTGCACAGCTCATGATGCTCATCTTTTGAGCTTGTGAAATGCATTCACAGTTTAGAGCTCCCAAATTGTAACAACTCCCACACAAAATAAAGAATGCAACAGTTAAGAAATTAGTCTTTATAAAGTTGCGACTTCTATTCATCTTCCATCAATTTCAAAATGCAAATTTGCGGCAGACTTCAGCTGATGCCTGGTTGCTAATAATAGATGGACAAATTTGTGACTTCAGTTCTACCTGTGCAAAGAGGCTTGTAAATTCAATGTTGTGATGGGACCAAATGACTTGTGACTTTACTTGTGATGATTTGCAACTTTACTTGTGATGAGATGAGTTGTGACTTGACTTGTGATGAGTTGTGACTTGACTTGTGATAAGTTGTGACTTGACTCAGGGCCGGATCCAGGAATATGAGAAAGGAAGGGGGCAGGGTGTAACCATCTGCAGAAAGCGCATGGTGCAAAGAGATGGGCTTGGAGATGTAAAATTCTGTTACAGAAATCATTTGCCGAAAATAGGGGGTGTACACCCCTTACAGCCCTCTTGGATCCAGCCCTGTGACTTATGATGAGTTGTGACTTGACTTGTGATGAGTTGTGACATGACTTGTGATGAGTTGTGACTTGACCTGACTTGTGACTGAACCAAAAGACTTGCAACTTGACTTGGACCTGCTAAAGAGGACTTGTGACTTGGACTTGCAAAAATAATAAACTACCATCTCTGGTTTGCAAACAAAAAGTCTAGTACAATCTACTGCTTGGGTACCCTTGATGTACACATTGTGTCCCTCCATTTATTCTACACTGTAAGTGTACACGAGCTTAGTGACTGCATGTACTTACAACTTCAAAATGTAAAACTCTTGACATTTTCACATGGTATTGGATACCAAAAGGTTTAAAGTAATCCATTTCATCAGAAATGACAGCAGTGCCTATGGTTGTGACATGCTGAATGGAAGATTTATTACAAGATGCGATCAATTGATGGTTCATTCTGATCTCTGCACTTGTTTATATCATGACTTTCAAATCATTCCTTCTTTCATTGTGGACAGCTGAAGGAAACAACATACAGCAGGGCTGGAACTAAAAATATTATGATCGAGGACAAGATCACATCGAAAGTAGCTTTTACATGTAGATCATATTTCTGCAGCTCAAAGGCCAACAAGGCCAAACAAAAGATTCTGTTTGATCTTGCATTTGTTTGGTGGCTTTGGGAAGTATGCCACTTTGTAGGGCACCTAGGCCATTTCCAAAAATACGAAGGCCGTGGCCTCCTTGGTGTTCATTAGTTCCACCCCTGCAACAGGCAATTATTCTTCAGCCTTAAAAGCATTCCTCAAAGTTTAATAAAAAAGTAAGAAAAATACAGAATGAATGTATCATTGATGTATAGATGTGACCTCTCACCTTCAGCATTAAGGTGCATCACCTCAAGAGGGCCAATAAAAGCATACCTCATTCCAAGCCCTGCCCACATAACCTTGTCAATGTCTTCTGCAGAGATGACTCCACTCTGATTTCAAAAAGAGACAAAAGGACAGAAAAATAAGACAATAGACCTTATGCATTGACATCAAGTGACATCATTTTGGCAGCAAAACAATGAAGCACACTGCATGAATGAAATAGATGCTTGCAGAAGACTAAGGGCATATCTGCCCAGTACACAAATCAGCTGTCTGCATTTGATGGTGAAAGTTGCAATGATACCTGCTTGCCTCCATGAGGGGTGCACTTTCTGTTCTGTGATGTCATATGCATAGGTTTATATGGGCAACAATTCAACAGTACATTCAGACAGAAAGTTTCCTAGCGAAACCTTACAGAGCAACAACTGTAGGGCAAAATTACAAGTCAACTGTGCGTAATATGATGCATTTTACAGATTTGGGGCGTAATATTGTGTACCAGCTTTACAGAACAATTAATCCATCCAAATTGTCGTAGTTACCTAAATTAAAGAAAAGGGGAAATCATATCTGTAACATGTGTCCTTGAGTACTTTGGGACACATGGACACATCTTAATGTGAATGTTGTAGATAAAATGGTTTTCTTTATGTCATTATACTTCATGACAGCTTGCAGTATTCTTCAATATTAAATCATTCCACTTAAGAACCAATTGTCTAAAGATTTAGCAAACTTTTATTTTAAGCAAGGAGAACATGAAAATAAAACCAGAAAGCCAAAAGGCTCAGTGATTCCTTATCTCTTGGATGTAATTTTGGTACAATCGTTACCCATTGATGCAATATCATAGTGAAGTTACTTTGCTCAAAGTTAGGTAGGCATATAGAAAATTAAAAGTCCACGGGCATTGATCAAACAGATTGATGATATCATGTCAACATTATCATATATTAGCCTCTTGTTTTTAATTCTGGGCATAACATGCCTGGGGAAAGATCCAAACTTTCATACTTGGAAATTATGTTTACAAGGTTTTCATGTTTTGGTCTTTAACTATGAACTATTCAAAAGATAAAGAGATACTGTAACACACTCAGTGTGGCGCCCACATGCTAAGTGTGAGATTTAAACAGGATTTCTTCAGTGTCATATCAAGTTTACGAGGTTTTCAAGACCTTCAATGACCTCAAATGCTTTTTGACCTCCACCAAACACTGTAGACACTACAGGCTCAATACGGAGTACCCACCTGCAAATTATGAGATCTATACACATTTTCCTTCGTGAGATATCATATTAACAATTATTTAGCAGTTTGACCTTCAGTGACCTCAAATGAGCTTTAAAATCCACAAAACTGACAGTGCTTATCTATTCAATATAGGGCATCTGCATACCAAAACATGAGGTCCCTCATTGTTATCTATCTTGAGATATTGGGTTTACAGGCATTTATCAAGGTTTCCATTGTTTGACCTCTGGTGACCCACAATGACCTTTAACCTTCACCACAATCTTTCAGTTATTCTACTTAATGTGGGGCACTCACAAACTATGTGTGAGATTAATTGAAGTTTCCCTTCTTGATATGTTGAGTTTACAAACACTTTTACCTCCACTAAAACAACAGGGATCATCTAATCAATATGGGGCATCCTCATTTTAAGAGATCCCCTCACAATTACCCTTCCTGAGATATTGCGTTTACAAGCAAAGCATCACACACACACATACACCCGCACACACACACACACAAATACACACATATGACATCCCCATTCCATAGATTCTTTCTGCCTTCAGCAAGGAATCAAAAAAATGTTTTAGGTGGCATCTGTACGTTATTAAGTGTCTTGAAAAGTATAAATATCTGACACAAAATGCCATATTTGATGCTTCGTGTTTAATATTCCTCAATCCAATTTAAAGTATACACTTTTATTCATGCTACTGGCCAATAAGTATTTTGCCATACCAACATCATATTTTGGTCCAATTGGTTGGAAGGAGGTCGGGTAATATATGAAGGTCCATTTGAGTTTGGACTGGCATCCCTTTGAGGAAAAATCCACTTGAGACTAAAAAATGATGTTGGATGTAGTAGTCCTTTTACTGAAGTCACTATGGCACCAAAGAGATGTTCACTCAGTCACAAACTAGCCCAGACTATGTATTATGGACATCTTTGTCCACCTCTACACCAAATGGATTTGCAAATTTGTACACGGAAACACACCAGGTGTTCTCCAGTGCACTGAACCTTAACTAACATTAATCCAACAGCAAAATATTTACTGGGAGTATTTAAATTAATATGCAAAATAGCTTAAAGTAGTGTGACAAACTGTGCATGAAATGGACATTAGGCCTATATGCAATATTGTGACCTTCAAATATCACCCAACCCCCATTGGTACTCACTTACTGTAAACAAGGACAAAAATGTTCGGTCCTAAAAAACCTGGCCCATGGCTCTCCTACCCTATCATGTCCTGCCCTGTCCTTTCCTATTAACATATTTTGAGGACAATCAATGTTACCTGAACAGGTTTTTAAAGTATTCTTAGATTTCACATCTCAAAATGTTGCTCTCTGCCATGTAACTTGTACATACAAGCATATTTGAATTTGTCCAAATTTTAAAAGTGAAGAGTTACCCTGTCGATATTTTTGTATGCATAACTTGTGTGTTTGGTGTGGAACTCTATGTTTACAACACATAAATGATAAAATGTTCTTTTATTGAATAAAGAACATGTGAATAATATTCACATGGGGGCCATGTCTTCCTTTCTGACAATTTGGAAATGGCCACCCCTGCATTCAAGTCAATGATGGCCTACTTTTGGTCAAAGGCTGTCTGATACACTTCCTTAACCCGACAACCTGTCTACTTTCTTGTTACTCTTGAAACAGTCATAAACACATTCCTCTCAATGCTAAATTTTGTTGACATTTCTAACTTTTGTTAAGAGTCTGAGATTTGGAAAATTTGTTTAGTGGCAAAGGATGTGTCATGCTTTAAGTGTTTTGTGACCTTTTTCTGGGCAATTTATTTCATACATATTACACATAGTCATGTGCTAAAATTTTAACTAGAGCAGCATTGCTGCTGTCACTCAACCCTTTGATGTTATGACTTGTTTAGTTTTTAATCCATTTTGAACACAACCATGGTCAATACTTAATACATACCCAAACTCATGTTGGGCTGGTCAGCATGTAAACACTGTTCACCTAGCAGCTGGACCGTGTCAGGGAAAAATCTTTGGAGCTAGCTTATCCCCCTATAAAACACTTCCCATAAGGGAAGGGATCAGAGACTAGAGTTGAAGTGCATTAATATGACCAGTTTGTGTACTGCGGTGGCAAAACAAATGGGGGAAGAAGCTATCAGATGCCTTCCCTCCACCCCCCCCCCCCACCATCCATTTGAAGTTTAAATGCTGCAAAGTAGTGCTGATTTGTGCACTTTTAAAATTGAAATTTTCCTAAGTTCTAACATTGATTCCCTAAAGTTGATTCCCTTGTTGAAACAGGGCCTTGAATGAGAAAAGATCAAATCTTTTCTCCACTACTCCAGCTAGACCAGGGCAGCAAGTGGTGACCCACATAGCAACTCCCTGGAAGAACAATGACCCCTTTGTATGCAAAGTCCTCACACAGCAAGAAGAGCTGTGGTATAGACACTAAACTTGCTGAAGGATAGTTACCTATGTGGGAACTAGGCCATCATGGTACATTAATTGTGTACACAGTGGACACACTGGACACTGGCACCTACTAGAAATACTAACAATGCCTAAAAATAGCAGTCAAAACAAAGTAACTGAAAACTTTTCTCATGCAGGCTTTTGCCTTGAGGCTGTTCATTTAAGTTGGTGAGCATGCCCCTCCAGATAAAGCTACCTTAAGCTCACTACCATGTAATACAGAGTAACCACATGCAAGGAGTGGGACTCCAAAAAGAATGGCAACCTCTAAAACACCATGAAAAATGATCAAAAATTGCCAAAAATTATCACTTCTCTTAGTCCAATCATGTAGCTAGGAGCAAACTGTATTGCCATCCTAATATTTCACCTTCACTGTAAATTTCACAAAAATCCACCAGCAATTGCAGAAGATGAAAGCTTTTGAACAGACAGACAGACATTTTCTCCCTCTCCAGTACCACATAAGCTCTACCCACACTTCGTGGGTTGAGCTAATAATCGAGAGCTGGATTACAATTATTTAAGAAGGAACTGGGCCCCAACACATTAAAACAGAAAGGTAAAAGTGACCTATCAACCATACATTTACACTCCGGTGCTGAACCCCTCTAAGCCTCCAGACAATTAGCTGCATGCCTAGTAAGGGGGATGCCCAATAGACCAAAGGTTCGCAACACCAAAGATCCCCTTGGATGAAATCTACTTCAGGTTAGAATATGGGTTAGGATTTGGGTTAGATACATAAGAAGGTTTAGGATAAGGATTAGAATTATCCTCCGGTAGGACTGAGGTTTGGGTGAGACTTAGGATTAGGGTTAGGATTAAGTTTAGAAATAGGATCTTGGGTCTAGTGAACCTTTGATCTGGCGAACCTTCGATCAAGTGAACCCTGCCCCTTGGCATTACCCTCAATTCAGATAGACACATTAAATGGAAGGACTAGAAGCAGTCTCTGGGAGTGCATACTTACTTGTAGGCCTGCCATGTGCTGAATAAAATATGGAGTATATTATCAGTCAAGATGGTAATACACAAAAAATTAATTCATACAGAGCAAAAGAGAAAAACAAAGAAAAAAAGATCAGCAAAAGGGTACTTATAGAAAACAGATCTGAACATCACATTTGGGAAATATTCCAACAATGGTCACCTGACCAAATCACTTTATTGTACCTAAATGCTACCTTAGCATTGTAAAACATGTGTGAATGTTTCTTTTTGCCATCTGTGTTCTACGCTTTAAGGGTGGAGTTGGCTTGGTCGTTTGAGTGTACTGCTTTGCATACTTGAGGTCCCTGGATGAAATCCTGGTGGAACCTCTAAGAATTTTCCTGGGGAATTAAAACTTGGGTACCTGGTTGTCCATCTCAGGAAGGTATCTGACTCCAGAAGTTGTCCCATTCAGAAAGTCATCCACTTGGCTTGGTCAGCTGTCAGTGGTCAGTGGTGCAGAACAAGGATCCTCGACCCTACCAAGCCTTTGGGAAAGTGGCTAAAGACTGGGGATACATTCACGTCTGTCAGATGGTGATATAAAATGGCCATTTTAGGATTGGGAGTAATAAGTACACTCCTACTTTTTTACCCTCTGAGCACTAGTCAACAAGAGAAGGCAAATCTTGCTTGTGTTTATCCACGATCAATCTTCTATAAGGTCATTGATAAGCCAAGGGGCTCCCTGACCCTAAAATGTTAAACTTAAGAGTTTACTGTTTACAACTAATTCTCTAAGAGGGATCTTATTCAAGGTCAACAATACCTTGGTGAAGTCATTTTAATGGGAAACAGTGAAATAAATGCAGAATAAAACCAGATTCTTACACAGATGGGAGATACTCTTACAAGGAGCCCGGCTCTCTGAAAGTTATAAAATCTTTCACCAATCAAACTGTCTGATTTCAAAGCCTTCCACTCTTGCACTCTTGTTACTTACCTAAGTAAGTCTAAAAACTTACCTGATTGGTTGATCTTGTTGCTAAAAAGACCTACTATACTGTAGTACATGCAGTAGTTTTTATTCTTATGTAGTGACAGGGACCGCGGAGACGGGGAGGGGGGCTTTAGCCCCCCACTTTTTCTGCTATGGGCATTTTTGGCCGCCTTAAACTGGGATGATAGGCTTTTATTTTCTTGAATGCATATTGGGCCACTTTGATGATTAGCCCCCCCCTCCCCACTTCAAAATTGGCTCCACGACCCTTTAAGTGAATGTACAATACAGCATGTTGAGATGTACTAATGGTGACACAGAACATACCGTTCCTGGATCAACTTCCCTTGGACAGTTCCCACCCGTACAATTCCCATCCCAGGCAACTTTCCCCGGACAATTCCGACAAAAGACAATTTCATATTTTCTGGTGAAGCAAGTTGTCTGAAGGTTAATTGGCATTAGTGAGAATTGTCCGGGTGGAAATTGTCCGTAGGGAAATTGTGTGAATGGGAAATGTCCTGGGGAAGCTGTCCGGGGGAAATAATGTGTGTGGGAATTGTCCGATCACAGAACATGCTTGTTGAATTGTCTTGGACAAGTTGGGTGAACTGAACATGTATACTGTGCACGCATTTGAATCTTTACTGCACTCTGTCAGGATTCCATAAACGAATTTACAGATTAGAACATGAGGGAACTTATTGAGAGCCTGTTTCTTCACCAGAATTCTTCACCAGTTGTTTGTGGTTGTTTTTTTTTCAGAAAAACCAGGGCATTTGCCTTTTGCTACACTGCTACTAGTAATGTTAGACCCAAGTTGTACATACTGTAGTACAGCACAGGCTACAGTATTTGCTGAAAAAAGGTTCACTCTCAGTAGTAATTAATTTCCATTATTTGACTATAGCGTGGCTATAATATCAATGATCTCAGTAGTAACGGGTGCCAATACTTTACTCAGCAAACCAAAGTTTGAAGATTAAAATGGTCTTTCAGCTGCAATACTTTGCTTAACTTCATCACCATGCCAAACATAAAGCTTAGTCTTGACGTATCATATACTGTAGCCATAGTTACAGTAAGTCTCTGACAGCATGAACAGCAGACTTATTTATGAGCATGAGCCCATGCTCACAACCAATCAAGTGTTGTCTTGTAAGTCCTCAATGAATGAGAACCAAATTCCTTACCCAGAGGTTACATATTATAATAAAAAATAATGACTTGTACTCACCGTGACCAATCGCCAACACTCATTTATGATTGCATATTGCACACGATTCAGCACAAACCCTGGCAGTTCTTTTTTCATGCAGACTGGTACCTGTCCTACATCTTCCAATATTTTTCTTGCCCTTTCAACAAAAGATGGATCGGTCCATTCAGAAGGTACCACTTCCACTAGGGGTGCATAGTAAGGTGGGTTGACCTGCAGAATGAAGAACAATTGATCACGTAAAAACACTGGAAAAGTTGTGAATTTTAATTTTTCTTGGAACTTTGGCATTATAATAAATATTTGGAGTTTAAAAACTATCATATAACTCAGATACTCTATTTAATGGGCATGTTGACAAGAAGAAAAGGTGGTAACTCCACTGCTTGTTTACAATTACTGACAACATAAAATTTCATTTAACTATCTTCTATTAATCTATCTTTTAACTATCTTCTAATCTCTCTTTATTGTGAAAATCTTAGACAAAATAGTGTCTAAGCAACAAAAAAAAACGGCTCTGTATATCGTATTGTGGGGTAAATGTTTTAAATTTACATTGCACTATAAAGTATCAAAAAAAGTAGAAGTATAAGTTAATTTAAATATAGTTTAAAGAAGTTTGTAACTGCTCAATAGACTATGCGACCATCACATATTCCGTATCTCATTCTTACATCTAATATTTTGCTAGTATAATGTCGTCACTCATTTTGTAGTTATTCTGTAGTTATAGTACAAAAGTTAGATTATCTTTAGAGGAAAATGTTCATAAGTCTTGACTTTTCTTTCCTCTTTTTCTAGTAATTTAGTCACACTTGTTAAATGTTGTGTATACATAGCATACATTGTAAACCAGTGTTTTTAACAGTGTTTTTAATAGTTATTCATAATGTGACCTCCCACCTAGACCCTAAAATTGCCGCTTTGAGAAACACAGTAACAGGTGTGAACGGAAAGAGTAGTAATTCAGCAAGACACTTCAACACAATTCAGCCGCATGTGTTAGCAAATAAGCTATTGGCTATGGGTGTGCCTAACCCGATGATCTTGTAGATTGTGAGCTACCTAACCTCTCGCTCCCAGCTAGTTCGATTACATTCAACATATTCGAATATTGTGAGTTCTAGTACAGGTGCACCCCATGGTACCGTCTTATCCCCTTTCCTGTTCAGCCTTTACACCTAAGACTGTAGGTCTAGTACTGCTTCTTGTCCAATCGTAAAATTCGCCAATCACTGCATTGATTGGTCTCCTTGCTACTGATGATTATACTCAGTACGAAAATAAGATTAATAAATTTGTAGGATACTGTAAAGTAAATTTTCTTCAACTGAACGTTAGTAAGACTAAGGAATTAGTTATTCTTTTTAGAACTGGTAAACATCCTCCTGATTCTATTGTTATATCTGATTCTCCTGTTGAACAGGTTCACTCTTATAAGTACTTAGGGGTTGTTTTAAACGACAAACTTACTTGGTCTGATAATATTGATTTTATCATGTCTAAACTTAATTCTCGCCTTTATTGTTTGAGCAAACTAAGATGATCTTTTAATGTTGATCATACTCTTTTATCTCTTTTTTATTGTTCGGTTATTACTAGCATTTTCACTCATTATATTGTGTGTTGGGATGGCAGGGCTTCAGAACAGGATAAGAAGAAAATTAAATGGGATTATTAAAAAGTCTGGTTACCTTATTGGGGATCTTCCATTACCTAGGCTGAATTTTTTATCAATCATGCCTCCAACATAAGTTTAATTCTGTATTGGACGACACAAGTCACCCACTATATGATGATCTAGCTGGGAGTGTTATTGGTCGCAGTGGTAGGATGTGACCCCCAGCTGCCCTCACAAACTGTTACAAACATACCTTTGTTCCAATGGCAATCTCGTATTTTAATAGTAACTACACTAGGTAGTCTGGTTTTTATCACTACATTTCTTTGTGCATATTACTTTTACTTGTTCTTTTAGTATTTCTTACAGTATTTCATTGCACATGTTATTTTGCTGTCTTATTCTTTTTCCTTTTATCATTTCATGTCTTTCATGTTTTCTCCTTTCTATGCTCTTATTCATCTTATTGTTTTATTGCGAGCTGTATTTGCCCATTACCGGTGCTTAATAAAGTTTACTTGAACTTGAACTTGAAATATTGTACATATATTTGCCAGAAGAAACAATAAATAAACAAAAATAAAATGTCCTCTGAGTCTCTAGAAGCTCACTGTATGCATGGTTTTGGTTTTTAGCAATTACATTCACAGGGTTTCAAATTCAAAGTTTTGTGCTTTTGATAATAATGAAAAAATTTGTACTCCTGCTCACAACCAGAAATCACATGCTCATGCTGTTGAAATACTATTAAAACACTGAATGCAAGCAGGGTGGCATGGGCATTTGGGGGGAAGTGACAAACTTCAAAATAATGCACCAGTATACATGAGTATGTATATATGCTGGGCATACAGTATATGTGGTTACACCAATATGTTATGACATCCCTATGTCCTGACACACGTAACCCTAATGCTCTCATCCTAGTCTAATGTAGGCTTGACAGAATTTAGAGACTTCAGTTCCAAGAGACATGGACAGAAAAAGATGTTGGAAGAAAGAGACATCCAAAAAAAGCAACATCCAAACAATGAGACGTCCAAACAGAGCAGTTCCCATATATATACCTGCACATTTTTTCATGAATATTATATGCATACACTGTTTTTATGTGTGTGAAGCATACAAGAAAAAAGACAAAAAACTGACATCATCAATTCATTTAAATAGTATTCAAAATACTATTTGTTATCAATGTATAAAAGGACATGCCTTTTCTTTGAGTCACTATTCCATGACTTTTGCACATTTATCATGCATGTGAGGGAGAGAATTTCTTATGCCCCTACAATCTAAGTCATGTTTTTGGGCCTTTCACAAATCAATCTGCCAGTTTTTTGTGTGAGGAGTTCTTGGTACCTTTATCATTTTGAGTCAACATTTACAACTTTTGCAGAGTAATATCTGTCATTGGTGAGTATGTGATGGTTTTTCTGTTTAGTCTTGCACTTTCTTATTTTTGGACAGTTAGGAGGTTAAAGGTATTTGGTTTGTAATTTTCATACGTGGGGAGGGACAGAAGATTTGTGATAAAGCAGGTTCTGTGTTTCCTTACTCCTTACTCTTGTCATCACCACCACCACCATCATCATCATCTTAAGGGCATTGTTGGCCAAAGGCCATTTCATCACTCAGTAGTTAGTTGGCTATCATGTCCATATTGACTCTCAATGTTTGTCTAGTAAGTGGACCATACATTCCCTTTCCTTCCCTAAATTCCACTCAATCTGAAAATTTATCTTAGTTTATATCAGCTTTGATGTTCTTGTAATTTTTTAAATTTACTTCTTTGATGCTTTTGTACCATTGTTTTTGTTTCTTGTCAGGCTAAACAACAAACAAGCCAATTTGAAATCACATGATGAAAAACAAGGACATCCTCTCAGACTCACAATTATCAGGAAAATAATATTACATCCATTATCATAATATTGGGGGTAATGACCATTATCACATTCCTTGAGACTTTGACTCAAAGAACACGTACCAAATACAATGTTCCAAGACTGAAACAAAATTACTGACACGTTGTCCTGAAGAAGAATGACACTATACTTTTTTCTGGCCTCCACCCCTTGAGTGTAAAGAAAGTGTACAATGTACTTTCTCTCAATCCTGTCAATTTGAGACCTCTTACATTAATAGATCTACTCAAAAAAAAAAATGATCAGAGAATTGATACGAAACTGGATGAGCAACAAGGCACTGAGATCTCCTCTTCAACTCTCCTGTAAACTCTGAGGGTGTTATGCAAGATGTTGAACTGGCCATGATGGTATCGTCATTCACAAACTGCTCAATGTCTTTAAACACCTGTGCTTTTAGATCAAGTTTCTCCGGAACACACTCCTGGGAGAAAACAAAGAGAACAACACAGATTGCAAAAATGTTATATTGCTATGAAGAATGTACGTACTGAAAAAGAGACTATTTTGACAGTAACGTTGTTAACTTTAATGTTCCATCTTAAGCATACAGCAGGATTTAACATATAGTCAATTTGACTGTCAAGAGAATCAGACATGATGTGCCTTTGGGTTGAGCACGTGGCAGACAGAGAAAGGGAAAGTGGGAAGGGGCCACGGGAAGGAAGGAGAGAAGGTTAGGGTATAAGAAAGGGTAAATGATCTCTGACCTTTTAGATAAAATGATTTTCCCAAAGTTGTAGTTACGTTAATACTACTGCAAAATTCTTAGAATTCTCTTCTTTAATAGTTTAGTCTAAAAGACATCAAGCATCCATTTTCATTTTCTTTCTTTGCAAACACCCACCTTATGTCTCACATTTACTGGTCAAATCATTCCCACCACTGCAGTCACAACAGTGGCATGAAAGCTATTAAGTGTAAAGAGGTCATTTTTTCTAGTTTCTTTTCAAACACTCATCTTTATTAAATATATCACTTTTACAGGTAAAAATGTCAATTCCATCACAACTACACTTACAACATTGGCACAAAAGATATTTTAGTGCAAAAAGGAAAGGACCTGCTTCAAACTTTCAACAGAGTTGAAACCTAAAGACAATTCTTAACATTTTGTCATCTTGGGGAAAGTGTAGTGCCCTCCTCTGAGTGAACAAATTGAGCGAAACGAACTAGCACTGCCACCATTGTGGTTGGTGTAGAGGAACATTTTGTCTCCAAGACAACAAAGATGGCAAGAAACGGCACTTCCAGACAGCCTTTTCTCAGAGATCTCATCCTGGACAAATCCTTCCAAAAATATTGCTTAAAATTTATCATATTCATTTCCATAGTTTTAAGGAGTAACAGTTACACCTGATACTAAACTTGGAGAAGTAGGCAAAGAGTGCAAACTAAAGATGAAATCTAGTAAAAGGCGATGCCAAAGAAACCAAACTGTACATCTGGCACATGCAAAACTTATATCATGAACACTTGTGTTGGAGTCCATGACACAGTTCCACAGGCACGTAACCACAGGTACTAAGCAGAATTATGTGAGCACAATGTCTTGAGTACGAGTACAATGGCAGTGTCTGTGTTGTGAGTATGAGTATGTCCTTCTTCATGTGTACGAGTACAAAATTTTGCAATAGCCTCTAAGCAGAGCTTTCAAAATCTGTGAGTACGAGCAGGAGTACAAATTCATTCCCATGAGTACGAGTACAGGCAAATGTGCAAAACTGTGAGTATGCGTACGTACTTACTACAAGTCTGCTATTAAGTAGATAACAAGTTATTGATATTCATCATAAAATGGAAATACTAGAGCACCAATGGTGCTGAAGCTCATACCTTCATCCAATTAAGGGTCCCTGGCTTCTAGTCTTGTTAGTGCAAGCATCATATGACTTTAAATGACGTC
Source organism: Holothuria leucospilota (assembly GCA_029531755.1). Lineage (NCBI taxonomy): Eukaryota > Metazoa > Echinodermata > Holothuroidea > Aspidochirotida > Holothuriidae > Holothuria > Holothuria leucospilota. Next base: position 15,357,783 of record CM055976.1, read on the forward strand.
AAATGGCTTATGACCCAAATCTCACATACCCTGATGGCACCTTCCTGAATGGCACAAAAAATTTGTCATGCTATCTTTGCTTTGTAAGTTGTTTCAGGAATACAATTTAAGAAAGCAAAGCCCCTAGGGCCCGGTCATCTTCGGCCTTGGACCCCAAATTTCAAGTATCATTATGACAAACCATCAACATTGTACAAGAGAATCTGTAGTTGAAGATGCACTTTTGCACACTTCATAAAAGAGCCATTGGGTCCACATGGGCTTTTGGACCAAAATTCCACAAAACCAGAAACAGATCACTAGCCAAGCATCATTATAACAGACCATCAACTCTGTTAAACATTAACTGGAGGAAAATTTAATCACTTGCACTACTGAACAAAATGGACCCTATGGTCCTTGTGCCTTGGACCCCAACTTGTTAAGTTAAACACCCTGCAGGAGTAAGCAATTTGCAAAATGTCATAAAAAGGGCCATAGGGCCCATATGGGACCTTAGACCCAAACTTCCAGAACACCATAAACAGATCACTAACGAAGCATCATTATGACAGGCCTTCAACTCTGTTTAACATTAACTGGAGGAGGAACTGACCATTTTGCAATATTTCACAATATGGACCCTAAGTTACATTGGGCCTTGGACCCAAAATTTCTGTACACCCTAAAAGAACCATTAACAGAGGATCACTATGACAAACACACCCACGTGCTCTGACAATACACACAATGGAAATACCCAATGGAAATCCCATTAAGCAGCTCCCTTTAAACTAACCTAAACAATTGCACAGGACTGACTCTTCTACACAGACAGTTTTAAAGAGGGTGCAGTACACAGAAAAATAGGTAGTAAAGTGATTTGTGAGACTGGTAAAATAGAGGGGTGGCACAAAATTGGTTAGAAAGGTATCACAAGTATTCTTCATCCCAAATTGGAGAAGTAATTTGCAAGGACCATTAACAGAGCTTCATTATGACAAATCATCAACACTGTACAACACAATTTGTAGGAGAAAAAGTATTTTGTAAAATTTCATAAAATGAGCCATTGGGGCCCACATGGGACCTTAGGCCAAAATTCAAGAACACCATAATGAGATCACTAACCAAGCATTATAATGAGAGGCTGTTACCTCTCTTTAAACATTAAATAGAGAAGTTAACTACTTTGCAATATTTCACAAAATGGACCCAACAGTCCATCTTGGGCCTTGGATCCAAAATTCCTGAACACCCGAAGGGACCAATAACAGAGTAACATTATGGCAAACCATCAACATTGTACAAGAGAATCTGTAGGAGGAGAAGCATTTTGTAGAATTTCATAAAATGGGCCCTAGGGTCCACACTGGACCTTGGACCAAAAATTCCTGAACACCCCAAATGGCCCACCACCCAAGAAACATTGTGAAAGCATGTGGGAGGAGAAGCATTTTGAACAAGTGTGGACAGACAGACAGACAGACAGACCGATAGATAGAGTGACGCCGCATGATCACAATAGCTCACACCAGCATGCTGGTATGAGCTAATAATAAAATGGACTACAGATATCTCACTTAAAGAGGGCATGACACGGCCAAAATAATTGTGTATTGCAAGATTGAATACAGTATTCTCTAAATATAATCTCACACACAGTTAAAATCTCTGTATGTTGCAATTTAAAATTTTAGTAAGGCCACACCCTCTCAGACGGAGGTTGAGACTAGCTAAAAGTATGCTCATATGGTTTACAATGCCACAGACCTATGCCTACGCATCTCAGTTTGTTTGCCTATATAATTTGACTCAATACCATATGACAGACTTGTTGAGAAACTTTCAAGTAGCTGTAGAAAAAATGATTATTGTAAAAAACCATCAGGCAGTTTTGCATCTAATATTTAAGAAAATATCAGATAATTTTGCAGTAGGCATCAGATATTGCTTCAGTTCAATTTCCAAGACTGGGAGCAAGGGATTACCTTAGAGGGCTGGAGCCACAAAAATGAAGACTCAAGACTGAGTTATACTATACCAATAGTGCTTTTAATCCACTGCGATTTGCCAGCATGGGGGAATGTGAAATTTTAAGGGAGAGTGTCTTAGTAAATTGTTTGATGCTGCATATGAATGCCTTTTGAGCCTCTCATTACAACTTTGGTTTAAATGTGTTATTAAGACTCTGCCTGAAAGTATTATCACAAGATTTACATTTGTAAGCAAAAGCTGGTTTAAAGACAACTACCAACACTCAATAACCTATGTAAATTATTCATGACTCAAGCTTATGAATATTCAAACCTGTACATATACTGCATCTGTCACTGCCTCCTGTAAGTTGCTGCAGCCTTTGATAAGTGAGAACTGTTCCTCTGGAGATAATGTTCCCCTGAGCATGCCAGACTTTTTCAAGTCAGTCAACTGACTCTGAATCGATGTCAGGGCATCACTGACCTGAGCAAAAAGGAAAAAGTGCGAGTCAGTAAACAGAACACCAATTATTACGACAGCTTTGCATCTCACACAAATGGGACAATACCCATGGCCTTCACCAGTCTGTATTAATGGGGGAAATAAAGCTGACATAGTCTGCTGTAGTCTGCATAATTATACAAATTTCAAGTCTTTGCCAGAGATTAGAAACACATACCAGGCGCAATTTCTGGCTTTGGCTAGCCTTTTTCAGCTTTAAGACTAATTAATTGGAACAAAAGCTGAACGATTATTTCTTAGAAAAATGGCAAACAATCCTGCAATTTTCATTTTCTGAAATCAGTTGCATAGTTTTGTTAAGTGGTTTAAAAGTGGGCAGGATATATTTCCATATGGAACAGATTATTAAACTAGGGTTCCTGGAGTTAATGTTGTTGGTTGCTGCTACCATGTCCTCGATGCTAATACTCTACACTTAAAACTGGAATTTACTCTTTTCTAAATTACAACCCGGATACACACTATCCATATCCATATCCATGACGTGTTTTGTATTACATATACTGTGTTCATATTGCATACTTCCAATTAAGGGGAAGTATTTTTGCCTAAAAACTGAATACATTTTTCCTAAAAACAGCAAATTTTCTGTACTTGTGAGGTTACACCTCTGTGTTACAACATTGCTATCCACATTTTGTTCAAACAGAATATTGAGATACAGTATACTCTATATGCTTTTGTGTTTTAAAACGTTTTTCCTGACCATGACAAAATAAACGTAAGTCCTAATCCTCAATTCCTTTTTATCCTCACCCCTAATGTCTCAGAACATAACAATAACAACAACAACAATAATAATGATCATAATATAATAACAGAAATTTCGTACACACACATATCCACCTAGAAGTGTGCTCAAGGCATTGGAGAGGGGAAAAATAGAATAAAAGGGGAATAAAATGAACAAACAAAAGATCAGACAGAGAACAGACACACATAGACAGAGAACAGTCACTACTCATATTACTACAGCACCTTATTTCAAGTCTCCCAGAAAAGAAATAATTGATATCTATTATGTGCAAAAAAAAAAAAAGCAATAAGAAACATCACAAGAAAATTTCCAATTTTAAAAACAAATTACCTGTGATGGGATGATGTCATAGACTACAACTTCATAACCAGCACCTGCAAAGATCATGGCCCAACTTTTGCCCACCAACCCACTGTACGAAGAGAAAATCAAGGTGGAAACTTTCAGTTTTAATGAATCTTCAAGTCCAAAATATTTAATGATAAATGCACCCACCTATTTAGTTATTTGTTCTACTGAATTTTGTGCTTTTAGGGAATTGTCATACTGCAGTAGTAAGGTTGGTTTCTTTAAAGACAGATACTCATCATTCAGGCCTTGAATTTTGAGGCGTGTGAGTGTGATCGCACACCATCACTCACCTCAAATTACTGTGAGGAGTGCAATTTTTTGCACACCTAGATAAAGAATGGGAACTCAGGTAAATGTATTAAAGTTTAATTAAACAGCACACCTACCACACTCTTTAATTTCCTGAGGAGTGTGATTTGTAGCACACCTGAAAAATTTGAAACTCAAGGCCTGATCATTCCTGACAATTCCAGTTCTCCAAACGTGGTTTAATACTTCTAGCCCCGCCCACAACTGTCTTTAGCTTCTGCTTATGCAGACACCAGCCTAGTTTATTGCTAGTGAGCACACAAGGCCCTAATATGAAATCAGAACACTCTGTGCATGCTGTGTAATATGAGCTACTCTGCTTTTTTTTTTTTAATTTTGTAACTCGATCTGATGTCAATCAAAGAGCAGTCACCAATTGAGGGTTTTGCTTTCCTCCAAGTAAAAGTCATACTTGGGGTGATGAGTATCTGTCTTTAACCTTTTTTACAAGTTGGGCAAACAGTTAATTCAGCTGGGTTACATTGGCACATTGGCACATATAAAGCTGCTCATGCATACCCATGTACACAAAGTAGGAACCCCTGACAACATCCACAACTGATGACTGCACCTGGGCTTAAACCATACACTCAGATCTATAAACTACACTGGTTGGTCAATGACAACTTGTCCAGATTGGTCAAATGTCATGCACTGTGGCCAACATTGCATAGTAGACTGGTCATATATATTACAGAAAACATTTAAAGCACACATGCTGAATTGAAGATGCTTCAAATTGTGATCTTCAAACCTACTTTTCTATTGTCTAAGTGTGGTATATCTCATTACCAACCACATGGCTTTAATTTTCCAGACCAATCTCCCCTGGTATGGTAACTATGTTCTGTTCATACATAGAGCCTAAGGGACAATAAACACAAGCTCAGCTATAAAGTATTCTCTTCTCCTTTATTCTAACATCATTGCAGTTCTTTGATTACACCTATGCTATAGTTACACTGTGTTCTGTTGCTATATGTGGGAGGGATCGCAGATATTCCAACAACTGGCATAATTCAGTGGTGCTAATCACTTTATACTCCAATGTCAAAGTTACCTGTATCAGGTGTTAACCTTGTGTCCTTGCTGAGGTAACAGATGCAATGAAGGGAGATAATACTGATAAAAAAAGTTTTAACACGAATGTCTGATCATGCACACAGCAGTGTGCTCAGCAGAACATGGCTTTGTGAGTACTTAAACTCAGTACAGTCTAGCTTTGTCTGGGAAGTGCTGAAGACTGATATTTTTTTAAAACCAAAGAGGGAGTAGGGAGCTATTTACGGTAGTTGACAGAAGTTTCAGCCCTTAGAAAAACCAGCATTTCAAATTTCTGTAGAGATGCACCAAACAAAACACCTACCTTTGTATCCGTTAGCACACAAATTCATTACCGAATTACCAAATCTCATAGTATAATAGTCATGCATTAGGAAACTTACTCCCTTGAAAGAGAGACATCAGGATCCGCTGATCGTCCAGTCCAGTCGCATTAAAAATCACGTCAAATCAATCCCTGAGTCATCTGAGGAATTCCACAGAATTCCACACATGTACATCCAACTTGTAAGGTATTCCACTCACCGTACATTCTCCCCTAGTTTCATTTCTCAAATGATATGGGGTTTAAAGATGGTCTAGTGAATATTAATTCGGTGATATGTAGGGCTAGGTTCATTTACTTAGCCTCTTTTACACATATAGAATTATGACATACATTTTGCATTGCAATTTAATGTCAAGACTGAGAACTACTTATAGTTTAGACAAAGCCGTTAAGTACAATGGCACTGTCTCGTTTGGGGGGAACTCACTTCATGCTCCCAAATGGTAGGTTCCACATCCACATGATGGCTTCTGCGAAATATGACACTAGACTAACGAATGAAGTCACAGAAATTTGTCTCCTAAAAACTCTCTGACAGTGCACCAAGCTATAACATTCCACCACAGAAGTTCAACCAACTGATTTTCTGATCCCACCTAGTCAATGTTTGGCATTGTGGAGGTGAAATCACAGAGTGAGCTTGGGTTATCTTCCTACACATACTGTTGTTGTTACATGTATACACTAGGGATGTACCGGATCTGGAATTTTAAGATCCGGCCGGACCGGATTTTACCGGACAGTACAAACTATCCGGCCGGATTAAATCCGGCCGGACCAGATTTTTTCAATAGGAATCTTATAACTGAAATCAGGGTCCAAATAAAATAGAAGTACCAATGGTACATAATGGCAGAGGTGTCAGCAGGCTTAGAGATCACCCATTAGGCATTAAGAGTAAATTTTAATGATCAATACACAACTCCAAGTCTACAAATACTGGAAAGGGATCATCATTTTCAATGAAGGATTAGGTCTACAGTATTCCCTTTCCCATCCCCTCCAGGTAACATGAGTGCTAAAAGTCTGTTGATTTTGACCTCCATGGATTTAAGAGACTTCAATCAAGTCACTTATGTGTAGCTTTTGTTTTGTTTTTATTTTCTATTAACTTGGCATTAATTCAAATCATTTCTTAATTAGTTAAATGCAATTCAGTATTAAATTCAAATGTGTGACTGAGATAATAATGCACTTGTCAGTTGTAACCACAGTCCCCCACACCCGGGCATAGCGGGGACTTAGGCCGGGATGTGATTCATAGCAATGTAACAAGTGTTTGTCCTCCCTGGCTACATTTGAATAAAGTCCCGGTAGGGCAGGGCAGCATTTCAATGCACATCCCCCGCTAACTTCAATACAATGGCCCCGCATAGTTGGGCAGCAATTAACCGAACATGCAGTATTTTCATGAACGCAAACCCTGGGGTAACTACAGGCCCATTTTTTTGCAATGCACATCCTGGCTAAAAGTCCCATTACATTCCCCCCATAGTGGGGAAAAATTAAACTGCACATCCCTGGCAAAAATGGTGCAACAGCCCCGCTATGGTCCAAATATGGGGGCCGTGGTTACAATTGACAAGTGCATAATCTCAATCAGAAACTAGTAAAAATTAAAATAGTTTCGAAAGCCTACTAACTTGTTATGGGCAGGGCCTGGGCCCCTGGCATAAATTTAATAAAGAGTTAGCCTCTGAGATTTGGGGGTTTTTTGGGGGGTCTTTTTTTTTTGTTTTTGTTTTTTTTTTGAAAACTAGATTAGAACCCTCATCCAAATATACTGTACACCTGACACCAGTACAATCTTCCAGCATTCAAACACAAATATCTGAAGTGAAATTTCCCTTAACATATGTTTTAAATATTATCATACAGGGTGTATTCAGTAGCTACTGTAGGCTTGTTTTGAAGCTACTACAGAACTGATTGGTCAAAGATGACATAATTCAGGTTATAATTTCATTTCTTCTTTCAGTAGATCAACATTTTCCTTAACAACACAGGTATCTGGTTGTGCATACAGTAGACTATTTTATCAAGGCATGTAAATTGGGAGCGGTCTTTCTTAAATAAATGTAATTGGTGGAATGAGAAATTTTCTTGGTGTGGCATGCCGTGTTGTAGGGGATAATGTCTATAGCCTTGCTCATTGATCCCCCAGCATAGTCCACCATCTCAGTGGTCCAAAAGGGAACTAATGAGATATGGAACCAACGGGATTTATGATTATCTTTATACAAATTTTGTTTCATTTACAAGCAACTAGGAAACACTGAGATGTTTGTGTTTTTAGTTTTAACCTTAGTTGGTACAACTTGTGAATGGAATGTACTCCCTTCCATGGGAGGGACTCATTTAGTCATTTTTGAAAGATAATCCCTTGTACCCGTCTCTCCAACCCCCTTTGTGACAACACTGGTTTAAATTAGTTCTTTTTATCTTGACCATCTCTTAAATGTACTTGCAGGGCATTTTACTAATGATTCACAAAAAGTCCGGTTCTGGCCGGATTTTTAAAAAAGTCCGGCCGGAACCGGAACCGGATAATTTTTCATTATCCGGCCGGATAGTCCGGCCGGACCAGATATCCGGTACACCTCTAGTATACACAACACAGTCCACTGTAAGTTGCACTGAATGATATGTCCACAATTTTGCTACAAAAGTTAGCAGTAGGCAAACTTGGAAAAGTTAGTAGGTCATTTGCTGTAACCCACTTCAACAAGTGAGCAAAATGTTTACCTTCTTACCAGGTGTGGTATTGTAAATTTGCAATATTTGGGCAGACCTGTTTCTACTGTAAATGCATACAAACTAAACATCTGCTTGATAGGTCATTAAGAGACTTGTTATAAACCTTTGATACTTTAAAGATTTGGAGCTATTTTAACAAAATTTTGGTCAAAATTCTCTACTGAAAGCTTCACTGGTAAACTATATAAACTGCCACTGACACCATTCTGAGATGAAAATTTAGGTGAAGAATCACATCAAATGTTGTAATTTTTTTTTTATTTGAACAAAAAGTCTCACTAGCTTGGTAAAGCCACAAAAATGTCATTTACTCTCAAGAGAAATGGTGATTAGCTATGTCCCATTCATCAAGGCAGAGATTCTGCAATGGTACAGCTGCCTGCAGTGCAATGCATGCTTATATCCCATTGTTTTCTGTCGCAACATGGCTAACCTTTGTGGCAGGCTTCAAATATTACGCACCCTCTTCTGATGTAAATATTCTAATGTAAGGAGCTGAGTCAGGTGCATTTATGTTACACTGTATGACGCAACTAGCAAAAACAAAAAAGAAATGTCCACTCTGCAGGTTAATGGCAGGGCTTGTCTGAGCCCAACAAACATGTAAGAAATATTGACTTGACTATGTGTTTTGTGCTTAGTTTGCCATGTACAAATTGGACAGCTACAACCTGCTTTTGCCATAGCTTATAGTGAATTTATCAAAAATGCCCTCCTTCAATGCAGTGTTTATATGCTTTACAACACAAAAATTCAGGCCAGTTGAGTTGGCTAATTTGCTAAAAAAAATGCCATCATTTTGCATGTAGGTAATTCCATAATTCGCAATATTTTGAACATCGCCCTCCCCTTATACCCCTTCCCCAAGCCAGCAATCCATTGAGGGGCCTACATTTTACCTAGCTCTTTGGACTTGGGAGCTATGTGACACTTAGTTCTGATGAAATTTGAGCTTTTTCAAAGGAGTAATGCTCTGGCTATACTTTCACAGCCTTATTGCAGTGAATGTACTCAAGATTGTAAGCAAACTGCCTGACTGGTTTATGACCTAGGCTAGTCTAATATCTTACCTTGTGAGTAATGAGGCTTGGTCTACTTCAAAGAAATTGAACAAGATTACACTTGCAAAGTTCTAGCAAAAAAGCCTGAAAGTTTTTCAAGTTTTGCAAAGTGGGGGGAATTATGATCTCCAGGTGAGCTAAAGTCTCAACCCCAGGCTAGTGCTACAAATGCTTGGCTATGCTGCCTGGAGTGCTCTGGTACCGAGATTCCAAGTAGTGTTTCATGAGGGCTGAAACGGCCTTCCCTGCAAACATTTTGCTGTCAGCTCCATGTTGGTTTAAAGACAGCGTCCATGTTGGACCAATGTTTGCTACGTCGCCGTTTGCAAATCCGCTCAACATTGGATCGACATCGGCTTGGACTAAAACCCAACTGTTCAATGTTCGGCATTTAACATCATTCTGATGCCAACAAAAGGACTACAATATTTTCACATCTCCATCAAGACTGGTATTTAAGTCGCAAATGTGTTGTTCCTTACAGTGACGGGCAACCGAGCAACATCAGTCCAACTTAGGGCCTAACTCAAACATTACTCGACCTCAATCTAACCAATTGGACCGAAAACCGACGTCGATCCGACGGCAAAATGGTTACAGGGTTTGGCTAACAACATCAAATCTGATATGATGTGTGACCAACTCCCTGCAGCTGGTTTTTATTCAAGACCCTGTTCCACGAAACACATCGATAGACACCAGCGCTACATTCAAAGTTACGTTACAATAAAATTAATCAGCTGGGGCCAGGATGCTGCAAAAAATCTACAGAACTACTTAGAGTTATTCTGATACTTAACTCCCAACAATCCCAACTTTCCCTTTGGTTCCAGGTTCTGCCATTTCGTTCGAAAAACAATCTTTGAAATCCTAATGTTGGCGGCCCTGCTTCTCGTTTCCTCCGATCAGCTGTTCGACGGGAGGTAGGCGTGGCTTCATGATTACGTAATACCGTACGGTTTACGTTCTTTTGGGTAGTACACCGCTTTATTGAAAGTGGCTATCGAGAATTCCCGCGGTTGGGATGGTGAGTAGCCTTGTGTCCATAAGCGCACAAGTTGGGGGCTTTAGAATGAATCCCTCCATTCCCAGAAAATTCGCTAGCTTGGGTAAAATGCATGCTATTTACAGGCACATGTATTGATTAAAAAGTTTGGGCAAAATTACCGACTGCAGCATGCACCACCACCCCCCGAAGAAGTCTCGTATGATTTTTATTGTTATTTCTAACTGGACAAAATGAAATGTTATTCTTGAAATTAAAGCAGAAAGATTTGGTGTAACAGGGCAGGCCAGAAGGCTTACCCCTTAGGTTTTAGAAGCTACGTACACCTCTTGGAGGGGTCCTACCATCTGGAACTTCATTTTGAAGGGAAACTAATCCTTTGCAACTCACATTTCTCTTGCTTACAGACTGACAGAGCAAATTAATATCAGAGGAAATGACAAACACAGGTAGTATTTTCAAGTAAAGTTCAACTAAAAAAGACTGAATGTACATGAGAAAGTCTGTGGGATATGCTACTGTGGTGTCGAAAGTCTCATAATCAATGTCTACGAAGGCTGGATCTCATCATCTCACACTACATTCACGCTCAGCTGTCATTGGTAATTTTGTTAAACATGTCATGAAGGAAAATTCAAACTATACTTTCAAATCCACTTTGAGTGGCCAATGATATGTGCTAGACCAGTGAGATGTAGATGGCCATCCAGATCCAGATCCAGATGGACAGCAGAGTGACAGAACAGAGAAGTAACACTTCAGATTCTAAAACTACATGAGGATATAGAGAAGACTCTTTAAAAGGGCTGACAAGATACTTTTCATTGAATGGTGCAGTAAATGTACGTTGGTCTGATTTGTGTAGTCCAGATCACCCAAATCGTTTGCCTGGACGTAACGAGCACCACCCAAGATTGGAGGAGCTTTGTACTCATACCACCTGAGACTAAGCCTGTGTTTGCTAAACCACCCAAACCGACGAAGCTATCAGACCACCCATCACAAACCTGAAAAACCAAAGCAAAGTTTTATGGAGTGAAAGGTATTGGATAGTCAAAAGAATTTTCTCCATATGCAAATTGAAACAGCACAAAATAAACTGAAAAATAATTTGAAGATCCATGTAACAGAGCATAGTCTTCATGCACAGAAAATGTAATCTGTTGGCTTGAACTATGAAAATAGGCATCAAGCTTACACCAATTGAATCTTGGTTTTTTCAGTTTTGCCACGTTTTTGTCTAAAACAGACAAGCCACCTGAAACCAAAATGTTGTTGGTCTTGTGACCAATCAGACTACCCAAGAGTCTGTCCAAACTCATAAAGACCACACAAAACTGACCATCGGATTGTGTTGGTCTCAGTTTGGTTTCAATTTAGTGCACTTTGTGAGGTGCCCAGACAACTGCCGCAGACAATTTCCACCAGAATAATTTCTTGTTGGAGAACTCCTCCCCCTCCCCTCCCCAGATGATTTCATGTGGACTACTTCCCCCTGGACAATTTCCACCATGGACAGTTTCCAACCATGACAGCTACCCTCAGACAAGTCACCCCCACCCCACCCCCAAAATTTCAAGTTGGCCAGGGTGGGAATTGTCTGGTAGTAAATGTCTGGATGAGACTTGTCCAGGGAAAAGTGGCTGGTCACAGATTTCGGCAGGGCAATATAACTGCATCACAGGTGATAGAACAGTTAATGAGTTCAGAGGAGGGGCTCAAACTTTGCTGAGGAGAATAAGAACCATTCTGCAAAGGAAATTTAACCCTTTTTATATTCAGTGGCCCTTGGACACAGAGGAAACTGTTTTTCATTTTACCAGAGGCACCCAGACATGTTGGATTAGGAAGCAAGGTGGGCACTGGTGAAACAATAGAAAGAGAACATGCATGTCCCATATCTGGTTACACCACCTCATTTTATTTATTTGGCTGTAATTAGTATCTGTCCAACCTATCATACTTACCTGCATAAATGGAGACAAATAAAAGAAATACAATAATTTATAACTTCCCATCTTTCCAATATATTTTATTATAACTTTCGATATGTTGCTACAAAATGAGTATGTTCTTCAAAGTATCACATCAGCATATTCAGCCATGGGCGTAGCTAGGATGAAATTTTTAGGGCCCCTAGGTATCAAATCGGGGTCACAGCACTGATCACAGTCCCTAATTCTTACAAATTTTATTAGGACACACAATTTCTGGGGGGGAGGCCTAGCAAACATCTGGAGGCCCACCCCAACCCTCAACCCCCACCCTCACCCCCGGCTACGTGCCACCATTCAACTTGACACCATCCTCAATACCTAAACTTAGTAAGAAAAACTTATTTTCCATCCAAAATCCAACCACATACCTATAACAACATACAAATGGCTTACATATATCCAGATCAAACAGCCCAATAACAGATAACTGGATAGTTTCCTAAACAAAGAAAGAATAAAAAAAAACACTTCTTCTCTTATATAGACCAAAGGCACACTGTCATTGCTCTGTTAAATCGCAATTACTAAATATATCTTTCTTGATGTGGACATTAGCAAACTTATTTCAAAAACATATTATTAAAATGCGACTGATTTGGATCACTTCTGGCAGTTTTCATAACTTTGGTTGTGGCAAGGACTCATTTCTCTCTCTAAATTATCAAATGGGCAAGTTTTCTCAGACTTATTTAAGTCCACTTAATTTTGAAGAGTGGTCACATGACTCGTAACTTGCAACAACACTTCATATTTCGATTCAATTTTGTAAGAGATAAAGATTTATTAAATCGTATATAAAGCTAATGTAAAAGATATACAAACTTTTATCAATATTAAGAATAAGTGCAGCAAAAAAAACAGCTCAGTTATTGTAACAACCACTATTTCAGTTAAAGTCTCCAGTTATCACTTGCACACATGTTACAAAATACAATATATTAAAAACATTTCCTTACAATAGTGCTAGAAAAGCAAATATTCACCAGTGGACACCACGACACAACTCACATGAAACCTACATATTAAAATACATTAACCCCACCTTAAAATCTGAATGCCTTCATCAACCATTGTCTTGAAAAGTGAAACTCAAAATGACATAGAACAGCCACTCTGCAAACCATGTTGATGGGTGGGGGGGGGATGATGGGAGCCAGTCTCCCTCACTGAGGGTGCACAAAGCCTGAGGGCTGATGTGGGAAATTTGTGCAATTTACTACTGTAAAGCTACTTTCACTGCCTCAAGCTAACATAACTCTGCCTGGACAATTTTAGGATGGTGTCCCTGTTCCCCCTCAGTAACCATAAACAGCAATATACATTTGCTAAGAACATTAGCACCTACAATAAAATACTATGACAAAAAGATTTCTTTGTTTACTTTGCACATACAATACCATAAGGCAAGATAATATATTTCAGTTCTTTTGATATGGATTAACAAAATTAGTGGAACACTAAAACTGCAGCCCCTCTATAGCACTGTAGACACTTCAGTCTGGCAACTTTTGCCCATGAAGTATTATTTCACATGTATGCTGTACTGATATCTCACCAATTTATCAATTTTTTGCTTCCACATTGAGGATGCATAACACATATCATTGCCTAAACTACTATAACAATTTCCTGTCAATTCTGGGGGTTATCCCTGTCCCCCCTCCCCACCCACACAGCATGAGGCTTCTAACATATAAAATGACAATGCAACAAATATTAAATGACGAGCAGAGATATTTGGAACAATGCTTGGAACAATGGTACTTAAAACAGAATACAATGATAAAAGATTTCTTTGTTATTTTGGCACGTACAATACTATGAGGCAACACGATATACTCGTTTATAATGGATGCACATAATTAGCAGCACCCTAAAATTACTGATCAAAATAAATCATTTAACAAAACTTTCTTGTCCAAGCCACTTACTATTTGTTTCAGGGTTCCCAACACTTTTGAACTCAGTGACTGCACTTGACTGACATTAATTCAAACACAAGCTTCACTCTCATTGGTCAACGGTGACTTGTGCAATCAGTTGTGTTCCCAATTAAGCTCACACACAGTAGTGTGTGGATGTGGCCTTGAGCAGTTCAAACTCAGTGCAGGCCACTGTAGCTTTGACAGGAAAGTGCACCAGACAGGTGTTTTTTGTTTGAATTGGAGGAGGGGCTACAAGTAAACTGAGTAGGCAAAAATTTTTCTGTCTGCAGTGAGACTTGATGTCCTTTAACAGGCTAATGGTAAATGTCATAAAGACCTTTGTCAGCCTGGGTGGATTTGCAGAGGATAAAAAGACATCAGGGAGAAGATGGCAAGAATACAGGGAAATGGTTGAGTGGTTCTTTTGTTTTGATAGATAACTTAAATATGATGAACAAGAATGAAAAACTTCCAGTCTGAGGTAGCTTTTAAAGAATGTATGATTATTGAAACATTTGTCTAGTGGGGTGTGGTTCCATAGATGACTGGAAATAAGTGGAATGCAATGAGGAAAATAATATAGGGACCTAACAAAAGGGGAAATTTGATGGGGGAAAGGCATAAGCGTAAAAGGGGGAGCAGGAGGGCATATGCCCTCCCAATTTGGGCAAAAGTGGATCCTTTCAGACAAATCAGACAGCCAAGAAAATAAATTATGCCCTTTTACAACTGAAACAGCAGTATCAAAATTCGGGCAACTTGGTCCAAAATTCTTAATTCGGGCAAAAATTATCCCTGATCCCCCAGAAATATTGACCCCCATATGCCTTTGGAGAAAGGGAGAATTGAAAGTCTCCGGAAGACAGTCAGGTCTGCGGGAGAAAAACCCAAAGGAAGAGACAAGGGTGGGCGAGAAAATTGTTGGAGAAATTGTACAGATTGAAAATTATACAAACTGCATCAAAACTTGAATATATTTCCCAAAATTTTTTGCTAAACTTTTGTGATCTCTCAGTGCCATGACTGTATCAGGTTTGTGACAATGTATCATTTAAAGCACTAACAATTGATATGAAGGTCTAGTACACTTCAGAATAAAGTAAATACCAGCATGACACTGCATCCCTCACCCTATCCCCCTCCTCCAAACCCTCTGGCATGAGGTGGCCAGACGTTCATCTTTAGAACACTGTCTGCTGTCCTTCATCAGGTGCAACCTTGAGAAGAACATTAATTTGACCAACTTTCCCGGAGTTTGATTAAAAATTGTGAAATAAAAGGGAGTTCCCAGTGTTTCTTAGAGAAAAATTTCTGATATTTCATGACCCTAAGAAACGTTCTTTATTCCTGGAGACAGAATTCCACTTTGACCGTCATTTGCTACAAATGAAAATGAAGGCTAGTTATATACCTTGTGTTATTTAATTTATTGATAAATATGTAACATAAAACTATGGGATTACCTCCAATTGAGGGACTGCAGCACTTCTGCCCAACATTTTCATACACTTTTGCTCAAAAACAGCACATATTTTCCCTGGAAATAGCAAATTTCCTACTCATGTGGGGGCTGCAGCCTGCCTCTAGTCCCCCCCCCATGCCCCTAATTCTTATAATTGAAATCCCTGCTTCCCTCAAAGCCATCCTGATTTTACAAACTGAACGGAATGGTCATGTTACTGCAGCTCTAAAGTCTTTGCCTTGGAATTGCAGGCAATTAGGGAAATACATATGTAAATAGGAGGTAAGGGAGGAGCGACATATGCTATGATATACAGCCATTTAGGATACTCGTTGCAACTACAAGGTGCCACCGGTTAAGTCATTTCCATGAAGTGCTGTGCTCAATTCCCAATTTCCATAATTTTTCTTTAATTTTCCATATTGTGAAAAAGCAATGGCTACCAAATGTTTCAAACCAGCATTTGTAAATGACATTTTTCCCTGATATTTCAAGTCCCTGAGAAATATTTATAATTTCAGGAAAATAATTTCACTTTTACCATCACTTGTTGCAAATGAAACTGTTTGGTAGTAAGACATAGTGTTAGTTTATTCATAGATACTCAGGTTTTTCTTTTCCATGATTTTCTTTCATATAACTGAAATTACATGATGAAAAATGTAGTTTGAGGGCAGAAAATTGTAACTTCACATTTTTAATATTCACTTATAAGCATCTGTTTATGTGAGATTTGACTGTCATTTTCATAATATCATAAGGGCTGTGCTCAACTTCCAAAATTGCAATGTTTTTTTTTCAATTTTCCATATTGTGGGAAAGTTAGAAAGATTTAAGTCAGTTTAAATACAATTATGACATTTGGAACTGGGCTTAACTGGGTTGAAATTATACTCATACAAAGCAGATGAGTATTTACATATTCATGCTCCCACTCTGGCATGCTGCATGTAATCATTCATGTGAGACATGATTTATACTCGTACTCACAGACATTAACGAGTTAAAAGCAAGGGTAAAATGAACCAAGCACTAAGCGCTGTCTGGCACTCGTTTCCGACCAAACAGCGCTGTTGACCGCTACCAGGCACCACTTTTTTACCGAAAGTAGTGCCCATCATCCTTGAGGTCCCTATTAAATATGCATACATCATTGTAGCTGGTTACTGTCTCCTGGTAAACACAAAGTGTCTCCTGGTTGCACCAAAAACCAGGGAACCAGGAGACACTTTTTGACTGAAAGTGGCTCCTGGTTCAGCTAACCTTAATTTCACCATTGGTTATAAGGATAAGGTTTGGCTGCTAATTGAAGATCCTGTATGTTTACTTGTATGGTGAAAAAGACTTGTTCTCCAAACCATACACATTATGTACGTATTCCTACTCAAAAACATTTTACTAACAATTGAAGTCTGATATTAGGCAAACTGAATATCACATATATTTGGTCAGGTTTAAACAATTCACATGATAGACAAAAGGTCTTATACATTCTCTTAATTGTCCACTATCATTTTATACTTGATGGCAGGGCCACACAATCTTTCAATTAACATGATAAAATAAACATTAAAACTTGGATTTTGATGGCAATCGAGGCTGGTTAAAACATTTTCAATACTTTCAAGTTTAATGTCAAACAAAAAAGGGCAGTTTTACGTAATTTATAGGTTTACGCACCTTTCAACTCTCAGAAAACTGAATGAAAGGGCCATCAAGAATTATTAACTAGTTGTTAATATTTAGGACTACACATCAGTCCAACATAGGTTGTACCTACTCAACCTTACTTAGTTCTTGCTTGAGCTTTGCGAGAGCAGCCAGTCGTCTGTCTCTCCATTTTCTCCGCTCCTCCAGTTGATCCAGAGGAACTCTTTCATTCATCTGATTTACCACTTCTTTTAATCCTTCACCAGAAAAACTTGGAATGGGTCCAAAGGTAGATGAAACACGCTCAATAGAGGAACCGTATCTTTCCACACCGTTCTCAAATCCTGTTTATGACAAATACAATATTATCACCTAAAAACTGTCACAACTTCACCACAATACCACATTCATTTATTTCCAAAACAGAACCTCCATTTTATGATTCCATGCCAAAAGAAATTTAGTAAATGTCAAGTTTTTTCGTTCTGCCCAATGCTTGGTGGTGGCAGCGAGGTGGAACAGTGTCGAGCAGTGGCGGGCAGTGGCAAAATGAAGGCCTTGACATGTACTATTTATGCTACCAAGATTTAAACAGTTTGAATCCTGCTGACCTAAAAGGACATCTGACCTCCACCAAACACTGTAGGGTTCTGTAACTAAATGTGGCGCATCTATATGCTGAGTAAGAGACCCCTCAAAGGTTTTTCTCTCTAAATGTCATGTTTTTGAGGTTTTTTAAATTTGACCTCTGTAACCTCAAATGACTTTTGACCTTCACCAAAAACACTTTGTCCTTTAACTCAAACTGCACATCTTCATGCTAAATGAGAAGACCCTCACCATTACACTTCTTGAGATATCGTGTATGAATTTTCACAACTTGACATAAGGTAACCTGAAATGACCTTTGACCTCTACCAAAAACACGGACATGCCTTTTCATAATTTCGACTGGACATGTGCATATCTTGAAGACCTATGAATAAATAACGATACTGCTGTACCTACAACACATGTGAAGAAATTGTGTTTATCTAGAAGATATTCAAATCATCCCTTTTTAAATCAGACCAGAGTGTAAGAAATGGGCTTGGGCGACTCCCATCATTTCTGGAGTCCGGTACGTGCAGCCTATTAGTCATGACTCTGAAGGAGCAGCCATACACTGTCAATTAGTAGCCTACCAATGTGTATAAGCACACAATTAGGCTTACATTGTACGTTTCTCAACAGCTGAGGTACCTGCCTGACCCTGTGGGGAGAATCGTTGTGGCCAACTGATGGGTAAACTTAACAACTGAATGCAGAAAATATCATAAGAACCAGTTGTGTTATAACAATCCATTAAGACCTGTGAAATAACACAAATGTGGCCTCCAAAAGATTATTTTTGGGCATATTTTTGACAGTAGTGAAAGTTACCCAGGAGTCACAATTCAAGGAAAGTGGAGTCATTTTTCAACTCCCAGACAGGGAGTCACGACTCATAAGCATACAAAGCTTTTTGAAAGTAATGGGAAAGTGAATGTTAGTAATCAGTGCCCTGGGTATGGCATTCCCCTCCCCCTTTGGAAATTTTACCTATTCAATGCCATATTTTGGCAGTATGTCATCCAAAGTGGGGACATACACACATACACATACACATACACACACACACACACAACTGCCACTACAAATAGCTTCTCATTCATCAAAACCAAAATGTGCATCAACTGTATCCAAGAATTTGATTGATTCATTCGGTTATATTTGCATGAACATCTGTCCTGTACAAAAAAGCGCCATGCGGGCAGCCAATTTATATTTGTTTACCTTCAGAATTGAGGTGCATCACTTCAAGAGGTCCCATAAAAGCATACCTCGTCCCAAGCCCCGCCCACATGACCTTGTCAATGTCCTCAGCTGAGATGACGCCATCCTAAAGAAATCAAAACAAACCAAAGATGTACTAAACCAGAGGCAGGAAGACTGAGGTACAAAGTGCTCACCAGTAAATTTTTATTTTTTTCCCCACTTCCTATAGTAGATTGCACTGACTTTGCATGTCATCAGTCTGCAGCACAGTAATAACGAGTGACGCATCTCACCATCTCTGAGACAGCCAAATCGCAATTCAGACGGCCAAGTTAATGCAGGAAAGCTATGACAAAAAAGTTCCATGCATAGCTTTCCAAACTGAGTATAAATCTGACATCGTTCAGCCTAGACATTCATGAATCCTACAAAATTAGACATAGCATAAATATTTTGCACTGAAAGAATCTTGACCACATTTCTTTTCACAACATATTCACCCCACTTGTGGTGCCATGTGAAGTGATGCATTTCATACACGACAAATGAACTCCCAGTTTCTGGATCCTGGCTAAGGCCCTGGTCTGGCAAAGGTCGACAATATGGAGGTCTGACATCTCTATGTTCTGACACACTTAACCTTTATCTTCTCACCCTAACCTATCCCTATCCTTACAATGACCCTCAAACAGATTTGTCGGAACATAGAGACATCCCAACAAAGAGAGGTCAGAACATAGACCCTTTTCCAAAGAGCAATTACAAGGGATTATGGGATAGAGTTTTGGTTTGCTTCAATTCTGGCCCCACTAAAATGCCACTGACAAATGTGGTGCACACCAAAACACTATCCCACAATCCTTTGATTCCACAGATTAAGTCTGGAAACAGCTAAACCTTACAAATCTTATCTAATTATTTCCATTACAACTTGTATTCTTTCATGATGTTTCTACAGTTTGTACATTTACATTGCATAAAGGTAAAACAAGGAGTTATTCTGCATGGATTTAACAATTCAGTGCCAAAAATATTGTCATAATGATTAAAAAGAGGCACTCATGAAATAGGATACCATTACAAAAAATTACTGAGATTTATCAAGTTTTGTGACAATTTTTCTTTTCAACTAATCACATACTACCTTATTCAGACTAGCTGAACAAGAAAACTTACCTGCACAAGAATGTTTTCTATTGCAGGAGTTTAAAGTGAAAGGGAGCCGGCAGGGTTCTGATGAAAACACTGGGTTGGCCACATGCCTGTTACAACTTGTTTCAATAGATCACATGACATATTATGTTACTCATCACATATGAAGCTAATAAAAGTACCAAAGTCTTGCAATGTTATGGCAGTACTCATGTAAATATTCTTCCTCTGAATGCTGGCCTGAAAATGCTGACTGGGGGGGGGGGGTCAGAGTTTGGGCATTAATTAAACTTTCCTGGTTGCAAATGAGCTTCATACTTTGAATCTTTCATTTTACACAAATTCAATTTCTCAACTTACTGTGACCAATCTCCAGCACTCACATATGATTGCATACTGAAGGCGATTTGACACAAATCCTGGAACCATCTTCTTAATGCAAACTGGAACTTGTCCAATCTCTTCCAACAGATTTTTTGTTCTTTCAACAACTTCTGGCTTGGTCCACTCAGAGGGGATAACTTCAACAAGTAAAGCATAGTAAGGAGGGTTGGTCTGATGAAAAAAAGCAAGAAACTGTTTCAACTGAAGAAAAGAAATGTTATTGAAATTTCTATATAAGATTTCATCTTTCACCTTTGATTAGTTGCATGCCTTCCTAAAAGTTGTTAAGGTGTTTGCCTCTTTGGGACATTCAACTTTGCAACATGGTAATAGCTGGAAATTCACAGAATATATACAACTTCCTGATTATTTCTATTTTACCTGAGTTAAAGGGACAAAATCAAACATGATCAGACTTTGTACAGATATGCAACATTCATTATCTTCTCATAACATTGTAAGTAATGTACTTTGCCCATGAAGAATCTTGACCTGTCCCCAATGAGGAATCCTACATTACCATAAAACGGGTTAAAAAAGTTTTATTGTATATTAATATTCATGAGGTGGCAAGCAACAGCACCCAATCCGTAACAGGATATCAGGCAAATAAGAAGTCCCGAGCCTTCTAATCCTATACCTTTTCTGACTTCTTTAACCCTAACCTAACCTGGAGACATGATATCATACATATATGCATGTCTTGAGACACAAATGTGTCACCTTACAAAACAAAACATGCGGATTTGATGGCAACAGCAGGTATGCCTTAAATCTGATACTGTTTATGTGGTATTCTATGTGCAATCTTTTGAGATTCTCTGGAATTTTAAATTTTGTGGTATCACACAAGCACAAATATATTATTGGAAGTTTAAAGGGAAATGTTGCATTAGTTGTACAGAAAATTTTCATATCTTTAAAAGATATATAAAGAGAGAGTGATAGGTACTTCAATACATGGCCAAATAGTAGCTTTTACTTTCTAAAAATATGGTTCGCACAAAAAGAAACTCGTTAATTTGTAGCTCATAAATAATTTGTTGGCCAAAACTTTCAAAATTTCAAGCAACGCATTATCTGAAACTCTTGCAATGCATAATATTTTGGGGGAGATAGAACTATCGCTTGACTTTATTGGTGAGACTTAATGGTTCAATACTGATTATAGCTACTTTCTTTGTATGCCATGTTGGTGCATTGTAAACGCAATATTTCCCTTTCATAAATGCTGAAACCAACAGAATTTGTACAACTATGAATGGCCAACAATACAGTATGCTGGTTTACCACAAACTCTCAAATAATGTCAGGAACAAGCAAACCAGTTCAAACCATAAAATAGTGGATATAAATTAATAAAAATTGATCAAATCCCTTTAAAAAATTACACTAAACTGGATGAGCAATGATGCACTGAGAACGCCTCTTCAAGTCTCTAGTGAAATCAGCTGGCTGTGTGCAGGATGTTGAACTAGCCAAGATTGTATCATCCCTAACAAAAGGCTCTATGTCTTTAAACACCTGGGCTTTTAATTCACATTTTTCAGGGACACACTCCTGCGAAGAAGAAAAATGTTTCTTTCATCACCAAAATCATCTGTATGAAAGAAGAAAAGAAAATGGAAGGGACAAATTCCTGCTCCCCATGAGGTTATGTATTCCTAGTAGCATTACTCTACTCACTGAGAGTAAAATAGTTGAAACTAACTTGAGTTTTATCCCATATAAAGTGGAGTAACTTGTCACAACTTGCCTCCCACTCAGTTTCACCATGCAAGATCCCCCACCCCCACCCCATAGGTCTTTGATTTAGTTTAATTGTGGTAAAGTATGCATGTTCCAATTATGACATCTGTGTTCACTACAAAAGATAGACTGTATTCCGACTTTCCATCAAATGTTTATATTCTTCCCATTTAGCCTTGGTGGCTGCTGTTTTTTTTTTACTTTCTTGAATGTAACAACAACAACAACAATAGTAATAATTATTTCTTTCTTATGTAGTACTTTACCACTGGAGTACGAGAGCATCGTCACAAATACTGCCCCTGATCAACAACAACTCGTAGATTTTTATTCCTTTGCGACTTTTTCTAGAAGCAATCCCTCTAGGCGGCAGCAGTTATATACTGTATACCTCGCTCAACAACAATTTTCCTCACAGGTACCCTGTTAACCCCCAGGAGAGAAGCAATTGAGAAGAAGCATCTCCCCCAAGGACACAACATAATGAACCAGAAAGGTCTCAAACCAGCAACCTTTGAATGGTAAGTCTGACGACTTTGCCAATAGTCCACTATGCAATCATTTTCCCAGTCATGGAAGCCTGAAATGCTGTTTACCACTAACTTCATGAATCTTGTAGCAGATATTATCAAGAAATCAGAGAGGGCATGTTGGACTACGGGCCAATTCATCGGACTTGTGACTGAAGGATTGCTGGTTCTATTCTTTCCATCTGTAGATTACCTCATCATCTTGTGTCCTTTGGAAAGATACTTTTAACTGTATTGCAATCACCTCTCTCCACCCACGATTTAAACTGAAACCTGTGTGGTTACTTGGTTACTAAGAATGATTAAGAATGATTATAAGACAATGATTATCATACAAACCTGTACATAAAATGCATCCTTCACTGTTTCTTCCAAGCTGTTGCAACCAGTTATGAGAGAAAACTGTTCTTCTTGAGTTAATGAGCCTCTCAGCATACCAGACTTGCTAAAGTCAGCCAACTGGTCCTTAATAGATGTGAGGGCATCCTTGACCTGGAACAGATGAAACAGGGCAAAAATGAGAAAAAAGGAAAGACTATGGAGAAGGGGTAAAGCTTTTTCTTTTTTCTTTCTGAGATAAATTAAAAAGGAAGTAACTACAAGGACTGTAACTGAAAGCATTCTGGTAATGTCTGCATTCAGGTCCGCAATAGCCATATCGGATCACAGTTTTGCTATGCAAATGAGCACAGTAACGATACAAAAATTGAAAAATAACTATTAATTGCTATACAACATAAAAAATGCATAGCAGTTTTGCTATGCAAAGCAAAATCCTTAATGCGGATCCTGTTTGCATTCATTCCCTCTGCACAGTTCTCTAAATATTAGCAAATGAAATTTGAGTGTCACATTTTCATCCCAAGGTACAGTATACTTGGAGCAAGCACATGTGACATCTTAGACAGAGATAAAGTATGTAATGCATGCAAGTTTACAAACTTTTTGCTTTCATACTCTCATACTTTATATCAATGTAGGGAAGGCATGGAAATTTCACTAACTTCACATTCTCTCTAGGTTCACTTTATACTTGTATCCCTTTCTTTTCAAAAGTCGAAACGAATAATTGTAAAATAAAGAATACAAAGCACTGATCACAAATGAGAGGAGATGACATCACTCCTGTTTGCTTAAAGTTCACTTCTGGTGACAAATATACAGTAGTAATTTCATCTGCTTTATACAGTATCTTATGAACCATACATACAAATTAAATCAAAATTCACCCGAACTCTAGCATTACATTCCTCTTTGTTAAAACTGAATTGAAATAAAAACTCATTTTCTGAAACCCTTAAATTATAAATTCCTAAAGCTGACCTTAAAAGTGAACCTTGTTCCATTAGTTTCTCATATAAAATGACTGCATATTTAACATATCATTTTCTGGGTTGAAAAAATAATATCACACTTGGTGCTATGCTATCCAACAGACCCTTTTGCAAATAGCAATTACAAAGGACTGTGGGATAGAATTTTGGTATGCATCATTTTTGGCCACAGTAAAATATCATAATTTACAAAACTGGCTCATATTAAAAGTCTACACCATAATCCTGTGTAATTGCTTATTGAAGGGTCTATGATGTGTCCACATTTTCTCTGAAACATTTCTATGTTGTTAAGTGTTAGAAATGGTCACATAAATTGCAAGTTACAAAATAAAGTAACTAGAAAACACTGTAAGTTGTGTGCCCTTATTGAATGCCTTTGCAGTGTCTTTCAAGTGGACTCAGGTGAAAAAGAAGAATAAAGGTACAATAAAAAAAAAACTCCATTAAATATGACGCACACAGGATTTTGTAGATCACAGAAGGACAATACTTGAGGCTCCTTTGGTCTTTGAACAGAAGCTTTCACAGACACCTGCTTAAGTGGAGAGTATCATACAGTATGTTTGACTCTTTTGGACATATTTTTGACAATTTTGATAAGCACTTTCATATGTTTTTTTTTTGTCTTCCTTTTAAGCATTGGCAAGTTAAAAATTAGTATAAAGTGCAGTTGGAAGAAGGTGCATTTTCAAGAAAAAAGTGTACCTCTGTAGCAGAAATGTTCAAAGGTATATGGAAAGATCAGCATACACTTGAACACATTTATTACATACACATATTAAAATACTATGTGTACTGAAGCACTGTTGGAAAGCCAGACTTTCTGATATCAGCCCCAACATGGTGGGGCAGAAGCCAGGTTTGGTCACACAAGGAACCCCCTTTAAAGAACCCCTTAATATGAAAACTCTATGGATCCTGCACTGTCTGACATACATGCATATGCGGTACGCATCTGTAAGTAAAGATTTCACTCTCACAAATAAGCTTATTCTCTCCAAACCCTGGATCTTCTCCTGTAGAACATCAACCTGAGCCCTGCCTGTATATTTGGCCTTGACCCTCAAAAAGTTTGAGTGTCCCTGACTTTAACACTAAATATGTGAGAATGGAGACATTGAACATTGCAGTTGAAGCTTGGTCATTAGGTCAACTCAAATTCCTTAGTGTTCGTATAAAATATTCTATTACTAAATTACCTGTGAGGAGATGATGTCATAGATTACAACTTCATAGCCAGCACTGGCAAATATCATGGCCCAGCTCTTCCCAATCAGCCCACTGAAAAAGACATTTGATGAAAATAATGTACTGACAGTAATAGTGTAGTTGTACAAACCCAGAGCATTGGAATGTGAAAAAGTAACTTACATTTGGGAGAAGGTGCGGTGTTGACCTTCATGCATGAAGGTCAAAGAGAATGCAATGTTGCAAAGTCCATGTCAACTCCAGGCTTTTCAGAGGCTTCACTGCCACTACAAGCTACAAGTTATTACAGTACAACACTGTTCAGTATACATATACACTGTACTGTTCATTAATGACCTGGAATGATAATTGGTCCCTGTGAACCCAGTCTTAAGTTTAGTTGGACACAGTTGATTAAATTTAACTGGTTTCAACTGGTGACTGACCAGTTTCCTTACAGTACATATTTAGTCCACTGCATGGGATACATAATGTTACTAGTTTACTTTTAAAGGGCAAAAAGTCTTACATACCCCAGACAGTAAACTTTCTCCCACCCCAGTTTTTAGCCCTGCCTCCAATTCAAACAAAAACACCTGTCTGGTGCACTTTCCTGTCAAAGCTACAGTAACATGCACTGAGATTAAACTGCTCAAGGCCACAAACACACAATATTGTGTGTGAGCTTAACTTGGAACACATGTGACTTGGAAGTCATCATTGACCAACCAGTGTGAAGCTACTGCTTGAATTAATGTTAATGAAAGCACAGTGTATTAAGAAATATGATCATATTCCTAAGCACATCTGGGGTAATGCAACAGCCCCTTTGACTGGGTAAAAGTTCAGTACAGTGGTATGCTCAACCAAGAGTTTGTTGCTGGACAGTCTTAAAATATTTTCCAATACTGTATAGCCTATGTACATACATAAAAATCTGAACGCCTGTGGTTAGAGCAGTTAAGTCAGTTTAGGGGTTAGGTTAGGGTTAAGTGGCCTCTTTAATAAGCAATATCTGAAGTGCAAATAGCAAGGATATCATAAGAATGAGTACTATTTAATCATACTTTGGGGTTTGGGGATGATGTTCTCTCCCTAGTCTCATGTCTACAACTAGGCTAATAGGCCTAACGTTAGGCCTACAAGAATACAGAATGAACAACACAACAATTTGTGAAAAACGCATTTTTTTTCTTTGAATGTTAAGCCACTACACCACTAAATTACTAGGACCATCTCAGACAAACTTTCCGATTCAAACTTGCAATCTGCAAGCCACTTAGGCCTAAGTCAAAAGCATTATTACTTAAGCACTTAGAGTCCCAGTCGTGCGCCTAAACGTTGGGGCCTTGCTACATTGTGCATGGTTCCATTTATGCGAAAACCTGACTCACCCACCCAAGTGCAATCAGCTAGGCCTAACGATCATTGAATTCCGTTTAGTGATGGGTCGATACAGAAGCGAATTAAATCTATTTGGTTGGCATGAAACATCCTATCTTACCTTCCAATTATGCCAATTTTCCCTTTACTTTCTATCTCTGACATTTTCCCGTTCGAAGTCGTTCGCGCCACAGACAATTAAGTAACGCGAGATAGGACACGACGTCACTGCACTGTTTGAGCAACTGGCCTGGGAATTATACTAAATTGCAGCTCCCTTAGCCTGCGAAGCAGACTCTGTAGGAGTCTTGATCGATGGCGCTCTCTTAGAAATCATAATATTCACCCTAGATACGAAAGCCCATTATTGTCATGCGAAAAAATATTTTTAATTCGTTCTTGCGAATTAATCATCGTTGCTACGAATTAATAATTCGTTGTTACGAATTAATAACTCGTTGTTACGAATTAATAATTCGTTGCTACGAATTAATAATTCGTTGCTACGAATTAATAATTCGTTGCTACGAATTAATAATTCGTTGATACGAATTAATAATTCGTTCTTACGAATTAATACTTCGTCCTTACGAATTAATAATTAATAATTCGTTATTACGAAAATAATTCGTTATGACGAATTAATAATTCGTTATGACGAATTAATAATTCGTAATAACGAATTAAAATTTCCCTATACGAATTTATGTATTTTTTCACAAAGGCTTTCGCTCAACCCTAAGTTTGATTCGTAAGACATGTGTCAACACCAAGTAAATCGAAGACACGTGTTAGCGTAACCCTTTGTGAAACGGCCCCACGTCTATTGAAACAGCAAATTTTCGAAGTAAGAGTTTTCAATGTCTCGAATAAAATTAATGATGATAACTGACAATTCTGCTTGGCGTCCCCTAGTTTTTCGATTTTTATATGCTTCGGGGCCCGGATTGAATTGCCTCTTGGGCTGCCATTTAAAGTGTACTCAAAGTCTAAAATTTCAAAAATATAGACCATGTTACAAAGCTTGAAAAATGCAACCAAATGGTCCAACTCCCATTTTCAGGACATTTCTGAGCTGAGATATAAAATGCTGAAGCTTATTCACTCAATTTGAAATGGTACATTGTGCAATAATTTGTGATGTCATTCTTGTACTACTCAAATTACAGTCTTTGTTGTTCTTTGTTTTTTCGATAGCCACTGCACCTTGCGCCAAAATGTGATCACTGTCTTACTGCTATGGGGTGACTTGGCTATATAAGTACAACATGCCATGCCAGGGAACTGTAATTGTTTCAAGGTCCTATAAACATCTTAGTTTCAAAAGAAAACAAAGCAGTTCATGTGAGTTTACAAGAAGGACTTCCCAAATTATTGCGCAATCAACTATTTCAAATTAAGTGAATGAATTTCAACATTTCATTTCTCAGCAATGGAGTAAGTTATGAAAATGGGACTTGGATGAATGAAAATTCATTTCCAAAACTCTAAAATATATATTCTTGTAATTCTAGACTTAAGGTCCACTTTAAGAACACATGATTTAGCAACGAATTATTAATTCGTAAGAACGAATTATTAATTCGTAAGAACGAATTATTAATTCGTAAGAACGAATTATTAATTCGTAGCAACGAATTATTAATTAGCAAGAATGAATTATTAATTCGCAAGAATGAATTATTAATTCGTAAGAGCGAATTATTAATTCATAGCAACGAATTATTAATTCGTAAGAACGAATTAAAAATATTTTTCGCATGGCTTTAATGGGCTTTCGTTGTATAGTGTATCGTACTGTACTGCCATATAAATGATGTGCACATTCTTGCAAATTGCATTTTTTGACTGATTAAACACACAATAGCCTGCTTACAGCAGGCTACAGCTCCCTGGATGGAATAAACAACACAGAACGTAGCTGTTTGCTGAAAATGAAGAAAACCGAGGTTTGATTTTATGGCCGAATTTGGATATTTTTCACCTAATTTCGTGCAGAACGATATTTTATGAAATATTTTATTTTTTTTTTTTATTTTTTATTGAAATGCACATACAAAAATGAGCTGTCTGCAATTGTTGGTGCAAGTTTGCAATGATACTCAAAGATATTTTAAGCATAGATTCCAAACTTTAAATGACGCTTTGACTCCACACCGGGAGCGAAAATATCGGGATGCGGAAGTGCTGATCATTGTTCAGTAGTCCCCGCCCGGATATATGCGTCTCCATGAGCAGTCTCTTCCCATAACAGTGTAGGTATAGGAGTTTGAAATATATGTATGTAATACCGGTGATGATACCGGTTTATCTCCAGCCGAGGGCGCAATTTCAGTTCTGTGACTAAAAGTATTTATTGACTAGAGGCCATCTTGAAGACATGCCCTGTACAAAAGTTTGGTGAATTTGAAAGCAAGCGTTAACGTGCGGTCACACCGGATGGCTACACCGGGCTGCCGTCTGCGCCGTGCCGCACTGTGCTTAACTTTGAAATGCTGGCAGGGTGGCCACAACGTACCGAACGCTGTGCAACCAGTGCTAGCGCTAGACTTCAGAATTAAGGAGAGACCTCACTCCTTCAAAAGAAACTTTAGGAGGGATTTTCCTTTTTAAAGGAGGGATTTTGTTAATTTGTAGTTTAACCTGAACACATCGGCAAGTAAATGGATATGCGAATTTCCCTCACGGAAACTTCAGCTTTGCGGGATTTCGGGAGCCAGGTGCGGGAATAGCGCAATCGTGCACCTTAGCGCGAACACTGTGTGCAACCCCGAAATCTTATCTTTAAGTTACATGGTCAACCTTATGAGAGGACGAAGTATTGGCTCTTTGCGTTCTATTTGTCCGTGGCAAGCGTAGAAAGACTGTCGGCAATACTCACTAAGCCTAGTATTGGATATCGTGAACGTGAAAGACTACTATCGATTGGGAGTGCTACGAAAGTTTGATGCATGTTCCCCCGAACCAGACTTACAGGCCCGTATGCGGGGGTTCAGGGGGTTCGGACGAAACCTCACAAGATCTGGCGTTCCACTTCTTATAGTACCTAATAGTATATGATGAGACGTTTGGTGTTTTATTATGTTCCACATGGCGTTCAAAAGCCCTTGAAAAATTTTCTGTCAAAGTTACATTCACTAGGTCTATCTTAGATAACTTTCTCTTTCAGCGTTCGATGCATACAGCGTCTTCGGCACTTGCCGGTCCAAGTCGGTGGATAAAATGTTCCACTTGTGGTAAAATCGAATCCCACTCCCCCACTGAAAAAGCTGCATACGGGCCCGGCTTACATTTTGCCCCAAATTAGCTAATTTTTTGCCCGAATCGGCGGGGTTGGGGGACTCTCCAGCCCTAAGCTACCTTCCCGCGCCTTGTACGCCCATGCTGAGTACATCTCATTAACCAATACAGAAAAGAGATGAATTTCACCTACAATTGCTTGAGCTAAGGCTTGATTGGTTGCGTTTTACAGGATACTTGAGGATGAGCCAATCAGAGTTTGAGTATTTACCTAGTAACTGTAGTGAGTCCTATGATTGGCATGAACAACACAAACGACAGGGAAGTTAACACCGTGCCAGCACGACTGACAATATCTTTGAGATACGTAATGAAGCTTTCTTCAGTTTTTATTAGCTGTGCCTGAGAAGGGCCTAAAGTTAGCTTAAAGTTTCCAAAATCAAGGCGCTAAAAGGATTTTATGCCCCCCTCCCCTAGCAATTTTAGATACTCCCCCCAATAGCTCTGGTTTTAAGCAAACTTTGTGTTCAACAAATATTCATATTTATTCGACACAAGACTGAATGGTGCTGCAGGCTTTAATTCTGGTTGTTAAAAAATTGCACCAAACCTATATCAGCCTAGGCTAGCACCTTTTCAAATTTTACTGAATAGGATATAGACAACAGGTGCTACAGAATTTAAAGGGAAAATGCAGTTCTCCCAATTTGAATTAGTTCAGGAATGGCTCCTATCAATTATGTGACAATATTTTTCTTACTTATTTCCTAAATTTAGGCAGAATAAATCATTGGTTTACCTTCAATATCCAATGATTTTATACAAGAACATCATGAAAACACTTGAGAGAGAAATAATAGGATATCTGTAACATTTAGCCAATTTTTGAAAATAAACTTGGGGGACTGCCTTCTCCCTTTAAATTAATGGTTTAATTAATCATTCCACAAATGACTTTCTTGTAGGTGATATGTGTACACCTTTCCGAAAGTCACCTGCATTCGAAAGATGGGTATGCATCATCATGCAGTGGCGTTACACGTCTAAAGCTCAGTGGTTCCCAAGAGGGGTACCGTGGCACCCAGGGGTGCCAGAACGTTCTCTAGGGATGCCAGCATAAGATTAAATAAATATTTAAAAAAATGTTATAAATTGTTCCGCTTTTATTGATTGAAGATGAAGTAACTGCATGTCTTGTTACTAAGTAAGAAGAGATGGGAAGTGCCATTTCCTGCAATCTAGGGGGCGTGTTAGCCCCAAAAGTTTTTGGACGCTCCGCGCCAACTGATGGTGGCGCTCCACTTTAGATAGTGTTAGAGTACCATTATAGGGAAGGTACTCTAGATAGTGTAAACAGGGTGCCACTTTATAACTCATCATTACCTAGGGATGCCAGATGTCTAAAAAAATTGGGAATCACTGCTATAGCTTCATGCTGATATCTTTGTAAGTTTTAAGGTTAGTGTTGTATAATCCTCTTTTTTTCCTACTGACTGCTGAAATCAAACTTTTGTACGGTGGCCTAATAGAGACATGAAGTAAATTTTCAATGTCATTCTCACGAGTTATTATGTCGATCCTACGAGATGTTATATCGTTCCTACGACTTATTATGTCGTCCCTACTACTTATAAAGTTCCTGTAAGATATTGTATTTTTCCTATGAGATATTATGTCGTTCCTACGACTTGTTATGTCGTTCCTACAACTAGTTATTATATCGTTGCTACGAGATATTATATCATTCCTACGAATTATTACATCATCCCTACAATTTATATCATTCCTGCGAGATATTATATCGATCTTACGAGATATTATGTCGTTCCTATGAATTGTTATGTTGTTTCTACCGGTTTTTATTATATGTCGTTACTACGACTTATTACGTCGTTTCTACGACTTACATCGTTCCTGCCAGATATCATATCGTTGCTACGAGATATTATGTCGTTCCTACGACTTGTTATATAGTTTCTACTAGTTATTATGTCGGTACTACGAGATATTATATCATTCCTACGACTTATTATATCATCCCTTCGACTTATATCATTCCTGTGAGATCATCGTTCTTACTAGATATTATGTCATTGCTATGAATTATTATGTCATTTCCATTGAGTTAATATATGTCGTTCCTACAACTTATTACGTCATCTCTACGACTTACATCGTTCCTGCGAGATATCATATCGTTCCTGCGAGTCATTATGTCGTTCCTACGACTTATTATGACATTTCTTCGACCAGTTTACATTTCAACAGTCTTACTTAAGTTCATTTTGATGCTGCAAGGGGTTTGTCCTGTGGGTGGGAGGAAGAAAAGTTATAAGGGTTGCATGGAACCCCGAGAGACTTGTTTCACTCAAGCTTTCCTGCAGGTAGAAATAATGAGAAAACCAAAATTAGTCAATGTTTTTCCGCTATCTAAATTATAGAACAGGGGTTCCCAACGGGGGCGTTATCTCCCACTGGAGGGCGTTTTTGCAACTCGGGGGACGGCGATGAGCGTTAAGGTGGCGGCAGGGGGTGTAATTAAAAAAATGGGATACCTAATTTAAACCGGAGCCTTATAAGATCCCAACAGGTTCCCTCTAGCTGTGCTCCGGGAGTTGTAGGCTGAAGAGGTGGGGAAGAACATTTTCTATTTTGGGGCAAATATGTGATATTTTATGCTTAAAACGTCTGGAAAAAGTTGCTCAGCTCTAAAATGAAAGTATTTCATGTACGTTTATGCCTGGAGTTGGAAACTATTTGATATTTGTCTTCTAGCGATAACAGTTACTTCACAACAATTCTTTTTAATGTCTTTGCATACTCGGAAAACTTTTAGAAGGAAATTTACCTAAACCTTCCCGATCCTTCCGATAAGAAAACTTCAGTAATCATCAGATCGTTGCAAAAGCGAGGATTTACGCTAAAATTACAGGTCGGCGACTGTGTACGGACGTATGCGCATTCTTAGAACCACTTAAGTTCAACTGAAAATTAAACAAGGGCCCCAAATGCTACATAGTGTTGAATAAGCGTATGCGACCATTTCGATTGGGGGCACAAGGTTTTTGCCCGAATCTCTGAGCCTTTATAGAAAAATTTTGTCCGAATTTTTACAGATTCTGCCCGAATTTTAGGATTGTACATTCGGGGCGATCTCGAAAAGGGGGTTGCAAGACAACAATCACCGAGCAAATCGTACATTCCCTCAGTGTTACACAAAGACAACATCTTTTTCGGATCAATCAATTCATTAGTCTGCATGGCTGGATCTCTGATTTTCTCTAAATGATTAAGGATATGTACCAAGCCATGCAAAAGAAGTTAACCGGAAGCCGGTGGACCTTAAAAATGGTTCGTGAAAAACTCCAAGAGAGCAAAATTACCTAGACAATCTCCTCTTTAAAAGTGTAAGAATAAAATAATACTTCAATGTCTTAAGCCAACGTAGATGGTGGAAAAACACCTTTTGTTATACTCTGGCAACGCCGGGCGGAGTCAACATAGCGTAGAAGCTAAAAAGCCATTGAGGCTGGGTTGATACCAAGATAGTGAAAGGGTTGATACCAACTTGTGAAATTAGAGGTAACTTCTGGTTAAAATCTTTTGTTTCTTAAATCACGTGATTGTGAAGCGGGAACCTCAAGTTTGGATCTGCGACATCAGCCACAGTGACGACATTTGAGAGAGCGTCTTCTTCGAGATAGCATGTCTGTCGGCCGCTGTTACTTTCTTACCGCCTGCAGAAATTGACTTCGGACTTTGAAAGAAAGAACTGCACTACAGCCGCAGAACTTAACAGAAACTTCATTTTGGGTTAGCGTTCAAATCTTTTATGGACTCGATTTCTGAAGAAAACTCTCATTTTATTATTTTCGCTTTCCGTCACGACATTATCCACATGAGGCGGCAACATGGCTTCACTTCCAGGCCGGGGAGTTCGATGCCCTCTGGCAAGTTGTCTGAGGTAAGTTTGTATAATTTTCAATAAAAGGTAACATAAATTTTATTTTATCTATGTTGAATTTAGTATTTTACAAATTTCAAGCAGGAATACACACCTAAGTCACACTGTAAGGGTCTATTCAAAACGTCTATACACACACTTAGGTCTAGAGGGAACTGAGATTGCAATGTTACTTGGAATTTAACTTCGAATCCATTTACATAAATATCTCTCTATTTTGCTGAGTTTCAAACCTTGAAGTTAGTTACTGATTAGCCCCTACGTTCCATGTTAATAATCTGAATCTCACCATAGGTCTACAAATCTGTGGCCTGCGTAGCGGCTCTATGGTTATTGCCCCCGTAGGCTGCTGGTTAAACGAAAAATGTTTGGCCACTCTGCAGGCCATGGGCGTAGGGGCCCAAGTTGATGGGGGGGGGGGGGTTGTAACGACTTGTCCGAAAAAATGTAACCAAAAAATGTAACCAAAAATTTTCGCGCGCTCCACGCGTGTTTAATATGTTAATTATATATAGGTATGCATCGGTTATCCCACTGCATGCAAATTACAATCATTTGCCGCCTTACTCCCCTTCCATATTGGTTTTAATTTTTTGGGAATTCGTTAAAATAATAAAGATAATAACCAATGGCGTAGCCAGGATTTCTCTCATGGGGTGTGGGGCATGAATAATGTTGTGTGATCGCCGGCCTGGGGAAGGGGTCTAAGGGGAGGGAGTGTCCCCCTCCCCTTTAATAATTTTTGAAAATTATGTGTCCTTACATAAAATCTGGTGCCACATATGCTACCTTTAAGTAAAATTTGTGTTAAAAAATTTAGGTAGGCTCGTTTTAAGTACTAAAAAACAAAAAAATTCGGCATCAGTGAGGGGAGGGCATAACCCAGTGCCCCCCCCCCCGAATACACCACTGACAATCATAATAGAAGTAGTTCAACCATTAAAACACACTGGTGAATTAATACCGACTATATACATGCTGGTGCATTCAACTCAGTACTTTATATTTTAATTACCAAGGGTCTGAACTATCGATTACCTTTTAGCTACATCACTGCATTACTTTCTTTCAGTAGGTGCCCGAAAAGTTCTCAGCATATTTGCCCGAATTTTCACAAAAAAATATTTGATTGGGGGCTGCAGCCCCGCCGCCGCACCCCACACTCCTACCCCTATACTGCAGTCTAATTAATCTGGGAAGCTGTTTTCAATTCCTTAGATAGACGGCCATGTTAACAATTGGAAACAATTTTTATCTCTTGTTGAGAGATTGAGGGGCAAGGTAGGATACATTTGCAAGGATTCATTGTCTTTCCGCCCCTCCTCCCACCCTCGGGAAATGGTTCACGGTCGCTTCGCCCCACTACCAGTTCTCTCACTCCAAGTATCGATGAGTTCGCCCCTAACATGTTAGTAGACTGGACCTATATAAGTTGTAGATTATGCCAACTTGAAAAATGCTTTGAAGATTGAATTTAGGGGATCCTACTTGTTTCCGTAAGTCAGTCAATGAAAAATTTACCTGGTCTCCGTATACTTAGCCCGTACTATTCGGGGGCGCCGTAATACACTGAATTTTTTTTTGTTGAACCTCGAGACTTTGTTAGCACTGTACTTAAATTTTTAACATAATGACTGAATGAAATTTGTTGCGATTAACCACTAACTATTAGGTATTTCTTTCATTTGTAATACAAGTTTCCATTTTTGCCATTCAGTTCAGAATTTTTTTCTACTTTAGTTTCGACATATTTTTCAAAATACCATTCACCGTGACTCCTTTGTTCAAAGAAATCTCATTTTAGGAATTCCCCCTTTAAAAGTAACTTTATAACAAATATGAACAAGTATGAAATATGAACAAGTATGACTCAGTGTGGTTGATTTATTGTGCACTAATAGTGACAACACATTAGCATGTTCTCCCCCAAGCAAAAAAAGATCCCCGATCTTTTGAATATTTGGTAATGATTAGGGATGAGGATGGTTCCTGCTGGGCATTCAAGCAGAGAAGCATCCAAGGGGCAGGGGTTGGGATGGGGGTTAGGAGCACACCATGGGCAAAATGAAAACGAAAGTTGCTTACGCTCTTTTATCGGTCGCAACAATTGGTGTTTGTCAAAATGAAGTCACCAAAAAATCCTGCATACGGGGGTGCTGAATGTTGTTGCAATGACTATTTCTACTTGACTCTCACTGAAGTATATAGTTAGAACTCCTGTTACCTCATTTGTACTTTCATTTTAAGCATTGAAGTAGAAAACTGAGAACTGAATCTATCACTTAATGCTGACACTTTTTCGGGACAGGATATTGTATTAACTCTTTTTGTCTCATACTTTCAGATGTTTAACCGGATAAAGGTGTTTAACGGGACCATTCACTGAAAGGGGACATTACCACTGGGCCACTTGAGACCAGCTTTGGACGACAAGGAGAGCAGCTGTAAGATATTGACTTGTTTAACACAGGAAGTCAAGTTAATCTCTTAAAACAATGATCTTTACTACAGGGGTAATAATCAAATAAAATTTAATATGCTTTCGTGATGAGTCCTTAATCATCTGATGTGGGGTAAAGAATTCATTTCTTTTAAAAGATAATGAATTTTGCAAATTTAATAACATCTACATGACAAATTATTTCAAGAGTATGAAGAGCCTATAACCTGTTTTCAACTATTTCTGACCATTTTCCTACAGGCAGTCTCTGTCATCATCGAAAAAACAGAAACATAAGACAATATTTGAGATTGCCTGTCGTGAAGTGTTGTGTATTTTATATTAAAAGGGGCAATCTTAGTTGAAATAATGGTCCACAGGACCGAAGGTCTACTCAATCAAAAATCAGCTTAGTTTGAGTATATATTTACCATTAGTGCTAGGAATGGAAATATGAGTAGGGTCAGGGTTAAGATTAGGATTAAAATTAGGATTAGGAAAAGGATCTTGACAAGGATTTAAACGTTCGTGTTTAGCGTATCTTAGGTCTAGTGAATCTTTGCTCTAGTGGACCTTTGGTGTAGTGGGCCCTATAACGAAAAAATGCACTCAGCTGGCTAACAAAACGACTTCACAGGTAGTCAAGGAGACATCGTTCAAAGAAGAAAAAAGAAGAAAAAATTCGACAACTTAAAAATCTCACCACCGTTTCAACTTTTGGTGATATTTAGATTGGTTTCAGGCTGAACGTGGAAGTAGAGAACTGAGAACTGAATTTTGAAATAATGAGTGTTTCCAATGGTCTATCACATAATGCTGATGCATATTGTCGAGAAATTATATCATATTCACCGTTTTCCTCTCATTTGTATTTTTCAGATGTTTACCTGGTTGAGGTTACCCAGGACCATCCCCTCAGTGAAGTTACTCCGTCCCCCGAAAGGTACATTGCCACTAAGCCACGTGAGGCCAGCTTTGAATGGATTTCCTGGAGTTTCCCCACACGTTGACGACTTGACGGATGTCGACTGATTTAATGGGAAGTAAAGTTAATTTCTTAAAGCAGGACCTTTACTAATCAAGTGCAATTTTATGCTTTCTTACAGGGTCCGTGGCTAACTGGATTTACGGAGACCATCTCATCCTGGGAGAGAATATTCCTTGTAAAGAATGACATATTTCGCGAATTTAGTAAAAATTTACAAGACCATTTATTTTTAGAATTTAAAGTACCCAAATACTGTTTTCAGGTAATGATTGTTATTTTCCTACAGGTATATTCTGACATCACCAAGAAGGCAGAAACAAGAGAGACGGTGTTGTGTATCATCCATTAAACATATAGGGGGAGGCCCACTAGAGCCAAAGTGCGCTAAATTGAAATACTGCTTAGAATTAGGTTTAGCATTAGTTAGGTTTAGCATTAGGATTAGCATAAGGATTAGCCTTAGAATACGATTAGGATTAGGGTTAGCTTTAGGGTTTAGGTTAGGACTGGGGTAAGGGTTTAAGTGTTAGCGCCACTCAGCTCTAGTGAACCTTCGATCTAATAGTCCTTCCGTTTAGCTGGATTGGTGCAAAGCAACCCTAAAATGTACACATAACAACATTCTGTGTCAGGTTTGTTCATTGCTTTTATGCCACCTCAAGTACTGTATTAACTTCAACTCGGGTTTCCAGTTAGAACAATGAGTTCTGAAGACAGTTTAAATGGTTAATATTGTGCCACCTTAA
Source organism: Holothuria leucospilota (assembly GCA_029531755.1). Classification (NCBI taxonomy): domain Eukaryota; kingdom Metazoa; phylum Echinodermata; class Holothuroidea; order Aspidochirotida; family Holothuriidae; genus Holothuria; species Holothuria leucospilota. The sequence continues at coordinate 15,395,827 of CM055976.1, forward strand.
GTATTTTAATCATACTGTGTTTCTGCAATGAATGTAAGTGATCATTGTTTCATTGCACTATTGTTTTCTGTTTTATTGATGACAATAGAATTTTTTTACAGGTGCTTTAGCCCAGTGGATAAAGCTTTTGGTAGAATTTAAGACGTACGCTGTAAAAATGTTCTCGGCTTTTCTCAGCAGGACCCATGAGTCTTGCTAACACTAATCATGCCTTGCTGATGATATTATTGCGGCTGGCTTTTTTGCGTGAGGGTTTTTGTGTTCAACTATTCTTGTGTATTGTGTTGTATGATTACGTAGTAAGTTGCATTCTATTATAGATTATTGCACAGCACCGCACAGCACCGCACGACACAGCACCGACACAGCACCGTACACTTATTAACCATTTATCAAATGGTTGCAATTTATTACTTTACTATTAGCTAGCGTAATTTTCCGACTACTGTATACGAGCTGTGGTATCTGCAATTATTGTCACAACTGGTTTAGTACGATACGGTTTTCGTTTTAATAAAAAACTGCAGCCTAGAAAATAAGATGGTTGCATATAAGAAAACGACGCATTTCAGGATTTAATCTCTTCACATTTTATGATGTTTATTTTTTATTTATTTTTTACTAACAAGGTAACGGTCTATCGTCTTACCGGTGCTATAGCCGAGTGGATAAAGGTGGTGGCATTTGAAGCAATGACGCATAGCATTCGGGAGGTTCGGGGTTGGATCCTCGGCCGGGTCATAGTAAGGTGGGGTCGTATAAACCCATCTGAAACGACTTTGCGAAATGACGTGCCGTTGCGATCTTTGGCGTCGGTGATGATTGCACTTCGTTAAGTGCTGTCCGAGTTTGCAATTACCATTGGGTTTGTGTTGTAAAATAAGTTGGTGATTACATTTTTCTATTTAAAAATATGCCAACAAGTATGAGTTGGGCCTATGAGGTTTTCATAAAATCACAACTACTGTGGCCCACTCCACTAAATAAGTGATTTTCAAAATTTTGTTTTAGTTTTACAGCCATTAAACAGAAATGGACGTCCAGGCGATACTACGAGGTGTGGACTGAGGATGTCTGATCGGGATAGAGGTACTACCCCACCAAGCAAGGCCAAGTGAAGATCATAATGTTTTCCACACATTTTGTATGATCAAAACTTTCTAATGTCATTTTCTCTTAGTTTTTTTCAGATATTACACCAGCGATGTACACCAGAACCAACGGCCGGAGATGTGTAACGAGGATGTCCTGATGGAATCAAGAAAGAAGACCAGAGATAACCTGCCAACCTTGCCAAGAAGAAATTCATCGAGCGTTACGAACCTTCTCCAGTTAAGGATCATAAGGTTTTCAAAACAAATTATATGTTCATAACTTTCTTCCGGTTACTAACGTCATTTTATCTTAGTTCTTTCAGATATTACTCCTAAGATGGGGACCAGCACTGGAAAACGCCAAGAGATGTGCAACGAAGATGGCCTTATGGATTCATTTAAGAAGACTTGAGACAGCACAACCAAGGCAGAAATTCATTTGGTGTAACCGGTCTTCTCCCAACCGACACTAGTGATGGTAAGGTTTCCAAAATTATTTTTTCATTTTGTCTTACTTTATGCTCGCAGATAATACACCGGAATGGACGCTCATACCAACGCCACACGATGTGTGGAGAATGGTGTGATGGATTCATGTTGAAATACCAGCGATAATGATATTCTGCCACTACGAGCAGAAATGTATTTAGTGGCTTCTCACCTCCAATCGAGGCCCAAAATAAAACTCTCTATAACTCATAAGATTATAACTTTCGTCCCATTTCCTAAAGACATTTTTTCTGCTTTTTTTCAGATGCAACACCTAAATGGACACATGGTACCAAACTAGATGTACAACGAGAATGGCCCTATGGATTTATTAAGAAGATCCGAGGCATGCAACATTGACAGAAATTCATTTAGTGTGCTCCAATTGACACTCATGGTAGGGTATCTAAACCTGTCATTCCTAACGTCATCTTCTCTTAGTTTTGCTCGCAGATATTACACCGGAATGGACGCTTGTACCAACGGCACTCTATGTGTGGCTAAATGTTCTGATGAATACATGTTGGAAGGCAAAAGATATGATACATAGGCGTAGGAAGCGGGGGGGGGGGGCTGGGGGCTTTAGCCCCCAGTCAAAAATGTGGGAGGCTGAAGTATGCTTATGCCCCCACCCCCGATCCAAGGGCAAAAGCCCCTTATTTGTCTCTTCTGTAAGAAATTTGCAAAAATTTGCAGTGATTTTCCTTGAAGTTTGTCCAAAATGGTGCACCAAATTGCATCTGAGGACCCTCAAATACCCAAAACTTTTCCAAAGGGGAGGGGGACACCCCCTCCCACATCCCCTTCCCTTAGACCCCTCTCCCAGGACCGCGATCCGAAACAAGGTTCAGCCCAGTCCCCCCCCCTCCCGTCTCGAAAAGCTTCCTACGCCTATGATATGATATCACTCCCAGCAAAAATCATTAGTATAACCAGCAATCTCAAACTGACGCTCATAATGAAGGTTCCCCCATGCCTGATATTAGATTATAGCATTTCTCCCGTTCCTGAAGTCATTTTCTCTTTGTTTTTAAACAGATTTAACACCGGAAGGAGACCTAAATCCCCGCCACAAGACGCAAAGAAGATTATTGATTCAGTCAAGAAGACCCGACACAAGCAACTTTGACAGAAATTCCTTCAGTGTAACTAACTTTCACCAAGTGACACTCATGGTAAGGTTTCTACACCTGTTTTCCTCCTGTTCCTAACATCATCTTCTCCTAGTTTTTGCTTGCAGACAAAACACCGGAATGGACGCTGGATCAACACTACGAGATGTCCAGCTGACATGTCCTGATTCATATTGGAAGACCAGAGAAACTACAACTCCTATCCCTATCAGAAATTAATTTAGTATAAAACGCCTTCTCCAATTGAGGCTGTATTCAATACGTCATATGTAAAGTTATATCTTTCCTCCTGTTTCTAAACTTATTACTTTATATTTTTTCAACTCTTTCACCGGAATGGACACTTGGACCAATCCCACTAGATCTGCAAAGCAGGTGTCCTGGTGTATTCATGTTGAAATATTGAAACTTCCACAAGAACCAAACATTTATTTATTGTAACCCACCTTCTCCAAATGAGGCCCATAAGAATTTCTGAACATATTGTAAGAAACTTTTCTTCAGTTTCTTAAGACATTTCTCTTAGTTTTTTTACAGACACCGAAAATTACACCTGCGCCAACGTCATTAGGTGTGCAATGAGAATGTCGCGATAAATTAAAAAGACCTGCACAAATAAATCACCATGACTTAAAAACATTTGTTTTAAGCAGCCCTCTCCAGTTAGACTCTGGTCAGGGTTTTCATACCTGTTCTAAGATAATAGCTTTCGTTCTGTTCGTAAAGTCGGTTTCTATTACTTTTTTGCAGATGTTACACAGTGGGTAGACGCCTGGATCAACGCTAAGAGATGTGCAACGAAGATTTCCTGATGAACTATGCTGGAAGACCAGAGATAACTGTCACGCCAAGCAGACAGAGATGTGAACCACTAAGGACATGGCAAGAGAGCACTGTCTATTCGGACAAGGCAGTACTGATGCAACTGATGAAATTTTCTTATACGAAGACTCTACACATGGTGAGCAACACACAGAGTAATTCCTTCCAATTGTATTTTATGGGGGGGGGGGGACCAAGCATCGTCAATGAGCCATTCGGTACATACATGATTTCTTATGAACCTCTATGTGAAGTATGCTTGCCATCAGTGATGCCCGTCCTGTGTGATCTCATGATCTATAAGTGTGACAGCTAATTAGTAGGTCCTAACTTTTGCCGCTGCCAACGGGTACATGAGATGGATCCTTCATTCTCTACCGAATTTTGACAGATTTAAAATGATCCAGGAAGGTGTTTACCAGCATTTTAATGGGAAACCAGCCATCACAGTTTTAACAAGTGTACTCGGGTATCCCGTTTCATAAATGGCTCTCTTCAATCATGTGACAAATTTCTGTTACCGAATTGTCAAATTCGTGCAGGAACACTCCTTATTTTACCTAAAATATTCAATGTTTACGTTTTGAAACATTATTGAAGATACACTAGGGTGAAATAACAAGAAAGGTTTAGCTCACGTTTCAAAATAAATGTAGGACGACTGCTTATTCCCTTTAAGGGGTCTCTTCAAAACTCGAAAAGATAGCCACTCTATTTCTTGGGTTTGCTTTTGGCTCCTCCTCAACCTTAACATATATCATGTCACTCTCTGGCTCTCTGCACATATTATTATTGCTAATGGAGGAACCTGGCGAGGCATAGCATGTGAATTCGTCTTAATTTTCATGGCAAGAAAGGTATGGAATCGATCACTGTGTTACAGGTACGCTGTCACTAGTAAGTTTTGGATGGAAATGTTCCTTTACAGATGGGGCTAAAAGTTGCAAGCTAATTTATGATCCTTAAGTCCATATTATTTCAACACTATAGTGGATATTTTCACGTTTACTTATTTTACTTGAACAAAGCATTTGGATATCATGCAGGTGGGTCAATAATGTGGAACTGCAACATGGCTGCAACTACATGTACTTGTAAAGTTTGCAACAGTTGTAGTGTTATAGTTTTGTAGGTTTCACTATCGTTTAAAGATAGAATATCTCACCTGCCACCGAAAAAGTATATTTAAGCCATGTTCTATACTCATTTCAAGTAACAGGCCTGTTTCACTGAACGTATTATACCCATATTTTACACAGCTACTCCAATATGGTAAGGTCAACACCACGACGACGAGAATGATAGGCCCGAGCATCTATTACCCTGTTTATCCAGAAGGTTCTGCAGCTCAGTGCCAATTCACCACACCTACAGGTTGGCTATCCGTCTTTTCCAAGTCTATATTACCAAGGCAAGATTGGTCTAGTGTTAGGTTTGCTAAAAACAATCGGAATAAATTGATAACATAGATTGTAGCACAAGAATGTTTATAAATATTTAGATAGGCAATATTAATTGATTCATATCTAGGCGCGTAGCCAACGGGGGCGAAGGGGCAGCCCCCCTCCTTGAGCATATTTTGGGTGTTTTTAATGTTTATTTTTACAATATTGCTAATGTTTCCCCTCTTTATATGAGGTAAATAAGCCTGGGAAGTGCCATTTCCAGCGATCTGGGAGGCATTTTGGGCCAACCCATGGTGGCGAGGAGCGCCGAGAGTCTATGGGCGTCGCCCCCCCCCCTTGACAAATTCTTAGTTACGCCCCTGCATATATCTTATGCTAAAGAATTTAAATCTGCTAGCAAACCAAGTACTCTGCATAGTTTATGCAGTTTATGAGATATTATGAGATATCATCTACATGAAGATGACTGAAAGGGTTATACATTGCAATCACAGAAAGAAGATCTCCATTCAAACCGTGTATTTGTTACATTACCAACAGGAGAAAACGGCATAAGTTACAAATACAGGGTTATTGCAATTCTATTCATGTTTTGAAAATTAATGCTGAAGTATTAAGCAAGTAAAAATATCTAACCAAGAAATTATTGCACTCCCTTTTTCAGAGGACATTCAGCAAATGAATGAGCTATCGAAACTTTGAGAAGACGAACAGGAGACAGTCTCCCCATTAGCCCCAAAGTGCATTGTAGCTGCCTGCCTATACCTGAGAGTGGATGAAATGCCAAGATTAGATAATTTTAATTTAAGGACTTTTATGAATATGAATATTTGCTATTTTAATATTGATAGTCAAGCCACAGTTCAAATGATTTTTAACTCCTGTAAGATTGTTATATAAATATATATGACTAAGAAATAACCAAAAAGCCGAAGGTTGTAATCCTTTCCAGTTTCAAAATAGTGAGAGATTTGCATAGGATGTATTCTTCATAGTCTGAACCAATCAGGGTCATGCATCTTCTACTCTTCTACCTTTTGTTTGGAGTGATTGCGAAATTGAAGTTCACAGAAAACTGCCAGATCTGTCTTTTCGTCCTTGTTGGCAGATACATCCGTGGTTTCGTATCCTCTTCTACCTCGAAACAAATATCCTGACACTACTTCCGCTGAAGAAACAGCTACTAACTTTAGACTAGTTCTAACGTTAAGACCACCAGTCTTCGAACTCAGATGTGAAGAAACTGCCATGTCTTCTGTCCAGCATGCAGGCGTTTCTCAGTGAGCTACAGCTGGCAACCCTCAGACTACACTCATCGACACTGGTGACCTGCGATTCAGAAGTTGAAAGCAACCACGTTAGGTACTATTAGGTTAGTTACTGCTTCTTCTACATCGCTAACTGACGTGAGTAATCTTCTTTTCTCCCTCCTCAACGAAGGTAGGTCTACAGGTGAACTCAGTTCGTGAACAACAGCATCAGCCGTTCCAACAGTAAACCTGACATTTGCTGGTGGGACAACAGTTGCCGAACGCCTTAACTTGACTCATCTCAACAGGGATATAGCCATTCGAAGGTCCATTTGTTACATCTTTACATCGTCTCTGTCGATGGATACAATTATGTGGACCCTAGCCACGATTTTTTGGAAACCGTTCCATCGTACTTCGTCACAAGATCCCACAGACAGAATCCCCCTCCTTAAAGCTGTGTTTATCAGTCGTCGACGGTGTTGTCTTGAGGCTTTGACAACCAAATCAGAAAACATCAGGTTCCTTGTTGCTTCCTAGTCAGGTCATTTTACCGACAAGCCGAATGAGCAACTTCATGCCGGAAACTGTTTGTCCTTGCTGTGTCACCAAGGGGTATTACTTACTACTCAGAACAAGTTTTGGGACCTGCCGTGGTCTCTGAAATGGTACCTTCAAGGAACGTAGGATCTTCGTTAGTCTTAAAGTCCCTTATCCTACCTAGAAGTATATATAGTTCAGTCTTTAGGACGACTCAATTAGGGACCAGAAGGTGAAAATGGTTGATCGTCAATACTTGTCACCCCCTTGGTGTATACGCGCGGACGGCTTCCACTGATACTCTCTTCGTAAATGGAAGCTTGGCAGATCATGAAGGGTGCAACGTGTGAAACGCCTTAATCTTTCGTGCCTCGGTATCGGTTGAACTCCCTAACAGTGGACATGAAGTTAGGTTGTGCTGCTCTGGTAGGGTTGTGCCTGGGCCGGGATGGACTCCCAGCAGTTATGGTTATTCTGTGAAACGGTAATGTGGAGTCAGGCAAAGTGGGGGTTGTATTGAATATCACAAACTCCTCTGATTGGGGCTTCAGTAACAGCCGACTTACCCATCTGTTCGCTGCAGCATGCCTACCATTACATGCGCTCCGAGGAGAATGGATAGTCAAGTGCTCTACGACGTGGGGAGCGAGTAGTTTTGGGGGTGGAACTTGCTTCGTTGTCTCCTTTTCTAGCTGGTCCTTTTGCCGTGTTGTATGCGTAGGGACAATCGATGCTCGGGACAATCTAACGTGATATACTCTGGGTGAGGCTGCCATTCCACAGATTCAAGCTGACTGTAGGTTCCAGGTTGGCGCCAACTTGACAGCTGGTGAAATTTCTCCCCGTTTTCCATTCTGGCAATTTCATCCTATATTGGCCCTTGGCTACGTTCAGGCCCATGAAATTCTTTGTTTACCTATCCTCCCATAATCTCAACCTAACTCCTTATAAATCGCGTAACGTAGCCCCATTGAATCGCGTTAATTAATCCGACATAATCGCGTTACCTAACCTTATAATGTATCGCGTAAAATAACCCCATGTAAATCGCGTAACCCTTAACCTAAACTTGAGGTTGTAGGGTCAAAGTAGGTGACGAAGAACCTGAGCCTTAACTTCACCTAAGGTTAAGATAGAGATGCAGATTGTAGGTATGGATAAATAGGGACTGAAATCTCACCAGCCAACTCAAGTCCTCGAACCTAGGGTAGTGTCGGATCCGCGGGAAAGCGCACGTCATCGAGGGTTTCTCTGTAGATTGGCGCGAGTGTCAATTGACCCTGGCAGACGATGCTGACGGCAGGAATCCAGCCTGTGAAGTCGAGCACACAAGTTCTGCTCCTACGACTTTCGCTCCAGCATTAAGTAAGCACTTTACGAGCGTTGTCCTCGAAAGCCGTGGTAAGTGATCGGTCTGCCGCAGCGTTAAAGGATTAGTCAGTTGTCACCGAACAACCAAAAAAGAGAATTTTGAAGGCATTCATATTACACCCTTATCTCTACCTACTCCTGCACCACTGTCGCACAGAATAGTTCCATTACAGTCTAGGGAGAAATGAAAGGGGCCCAGGAATATTCCCTCCCTGGACGGCAAGACCAAACAACCCGTCTACTGTGAGTGTTTTCTGCAGATATCAGGCACAAAGGCTGAGGAGTTTTAAATGCTGCACTGTTCATGATATATGCCGTGCTTTCACCCGCGAAGAGGGCACAGGGGGTAAGCCGTTAAAATCCAAAGGGACGTGACAAGGTGTGCGGTTCAACCACCTTCTAGCCTCATTGAGATTGTCACAGAGGCTGGGGTATGTAGGCTTGTAGGTACGGGTAAGAGGCCTTCGACCGGGGAAGGTAGTGGGTTCCTTCAAGGTGTTATTTCAGAGCTCTAAGTGGGTTTTAAGGTTTGTTCCGTATAGTAAGTAGCATATCCTGACCACGCAGTAAGGACTAGCAGTCTCCGGATTGAAATTGAACATTTGCCTCTGACCGGTAAAGTGGCCGGACTAGGAAGTAACCGCGAACCAGACGTTCTCTGGTCTGGCCGTCAAACTTCCAATTCAGCTCCTTCGGGGACTGATAAATTCAGATGCGAGGAAGAGGATTCTGTGTGTGTAATCTCGTGACAAAGTGCGATGGAAATGGTCACAGAGAACCGAGTCTAGTGTTCACATGACTGTATTCATCAGCAAAGATGGTGTGAAGACGAGACGAACGGACCTTGGAATGACCATATCCCTGACGAGGTGAGCTAGTTAAGACCTTCTTCAACTGCTGTCTCATCAGGAAATGGCTTTTTTACCGTTGGGATGGCTGATACTGGTATTCGGGAACCGTGTTCTCCTGTCTTCCTTCCTTCGTTGATGAAAGATAAGAGAGGATTGGTCGTATTGGTTACAGAGGTAGAACAGGCAGTAACTTTCCTCATGGGGCCTTACGTGGTAGTTTTCATCTCCTGAATCGAAGGTTTTCAGTGTCGACGAGTGCAGTCTGAAGGTTGCCATCTCCGTTTTTCATTGGGAAAGGCTGCATACTGGTGAGAAAATGTGACAGTTTCCTCACATCTAGGCACAAAGCCTCGAGGTCTCGATGTTAGAGCTAGTCTCGAGTGTGTAGATGTTCCCTCAGTGGTAGGAGTGTTAGTATGTCTATCTCGAAGTAGGTGAGGATATGAAACAACGTTTGTGTGTGTCATATGGGGCGATACGATGGAGTCGGCAATTCTCTGTGAACTCATTTTTTTGCAAAGAGCCCCTGTCACAGGGTTGGGAGTGTGGTGGGTGTAAGTCATCGGGTTGGACCAGGCTAGGGAGAGTGCATGCTTTGAACTTGACACATTAAGATAATGCAATACAATCACTATTGATTCCATGACATTGCAAACAAATGTGTAAAAAGGTTCACTGGCCAACAATACTGGGAGGTGATCAAAGGTGCCTGAGCAAAGTCAAAGCAACATACTACAAAGAGCAGAAATAAAAGAAAAGTTAATATGAGATTAAGAAAATAAACAATGCAAAATTACAATACTACCCAACATGAAGAGGATAACAAATAAGTCTTAAAACTTAGTTATCTACTCTGTTTTGTAGATGTGGGACTCGTGATGCACTGTAAGAGTGAAGTGCTTGAGGGGAAGGCGATATTGACTGAAAGGAGAACTGAGGAAATTTCAATAGTATAATGGTTAATAAAATTAACCGTGTCGTCAGCATAACCATGCAAAACTTAATTTAGCGTAATATCGCGGGTCAAGTGATGTAATTTTAAGACATTTGGCACAGGCTCAGTGTGGAAAAAGAGATATAGCTCATTGTGCTTTGCTGTTACACAGTCAAACAAAATCGGTGCATTCGTAGTGACAATAAACTACATAATTTTGCATTTCATTCAAATTGAGTTATATTTGTCAGAGAACTCCATCCACTGTCTCTCATTTTGTGCACAAAATGGCATTTATAAGTAGGTATACTCCTGCTTTAAATTGCAATTCGCAAAGTGTTACTTAGAGTATAGCATTTTTGGCCCCCATTCTGAATCCAGCAAGTTTGGTTTTGCCTCGTACTTTTCATGTCATTTTGATTTGCCATGGAAAAGGAAGCAGATTCAACCTCCACCCCCTTATTATAAAGGTTATCAACACGACACTCTCTTTGAACTGTTTAAAGATAGACAAGTAACTACCGTAAACAGTTTACCGTCTGCTTGAAAGTATCTGCTAGCTGTTAAACAATAACATTAAGAAATATACGATTTTAAGCAATTGGAATTTACGAATTACAATGCATTTTGGTGGTTAATACTTAGCTTACACTCTTACAATATTTAGCTTACACTCTTAGCTATACGCTCTTCTTCAGTAAGTTATCTGACATATTTATCAAAGAAATGCCGAAAATGAATGTCGAACTTTTAATGGTTTGAGAGGTCCTTTGATAACAAACTTTGTAGGGTGATAATATTAATTAACTGTTGAACAGGAATTTAAAGGTAAAGAATTAGAATTATAATTTAGAGGTATGATTTTGTGCTGCTTTTCGGCTCGATGTGAGTATCCTAAAAGTTTCACATCTTTAAGCATAACATCAGTTGGAAAGAAAAACTGCATTCCGCATTAAAAGAAAAACATGTTTGCAACAAAATTGTGAACTGTAAGGATGACATACAATGGACTTGCAATATAATAGATTTCCTATAGAAGTCACTGGTTTTGCCAATGGCAGCATGACCCTAGCTTGCTACAATCAAGTAATATCTAAAAAATGTACGAAGTATTGAGTCTTTTCAATTGTACCGTTTTGTATTTAAATTATTTGTCATTGGTGGTTTTTCACCTGCTATGAAATATTTTCATGTGATAACATATGTAAGCAGTAACTGAAGAAGTGCATGATATTACTACACAAGTACAGCTTTATCAAGAGTATAATTTATTACCACCATTGACTGACTACAAACCTTTTGTTAGTCATTACAATTTTATAATAGGGACGTAGTGAACACAGCTTGCTTGTTCGTAGCTACTTGGCACTCCAGTGAGTTTAGGTTCTGATCTGAAGTCGTTTTTGACGCAATCATTTAAATTCAAATTCATTGAAGAGTTATTCACAAGTTGTTTGTTCCTAGATATTCCGAAATGGATTTTGATCCTGTTTTCATCAAAGAGCATCTACGTCTTTCCTTTATAAAAAGTTTGAATTGTCACCATAATTATACAATTATGTGTAAACACTTTGAAATGATTTATACATTCTGTAGATTGCATTTCGAATTCATCTTTATATACTGCATGCTCGAGGGATTTTCATTTTCATTTTCATTCAACAGTTCAAGAACAATCTACGACTTTCTCATCTGCATTCACAGTTTTCGTTATGAAACTTTAAAAGGGTTTGAAACTTGTAATATATTTCAGAAAAAAGGAACGGCTAAGTTTGACTTGAAAATGTGACGATTTAAGCTTCGATAACCGACTTTGAACCTATTCTGTCGATGTGTTTGAGTGTTGAAGTCATCCTTACGTAATGTTTATAGAGGGCAAGGTGGGTTTTTCATCCAAGAGTCATAGCGTGAAGATCGTTCTCTCACTTTACAGTAGCCCTATGTTATAACAGCTGTATATGTAATGGTCTTTGAGTATAAAGATGTTAGATTATTCATTAAACTTAGCTTTACTGAACTGTGATCACCTCCTTCAAAAATAAGACCATGGATAGATTAACCACCAACGGTTAATTCTCTCAGAAAAGGGAAGTGGGCTCTTACTGTATTGGCGTTAATGAAATGCACACGGTATATGACTCTACGGTTTTCCCATCTAAAATGACCTTCTGTAAAAGCTTTTTTAACTTGCAAAACTTTGTGAGAAAAGTGAGAGCATAGTTTGGGTTGAAATAGCTTGATATTTATGCGACGGTGTAAATTACCCGTATGTGTAACCGACTTGTATGTATAATGTTACTTTGCTTGCTTGTGAAAATTTGCAGTGTTATGAGTACGGTATGGGTTTTCCCACCTAAGCTGATTTTCATTATTGTAAAACATTTACACGTTTCAAAACATTTTTGTATTTGTGAAACTGTGTAACTTATGTGTAAATTATGTGCAACCAACTTGCTTGTTTTTACTATCAATTTAATCAAGCGAAAAATGAATAAAAAAAAACTGTGCGTATGTCAGATTATTTGTACCTGCACAGCTACAACTTCCTCGTCTACCACAATCTTGCTAACTCTGGTAGAGACATGCTCAATCTGCACCCCAGATAGAAAAACCCTGACCCTGTCCTGTCCCTTTTGTCCCTCTTACATTATTGTGTACCTTGTAATGGAATCCATGCAAACGAAACCCTTACCTTTCCCACCCTCCCTATTTCCCGCCACAACCTCTTCATACAATGTCATCTACCGGTAAAAAAATTTGAAATGTCAACATTTTTCAACCAGAGGCTCCTTTTCAGTCCCCGCAAATTTACACCCCCCCCCCACTACCACCTTAGCTGCAACTCAACCCTTTGGGCCGTCAGAAGTAAGAAAAGACAGAGTAACCAAATAAAAAGTCCTTCAAGCTCCTTTATTCGTTTCTGCTAGCAAAAATAAAACTCATTTAATGTCCCTAAATGTACAGTCTAAAGGGAAAATGCAGTCAACTCAATCAGAATTGGTATCCTTTTGGCTCCTTTCCACCATGTGACAATGTTTTTGTTAGTGCTTCTAACCGTCTCTACCCTCCTAGGGGCAGTAGTATTGTATGTGGTTTGGTTACAGTATAGGGAAGTGACGCACACCCTAGTTACAGCAGAGACAACCAGGCCCGTAGTCAAGGGGGGCAGAGAGGCGAAGCCTCCCTGAAATTTTTTTGCCCCCCTAGAGAGTTTGAATCTTACCATTGACTTAATACATTTGGCCCCCCCCTGAAAAATTTTCTTCCCCCTGGAAAAATTCTGGCCCCCATCCAGTACCTTGTCTGGCTACGGGCCTGGCGACAACGAGGTATAATGATCCAGATATGAATATTGTCCCTTCTAGAAGAACCTATAACCCTTGTGCGGTTGTGACGACAACTGAAGTGGTAACGTTAAGGGAAATTAGCAGCACGGGTAGCTAAAAAGGCCCTTATTTTCAATAAATTACATGTTTAAAGCAGCTCCTAATGACCTCAAAATGTTGATATAGATGATACGCCTTCTGTCGCACTGTTTGGGTATATCAGTGGTTGTAGAAAGTAACATTTACCCAGTGCGCCTCTACAGCCTATATGCATCCACTTACGAGACATTGTGCAACGACAAAGATCACACCCTCAACATCTCGCTACCTTTTCCAACTACGTGTCGCAGTATCTCAAACCCAAATTTGGGTGATTACAGTAGCAATGCGCACTCAAAACTTTCTGCCACAATTTCTGCTTCTCCCTTTCTCTCCCTCCCCCACTTTTTACATCCTGGTGGCACCACTGTGTTATTACCCCTTATACATGACTCTACAACCCATCTTTGAAAGCTCCTTCCAGTAAAATTTTCTATTAACCACTTAAAACGCTCTTTCAAAACTTTTTTCCAAAAGTAAGAAGATTATTCTTTGTATTTTCAGCACAGGTCGAGAGCATTGATCATTGTATCTATGATTCTGTAGAATTCAATACTAATTAGTATTAGGCCATATTTATTATTACATTACCCAAAAATTTGGTCTATGAGTGTGAGGAAAGGCATTTCACAAGGGGAGGAATGCCTTTTCCCTTGTTAGTTGTCAAGCATGACATAAATTTTGCCTTCAAGCAGAACTTTAGTCCTTAAAGTGACACCCTTCTGCCCTGTTGTTACTCATACACCTATGGTTCTGTTATATGTATCGTACGTGCTTGCTTTTAAGTATGGCCGTCTATTATCTCCAGCCTGTGAACACTGCCCTCAACCCCAGTCTCTACAAGAAACTGAGTTCCTACTTAGTAGAACGGCAATATTCTGCGTTCACGTTCAGTGGGTCTGTATCCTGCTGTGGGTTGCTTCTTTTTCGCTTCTTTAATCATCGTAAAAGGAACGGAAAAATCCAAAGCACGACATACTTCCGATATATCTTCAAAGAAGTTCATTTCGCAATCAAGTTTTCATAGACAGTTTCAAAATGGTAGGTTACATTTTATCATATTTTCTTAACTGGTTCATAAAAAAGCTTACCGTCCAATATTCTTTCACGCAGCTATTCCATACGGTATATATGTAATGTATTTACCGGCAAGACGCTGTGCAACATAGACTGTATAGGAAGTCCTTAATCTAATTTGACAACCGGTTATGAAAGCTAGCGGAAGTATTAGTAAGTTTAACATCAGTTTTAATTACATGCTGATGGACCTCTAAGATATGCAGTCATCTTACCTAGAAAATGGATGAGAAATCTTGCTACCCATTTTTTGTACGTAACCGTTAGAAGAGGAGAAACAGTGTTTTAAATATACGAAATTTGCCACTTGTCTGAGACTTGCCTTTTACACTGTTTATGTGCAAAACCAGGATTCCACAAAAGGTGAGCTGCCAGAAAACGAGTTTCTCCCCTCGTGAAAATTTGTAGGGATGTACATGCCCCCAGTCTGCGTCTTACCTTTGCATTCTGGTATATGTAATTGGGGTGGGGGTGCAGTTCGAGAGCAAGTGATGGGGCAATCTTTTACCCATGTTAAAAGTAAATAATGCATCTTTTTTATAGCTACTATTTTTACAGTTTGATAATGTAAGCAATGACACTTCAGTAAAGTTAGTTGGGCAAGAGGATGGAAGAGGTTGCCATAGTAACAGGGGATTTGCTCGAGGTGGGTTACTGTGGTTACGCACATGCTTTTCTCACTTCGCCAAAAGTGTCCCGTTTTGTAGTACAAATCGACGATATAAACTAATAAAAGACACAGGAAGGTCAAAATATGTACACAGTTATGTCGAATTGTCAAAAATACCTCAAATAAAAAGAAAGTTTATAGCAACCAGCAGGGACGAATCAGTGTGAGTGGGGAGGATAGTTCCCCCCAGAGGTTTTGTTTTAGGGGAGCTAAATTTGAGGTGAGCTAAAATTGCTAGGTGTTGGATAAGGTTTAGTGTTTCTTAAAAACAACTTTCAAAAATCTCCCAATTTGTTTTCATTATTCAGGTTCAAACTAAGGTTTTATCTCCATACACTTGGTATATACGCACAAGTTAAATCAGCAGTTAGTTATTGTTCAGTAAAGGTCATGCCCGTCCTTCCTTCATAAAAAGGCAAGGTCGGGTGCCGGGAGGTGGGAAGTGGACGTCCTTCTGGGGTCTCCCCCAACTAGTACATTTTGAAAATGAGACTGCCAAAATACGACTTCCAGGCTATTTCAACAGTATTTTGGGGTAAACTAAACGAAATAACTAAAATTAGCACTTTCACACAGACGTACATAAATGCAACTTGCTCATATAATAAGTCCACTGAAACAGTTCTTGTAGATACGTCCCTCAAATGAGCACATCCTTCGTGGCCGGCTGGTGGATTAAAATGGCCCAGGCATTCTATGACATGTTGGGTATGAGTGCAACAGTGTTACTAAGGACCGCAGACACCTCTTTCAAGTTTGCTCTTAGTCAACATGCTATAACAATTTGCATAGACGTAGGAAGCGGGGGTTGGGGCTTTAACCCCACGGCAAAAATGTGGTGTTGCTATTTAGGGCAAAAATTAGGTCATGATTGTTTTCAAATCACTAAAATTTCAGGACAAATACCTTCCGGCCACCTCGTGAGATGACTTCCCATACACTAACATTCTGACAATGTTCAGATAGCAAAAGTTATACAGAAATACAGCTGGCTCTACCGTTGAAACCAAATGAAATAATAATGAATGAGCTAATGAAGAACATTAATTATTAAACTTTGATCGTTTTCCGCACATTGTGCGTGCTTCTTTTCGAAAAACAGCCATCGTTGCATGCATGCTACAGTGTGTAAGGAATACGAGTTATACACTAGATGCCGTGTGTACTTTTTCGACTAAGTTCCCGTTTCGCCAACACCTTCTTAATCATATCGGTGGTGTTGATCATATTCAGTACACGTTTTGTTATAAGACAGAGGCATTCAGTTTACGCAAATAGTAGCCACGCAAAAGTGGATTCCTTCAACCTTTCATTGTTAACTTACACAAATTTTCACAATACTTCATACAGATTACAATGACGGGTAACCGTCATACTTGAGTAACCATCTTAAGCAATTTAACCGATGGAAATCAAAGTATACCACTATGCACTGACTGCTTGTGGTATAGCAGCATACACGTTATATTGTATGCGTGAGTTGGGTTTACTGTAGCTTAATCATTTGTAGTGGTATGCTTAAACTTCACTCTCAAATTCAGGCCTTGAACTTGGTCAAGGACGGTCATTTTACGAGATTAAGTAACCATCAATAATAAGAAGCCTGCAAACCGACTCGCAAATTACATTTAATATAAGTCAGTTCAAATGGAAAAATTATAGACTACTCTTGGGTGACAAAAACCCACCCCTTTTAGGTCCTAGCCGGTAATCGAACCATAGCATGCATGAGTGCATAAAAATAGTCTGTACAATCATTTTGTTTAATCATAAATTTACACAACGGTTGGTTAAAAACAGAGAGAAGAGCCACGTTATTACGTACGCATTGGGGTTGGGAGTCTTGCCTAATAACAGTACTGTGAGAGCGAAGGCTGTGAGCTAAACAGCACCCCAATAATTTTCAGTTCTTTCTCAAAACGTCAAAAATTACCTTAGAAAATGTCAAAAACTCTGGATTTGAACGGTTAAGCCCCAGTCTTGGGGTTCCCTGATTTTGTGGGGTGGGGTGGGGGTGGAGGGGGATGGAGACAATAACCTACCCAACCATGTTTTGAGATCGGAAACTTACCAGACCACTCTCTCGATCTTCATTGTCTGACTGTATGCAGTTTGGAATATCACGGTTGCTACATTTACATGTTAAAAGCCAGTAGCGAACGATAGTTAGCACGAGTGGCGCCAGCGCATTGCATTACCAAAATGATACAAACAGAAACAGTAAAAAATCACATTTTGGAGTCCTCCCTGCCCCCTCCCCTCCGCCACACATGAAACCTATGGTGCACCTCTTTTACAAAAATTGTAAGAGCCCCTGTCATTGAAGAATTGTGGACACATTATTTCGAATATAGCATATTTTCTCGACATTTCTTAACAGCGTGAAGTTATTTCTCTGCACGTTGGACAAGCCGGTGTCCAGATTGGCAATGCATGCTGGGAACTCTTCTGCCTGGAGCACGGCATTCAGCCTGACGGTCAAATGCCTAGCGACTCGACGATTGGCTATGGAGACGACGCCTTTAACACTTTTTTCAGTGAAACTCAAACCGGGAAACATGTACCCAGATCAATTTTTGTCGACTTGGAACCGACTGTTATAGGTAATGTTGAACACAATTAAAATCTAGAAATTGATATGATAATTTGCCTACATGTAGATACAGCGGAAAGGGTCAGGGTTGTGTACAGAGATTGTCGAGGGTACCGTGACTCAGTCAAAAGTGGGGAGGGGAACCACGGTGGACGGGCTATAGTCAGAACGATTGTGTGGCACAGTCGATTTGGGTGTGTTTGTCAAAACCATAGAGAAGGGGCGACTTTACCTTTTGAAGCCAAAACTTTTGGATATGAAACCTCAGTTTTCATAATAAGTTAATAGCACCATTATTCAAAACTTACACTTCGGACAATTTGTAACTGTTCACGATTTTTTAAATTTAAAACGTATCATGCACTCTAAAAACATTATGGTCAAATTGACCATTGATCAGTGGTCACTTTTGACCATATTTAGGTCAACAATTTGACCATATTTGGGTCGGTGCATAGTTGACCATATCAATGGTCAATTTTGACCATAGTGTTTTTAGAGTGTGGGACTGGGTTCCGGACAGCCTGCCGGTTGATATTGTGTTACCATAACTTATACTCTACTCGATGTCTCTTCGGGGGCAGGGACGATCTGAAGGTTTTTCCAAGGGACCGTAAATTCCCCGGGGTCTGTGAACCCTTGGACGTCCTTAGAAAATCCTAATTCAACCATTGACTCTGGGACCGTACTTTTTCGGGCGCACCAAAAGTAATGACCAAGAAATTTTCTGTATTCCAGGTGCACAAATCAGTTGTAAAATCGCAAAATGTAACAACGACAAAGTATCAACCGGTTCATAGCCAGGTATCCGGTTATGGAGAGCCTGGGCGTCTATTTCAAAAGTCCCAACAGATTTTTCCCTTAGAGGAAAATCTCCGAGAGAACAGTTGTTGAACATGTTGGCATTAGTCCTCACTTTAAAGGGGAACTTAGAATCTATGTTTGTAGGGACTTAATTGTGTGGAATTAATAGCTGTGAAAAATTGGAGAAATTTGAAATATTTTAGCACACAGACAGCAGGTCCTTAGTCAAGGGGGTCGAGGGGGGCCAGGGGGGCGAAACCCCCCTTGCAAAATTTTTCGCCCCCCTAGAAGATCAAAAATTACTATTGCCGTAATGCATTTTAGTAATGCATTATACTGGAAAATTTTTCGCCCCCTAGAAGCATTTTAGTAATGCATTTTACTGGAAAATTTTTCGCCCCCTAGAAGCTTTTTTGCCCCCCCCCCCTTCAGCACCTTGTCTGGCCAGGGACCTGACAGACAGTCATCAACTGTTAGGGGTTCGAATCCCACCAGGGGCTTTTGCCCACTTGTAGCTCCGATGAGGTTCAAAGCTGTCAAAAATGGCCGCCTATCCTAGAAGAACTTACAATCACTCTTTGATACGCAAAAGCAGGTATATTCAAATAATTTTGATTTCATCTGCTGGGTAAAGTTTACAAGTATGACTCAAAAATAACGTTCATGATTTCCCTCCATGCTTTCTGGCGTGGTGTATTAGCCCTTTTAACTCGTTATAGATGATTTAACAAGTTACGTGCAAATGTGAAATTATGGGCTACACGGGTAGGGGAAACGGGAACGGGAGAAGTGCAAAACACGAAAAAAGGTGGCAAATATCCCTTACCATTCATTGCAATGATTTGCATAACGCCGCTCTGGAGAAGGGGAAAAACGATTACACATTTACACATATTGTAGTCAGAGTTGCCACTTTAAGTAAGCTAATGTTTTTTATGTTTCACAGATGAGATTAGAAAAGGGACATATCGTCAACTTTTTCACCCAGAGCAACTGATTACAGGTTCCGAGGACGCTGCAAATAATTACGCCAGGGGGCATTACACTGTTGGGCGAGCACACATTGATACTGTAATAGACCGTGCAAGGAAACTGGCAGAGCAATGTCTCGGACTTCAAGGGTTTCTCATCTTCCACAGTTTCGGTGGAGGCACCGGCTCAGGGTTCTCCGCCTTGCTGATGGAAAGGTTGTCGCTGGACTTCGGCAAGAAATCGAAACTAGAATTTTCAATTTATCCAGCTCCACAAGTATCCACAGCTGTGGTGGAACCTTACAACGCTATTTTAACAACCCATACCACCTTGGAACACTCCGACTGTGCCTTTATGGTCGACAACGAAGCCATTTATGACATATGTAAACGAAATCTCGACATCGAACGACCAAGCTTCTACAACCTTAATCGACTCATGGCACAAGTTGTCTCCTCCGTAACGGCGTCCTTGAGATTTGACGGAGCCCTCAATGTGGACTTGACTGAGTTCCAAACCAATCTGGTACCCTACCCAAGAATTCACTTTCCTCTGGCTACATACGCTCCTGTCATTTCGGCAGAGAAAGCCTACCACGAACAAATTACCGTCGCAGAGATCACCAGCGCTTGTTTTGAGCCAGCCAATCAGATGGTAAAGTGTGACCCACGACAAGGCAAGTACATGGCCTGCTGTGTCCTCTTCCGTGGGGACGTCGTACCCAAAGATGTCAATGAGGCCATCGCTACCATCAAAACCAAGCGTACCATACAGTTCGTCGACTGGTGTCCAACTGGGTTTAAAGTGGGCATCAACTACCAACCACCAACCGTGATACCAGGTGGTGACCTTGCTAAGGTTAAACGTGCTGTATGCATGCTGAGCAACACCACTGCCATCGCCGAGGCCTGGGCTCGTCTTGATCATAAGTTTGATCTGATGTACGCCAAGAGAGCCTTTGTCCATTGGTATGTCGGTGAAGGTATGGAGGAAGGGGAGTTTTCTGAAGCTAGAGAGGATATTGCTGCTCTTGAGAAGGATTACGAAGAGGTCGGGATTGACTCGATCCGAAGTGACGAAGAATACAGTGGCGAGGAGGATGAAGAGTATTAGATCAAACTGCTGCTTGCAGATCAAACTTTTGGTGATTTTTTCCGGTAGGCGTAAGACTGTGTTTGGAAGTGAAAATTGTATGCAACATATACTTCTGGTTCAGAGAATTCTAGTATTGTAAAGTTTTATCCAAGGGTGAATGATAGTGTAAAGCCCCTTGGGGATGGAACTGATTCCTTCAAGAAGTTGCACAAAAATCGTCCTTTGAATGTGTAAATGTATATTTTTACAGAGGTGGTGGCAGATATTAGATAAGGTGATTCTTTGAAACGCTAATTTAGAGTATATGTATATTAGATGTTGTCCTTTAATTTTTGTGAAAATATGTTTGAGGAGAATGGAGGAATTGCTGAATAGGTAAACAGTTGGGTCTGTGAAGAAAATGTGAACATAGTTAACATAGAGAAATGTTAACATAGTTTCGATGAATTTTTCTTCAGGGAATCGCAGCCTAAATGCCCAGGCCCCGGGGCCATCGAAACATTTAATGTGGGCCAGGTGAGAGAAAGGTAAACAATGAATGAGTTGGACCCGACAGTTACTCCATGTTCCACGCTATCACTGTCGCGGTTAGCTTCTTCTTAAAAAACAATTCCAACTTGGGGCTAACATTGCTCGTTTAAAAAATGCACAAAAGCAAATGAGCAATTTTTCGTATGTGAAAATCTATATAGCCTACGATGAGAATTTCGCAACTTATATCTTGTCGCTGGAATGGCGTTTTTACATAAGTTCTTAGACATCTTCCAAGTTTTGTACTAAATACGACACCGACATTAATGATGTAAAGACACGACTGGGGCTGAAAGTGGATGATGGGCAGCGGTCATTGGTTATTAGTTGTAACGTCCGAGCTTGGACTCGGACTCGGACTCGATTCCAGACTCGAGTCCGGTTTTCGCCGGGCTCGGAATTGGCTAGGAATGGGAGGTCACGGAATAGGAATTGACCCACGCAGAATTGGATGCAGCTGGACAAGGACTCGGAGGCGATTCCAGCCGGGTCCACAAAGTGAAATGCTACAATATGACTGGTGTACAGTTTAACAAGTGAATGGTCACACAGACAACTGAATCACAGAGTGGTCCAGAGCATGGAATTGTCTCCTAAAAATGCCCGCTTTTATTAAGTGAAATTGCAAAATAGTACAGAAAGCAATTCATGGGCGGCGATCCCAGGGGTAGGGGAGGGGAACATGTCCCCCAATATCTGAGAAATCGCCCATTGACTTTGATTTTTCACACAGTAAATTCTTTGAAAATGGGATCATGCCTTCCCCCCTCCCAATATGGAGAACAAATCGCCACCCTTGTATGCATTCGTATGTTATGCTACATTGTGAAATGGTCGGATTTGGAATTGGACGGGAATTGAAGAACCTGCAATCGAAATTGAATCGAAATGGTAGCCACTGGAATTGGAATTAGCCCCCGAATTGGGTAAGGTGGATCCGATACAGCCCTGTTAATTTGGCCACAGGAAAGGTTTGTCAATATGAAATGATCTAATGACAAAACCGTGAAAGTTTCAACCACCTGGTGCCACTTTATAGAAGTTGACCAATATCCTTTAAACAATTCTTAGTTTAACACCTTTTTTGGTGTTTGTTTTCACTTCTTAAATTTATCCGAACATGGTAATCAGGAAGGTCAAAGGTCGTCAGTTCATTTTCATCTAAACCTCAACAATCTTTATACATGTGTGTTTCACATTCAATTTAATCATGTAGAGTTTTTCCTTGAGTCAACAGTCAAGTGTGGTGAAAATGTTAAATATCTTTAAAATAAACATCGCTGAACTCAAAACATTGCGTTAACTACCATATTAATCTAGGTCACACTCGATATTTTATTGAAATGTACTGATGTGTCTAATCAAGGTCGTAGGATGCGTGGGGCAGGGGGCTAAAACCTCCCAGTCAAAAATGTGGTGGGCCGGAAGTATGCTTCCGCCCCCTCAATTCAAGGACTAAAACCACGTATTTGTTCCCTCTGTAAAAACTGTCAAAAATTTGCAGTGACTTTCCTTAAAATTTGCCCAAATATTGCACCAATCTTGCATCCAAGGGTCCTCAAATATTCAAAAATTTTCCAAAGAGGAGGGGGACACCCCTATGCACGGGACAGCGGTCCGAAACAAAGTTCACCCCACATCCAGTCGAGAACAGCTTCCTACGCCTATGTGTCTAATCACCAATTTACACCTTACAATGACGTATTAAATGTATTGGTCACATGTTTTTGCCAACTGGAAAAATAATGTCTCATAATAAAGCAAAGGTAAAATAGCCTCATGGTTCAGTTTCATTTTATTCTCCTCTCATCATCCTATGAGGTGTAGGGGCATTTCATGTGACGTCACCGAATTCCCGGCAGTGAAGGGCAAAACGCGCGCAGTAAGCGTATTTACAGCACTCGCGCACGGCATAACCATAGATACTGTTGTGACACTTGTACACTTGCTCTTCAAAAACAAAGATACGCACGATCACGTGACGCCTGTGAAACACCTTCATAGAGCCAATATATAATGGCGTTAGCAAATTTAATTACAAGATAACAAAAACTTTTAAAAAAGACAAAATGACAGAAATAAATGAAATAGATGAAAACGATGAATATGGGCCCAAACTGGTTCCGGCCCAAACCAGGGAGATAAGTTAATCCCCTTATCATGTAAAGTTTTCAAAAACCTGCACATCATACACGAAAGTTTGTGAGCGCATTACCGTTAAATACCCAAAAGGACACCGTTCCGACAACAATGTTAATTAATATAACGTATGCCTTCCAAGCTCCCCATGAACCATACAATTGGGTGGGCTCTTGTTCAGTCTGAGAATGTTTTTAGGAAACTTCAGTTGAAATGACTTCATTATTTTTAAATCTTCGAACCCCTTTATTCACAACAATAGAGTAAAACAGGTATAAAACTGTTGCAATTGTCACATCAGACAGATTGAGACTACGAGACTAAATATTAATTAAGAAAACTACACATTGCCCTCCGAATCTGAGTTACTTACAACGCTTTACCGTCAGAAGTTAAATTTAACACGGTAAGATTAGTCGTCAGTGACTTCAAAAACTCTATCCGTCCCCAAAATAAAAAAGATGTTTTCTTGCAATTTTATCTCTGGAAAATGCTTTTGTCTTATTAACGGTTAGATTTCAAGTATCGCAATACAATTTGATGTCCTTCACTCTCAGCTAAGACCACAATATCATCAGTGTACAACAAAGTAAACATACTTCATAGAGTAAATCGAGTCAACGCGTCTCAGTCCTCTCGGTTCCCGAACCATTCTGAGCCGCACTATTCCCACCCGGACAATTCACAATTAGGACACTATCAAATTGTCTGGTAGGGGAGTTGCCTGAGGGGTAATTGTCATAAGTGGAAATTGTCCGGGATGCAAACAGGGGCGTAGCCAGGATGATTTTTGGGAGGCCTAGGTATCAAATGGGGGGTCATGGCATTGATCGGCGTCCTTAATTCTTTCACATGTTATTAGGACACAAACATTTTGGGGGCCTAGCAAATATCTGGGGACCCAGGCCCCCCGTGGCTACGCGCCTGGATGCAAATTTCACCGGGGCTAATTATCCCTGGGGATTTGTCTAGGAGAAATAGTCCGAGTGGAAATTGTCCAGTGGGGGAGTTGCCAGGTCACGTGTTTTAGGTAACACACCAATATTATTTCTCCATTGGCTTAGGGTGCACATGAAATTTTGTCCGTTTGGTGGCTTCTTGGCCCTTGTGGAAGTTTTCAACATGAACTTACACTTGTCAAGTAATTAAACAATATGTTTAGGAATCAAACACTACGTGTATAGTTATTAATTAAATTATGTTTAGAAATTGATGTTTATTAATTAAACACTATGCTTAGTAATTTAACATTATATTTTGTAATTTAACACTATATTTAGTATATTAAACACTATGTTCGCGTTTTAACACGGGACGTTTAAAAATTTGACAAGTGTGTTAAGCAATTTAAACATATTTAAAAAGGTTTGAAGAAAAATGCTCAGAAATGTTAAACCTGATCATTGTCTATGAGTGTAATGTGACATAAGAGCAGTTCCCACATAATGAAAGTGGTGGGCGCCTGTCGAGTGACTGGGGACCCTCACAAAGGTCCTGTGCCCCTATGTTCTCCTTTGAAACAACACATCATGTGACGAAAAGTGTACTATAGTGAACGAAATCTATCTGTATCAAAGATCAATACTGCAGAACTTGAAACACAACGTCTAAAAACTGGCCCTTAAAAAACTGGTGGTGATAGAGTGTCCATGTCGCCACCCACTGAAAATAGTTGATGGGGAAGTGCCCCCCTTTTTCCATCCGAATTTGCGCCCGTAGAGGGTAACACGTACCATTACTTTACCTTGTTACAGACGCCAAATTATTTTAAGAAAGGTATGATGTAGTGGAACACCACAACCACCTAAACAAGATATTTCTCAGTCTCTCCCATTTGAAATACTGCCCCCTTCCATTCTGTCAAAATGACGCTTCAGCACTCATGAATAATGAGTAAAATGACTTTAAAAGTCCAACTACTGATTAGCATAAGTAGTTGCAATGCCGTATTGCATACAGTCGAGTAACCACATCTGTTAAAAGAACTTTTGACGTAAAGACCAAAATGGTAAGTTTTTTTCTTCAGTGTTATTGTTGTTTGCAACATAGGGGCTTGTGAGAAAAAAAAAATGTTCTCGTCAGAGAGAGAAACTTTTGCATGAAAACTGAAGCCGGTTTAAGTAGTGTGTAGTGTTAAAACGTCACCATTTATATTCTGTATTGTTAATAAATAACTATAGAGGTTTAGATTATATGAAAAATTGCTATCTTCACAAAAAGCTACTTCACATCATATGTCTGCAGAAAGTTGCAAAAACGACATTTTGACGTCATTTTGATCACGTGATACAAGCACTGCTAGTCTTTCGCAACTTGAGTAACATCAAAAATTCACAAATTTTGTTCGTTAGTTGAAAAACTGTACTGACAGATATCATTGAAGTAGCTATTATCAGTTTAAATGGACGGCCGTGACGGGAGGGAATTACTAAATATGCTACTGTAGAGTTACTATTTGGTATCATGGGTCAAGGTTCATAAGGTTATTCATCTCCGAACACGCACAGCGTGTGACTAATGATTGCATTCTGTACACTCCTTATGGTAACCTTGTCGGGAGTTGACGCGTTTACTTTGAGTTTATTCACTCACCCGTCGAGGGGTAAGTGAAAGTCCCACTAGTTACCCTGGCTATGTCGCTACCCCTATGAAATATGTGCTGAAGTAATTGCTCATGCGCAGTCACAATTCTGAACAGACTTATGTCACATAACCATGGAAATTCTGTAGTTAGACAGTATGTGCCAAAGAACTTGCGATATTTTCCCGTGTTTTCCTTACACATGATACCTCTTTCAGAGTCAGGCAAATAGGCCTTATGCATTGACGTCACGCAACGTCATTTTGGAGGATAAAAAAAGAAGCACACTACACGTACGACGTAGACTTCACAAGCGCACGTAGTAGACTTACGAGCGTATCCGACCAGTACACAAATAGGCTGTCTGTATTTGTTTGTGTAAGTTGCAATGATACGCGCTTACCTCTACCGGAGGCGCACTTTCTGTTCTGTGACGTCATATACATAAGATCTATATTCATGTATATCAGTCTGAAGGTTTCCTGGTATATATTTCCGATAAAATGAACCTAAGTACAAGCCTTTTAAATACAGGAAAACAACGCCAAGAATCTACTGTAAGGCAAGCAAAGCTAACCATCTTGAAAAACATTATTGTGAAGAGCCGGTTTTGAAGAAAACATAAACATATGTTTATTTATCACGTTTATATTTGTTGGATAAAGTTTTTTCTCTGTAGGCCTAGATAAGAAAATGTTCGTGCACCATTTTGCATGTTGCTGACCATTGTTCCCTCTTACTTTAAAGGGGCAAAAGCAGTCGACCCAAACTTATTTTGAAATAAAAGCTGGGACTAATATGAGGCCTAAATCTCACAAATATTAAAATATCAGTCTTGGGCTATTTTCCTTCCAAGTATCTTTCATGATGTTTCTAAACTTAAATATTGGATGTTCAAGGTAAACCAATGAGTTACACTCCATGAATTTTTCAATAGGGTGAGAAAAATACTGTCACGTGATTCTCAAGAGCCAATCATGATCAAGATAGACGGGTACACTAACCCAAATGGGGTGACTGCATTTTTCCCTGCGTACACTGTAGCTACCACGACCGAGACGCCACGTGACTGAAAACCAGTCGGGTCACAGCCGGATGGTTGTTGTGTGCGCCTATCTTTAGTTCCCTATAATTCTCTTTACAGCATGAGATTATTTCTATCCACGTGGGCCACGCTGGTGTTCAGGTAGGCAATGCATGCTGGGAACTTTTTTGCTTAGAGCACGGAATTCAGCCAGATGGCGACAGGCCGGGTGTCCAGACGATAGATTACACGGATGATAACTTTCGAAGTTTCTTCAGTGAGACTGAATCTGGGAAGTATCAGCCTCGATCAATATTTGTTGATCTGGAACCAACCGTAATAGGTAAGTTGGTAAGCCTTATTTAATAACAAATTACTTCCCAAGAGAAAATCTATCGTGAATCACTACCGTACGTCAAAGGGGAAACATTTCGACCAATGAAATAAGAAACTATTCTGTAGAAGTTTGACAAACATTTGAGAACTGGCGGCGCAACAGGCGGAGTGTGGAAATAGGGGATGGGGTGTAGGATCTGCTTACAGAGGCAAAATAAAAAAAATCGTCTTAAACTGCATTTTTAGCCAGGGCCGTAGACAGCGCAGGGGAGGGGGATGGGGCAGTTTCACTATTGAGAATTTTCAATGTTCTAAAATGGCTTAGGTGTGAGAGTACGAAATGTAACGGGCTGAACTTCCTAATTAGCATGTTTTGTTTCCATAAAAGTGATTTGGAGCTCAAACTAGTTTTTCAGCCCTACTCTCTTCAAACATTATGTGAGGTTTCTTCCTAAAGCATTTTAAACGTAGTCTATTTTGTAAAACAGTAAACTCTAAGGATAGAGAAAATCTCTTCAGCTTATTTTATGTAAGTGCAGCGGCGCCATGGGGGGCATTGTCCTTCGTCACGGCCTTCCTCCACTTACCCCCAGTCCGTTCGTGTACAAAGGCACACAGGTTATAGGAGCAATGCGAACTAACAGTATTCCCCCATTTTTGCTTGCCCCCCCCCACACACTTGTGAAATCCTGGTGCCGCCACTATGCAGGATACTGCGTCTCATTGGATGACCCATACTAATCAGATTATACATTAAGGCATGTAATTATACGAATTATCCAGTTTAGAACCGCGCATATTCAAACACAAACCCATTTCTTAGGAAGGTGGTTAAAAAAATTCTAACTAAATATTAAGGATCGTCCCCACAAAATTCATTGTGGGGCAAGCGCGGATCCAGGGGGGAACTTGGGGCAGTTGCCCCCCCCATGACCAATCTGGCGCCGCCCTTGTTGTGGGGTGGGATTTATTTGGCCTTTAAATCATTAGTTACATACCACATACCAGCTGTAGTGTTCCAGATAATCGAGGGCCGTGCTTTCTTTTTTCTTACCACTTAAGATGAAGTTATTAGATGTGGTGCGTATCGACAGCTGTATACTCCAGGACAACTCATCAACGGAAAAGAAGACGCAGGGAGCTGTTACGCTGCAGGACACTATACCTACGGTAAGCAGTGCATAGAAACTCTGATGAAGAGTACACGGGAACTAGTAGAAGAGTGCGATTGTCCCCAGGGATTCCTTATCTTTCACAGCTTAGGTGGTGGTACCGGATCAGGTTTTTCTTCTCTCTTGATGCAACGGTTGAGCATCGACTACGGAAGAAAGTCTAAGTTTTCTTTTGCAGTTTATCCCGCTCCTCTTCTTTCAACTGCTGTTGTGGAACCTTACAATGTAATATTAAACACACACAGTAGCCTGGAACATGCCGACTGCACTTTCATGTTTGACAACGAAGCTATGTATGAAATTTGCCAAAGAAATCTTGACATTGAACGACCAAATTATGTAAATCTCAACAGGCTCATTGCTCAACTTGTCTCTTCCTTTACCAAGCCCATGAGATTTGATGGCGCTCTAAACCAGGTGGTGACATTGGACGAGTTTCAGGTCAACCTGATACCTTACCCACGTATCCACTTTCCTGTAACATCTTATGCCCCTCTCATCACACCACAAGAATCTTACAACAAGCAATATACCGTACCAAAGATATTAAATGCCTGCTATGACAGAAGCACCCAAATGGTGAAGTGTGATCCTCGACTGGGCAAGTATATGGCGTCGTGTATTCTTTTCGGCGGTGACGTCGTACTCAGAGATGTCAACGAGGCCATTGATATAATCAGGACCAAACGTTCCATACAGTTCGTCGATTGGTGTCCAAATAAGTTCAAAATCCACATCAACAACCAACCACCAACCGTAATACCAGATGGTGACCTTGCTAAGGTTAAACGTGCCGTATGCGTGCTGAGCAACACCACTGCCATTACCGAGGCCTGGGCACGCGTCAGTCATAAATTTGATTTGATGTACGCCAAGAGAGCCTTCGTTCACTGGTATGTTACGTACGGTATGGAGGAAGGGGAGTTCACCGAGGCTAGAGAGGACATTGCTGCTCTTGAGAAGGATTACGAAGAGGTCGGGATTGACTCGATCCGAAGCGATGAAGAATACAGTGGCGAGGAGGATGAGTATTAGATCAATCTGCTGCTTGCAAATCAAAGTTTTGGTGATTTTTTTTTCCGGTAGGCGTAAGACTGTGTTTGGAGGTGGAAATTGTACAGCTGTATGCAATATGAACTTTTTGCTCAGAGAATTCTAGTATTCTAAAGTTTATCCAAGGGTGAATGATAGTGTAAAGCCCCGTGAAGATGGAGGCAAGGGTGGCGCCAGCGGGGGCCAGGGGGCCATGGCCCCCCGTCGGGGAAATTTTCCAATTTCGTTGGGGAGCCTTAATCCGTACGATAAAATATGTAATCCCAATGACCTTCAATCGCCCCGACGATCTGCTTCATTTTGCTCATAGGAAGGGCATATTCTTCAATAAAGACCCCAAATTTTCCAATTTTTCTTAAAAGAAACCCAAATTTCTCAAAGTGTGTAAAATAAAAATCCAAATTTTTCCAAAATTTCTTCAATAAAACTCCCAAATTTTCAAATTTTTGTAAAAAAAGCCAAATGGTTTCCTGCAGCGCGCTTCGCGAGCCGAAATTTTTTGTTCCTCACCTTTTATCAACTCATCGCCCTTGTCGGGCTTTGTGTTGCTGCCCCCCTGTCGGGGTGCTTGGTCCCCCTTTCGAGCAAATCGTCGCTCCACCCCTGGATGGAGGTGATTCCTTCAAGAAGTTGCACAAAATCGTCCTTTGAATTGTGTAAATCTGTTTTTACAGAGCGGATGTTCACATAGGTCTCAATGGCTCTGTGGTGAGAGCATTGGCTCGATACCCGGGAGGTCACTGGTTCGAATCCTGCTTCAGGCTAAGTTTTACATTCATATATTAATTTCCTCTTACAGTGTAATATCGCAGTGAGCCACAACTGGAAAAAAGGCCGTGGCCGGCTCGACTTGAACCAATTGGTTGGAAACTGGGCCGTTAAACCTCATCTAACTAACTAACTACAGTGTAATACAAGTGTCTACGTTAGAGGTAAAATGGCCTCAGGTCTCTTTGCGACTACTTTTCAATACAGCGTTGATTCACTCATTCATATAAAGTAGCTACGTCTCTCTGCCTACTATACACCACACACACACACACACACACACACACCCACACACACATATGTATTATAAGACCATCAGTAGATATCCTCTTAGGGACATATGACAATCACAGTACAATTAGGCGCAAAGTTTAACGAATGGCGAGGGGGCTTACGCTAGTGGAAAGATGAAGTTTAAGTATTTAGAAAGAATCTTCCCTGTCTCGAGGACCAAGAAGAAAAACTTGTTTTGTGACCTATTATGAGATTATACACTCAATGTTATATATAAATTTGATCCAGTGGGGTCGCTAGGTGTGGAGCTTGGGGGCATGAGCCTCACAAGTCTCTCGCCCCCTGACGACCCCCACTGGAAGGTTAAAGACTGAAAAATGTATATAAGTATATCGTGATTCCACATTTGAAGCCCCCTCATTGAATGGTGGAGCCGCCCCCTACAGGAAACTTCCATACAAACTTTTCTGGCTACGCTACGGATTTGATCCTTTCAATTCAATTAGTATGTAATGTTTCGTTATGTAAATATATGAATCTAGTCAAATATGAAGTGTGATCACCTTAGACATTTGGACGCCACGTTTTAGGATTGATCATTACCAAGGTTCTTATTATAGAGGACTTGTGCGATAGCAAGTCATTTATAAAACCTGAGTGTCTGGTAATGTCTTAAGTTTATCAAGTATCGCACTGGCTTAAAACTTTTATGTTAAAGTTACCATTAAGGAGGGCCACTTTGAGCAAATTTCTAGTTGGGTGGTATTTCCCAAAAGGGCCCCCATATCTGTAACGGTGCTTCTATCAGTTGACGAGCAGCGTACCAAATTGAAGTTTTCATCCAATTGTCTTCCAGATTTGTAAGCTATAAATGGTACTTTCCGGGCCTTTTCAGTTGCATCTATTCATTCTTCATTTTGATATTTCATGTTTTAGAGACTAAACTTTTCATAGCAAATATAGATAAACAAGAATACTTCTTTAAAAAAAAGTGAGTATGTATGGTAAACATACGACTTGACTTTGTAAGCTCTGTTTTATTCTTCGTAGTTATACAGACAATAGATTTATAGTTGAAGGTTCTTGAGTTTCTTGTTTATTTTTTCTTGTTTTTTGTTTGTTTGTTTGTTTGTTTTTGATAAATGGAGACGGATCCATGATACTTTTAGAAAGAGATATTGGCAAGTGAGGATTTGGCGTCTCCTGAAAATCCCGAGTCGATTACCAAACCTTACGACAAAAACAAGAGATCAACTATGCGATATGTGGGTGAAATTCCAGACCTTTCTAGAAAACTATGTGCGCTACCAATAGGCCTATATAAGCCTATTCCATATGGTAGGTTCATGAGTAAGGTACATGTTGTACTATTCAGGCTATAGCCATATGGAACAGACATATGAAATAAAAGAATGTAATGAAAATTTAAAGCGACCCAAGAGGGCGGAAAAGTTTGAGATCATTTTAAATAATCTGCCTTCCTTACGAGCAAAAACGGTAAATAGCCCGGGCGGTTGATCACTGTTCGGGAATGCATACGATATGAAGGTGTAAAAATTTGTGTGTTTTGTGTAATTATCATTGTTTTACATGTCAAAAGGGGGCCACTGGGGAGCAAATGAGCTGAGTGAGGACTATGTGGGGGAAGAGGGGAAGGGAAGGGGCAAAGCTCCTTTTCCCAGTGAGAAATTAAAACATTCAAAGCTCACCATACTTCTTAAAAAGTTTGAAATTTATTTTTTTTTAAATATGATAAGTACAATTTTATATTTCTGTCTTGGTATTACATGTATGTTCATTTATATACTTTTATAACATTGCACATTGTTTATTCCATTTGTTCTGTTTTACATTTTTACATTTTATACTTTGAAATTGCCATGGATACTCAATAGACAGAACAGCCTAGGTCCATAGCCAGGTGGGGGAAACGAAGGCGTGCCCCCCCTTAAGATTACTTTGCCCCGAATTTGGAAAATCGATGAAAAAATACATAATGACCACCTATATCCAGTGGCCCCTGCATGAGGTACAGGAGTGCATGCCCCAAGTGATTGTCGACCAAATTTACAATGACCCCTTGAATTTGTGGACAGGTTAGTGGCATAACCGCCTATTTAATGTAAAAAGGATTAAAACGTGTTAAATATAGCCTCAGTTCACATCAAATCTATCAAATATTTATGCATTTTACGAAAAAAGTACCTATTTTGCAACTACTTTATGCAAGAACACAAGCTACATATGCAAATTTGTGACGTTTAAGGAGGGACTCATGTGACATCTTATTTTGTTCTTTGTTTGTTTAACCTTTCTACCAAGGACAGTTGTAACGGGGGTGTTTTGCAATTAGCGGTTGACTACTTGCAAAATGTCCACAGCACCTAAGAATTAACAAAAAGAAAAGAAAGAAAAAATACAGACACTGCACAACACTCCACATCATAATTTTTGCATAGCTAATGTGAACACTCAAAAATGATCGAGCTTTGAAGATATGTATCTTGAGAGCGGGGAAAGATATTCAATTAAATCCCAACAGATTTTTCATCAGGGGATCCTAATCCACCAGAATCAGCTGTTTTGGTTTCATGTCCACATGCCTCTAAGAAGTTTTAATTTTCATATGTTCTGTAGGGAGTCATGGGTGAGGTGACTTCACGAATGGACGTATTTCAGTTGTTTTGTGTCACGAACTTTTTTAAAGGTCTATGGATGTAAAAAGCATGAAAAATTTGAACCAGAGTGCAAAAATGCATTGAGTTGTTGATTAACTCATTTCATCCAGAACTACAAAGGCTCTACATTGTTAATGTTGTGGACAAACGTGATGCATTCCCCATCATATACGAGATATTACTATGATATCTACTTTGAAATAACATGCTTACAATGTTTTCAGGCCTTGACCTCTGGTGACCTGGAATGACCTTTCACTGAACACAAAAAGATCTACGACAGCATTTTTGATAAAGAAGGTAAATCAACACCATGTATAAAAGTTTTTCTAGTTTCAAATCATAAAATATCATCTTATGCAAGTTCTTCGAATGTTGACATTTGGTGGCATCAGATGACATTTGACCTCCACCCAAATATAGTAGGACACTTTCATTCAATATAATGCATCCACATGGCTAAGTATGGTAAGTATGCTTGCTACCTCTTTTTCATTGAGATTATTGTGTTTGCAAGCTTTTCAGAGTCTGACTTCTGGTGACCTCAGATGACCTCTGACCCCTATCAAAACCAATAGATGCTTTTTGTTTTATATACTGCTCCTACATGATAATAATGAAGAGTATCCATGCTGCCTACCTTGAAATATCGTCTTTACAAAGTTTCCAGACTTTGACCTCTGATGACCCCAGGTGAACCTTGACCTCCACCAAAAGTAATAGGGTCCTTTTCCTTGGTGTAATGCATCTACATGCTAAGTATGAAGAATATCCGTGATTCGTATCTGAAGATATCCTGTTAACAAAGTTTTCAGAGTTTGACCTCTGGTGACCTTAGATGACCTTTGACCTCCACCAAAACAACACAATTCTTTTTTTATATAATGTATCTACTTGTTAAGTATGGGGAATATCCGTGCTGCCTGCCTCGAGATATCGTGTTAACAAGGTTTTCAGAGTTAAACTTCTCATGACCCCGATGACCTTTGACCTCCACCAAAAACAATACAGTCTTTTCTCTTGATAGAATGCATCCGCATGTTGGACCTCCATTCCAAGGACAGATGTAGTGTTGGCATGCCCTGGGGGATTTATTTTGGAAATAGCTATTGACTACTAAATGTCCACAGCAAACACCAAACTGGAATGTACCTGGTAACTAATTCACAGATAATTACTAAACGATGAACAAACTTTTCACTCTTCGACGATTGCCTACAGTGACAACTCTTTCTTCGAGTGAAAATTTCACTCTGCTGGGAGTGATAATTCACTCCAAATGAGTGAATTACCACTCCGGGCAGAGTGGAATTCCACTCGATACATAGAGTGGTCACTGTAGGCAATCGTCGAAGAGTGAAATTCACTCTTTTACATTTAGAGGGAAAGAAATGCAGATCCTGTGCAACACTCTACATCACAATTCTGCATAGCAAATGAGAAATCTCAGAAACAGTCAACTTTGAAGAGGCATATTTTGATAACGGTTTAAGATATTGAAATAACTCCAACAGATTTTTTATCAGGGGATCTTAATCCATCATTGGTGGATAAAACAGCTGCTTTGGTTACATGTCTTCAGACCTTAAAGTTTTAAACTGCCAAAATGTTCGTGCGCTTTGCGCTCTTTTACCTTGAGATCTATTTTTCTTCAAAACTGCTCTGAAGCGTTTACAATTATTGTTCTTCGTTGCGTGTGATTATGGAGAAACACAGAGTACCATAGATTCGAAGAAGCT
Source organism: Holothuria leucospilota (assembly GCA_029531755.1). Classification (NCBI taxonomy): domain Eukaryota; kingdom Metazoa; phylum Echinodermata; class Holothuroidea; order Aspidochirotida; family Holothuriidae; genus Holothuria; species Holothuria leucospilota. The sequence goes on from CM055976.1 coordinate 15,430,608, forward strand.
CTTTTGGCTTTTCTCTACCTTTAAGGAAGATTCTCGATTCATACTCGCCATTTTGGCAGACATATTTTGTTAAAAAATTGAAAATGTCTAAGCGATGATTCTGCATTCATTTTCTTATACTATGGCCAACAACTTTTAACGCAAAACTTCTGCGCGATTGACGCGCAGTCCTCACAGCTGACGGTGTATACCTGATGAACAATATCAAAAGCGAACGGAACTACTATCAATGCGGGGGATGGAGAAGACCGAGCGCTTTTGGCCAAAATTTTATGCCAGTTTGTCAGACAAATAGAATGCATCCCCTTAAAAATTTACATATATTTTGCCTCAAAATAGCCTAAATGTTTGGCAGAATGAGGGTCTACAGTCCCAAGTTCCCACCCCCGCCTTATACGCTGACCAGTGAAGAGAAGTGGAGCTTTGTGTGAAAAAGTGGGGGAAAATAACTGGCCTTGAAGCAAAGTCCGGGAGCATGGACGTATCTCCGAAAGTGGAAGGTCATATATCTATGCCTATGTCTATAAGCATTATCGGCGCAACACGAGTGAACTTTTCTGGCGAAAACTATAGATGTACACCTCTAAGTTAGATGCCAGGCATCGAGAAGTTGCATGAGGCAATGGAACATCCATAGCTTGATGACTATCACACTGGCAGTCTTATGCAAAACATTTTCTCAGCCTATGGTATATTTACATTTATTTAACACATTTACAGAGAATAAACATTGTAAATGATACTCATTAGTCACTAGTCCCCTTCCCCTTTGGTTATGCCTATAGTAAATCTTCAAAGTTAGTAAAATTATGATAACTGTGAAGAGCCGAGTGTATTCTCGGTGTCATTTTGAGGTCAGATGAAAGCCCTATGTCAATGTCCCCATTCGGTTAATACCTCAGAGCTGGCGGGGGTGGGGTGTATACTCGGATTCCATCAAGATTCTATTCCTAGACCAAACCATAGACCTCTGGCGGCCCATGGATTCTTGCTGCTTGCAAAGCACTCCACAGGGAAACTGAACGGGGGAACTGCAGCATCAATTCATTATGGGCTTTTTCGATTCACTTGTGGAGGTATTATACGCCTCTAGTATCGCAAGAGGAGGGGAAATTATCATTAGGAAGGGAATTTTGCGCGCTCACCGCACACGTGTACACTTATTATCGATGTCCTAAGAATGTCTGGGGTAGGCTGAAGATATTTCACCTGTGTCCCCCCCCCCAAAGTACCAACATCTCCCTGACTGTACTATTGGCTAGAAAGAATATTCTTCTCCGGTACCCCCCGCAATACCGGAGCCCCCTCCCCCCGTGTCATAGTTCCTAGCAACCTCACTTTGACCATTTGTAATAAATAGCATAACCTAGATAAAAAGCTTTTCAATTTGAACTGGGGGCGTTTCAGTATTCGAAAGTGGATGATATAAGGAGTTTCATGATGCTTTGGAACCGCAATCCTATCCAAGCGGTTCTAACACGAAGTGACAACGGGACAAGAAGGTACGCACAAAGGGCACCGAAAACGGCTTTTCTTCAGACATTTCAGAACCTTTTTAATATACTGTCTATCGGGACCATTCCCTCAGAAGACCATCATGGCACTAACCGAAAAACCACAATCATTTAGCTGGTGTCGTAAAATAGCAAAAATAGACGAAACGGGTGACAGTTAACCAGGGATTATCGTTCCTACCCGATCTGTCCTATGAAATGGAGGACTGTGGAATATGATAGGGGTTATTTCATATTGCTTGTCCCCCACTCCTTCCAGAACTTTAACGAAAGTAGTCAGATAGTAGGCACATGTGTGATTCCATTGCTTACAAAAACTGATTCAATGAAATCAAACTCGAAAGCGGTGGAAACAGCCATTAAATGGGTTCAAATCATCAAAAAGATCATCTATGAATCCACAGCTAGCAGGACCCTCAAGCGAGCCGTGGATCAAACGCTGCCAGCATTCCGTGATTCGTGTTTGAATTTACTTGTGGTGAAGGTTGCCTCCCCCCCCCAACACACACACTTTTGAGAAGCTGTTGACCCTCTCTCTTAAACCTACCGCCTGGAGTCGTCAAAGGTATGGTACAATAAAGAGAAAAGAACAAGTTTCCTATACTTTTATCACAGAAAACTGGCAGGGAGAATTACACTATTAAGCTGCATGGGACTGAACTTTGGAAAAAAAGAGATAACCCACAGGGTAGATTGATGGCGCACAAAGCGCGCCAAATGTTTGGGAGTCCTTTTGAAGAATCTTCCTTCCTTGAGAGTAAAACGAGATAAACCGTCGGACGACCGATCGCCGTCAGGGATAGAATATACTTTATTAAGGTGATAATAAGTTTTAAGGTTTATGTTATCATTGTATTTGTATTATACGAAAAATGGACCTCCTATGGGCCAAATATACCTAGTGCGGGGCCAAGTCGATACCGGGGCCATGGCCAGCACATTAGCTGGTAAAACAGGTTCTGCTTACATTCTATTTAACAATGAAAAAGTTCCCGCAGGTAAATGTTACAAAGTATGTATAATTATTAAAATTTTACAGACGTCGCCGAAGAGGGGGCATGAAAGCATTTTCTCCAGTCAATGCCTTTGTCCCCGTCTTGCCCCCAATCTGATCCTGTACAAAGGATCACAGTTTACAGGAGCAATGCGCACTGACATTCTGCTTTCTTAACATTTCTATTTGCATCCGCCCTTCTCCCCCCTACTTTAAAATTCAGGTGCTAGTATTAGCCGTCACTCCTCCATCTGTTCTACAGAAGATGTTTTGAATGAAATGAATCGACAAAAGTAGATATTAAGCAATTTTCAAAAACGCTTACAAATGCCCAAAATTTCAAAAAGAAGCTATGTTACGTTCTTCTTATTCTTCAAGTAAACCATTTAACTCCCATGTGCGTATCCAGAAGAATTCCAGAGTATCTGGAATGCCTCACCCCCGCCGCAGAAAATTTACACCAATCGGACTTGTGGTTAGAAAATAAATGTTTAGAAACTACGCTCTCAAGCCAAATTTTCCACAACGTCCCTCACCTTCGGCGTATTATCCTGGGTTCCTCTTCATTTGGAAATGTAAATATATAATAAATGAGAGTTCAAAATTTGCATCCAACGTTTTGATCAGGATATAGACAGATATTAGCATGCCCGTACCCAAGGAAGGGGGAAGGGGCAGCGTCCCCTAGAATTTTTTCGCCCCCTAGAAAATTCAAACTTACCATTGCCTTAATAGATTTTAGTAGGCCTATGTCTCGTCCCTTAAGAAAATGATTCGCCCCTGGAAGCTATCCCCCTTCAGTGCCTTGTCTGGCTACGGGATATCAGACAGGTATTTGCTCCAACAGTTTTTGGTAAATTACGTGCTAACTGGTGCAGACGCTCCGCTCAGGCAGTGTTACATGTCATCCCCCAATAATGCTCTCAGTGCCGATAGGGGAATGGTCAGTGGGATGTATATCCCATCAAATTTGGTTGGTGGGATAACCCCCCCCCCCCCCAAATCTGCCAGAATCGACCGTAACATTTAAGCAGAAAACAAAGTGGACGAGAAGTCTGCTACAGTACTTATGGATCATATTCATCTGCTTATCCTTTTAATTTTCATTTTACTTTCCGATGGTGAAATTGTCTATAAAAAACTTTGTTTTTTTCTCAATTTATCCACATTTTCCTACCTTTTTCTTGTATGTAAATATGAATTGAAAAGAATGAAACGATACGAAACAAAATTGAATTCGTTGGAAATAAGTTTCACACTATGTATGGAGTCAAACTGCACCTACATTCTAAAAAATAAAGTGCTGATTTGACAGCACTTTTTGGGTGCTTTATCAAATCAACACCAAAAATGTTAATTTAGCACATGCATGCTGCTAATTTGCCAGGCGCGGATCCAGACATTTCGAAAAGGGGGGCTTTCAGCCCCCTTTAATATTCTCCTAGATTAACATTACGCTAATTTTCGCGTATTTGTTATTGTTGATGTGGCGAAAAAGGGGGGGGGGACTGAGCCCGGGAAAGCCCCCCTTGGATCCGCTCCTGTTTGCATAGCACTTTCATGGTGCTGTGGGCAAATGTAATGTTTTAGCACTTTTGTGGTGCTAATTTCAGCTGTTTGAAATAACGGACTATTCCAGTAAAATGGGCGGAAACAATTTATGCGGTCATTTATTTTTTTACAAAGATTAATGGTGATTTAATGATGCACGGTGTGACTGACTTTGCTAAAAATTTGTAGCTAAGTGTTTATCGTGATTGAAAATGCCTTTTAAACAATACTTAGGTACTTCTATGGTTTTTATTCCAAAAAGAGTATTTTTACTCTCCGAGCAACATTTCTGACGAAACAGATGTTCCAAGAACTTCGGCATGAAGTTGAAAGGCTATTGCTTTATGACCGCAAGGACGTAGATCCATCTGAAGAGGTGGGGCACCCTTGGGCAAGGTGCGCCTGTATTTGCCCAGTTCAGTTTGGTTCCCGAAGAAAGTGGACGTTCCCGATCCCCAACCGGACTCGTTCGATCTCTTTGGGAGTTTTTTTTTTGCATGTAAATAGTTGTATATACTGTAAATAAACTGTAAATAGTGATTTGAGTTTTGCAGGTAGACCCCCCTCCCCCCGTGTCCCTCCGTGCTGTGATTGCCTTCGGGAGTGTTTTCTTTGGGCGTGTGTTGTTTTGGCCTTGTGTTGTTGTGGTAGTTGATGGTGGGTGTGGTGGTCGTTTCTGTTTGCGGTGGGAAAGACTCTTTCGTTTCCTTTGCTGGGTGTGGATGGTGGGAGCATGTTGGCGATTCTGTAGGTGGTTGTCGGTTGCGTTTTGCTCCGGTCCGGTTTGGGTTCTTTGTCCATCAGTGCCTGTTTCTATGTACTTAAAAAGCTCAGAGGTGGGGCGACTTTTCACCATTTGCGAATCCACTGTAAAAAATGATTAACACTTTTTTGTAACAGATAATAAACGCGTCTTGGCGTTTATGTAACCGAAAAAACAATAAAATATATAAGCAAATTAAACGTCTAAAACGCCAACTTTAACACATTGACGCCACTTTAACGCCATCTCGTAAACACGTTTATGCGTTTATTTCATGATTACTGTAAACATCAAGTTGTTTTAATAAAGAAAAATTAACATATATATCAAACATATAAACGTGTTTGCGGAGTGCCCTTTAATTGACGTCATTACATTTATCACGTGTTATTATTCGTTCAGTCATTTACTGTGTTTATCTATTTTGTTGTTCGTTTTCTAATTCTAAACCGCCATAATGTGCCAAAAAATGAAGACGTCTCTTTTTACAGTGTCGCCGTCCTTTGGGAGGTCTAATGGGAGGGGGTGCTTTGAAAAAAAAAATGGAAATTGGAAGGTGTATATATATGGCAAATGGTGCCATATTTGGGCGCATTTTAGATTTAAAAATGTAGTGTCAATTCATAATTTATGTTACATTATTGAAAAGTGGGGGAACTTATTGGAGATGTCCCCCCTTCCAAAAAAGTGAGGGGCGCGTCCCCCGTCTCCCCATGATCCACGCCATGCATGGCCGTTAACTTTTTCATCGTGGGTCATTGCCACAAGGAGCAGAACTGCTGGGGGGTAACGTTTGGCTTCGCCCCTTAGACTCTCCGGAGAGTCGAGAGGACTTTGGAAAACAAGTATTTCGCATGCCCATGGTTTGAAACTTTTACTGATTGGGGCATTTAAAGCACCAGGTAAGAAATAATTTAACAAAATATGGTACAGTCTATACTTTGTTGACAATTACGACAATATGATTTTACCCGTAAGAGGAAATTGGTGTAGCACTTTCCAAAGTGCTGGACAAAGCAGCACCCATGCAATGGCTATTTGTGGCACTCAGGCTACAGTCCCTAGGGTCTTAGTAAGAGCTAGGAAACTGTTCTTTAAGTGCAATTTTTAGCACTTCGCTAGTACAGTGTACGAGAATGGTTAGGTTAGGTTAGATGAGGTTTAACGTCCCAGTTTGCAACCAATTGGTTCAAGTCGAGACGACCACGGCCTTTTTTCCAGTTGTGACTCACTGGCTTGTTTTCCTTACTTCCCCTGTATGAGGATCCTTAAACAGTCGAAAATGACACCCTCTCCTTACGTGAGACCCCTTACCCATCAAAATGGTCTAAAAAGTTCAACTATTTACCCCTCCACTACCAATTCCACCTGTGAACAGATTCTTGCTCGCAATTAGAAGTTGCGTGGAATTTTTAGTATTAATGTTAAATACAATAGCGTCAATCTTTACTCGAATGTTGGGGGGTGGGGTGGGGGGACATGGCCGCTCTGTCAAAAATTTACTGTGTAAAAATCTTAAGTGAATGGGTGCATTTACAAAATGTGGGGGACCTGTCCCCCAGGATTGACGTCCATGGTTAAATAACAACTCCTAAGGGGAAGCTTTAGACTCACGGATTGGCAACATTTACGTTATTGGTGACATAGTTGAAGGTATAGCAATACAGGTATGATAAAAATACAACATATTTCGTTTCACGTTGAATTTGCTTGTCATTGTTTCCCATGTAAACCAGTATATGGCATAAAAAAGTTGGCCAAAGCAACAGTTCTGTCTGCCAGGTGTAAAACCTTTGTTACGCACAAATTTTTGTTGTCAGGTGCTCAAAGAAAATGAACTTAAAAACGAAACTAAAGTAAGGCCTCAACAGTCGCACAAAGCCAAATAGGCGGAGGTCGGCTCCTTGTGTATCCCAAGAGATCCGCTTCAGATATTTCAAAAAAAAAAAATCAAAAGAGTGTGATATTTACAAAAATAGCAAAGGCCCATTCTTTTCTCCTCCAAAGTTACACATAGCAACATAAGTTAGGGATTGTTTAAGAAGTGAATACCAGTGGTATATGTATTCTAATTGGTTGAGCATTGTGTACTTCTACTTATCCTGTCTTCAGTATACCAGGATGTTGGCTCATATCCAGGTATCTGGCAAGACCTGTTGTTGTAATCCATAGTAAGTATTATTTTTAGTGCGGTTACTACGCAAGAGGACATATTTTGATTGAAATGTCTGAACATGGAAATTACTACCTAGGGGGTAGTACGTACAACCTCGGGGTTAGTAGGTACGCTCGAGGTTGTACTTCCATGGCCTAAGGGTGTGCAATGTTTGTGAGCAAAATGTTGTGAGCAAAATAAGAGAGTGTTCATCATGATTAAAAAATTAACATCAGATGAACCTGAGCTGACCTAATTAAATTCTCCAGTTGTCACTGGGCAATACTTAGACAATCACAAATTGTGTGAGAGCTATAAATTTCTTTTCTTTGGTAGAAAGTATGCGCCGCGACCAATCAGAATCGCCCAACCTCTGGTAATATCCATTTGTTAAAAGCATTGTATCCTATACACAAGCACACGAAATATCTTAGTCGGGGACGGATAGGAATTCTTACCATCCAGCTGCCAGAACGCGAAAGGGCATGATGCCAAAAGGATATTTCCATTTTCGGGTAGAGACTATTAAGGAATGTGAACAGTGGCGTATTTGGGTGGGGGGGGGGGACTGGGCCACGCCCCCTCACTGATGCCGATATTTTCAATACCTAAAAAATGGTAAATTTTTTACCACAAAGGTAGCATATGTGACACTAGATTGCATGTAATCGAAATTTTTCAAACACCCCTCCTCTTAGACCCCTCCCCAGGCCGGCGATCACACAACATACTGCATCCCCCCCCCCACCGTGGGAGAAATCCTGGCTACCCTACTGAATGTAAACCCATTTCACCTACATCATATGTTACCACTTGCAACGCGTACACAGATCTATTAATTGAAGTCAGGCAGCTTTCAGGTCCGCCCTCATGCAGCTTTATTTCAAGAGGGGAAAGGGGAAAGTTCGACCTTTCGAAAAGTGGATCAAAATTTTTACCAACTCCTTTGACCGCGTGGTACATATTAGGCCCTGTTGTAGGCAGGTAGGGGTTTTGAATTATTCTGGGTGCATAATAGGCCTATAAGGGACACTATCAAAGAGAATCCAAGAAAGCGTACCCCAAACAATGTTTAAAGGGAAAATGCAGTCACCCCAGACATAATTAGTATACCCTATCATTCTAATCCATGAATTGCCTTTTTAGACCATGTGGCAATATTTTTGTTAACGAATTGTTAAAATCTTGGAGAATAACTCCTTGTTTTACCTTTTGTTTGTGTTTAGTTATGTTAAATACATCTTCAGAGGTACTTCTAAGGCAAATAAGAGGATATTTGTAAGAGTGCACTGATTTTCAAAGCAATCTTGGAGGGACTGTCTATTACCTTTAACTACATCATATAGTATAGTAGCGAGTATGGCAGCCAGTTATTTAGGACAAAATATTTTTGAAGCATCTTGCCAGTTACAGTAGGGCTGTTGGGCCAACCCCACAGCAAAACAAGCAAAGTAGGTTAGTTAACTGGATTTCCCTATGAAGCTTGGCTCGTTACTGACGTCGTCGGCTCGACCAATTTTGATGGCAAGCCTATACCAATTAGAAGTAAAGTCGAAGTACAGGGGAAAAGCCAACGTACCTTGAGCGGGATTCGAACCCACGCACTTGTGAAATACATTGTTAAACGACACCCGGCCTTAACCACTCTGCCACCAAAAGACCTGCAAGCCTAACCCTGGAGACGGACGAGGGTTTTCAGTGACTTTTAACACCATAATAGATCATACTTCTATTGTAGGCCTTCTATCCACCGAGCAAATGGATATTGTGAGGTGGTCTTTTCTGCGCGCTTCGCGCCCATTTTTTTTTTACCACAAACATACCTGACACTCTTAGAAACACACAGGCAAATATTATATTCAACTCCATATTCAGGGTATTCAAATTTACACACTTAATTGGGATATCCCCATGCAACTATGCGAGTTGCCCACCGATCTAAAAACAAGCTAATCCATATGGGGCACAAACAGGAATCTTGTCAAAAACGTTACCAAATTTGATTCGACATTTACTGCATTTGGTTAAAAATGAAACAACTCGGCTCATTTCTTAAGCCCAATCTAGTGAAATATTTGACATAATTTCTGCTCGTGCCCCTATTGATAATGTTGTTTTCAACATTTAATGTGACGTTTTTAAATGAATGTTTCTCCACGATATAGCGTCATACTTATTTCAACTGTTGCTTGGATATTTTGCTATTAGTTTTGGTTTTGCCTTTTCGTATCCCAGTGTCTCCAGTCCCTTTTACTGATACGTTTAACTAAATGACAGCAAATCCACAGTAGGATCGCCAAGGAAGACCCAAATTTTGTCGTCCATCTCCATACCCCACAACACAAATGGATTCTGTGTAACTTTGATAGTGTATTTTCAGCACACTTTGCGTTCCAGTTTGCTGATGCCTAAAAGCATTATTTGAAGGAAGCGTAAGGAATTATGGTTCTGTAAACTTAAAGGTTCATGGAGCCCTCTTTTAAGGTCCATGGTGCCCTGTTTTAAGGTCCCACGAAGCCCTCTTTTCATTAATGCTCTCCAGTCAACACACTTTATTCTCTACAGTAAAGACCAGGTGACAAAACAGGTGAAACTACTTTTTCATGTACGTTGCACCAATCAACTTCACTCCCTTTCTTAATACGGACCCTACCCGGACATGGTCTAGTAGCTCACACCGAGGGTGGATAAAACTTTGGATCCTGTAATCTCACACGTTGTTTTACGTACATAATTTTCTTTTTTTTCAAAATGCAAATTTTCTGCGGGCTTCGTGCTCACATGTAGCTTTTTCGTGTCATTGCGAGGAACATTGTTATTATTTTTATCTTCTCTGTCAGCCACTAAAATCAGGGAGCTGTGAGAGACAACTCCCTGTTCTGTTCAACCGGCTGTTGAATATAAAACTGCATGGTAAAAAGTTTGGCTGTTACTGACTTTTGAACGCACACTCAATGCTACTTGCGACTATAAAAAGGGAATATTAGTTCTTCTTCGGCGCCACTTAAAGGTCTAACCGTTGTAAGACAAAGTTTGACCATTTCTGAGATTCCTTATTTACTGTGCAGAAATTATGATGTGCAGTGTTGTGCGGTGTCTGTATTTCTCATGTTAATCCTTTATAAATTATCTGTTAACTACTTACAAGCCAGATTCTAGTTTGGTGCCTATAACATTTGGTGCCTATAACATTTTCCAAAATAATTTCCCAAAATAAACCCCTCAAGGCATGTCAACAATAGAACTGTCCCTGGAATGAAGGTTAAACAAAGGATACCATAAGATATGCCACAGATTTGCATATGTAGCTCATGTTTATTCATGATGTAAGTGCAAAACACACCAAATCCAAAACAGTAACTGTCTTGTAAATGGTCTCTCGTAAATGGTCAATATTTGATGGATTTTGATTGGAATTGCTACCGCTTTTAACGTATCTTATGCTTTTAACATCAAATACGCAGGTATAACATTTACTTGTCCACATTTTGCTACCAGCATGACATAAACATAATACGTTTACATTTCCATATACGTTCACGTATACATAGGCCAATGTATACGTTTACGTATACATATGCGTATACGTATACATGAAGGTATGTTTTGCGTATATGTACACATTGATTATTTTGAGGTTTCCTACCCACGTCATCCCAATATGATTCAACACAAATGGCCGTCTTTGATCTCAAGAGAGTAATGATGGCTACGTTTCAAACTTGATACGTAAATTTTGCATGTTAAGAGGAAGGTTTCTACTGTTTATAGTGGAAGTTTAAGTTCATCTGAGGTCACCAGACGTGAAAAACGGCAAACATCGAAACGGCACTATATTTCAAGAACGGATGGATACGTTTAATGATTAGTACATAGATTTGTCATATTAAAGAAAGAAATGCATTGTTTTGGGATGAGGGCAAAGTTCAACTGAAGTAACAAGCGGTGAAACTACGAAAACCTTGTAAACTGCTTGTAAACACGATATCCCAAGATACCAATGATGGATACATTTCCTCCATAGTATGTAGATTTGTTATATTAAGAGAAGTGTTCCTATTGTTTTGATTGAGGTCAAAGGTCATTTGAAGTCACTAGAGTAAACCGAAAACTTTGCAAAGAAGATATTTCAAGATAGGAATGATGCGTAAGTCAATACTTAGCATATACATTTGTTATGTTAAGAAAAGAACTGTATTGTTTATGGTGAAGGTCAAAGTTCATCTGAGGTCACCGGGGTGAAACTGCGGAAACCTCGTAATTTGCTTTTGTACACACATTATCTCAGAAACAATAACATTCAAGTAACTCATACTAGCGAGTGAATACCATATATTAAGTATAAGCAACATATTCTTTTGCGATGATTAGAGGTCATATAAGGTCACCAGAGGTCAAACCGTGAGTATCTTATAAATTACGACATCCCATGACCTTTAAACATTGACTGATCTCGCAGTCACCATGTGGATGTTTCATATACTGTATCAAGTTACAGGAGTAAACTTTGAGGGATCTCTCACTTAGCAGGTAGACGCTCCACATTCAATTCAAGAAATAAAGTCACTTTAGTGGAAGACAAAGGTCACGTGAGGTCACATTACAATAAACCCTTATAAATGATAACTCAAGAGAGAGATAGCCCTTATGGATCTCATACTTTGTATATGCTACACATTACGTTTAAGAATCCTACAGTATTTGGGGGGGTCAAAGGTCATTTGAGGTTCCCAGGAGTCAAACTTTAAAATCTTGTAAGTAGAGGATAGGTTATGTACTTTTAATTGTACATGTCCAGGTCTTTCATCCTGGCTACGCCCATCACTGACATCGTCCGGCACTGTCCAGCATCGTCCGATACCGCCCGACACCGCCCAGTAACCCCCCCCCCCCCATACTGAACTAACCTGACATGTACTATTTTCTTCGGGTAAGGAATCATAGAACAGACGGTACGGAAAATGCAAAAAAGGTATATAACTGGTTGTCGGGTGGTTTGCATGGCCTTTGGAGCAATAATTCACCCAAGCTGTCCCACAGGAACTAGTAATGTTCTAAATGCCCACAATGGGCCCACGAGAAGCAAATATATTACCTGTGTGAGTAGACTTCGACATTTGCAGTTAGATGAACGGAATAATAAACTGGTAATTTTGTCAAGAACTTGCTGACAAGGAGGGCTCTCAAGCCCCTTCAAAGCATAATACAATCGAGATCCCGGTGATCCGCCCTCAGAATTCCGCCAGGGAGTTTGTTCTTGGTGGGCACCAGGTGCCCTTTAGGGATCCCAGGTGCCTGGGCCTGGACCGAACGCCAATGGGCCCTCCGCTTGGTTCGCTATCAACGCTTTCGTAGTCAGAGGTGCATTAGTTATAAAATAACTTCGTCATGTGACACTTAAAAAGTCTCATCGAGAAACCTGATCTAGACCAAATAGTTTCGGCCCTTAGTCGTTGCCACACAGTGCAGTCCTAAATGGCAACTTTCTGTTTCAATGATCTAAAGTTAAACTGCTGTCGCCAATGCGATGTAACACACACCAACACCATTCGTTCACACGTTAAAAGAGCAGACCATTGTGAGGCAGTCTGTACTTCGCCGAATGACCTGCGTGACACAACATAACTCAACCGTTTCAACTTTATGACATCATTTGCCTTAGTCTAAACTTCTGCAAATTTGCCTATTCACTTTTCGATCAGCCGTCTTTGTAAACACGGTGACTTTTCATATCAGCCATTTTCCTGAACTGCTCGAGTCCCGTAAATTAAAATGGTAAGAAAGTTTACGCTGTCATTTGTTTTAAGTCTTTTCCTAATTATTATTGTGCTTTTGTCAAGTAAACCTTTTCCTTTATAGACAAACGGTAAATCGAAGTGTCAAAGATCGGTATGAAAACTGTTTGGTATCTTGTGTCCAGAGTTTTTAATGATAACTTCAATTCAATTTCATCTCAAAGACTTTGTTAGACTAATAATAAAGACAATACACTGGAAGACGAAAGCATCTTTATATAGCTTACATATATATATATAGCTTACATATATATATATATATATATATATATATATATATGTATATATAATATATAAGCGGAGGATGGCGGGTTCAAACCCTCGGTACGGCTCAATTTTTCTCTCTGGTATTTTCTCTGAACCTTTCCTGCTTTGATAAGGGCTATGCTCTATCTAGGATTGGTATAAAAATCCCAAGATCGAATGTACTACTATTTACCTTTCGACCTATATATATATATATATATATATATATATATATATATATAGCTTACATATATATATATATATATATATATATATATATATGTATGTATAGCTTTAAAGTATAATATATATCCGTGTATAATTTGCTATTTTTATTATGTCACCATACTTTTGCTTTGAGAAAAACAACTTAGTTTGGGAGTGGGGGTATAGAGAGAAACGCGTAAATGGATGTATCTAGAGGGGTACGGGGCATACTCCTCTTAGAGGCACCCCCATAACAGACTTTAATTATTGCAATGCATGATGGAACTGGGAGTAAAACAACCAACGCCATGCTAAATGGAGTGCCTGCCAACTTAGCAACAACGTCACTACATGCTGTATTGTTTTAAACCCAGTTCCCATGCTTCCTCGTATGAGTGACGTAATCATTAAACTCTGCTATCCCATATTAATGTTGTTACAGGACTACCATACCTGACTTTGGTGTTCAATTTTTAGTTGATAACCAATTTGTGCCCATAGAGTTGGATATAGGAACTTGAGTACGCACTCCTAATACCGCTTACGTAAATCCGCTGTGATTGCATGGGGATCACTGATTTACATGTAGATCAGTGATGGGGACCCGTCCGCCATTATAGGTGGAGGCAAGAAGGCTGTGCGCGAGCACGTGTGTACAAACTGTATGGCGGTCGAGTCCCTATGCGATCACAGTACAGCTGTTTCGGGGAGTGAGCACTCTAGTTCCTATATCCTACTCTATGTTTGTACCGTGGTAAACTGAAAATTTGCAGTGATAAATGAAAATATGTATAGTAATGAATATGTGTTTCATATACTCTCTGAAAACAAAAGCGTGAAATTCACTTGAAAAAGAGTGTGCCCAGTGACGACCATATTCATTATAAGAGTGAATTTCGCCCCAAGTAGAGTGACAATTCACTCAAAGAGGGAGTGATACTTCATACGCATGGAATGAAATATCGCTCTATTTGGAGTGAATTTTGACTCTCCTCCGGGTGAAATTCACTCTTACTAGGAGTGGTCACTGAGCAGACTCTTTTTGGAGTGAATTTCTCGCTTTTGTTTTTAGAGTGTACTGTGACAAGTAGTACTAAATGATTCATCACAAAACTGAATTCTCGCAAAATCGCCCTCTATATACCAATCTTAGGCCTAAAATATTTTTTTAAGTTTTCGGACCTACACCAAACATAAACGCTGCCATCTTTAAATGCATTAGTCCAATAAAAAGTGCCCACGCATAGTAGACGCAAAAAACTACGGCTGAATTTGTGTTGTGAAGTGTAAAAAGCGATTCTTCTGTAATCTACGACGTTTGGAATGCCGAATTCTCTCCATTCGTTCGCCCCAGCATGAAAGACGCAAAAAGTTGTAGACAGGTAGAGACAAATTTGTGTCTTAGAGACCGATTTCCCCCAGTCCAGCGCATTTAGCGTTACATCAGCCCCACCCTTGGTAAGGCTGAAATCTACCTTGTTCCTTCGTAGGGCGATCTCTCTCGTTGAAACATGGAACGGCTTCTGCAATTGCACATACTTTTATCACGTAAGGAATATGGAATAAAGTAAATTCTGTGAATCTGAAATTGTTAATTAATATTACATATATACCTACATTATATAAGTATTTTGTGTTTTCTAAATTTTGCAAAAAAAAAAAAAAAAAAACCTTTTGGGATTTTTCCATTTTGATTTCGTGCACAATACTGGATAAACCGATTTTTAAACTATGTGTAATTTTTTTTTAAATTCAATAAGATCATGAAAAGAGCACAAACGCCCTTGGGTTATCAATATATTGACGTTTAAAGTAATATAAATCTGTTAATTTACAAATACTCTTTGGTAACAAAGTTTCCAAACAATTTCGGTAAATCCAAAGTACAAAACGTTCTGTTCAATTTTATGATTTTTTTTTTTTGGTAAATTGTTTCGTTTATATTTTTATGCTAAAATTAACACAGATTACATGTAAATGTAGACCAGTAATGTGAAAATTATGTAAAAACTATTAAAACGTTAAAAATCAATTTCTCTGTCATTCAAATTACTCCCATGTGGGGTTACATGAGTGACCACCCTCTCAGCCTTTAGTCCACTACATTGCTATGCATGATCTTAGCCTTAAGACCAAGAAGCTTTTTTCAAAGTTCCCTCGACTCTCTGGCGAAGAGCCAAGGGGCGCAACCAAACGTTACTCCCGAAGGAGTTCTGCTCCCAAAAGGAGCTACGTCCCCGAAAGGACAACAAACTTAACTGACCAACCTATCCACCTTCAGACTTCTATACAACGGGTCTATCATATGTTGTTCCGTTCTAGACTGGCTGAATAGAAGATAACCTACACATAATCTTAGCCAAAAGCCGAGGGCTAAGAAGCAAGTTACCCAAGTCGGGCCATGCTATTTATTTCGATGGTATTTACAGAAAGAAATATTATATAATTGGGGCATTTACAATTCTCAAATAATGTAACCATTGTTTAGTTACAAAAAATACCACTCTATCAGTTTTAAACATTTTCAAGCAAGGTAAATAATTACTTATTCAGTTCCTACTAATAAAAACAAAGGCAAAAAGACATTATGTAATGAGGGAGCAATCATTGTCAAGAAAAATATGGATGAAAGAAATTCCACCCACATAAGTTTCAAGTTCCATACCTCATAGAGCAGTAAATTCATAGACACTTTTACAGAACGGTATGTTTTAAAGACTGAAATGTTTGTGTGTGTGTGTGTGTGTGTGTGTGTGTGTGTGAAAGATAGGGCCTGCATGTTATTTTAAATAATTTGTTACATTTAAGACATGATTGTAGGTTTGATGACAATATGCTTATGTATTACAGAAAAACACATAACTACTGTAAAATGTGTTTGTAAATTTACAGAATTTCTAACGGTGCGGAATGCTTTTAGTGTTTACCCACGATGATTTACATAGGCGTAGGAACAGGGGGCAGGGGGAGACCGTCCCCGCACTCTGAAACCTCGTTCCCCCCCCCCCCCTCCACTTTAGATGACATGTTGCCAAAATAAAGCATTGAATAGCAAGAAATTACTTCAAAAATTGTCAAATATTGCACCATTTTGCATCTAGGGCACTTTAAATAGTCTAAAAATTTCCAAAGGGGAGGAGGACACCCCTGCTCTTAGGCTCCTCCCTCAGGACACTGATCACTAACTTCACTTCCCCCACTTTCAAAAAGCTTCCTAAGCTTATGGTTTAGGCTTTCAGTAAAGTATTAAGGAGAGTTAATCTTCCTTTCAAGTACTTGACATCTCGATAAGGAGAGGTTTCGATGATTATATTACATTGTTTTGGTTCAAGAGTCCCTTGTTTTCATTCACATTTTTCATTGGCTTTAAACTCATAACGTTATAGATTTTCATAAAAGTTTGTTGTTCTCAAAATTAAAGAATGTTTAGATGCAACTTACAAGGCCTGGGAAGTGCCATTTCCAGCGATCTGGGAGGTATTTTCGGCCAAATTTTCTTGTACGCTTCGCGCAAATTATGGTGGCGCTACGCTTAGATAGTTTGCCTACAGGCTTCGCCCCCGGCAAATTTCTGGCTACGCGCCTGGTGATAATTGCCGGTGGTAGGAATTTTCCGAGAACCCATCTTTTACATGTCAAGATGCCTTTATGAAATAACAACAAAGTTGTTCACCCTTACTACAGGCCTTTGCATATTGAAATTGTTTGTAAGGGTTCTTTGTTACCCTCTAAAAGCATGATGAAATGAAACTCCTAAACAAACAAGTTTTTCAATACCTTTAAATTTTAAATGGCATCATTAAGTAAGCAACGCTACAAAGTCCGGGTTGTATTCTATCCTTGTTTGCTACATGCAAGAATAATTTGGTATTTTTAAACGCTCAGAGCGTACCCTGTAATATGGGTGTTTTTGTACTTATAAACAGGAAAAAAAGACAAACTACTTTAAATGGAAAACAAAACGAAATCAGAAATTTCACGTCACTTACGTAAAAAACGTGCCTCATTCCCAGAAAATTTACTTTTGTAACTTTTATCCCCCAGTATTAACCAAAGTTTTGTGTACCAAGACAAGCCCCTTCTGCCTACATCCGCCTTCATTTGTTGGATACACGTATGCTTTAGTTTACTCAAAAAACTACCCACTTTGGTTAAAAATGTATCCATGCTGAGTTAGAGTTGGTCTAGCGTTAGCCATTCGTGTTAGTTACCCAGGTGGCAATTATTTCCTGCAGGTTAAGAACGGTAGAGTGATAATTACATGATAGCTTGGTTTTTTTCTATTTATTTAGCTTATATTTGTACTTTTTATTTATCGCTTTTATATCATTCCGAATCTCAAATACCAACAAAATATGTTGGAAAAAGCTTTTAATAATGAGCCTCTAGGATTTATTCTGTTCGAGTTGGGGGGAGATAAGGGGAGTGACCTAACCAAGTTTAAATAAGGTCTTTTCCGTATCGTTTCTGTCCCTTCTTTGTGTCGCACATGTAATCACATGGGCCTATGGTATATTTAAATCTGCCACCGTCTTCCTCAAACTGTAATTCACAAAAAATGCCTAAGGAAAAGTAAACACATTAATGACCTCAGTAAAAAAAAGCTTGGGAGGGATACCAAGAAAATCATAAGGTTTACCTGATCCCTGCCTTTGTTGCACCTGTTTCCACTTTTTGTGGACTCAGACTTGACTCAGACTCGGACCTCTCTAGACTCAGACTCGGCCCACACTTTGATCTCTGTAGACTCAAACTTGAGGCCGAGTCGAGTCCAAGTCCACCAGCATTAATTACTTTCACAATTTGCCAAAGATCAGGTGCTGGCCTTTTTTGTGATCAGGAATATTTACCAGTACCATCTTTCACCAGCGCAACACAGCCCAAACTTGAACCAATGGCTTTAGCAGTGTTATGTTGTGAGAGGATGTGTTGCACACCTGTATATCTTTTACTACAAACACCACAAGAGAGGTTCAACAATGCAGTTGGACTCTGACTACATTCGAACTCGTATCCTGGTGGACTCGGACTCATCTCGGACTCGAGGCTTCCGGGACTCGGACTTGACTCAGACTAGGACCCTACTGGACTCGGTCTCGGCTGGGACTGGGGTTAGGTGGACTCGACTCTAACCCTGGTATAAGCATAACATTCATAAAACTTCAATAATGCATAACAAAAACAGGAAAACAAAAATCCTTGCTCAAATCCTCTTATATTAACAACCATTCAATTTACATCAGGTGAACTGTCTCAAATATTAAAAAGATGTAAAAAAAAATGAAAGCATCATTTTCAATGAAAATGTTCTAAAACAATCGTAAAATCTCATAACAGACTCGAATACATCAGAAATGAAATTAATAAAAAACAACTGGGTGTGACTAATTTTCTACTAACACTGCCAGGAAAGTGCCTGGAATGTGACCTTGTTCGCCAGCAACCTCAGACAAATGGCAAAATGAAACCAAAAGGACGGAACCAAATTTTTCGGTACCTTTAAACTTTAAAATCCTGTTTTATTTTTATTTTTTTCCTTAAAAAGTGTTTTAAGCAAACTGTGATAAACAGCCTATGAATAAGCTGACATGCAACAGTGGTCTGTTCATTGTTTGTAACGCTCACTGGGTGTGCTTTATAAAAGGCAACACGACTTAAATAAAGTGAGGGGAAAAAAGTAAATTTTGGCACGTACGGTAGGGGTGGCGCCACTGCAAAAACGCAATATCGTCGGGTTCAGAGTTATACATATTTTCATCATCTTCGTTTTTGTAATAATAAAGATAAATGAAAGCTGATCTAATCGATATTTTTATTCGTAGAAGATTTTATTCAAATTTTCGTTCAGGAGCCATGGTGGACACGATAAAGAGTAATTTCCGGCAACCCTCAGTCGTTCCCACAGTTTAATTGTTTGTGCTCTCAAGGAGGGCAGATACTTCATACCCAAACTTTTTGTCAAGTGCTGTTGCTTTTAAGAAGGGCCGTAGGCTTATGAATGGGAGGTCTCAGGCTGCAGCCCCTTCGGAGTTCAAGCAAAGCCCATTTCTCGGGGACATTTTAGAAAAAAACAATTGTGCAATTTTGTCATGCAATAAAGACTTTTCTTTGGTAATAACGGTTCGACCCCACCACCCCCCCCCCCCAAAAAAAAAAAAAAAATTTATTGTCTTTCTTTGATTTCATACAACTAAATACAGGGGCGGATCCAGGATTTTACCAAAAAGGGCATGATTCCGTAAGAGCAAAGTTCGAAGCCTCAATGGGGGCGGGGGTGGGGTTCTGGGGAAAGAATTAAATTAGACGCTGTCCAATGGTGTTTCCTGGCATCTAGCAATCAATATTAGTATACATAGGCTTCGGCTTCGAAGTGAAGCTTTAAAACCATCTCAAAAAAGAGAGTGATGCCGAAGGGAGGGGGGGGGTGGAGAGCTGAAGCCGGAAATCCCCAGGCTGGATCCACGCCTGAAATAGCAACCTCTCACGAAGTTACATACCAAGACATGCACAGCTTACACAGATTATATTAAGAGTTAAGGTTTGGTAATCGCCTTCTGTAGTATGCACCTATTTGTAGGAAAGCTGGGTGGATACGATACAATGTATGCTATCACCGTAAGCAGTCAGACTGGCAGTTGATCAATGTTGGCTCTCAATGATGATAAATTTTTCTATTACTCAAAATTTTATCCTGCTACTCGTACAAAATATGCTATGATATGACGTGTGACGTGCATGATGAATTCTTAAAGTTCTCCAATTGGAATAAGTATACCCCGGTATCCTTATTCAGGAATGGCTCCTTTCAATCACGTGACAATATTTTGTACCTTATTTGTTAATTTCCTACAGAATAACTCTACAGTTTACATTTGATATATATTCATTATATTTATCAGAAACGTAATGAAAAATATTTGCAGGGGAATTACTGGGGATATTTGTAAGATTTAGCTGATGTCTGAAAGGAAATATAGAATGCCTGTTTTGCATTCTTAAGTTCAGAAAATGTCGTCAAAGGAATCGAGCATGTAATTTAAGAATAAAGATGTACACAAAGCTTATCAGCAACGTAACATTAGGGGACTGGGCATACGTATATTCCAAGATTTTTCTGGAATGGTGATGGAAATTATTATACCTCCTAAAATTCATGGTACAGAAAAATAATATTTTTCTTTTACCGTAGAAAGTTTATTTGCCACAAAAAATTACTTTTAATTTTGCTTTCATTATAACAGAGAGTGTAACTTATGTATGTCAAATAATGTAATACGCAATGATGAAGCTTTATGCGAGAGCGGCCGTTTTTCGTCATCTTACCACCTGCTTCAACTGTCAAGATAGAAGTCTCGGCAAGACGCTGGGAGCTACTATCATTATTCAGGAAATTGGGAATTCAGAGTCGTATTTGTGGACTTTAGGGTAATTTTCATAATCTGCCGACAAGTTTAGTTCTTCCCCGATTTTTTTTTGTTCCTGTTCTTTTTATTTATAAAAGCTTAAAACATCCTTGTCTTTAGGAAAGCCACTAAAATTTTCCATTAATCACTTCTCCCTTCTCTCGACTTTTCATGTTTCTCTCAGCTTCAAAAGAAAGACACCCCTTTTTCTTCAGAGCGTGAGGTTATATCTATCCACGTGGGCCAAGCCGGTGTCCAAGTTGGCAATGCATGCTGGGAGCTCTTTTGCCTGGAGCACGGGATATCACCCGATGGTGACAGAGCCGATGGGGTTTCTCCAAATGATCGGCCGTATGCTAACGAAACGTTTTTCGGAAGAAGCATATTGGGAAATTATGTACCCCGTTCGATCTTCGTTGATTTGGAGCCAACTGTCATAGGTGTGTATTCAGCCTTTCTCTTCAATACCTTCAAATGCATATATTTTGTCTCACATGCAGTGGTTCTACTTTTTGACATGTAACTGCTTCTTCCCTACCTACATAGCTTACATAGCCTTGTAGAAGGAGATACCGGCTTTCATTCTTTAGTCACAAAACTAAATGCCAGCAGCTTCTAAAACAATCATTCACTACCCACCCTCTCCAACACCTCAAACCCTCTTCATGAACAACATCCCTCCAATTTCCCCTTCACTGCGGCTATGGTACACCGTTTATTCTTAGGACAGCTCCCTGATTCTTCAGAATGCGACTACAAATGCTCCCATCCCCATTGTGAATTTTCCGAAGCAAAACTATGGCTTACGTCATCAGGATACGTCAGCTGATTAGTGCATAACAAATAACTAAAATGTAACCGTAGCAAATGTTCTCCCGAGTGTTACGGGCCATATGGTGGCAAAACCATCAAACATTAGACGAAAGAAGCAGCTTGACCTAAGTTTCGGCTTCCTTCATGGAACTGACTGTTATTTTAGAACTGTATTCGTAAATGGAAGTAGGCACTCAGCATAGCTCTAGAAGCCTTTCTGGTCTAATGCAACAATGAAAAAAGAGTTAATATGGTGCTCTAAATTAGTTTCCCTACTCGGGTGGGGAATAGGGGGTGGGGATGGGAGGCAAGAAACTCGAGGACTGCACCGAGCAGCATAAACTTCATCTACGCCACTGCATTATGAGCATTGGTCAGTCTGGCCATAATCCATGAAATAAAACTTCGAAGGGCATAATTATATTTTCTGTAACCCTTCTAACGAAGAAACTTCTTTATCCTGTCCATTCTAGTATATAAGAGGAGGAAAAAGTTGGGGTCTGTTAGTTTGTATAGTACTTAGTGTTAACTTTGGTCTCCATATGGTGAACTTTGACATGGGCGTACAGGATACCCTATTTTCTTTCTGTAGGGAGGGAAGCCTCCTCTGCCCCCCGTTTTTGCCTAAGAAAAGACTTCATAACCAGAGAAAATTGCCAGATTTTCCCCAAAAATCTGCCCGAGAAAAGGATTTTGCCCAGTCTCCTGGAGGTGGGGGATACGTCTCGTAAGCCTACGAACTCTGGCAAGTTTAGTTGATAATGCTGAGACGAGGATCACGCTGTATTGAATACACTACGGAAACCCCATTACTCTGTAGTCATAATGGGGTACTTAAAGTTACCAACTCGATCTCCTTAGGCTGTTGAAAATGCCAAGAGCTCTGAAATGAAATTCTGGAGAAGATGCTGGTGTCATTAAATTTTGTCATCCTGGGAAAGTAATAGTTGACCATTTTAGGGAGGCAAATTTGATTAAAGGGAGAATGCAGTCACCCCAAGAAAGAATTGTATAGTAGACTATCCTATTTCCTGAATGGGTCTTGAGAATCATGTGACAGTATTTTCTCACTCAATTGTAAAATTTACAAGGAGCAACTGCTTGGTTTACCTTGAATATGCAATATTTATGTCCTTAAATATTATGAAAGATATTTGGAAGAGAAATAAGAAGAAATTTGTGACATTTAGCTATTGTTTCAAAATAAGTTTGGGCGACTGCTTTTGACCTTTAAATGCCCCTAATGAAACCTGAGAAGGACATAGGATGACGAAAATGTGGCAATTTTCAGCTAAGAATCAAAATTTCTTTTCTTCCAGATGAAATCAAGACTGGGAGCTATAAAAAACTCTTCCATGAAGATCTGTTCATCACCGGCAAAGAAGACGCAGCGAATAACTTTGCAAGGGGTTGTTACACTCTAGGTAGGGAGCACATCGGTACCGTGTTGGATCGTGTACGAAAGATGGCCGAACAATGCCATGGACTTCACGGGTTTCTCATCTTTCACAGTTGTGGAGGAGGCACCGGGTCAGGTCTGTCTTCCCTACTACTAAAATTGTTGACAGAAGCAGAGGAGTACAAGAAGAAGTGTAAGTTACAGATTGCCATATACCCTGCCCCTCATTTCTCTACCGCCGTGGTGGAGCCCTACAATGCCGTCTTTGCGACTCACCATACCATGAAAACTGCTGACTGTACACTGATGTTTGACAACGAAGCCATGTACGATCTCTGTTACAAAAGTCTTGACATCGAACAACCGACTTACAAAGATCTCAACGTCCTCATGGCTCAGGTGGTTTCGTCGATCACAGCATCCTTAAGATTTGATGGCGCCCTCAATATAGACTTCAACGACATGTTGACTAATCTCGTTCCCTTCCCTCGCATTCACTTTCCAATTGCTTCATATGCCCCTATTATCTCCAAGGGGAAGGCTAACCATGAACAGATGACCGTCGCTGAGATAACCAATTCTTGTTTCGAACCCGACAACCAAATGATCAAGTGTGATCCCCGTACTGGTAAGTACATGGCCTGTTGCGTCCTTTTCCGCGGAGACGTGGTACCCCGGGATGTCAACGACGCCATATCCTCCCTCAAAACCAAGCGTCGCATTCAGTTTGTCGACTGGTGTCCGACTGGTTTCGTATGGGGCGTGAACAGACAGCCCCCAACCGTAAAAAAGGAAGACGCCCTCCCAAAGTTGCGTCGAGCTGCTTGTATGCTTAACAACAACACAGCTATCACGGAGGCGTGGGCCCGTCTTGATCATAAATTTGATTTGATGTATGCTAAGAGAGCCTTTGTTCATTGGTATGTTGGTGAATGTATGGAGGAAGGGGAGTTCGTAGAAGCAAGGGAAGATCTTGCTGCCCTTGAGAAGGATTATGAAGAAGTTAGTACGGACACGGATGTATGTGATGATCAAGATAACAGCATTTACGATGAGTACTAGTGCTTGTAGGAACCAAGCCCGTAGCCGGGGAGGGGCGGGGAGGGGCTAGGGAGAGAAGCCCCTGGAAAATTTTTCGCCCCGTAAAAGATCAAAACTTACCATTGTCTTAATGCATTAAGTATACTCCCTACTGAATAAATATTTGGCCCTCGGCCTGTCGGGAGCTTTCTCGCCCCCTTCAGTGTCTTGTCTGGCTTGAGGCCTTGGTAGGAACATCCCTGATCAGTTAAGGAAGCAGCACATTTGTAAAAAGTTTTTCGGGCGTTTGAAACATTCTACTTTTTCCATCTAATAATAGTAACACATCATCATGATTTCGTCACTTCAGGCAATAAGCGTGCTTGGCTGGCTGCATGGTCCTTGAACTAAGTTGGTCTGTTTGTAAAGCCGGGAGTGTGATGAGACTACAGCTTCGCAGACAAGACGGCCACCGCGTGTGAGGTGGTCTAACCTTCACAGTAGGTGTCGAATATGTACTCGTCTTTGACGTACATACTCTTGGTATTACGAGTGCAGCCAAAATAGGTGCAGGAGTAATACACGTCCGCCGGGCGGGCTAGTGGTGATCCTGGTGATCCGTGATAGAAAGAACAATTTGACCTGCGTCCCATGTGTGGTTGATTTCGTAGTTTTTACTACTTTTAAGAATTCGGTGTCCACTACCCTGTTCTAGCTTTCTTATATCCTTCGTGCTTCACTCCTGTCGTCATGAAATGATTTATTTCCTGGCTGCAAACAGGAGAACAAACAGAGAAGTTGGGTGTAAACATGAGTCTTTTACACTGCTACAGCGCACCATCTCTCCACTATACCTGATACAACAGACTTCTCACCCTGCTAACCACTTTATCTCTTAGTTTCATGATGACTTTGTAAAGACTGAGTTCCACCAGGGCTGTCTCAGGGCTTCTTGTTAAGTCTCGCGTCCTTTCGGTGTCATTACTCCATTTTGAAGTAGTGTCAGGTTTTCGCCTGCAATGGAAGGTGGTTTTCAGGAGTTAAGTTGTGTATCAACAGATGTCATTTTGTGGGCCATTGCTGTGTTCATCTATTCTACAAAATAGCTTGACATATATGACATATATATCTTGAGTCATAATGTACATATTGATTTCATGAAATGTTGCTATATACGAGGGCAGGGGGAATTCACCCCACACGTTAGAAGCTGCTGTGCGACCAGGTACTAAGTCACCATGTCTGAAATTAGCACACTTTGGAGATAAAACGCTCATAGCAACCCCACGACATTCAGCCATCCAAAATACCTATGGCTGGCACTATTACATGACTCTCCGCATGCCTCAAATACCTATGGCTGGCACTATTACATGACTCTCCGTATGCCTCTTGTGCAACACAATTCGCTTGTGGAGCTTTTACCTATGGTGTGAGGTACCGAGCTAGAACTTCTTTCAAAAAGAATAAAAGACTTACTTTTTTTTTTTCTTGTTTTTTTACTTGAGTATAAAGTTGCTTGATTCGTTCATTATCTGGGCTGGTGTGATTTTTATTATTTTCAGGGCCGTAGCGAGCGGGGGGGGGGGTGGGGTGTGGGGTGTGGGGGTGTCACCCCCCCCCAATATTTGGTCGCCCGTCGGCAAATTTTCGGTCTGTCGGCTAAAAGGGAGAGGGAAAGGAAAAGAAGAGGAAAAGAGGAAAGGAGGAAAGTAGGAAAAAAGAGAGAAGGGAAAGGAAAGGAAGAGAGTAAAAATTAGGAAGAGGGAGAATGAAAGGAAAAAAGAGAAAGAGAGAACGGGAGCGCGTGGCCAGTCTGTTATCGGCTATTTCGATTTTCAGCTCTTCATCTAATTGGCCCATTCAAGTTGAAGGCCCGTCGGCAATTACGCATGTGACGGCCGTATACGGCCGTATCAACGGCCGTCGGTGTAATTGGACGAGTGACTGAGTCCGTCGGCAACTCGGAGAAAGAAAGGGAATCAGTGGTGGCGCCAGTTGGGGGCAGAGGGGCCATGGTCCCCCGTCGGGGAAATTTTCCGATTTCGTCGGGGAGCTCTTATGTATACGATAAAATATGTAGTCCCCGACAAAAGCCAGTCGCCCCGACGATTTACTTAATTTTGGTCTAAATTAGGGCAAATTCTTCAATAAAACCCCCAAACTTTCCAATTTTCTTCTCTAAAAACCCAATTTTTTTCAAATTTCCTATGGTAAAAGCCCAATTTTTTTTCAAATTTTCTCGAAATAGAGCCCAAAATTTTCGGCGCGCTTTGCGCGCCAAATTTTTCCTTCAAACATCGTTTCGGCACTCTACCGGCCTCGTTGAGGCTTTGGGTTGTTGGTCCCCCCTGTCGGGGAAATCCTGGCGCCACCCCTGAAGGGAATTTAAGGCTTCCATATAGGCGCACTATTTCGGGTCATATGACATTCTTGAAAAACCACTTTTTGTATATTATTCCTCACTTTTATCATCACCATGGGGAGCAGCACCCTATTACCCATGAAGTTGGCATCCTTAGCCCGTTTTCTAAACCCTAACCATGACTTCAAACTCATTTTGCAAACTTCCGAGGATCCGGTTTACCCACAAACATCCTGGGAAAAAATAATGCATCCTGGGAAAAAAAAATAATGCGTGCCGCACATGTCCTCCCTTCACTGCAGTCTCAGGCTTTTAACTTTTGAACACCAAAATGAAACAGATACAGAACCCGTCCTGGCGTTCAAAGTATATTTTGAACACTTGTGTTAAGATTCTTAACACATTTTCTCCCTTTTTGAACGACGGGCGCCTATTTGAACACTTACCATATTTGAACGCCGATGCGTCTAGTGTTCAAATGCTGAACCATAGTGTTCCAATTCTGAACGACAGGTCCAGCTCCTTAAGTATAGTGGCATGACGGGACGAATAGCCTAACACATTAAAATTATCCGGAATCTTTGCATAGGATAATGTATGAACCAAAACATACCTACCCTGCCTGAGACTTAATTTTTTACCCAGAGATTATGCTAAAACCTCAGAGCTTCCGGGAGCTTCGCCCCCTGGACCCCCGCCAGTTGCCTAAAGGCGGGCCCAGTGTTTTAGCAAGCCCCTGTTTTTTGCGACAATGTCGCACAATAAAAATCTGACAAGCAAATTCTACCCGGGTGTAAAGTTTGAGGTTCCTCATTAGGGCAGAAATCTACTCAAATGTTGCACCATTTGCAATCTAGGCACCTTTCAAATTCCGAAAATTTCTAAAGGGGAGGGGGACACCCGCTCCCTTTAGAACCCTCCCCCAGGCCACAGATCAGTAAATGTGGCATTGAGAAAACGTCCTGACTGAAACACTGGCGGATCTCGGGATCCCAACCGCTTAAAACTATAACGGCTTGATGTGACGAGAGGAATATAGCCTAATACATCAAATATATACGGGAGATCTTTGCATTTGATGATGCATAATGAACAAAAATATATCGATGCTGAGACTTAATTTTTCAACCAGAGATATGCTTAAACCTTAGAGTTTCCGGGGGCTTCGCCCCCTGCCCCCTTCCGCGGTGCTTTGCCCCTAGACCCCACCATGGGCCCTAACGCGGGCCCCTGGACCCTACCCGCTAAAGCTCGTTTCCGCGCTACACATTACCAGATCTGTCGGCAAAACAGTCTCTCTACCCCCCCCCCCCCAAAGAAAACACCTTCGCTACGCCCCTGATTATTTTGTTAGAAAGAAGATCATTACGTGGAGAAGCTCATTTTTTTCTTTTTCTTACCATTTTTTCCCATTTTGTGGGATAATATGGAAGAATTGACTGAACTAAATAAGTGAAGAATTCTGGTAAACCATCCCAGTAAATAAACATTTTTTTATTTACTTTTCATTGTATAAATGTATATACATGTATTAGTTATATATGAAAAAAGCTTTATGCAGATTTAAAGAAAACTGTAGATGCATCCCAAGATTTATCTTTTAAGCAGCCTTTGGTGCAAAATTGAGTTCTTTATTTCCAACTAAAAGGGCAGGTGCCTGATGTTAATTTGAAACATTAGGTGAAAGAAACAGGATGCGCTTATTATTTACTTATTACTCTATAAATGTACATACATATATTAGTTGTATTTTTTTTAACAAAACTATGGGAGAATTTCAAGAAAAATGTGGATGCGCCCCAAAATTGATCTTTTAAGCAGACTTTTGTGCAAAATCGAGTCTTTTGTTATTTCCATCTAGAAGGTATTCAAACCTTACTTTGAAGCATTAATTGAAACAGGATTTCATTTGACTTCCCTCTGGTGTATTTTTCATGTTTCAGAGCACAAAAATGGTAGGTTTAAGAAAAATCCTTAATAATACTAATAAAATAATAATAATAAAATGACCAATTTACAAAAAACCTAAAACGTGACCATATCAGATCATTTCTAAATTTGCATACACAATTAGCTGATTAAATTGTGATAAGGGTGACAGCCAATGCTTTATTATTGATTAAGAAATTGATATCTTTTTAGTCTTTATTTAAGCATTTTGTACATATTGGGATAATAAAGGGCACAAATTTTAAACAGTCTCTTTTTCCTCTTCTTTTTCAACTTTTGTTGACGGAAAAAAAGTAAAAAATTGCCCACATGGAACTTGAAAGGTCAAGAGCTGAACAGGAAGGTTTCAACTGTTAAGTCAGGAAATATTAAAATAACAATATCAGGTATACATTATTATACAATCTATTATGAATATCTCATTAAAATCACAATAGACATAAATGATCTTATAAACTATGAAATAATACAGCAACCCCATTCTGTCTTACTTTCCTGACATGACAAACTTTTACTACCTTCAAACTTTTACTACCTTCAAACTTTTACTACCTTCAAACTTTTACTTATGCTTAGTACGCATTTTAAAAATCATTCTTGTTACATTTTGGACCATTTATCTACTGTCCCAAAAAGACCGGTGCTTCAAATCTAAAAAAAAACAACCTTATAATGATAACGGTAGCACTTATCATTACGGAAGTACTAACAGTTACAATTGACCAGAATTAATTTGTAATTTGTAATACAAACAGCTATGTTTATTTCACAAATCACAGTAACTCGAAGATTTTAGGAGCAACGTGATGACACTTAGGTGCTGATTTGGGTGAGAGTTGAAGTTACCTTCAAGTACGTTTAACAGTTGTAAAAATATCGCAATGCTGATTTTTGTTTTCTGCAAAACAAATATGTGACAGTACATCTATATGACTAGAGAAAATCCCTTCCCCACCCCCTTCTCCCCCAAACTGTGACTGTTCTGCCAGGGGCGTATATACATGAATTCGCCGGGGGATGAACTATTTTGGGACCAACTACAACTTTCCCTATTTTCCCACGGGAACAGACGAAAATTAGGGCAGGTAAAAGATCAATTAACTTTTGAACTAACTGGATTTGAGACCGACTTTTTGGCGCTTAGAGACCGACTTTTGATTTTCACGAGGGTGTCACCCCCCACACCCTGTATTTACGCCCCTCGAAGTTCTGCTCCCATTTAGTCATATTTCTCTTTCGTAACTGTTTGCTGAGGGCTTGAAATGAGAACTGGAGGAGGTATACGGCTAAATGGACTTCAGCTGGTAGATATTGGTCAGGGTGCTGGGGAGGGGGGGGGGGTTAGGACCAATATTTGAAGACTAAACGACACCAAAGCGACAATTCTCATCAGAAAATTTCCAGCCTGGACAATTAAAAATTTTTCTAATTGGAATAGCTTTCTAAATGAGGGTAATTGTTACAGGTAGGCCCATAAATTGTCCAGGGGGTGGGGGATTTGTCCGGCTTGGGACTTTTTGAGGGTGTTGCCGTTGTTAAGAGGGGAAAGGAGAGGACAAAGCATACAGATGTCAATTGAAACCCTATTGCTTGTTGTATATCTGTTGCATTCCTGTAATGAGCAGCGTGTTACCATTACTTATAACCGTGTGGAAATAAGGAAGATAAGGCTACCTTTAAAACTTCAGCTGTAAACATTTACTTACTGTCTCAATATTTATAATTAATTTTTTTTTTTTGAACTTCATGATTCTTAGTTTCAAAAGAGCCATATTAGCGGGATAAATTAAGCCTGAGGGAAAGACACTCCATGCACGACGAACTAGCAGAAAAAAATTAACGAGAGATACGCAACAAAACAGTAAACCATGATTTTCCTCGGTTACAGAGAATCTGACCCAAGGAAGTCGACTTGTAGCAAGTCTATTTGACATGCATCTTCACTTCATGGCCGAGACCTTGGCTTTTCAAGCTTTCTACGCACGCACGTTTACCGGAACCGGACAATGACCAGATGGACTATTTTCCCCAGGACAGCTTCTTCTAAAGATGACTTCCCCACGACAACTTTCTCCTAGACATCCCAACCAAGGTGGAGATTGTCCGGGGAGAAGGTATTACCCAGGTGTGAATTGTGACAAGAATCCAACTTTTGACATCCGTGTCTTATTAAATAACAAAGTTGTCAGGGGAATCATTACAGGGAGTGTGGGAGGTTCTAAACGCCCCAGAAATTTTCAGAGTGTTGTCTCATGGTCGTGAAAACTATTGCCACTTTCTTTTTCAGTTCATTTGCTTTGTCGGGATTATTTGGGGGGGGGGGGGTGTGAGTGGGGCCTACAGTATTGTCTGGAAATTTTATGATCACAACGTGAATAAATCTCGGCTGGAAATATTGCTTTAGATATATTTAACCAGAGATCTAACCCCTCCCAGATTTAACTGTATGGGGAGACTATTCTGTTTGTAGGGAAATTATCATATATCATTGGAAACGAAATCACAAATTCAGGTTTCTTGGGCCGTAAGTGATCTCTACCACACTATATTTGGGAAGCCATTGTCTTTTGAAGAAATACAGGCTGTTGGGAAAATAGAAGTACGGTACCGTATATATTGTATAATTGTGTGCGATGAAATAGACACCATCACACTGTGAAGTAAAAGCTTTTTGGAATGTGATGCAACTCATCCTGACTACGAAGTCTGTCGGATCGCCTTCGGAACCGACAGTCGGATCGAGAACAAAATTTGGCACACACATCTAACCGACCCGGCGACCGATCTGTCACACGATCGACTGATCTTCACTCTAGCATCGCTGTTGAGACTGCTTCTGTAGATGCAGTTCCTAAAAACGTTACTGAAATGCCTTTAAAATGCTATTTTTGCGCGCGCTCCGCGCCCATTCTTCATGTGTGCCAACTGTCCAACTATTAATTCAAGAAGCACAGAGCGTGCCTTGTATCAGTGCAAAACCCTGTGCAACTTTCGCGGTTGCCCATCATAGCTCCCAATCCTCAAACCTGCTACATCATAAATAAATCGAATGGCAGTTAGTCCTGACTATTTTGAAACAAAAAAGCAAACTGCAATCTTTTGGTCTGTTTTAGTGCGTATACGATGCGATTTTTGGATAGCAAATTCGGGCATGTAGCTGGGGGTGGGCCCCCAGATGTTTGTTAGCCCCCCAAAATTGTTTCTGTCTTAATAAAATGTGTAAGAAGTAAGGACGGCGATCAATGCCGCCATTTGGTATACCTAGACCCCCTAAAATATCATCCTAGCTACGGCCCTGAGCAAATTGCTATGTTGAAAATGTAAACAAACATTACTGAAATATCCGTAAAGGTGTTATTTTACTGCGCGCTTTGAACGCATTCATCTTGTTGTCCTATCGCAACTTCCCATAGAACAAGTTAGTATTATCATTGCTAAACTCCGTAGAATATCTGACCCTCCATCCTCCTTACCATCAGTCCCGCTGATCTTGAAATCGACGGGTGGTTAGTCCGAAATACGCTCATTTGAAAAGATACAGGCAGACTGCGATTTTATGGTCTGTTTAGATGCGTATTCAGTGCCATTTGTAGACAGTTAACTACTTTATTCTAGTACCTACAGTTGTGTAAATGCTCCAGAGTTTCCCGGACCTTCGCCCCGGGGCCGCCACAGAAGAACATTACTGAAATAGGCCCTAAGACAGGCCGCACTCAGCCCCACGTCAAAGACGATCTTATACTCCTGCCATGGAAGTACTATCTCGTAATAAGTGCTCCTATGACCAAATCAAACTTGCTGATGGCGAAAAACGAGGAAAACAAGTGCACCAATCGGTCAAATTGACAACACCAAAAGTTATGCTGCGTCTTCCGGGTAGGATTTTTCCTTATCTTGTCCTCTTATGTTTTTGCAAAGATTTTCCTAAAACGAGGGGGTAAGAGTTAGCTGTTCTTGACACAGATATTTTGAGGGGAATGTAACCCATATTTGTCGGAAAAAAGGTCCAGCACCCCCGCGCCCAGTCAACGATCCTTGGGAACGCCCCTGAAAGTTGTCCGCCCTTAATACAGGCCTATGCATAGTCGAATTTGTTTGTAAGTGCAAAAGAGCCATCTAAACAGTCTCGTTCGTTGTTACCACCTAAAGTGAAACTCCCAAACAAACAAGTTTTGCAACACTTTAAAATTTTAATTGGCATAAGTAATATTTTTAGAAAGCAACGCCACAAAGTCCGGGTCGCATAGGTTCTATCTCTATTTACTACATGCACGAATTATACAGTCAGTATTTGTAAATACACAGAGAGTACCCTGTAACAGGCCTATGTGTGGGTTTCTTTTTTATTTTCATCTGTAAGGCTCACAGACAGGATAAAAGACAAACGGTTTTAAAATGGAACAGAAACCAAACCAGAAACTTTACGTCATTTACATAAATAAAAGAAGCTTAATTCCCAGAAAATCTACTTTTGTAACTTTTATCCCCCAACTTTCAAAGTTATGTGTAGTATATAGGAGTCCCTTCTGTCTTGATCTGCATTCATTTGTTAGAGACGTTTATGCTTTCAATTTATCTGTGGGTACCATGTCGAGTCAGATTTGGTCCATCTTTAGTCATTTGTTTCAGTTACCCAATAACGAACAAAATATGTTGTTGGAGTAGGTTTTTAATAAGGAGACTCAAGAATTTATGTTGTTCAGTGGGGGGGGGGGGGGGTGCGGCCTCGCCAAGTTGAAAAAAGGTCTTTTCTGTTAGCAAACGTACAGAAACAGAAAACTCCTTGCTCAAAGACACCCATTTAGTTCACAACAGGTATACTGTTCCAAAAATTATGAAAGATGCAAACAGCATTATTTTCAAAGGAAAAGTTATAAAACAATCGTAAAATTTCATAACAAAACTACATAAATCAGGGAATAAAATTAATAAAAAGTAACTGAGTGTGAAGTTTAATTTTCTGCTAACACTGCCATCACGTACAGTGCCTGGAATATGACCTTGCTCGTAGACCTCAAAGAAATGGCAAAATGAAACCAATAGGGAACAGATATTCAGTAGGCCTACCTTTAAACTTTAAAGTCCTGTTTTATTCTCGTTTTTTCTTAACAACGTGTTTTCAGAAAACTGTTATAAATAGTCTATGAATATGTTGACATGCACCAGTGATCTGGTCATTGTTTGTTTAAGGTTCCCTGGATATATTATACAAAAGACAAATCGACTTGAAATGAGAAGGAAATATCGTAAACTTAGGCACGCACGGTAGGCGCTAGAGCAAAAACTGAGACTCGGGGCAAAAACTGAGGTATTTTTCTTCTATTTATTCATTGCAATAAAGACACAGGTTTGGTCGATGGCTTAATTCCATGGGCGTAAATCCCGGGGGGGGGGGATGGGGGATATATCCCCCCAACATTTGACCAGGGGGATGGCCCATGTAATCATCCCCCCCCCCCCACAATGTTTCAGTCTACAGATACGTGTATGATGGAAAGTATATTTTATTCTTCATTTTCGTAAGAAATTTTTTCAATCTCGCTTCACATTCCATCAAAATTTTTCTCAAACTATCAGAATTTTAGCAAATCGTTGGCAATCTATCAAAATTTTCGCGCGCTCCGCGCGCTTCCAAACTTCCGTCAGTGTCACTCATATTATCAATATCTTCCGATAGCAACTTTCGGAGAAGCACATGAGCAAAAAGTTGGAAGTTTACGAATTAGGTCAAAGACTGGCTTATGGCAGTGGCATGTAGGTTTGTTGGGGAATTGAAAGTGTCTCGATGTAGAGTCTGAATGCAGGTGCAATGGATATATTATTCGTCACTGTTTACACTCCATGCCATGACCATTATTAAGGTAATAATATACGGAACTGTTCTGATCACAATACTTTCCGAAGAACAGAGATACATCTCCAAACATCTGTGGGGACCTCGCATCAATATGGGATCTTTCAATCTAATATGTAGCATGATGTAGAAGGTTGAAAGTACGTATCTGCCGTTATACATTTTTCAAAAACTTTTACCAGAGCTTCGCCAGTTCGCGCTGAGCCATTATCGGTATAGATGGTGATTGTTAATACACTTATGACGAAAACAGCACTCTGTAACGCTCTTATTAGTCCTTCACCCCTTTTGCTACACCTATCAGGGAGGTCTAATAGCACCTATACTCTCCCTCCCTCTCATTTCCCATTACTGGCAGTAGTTCGTCGGATTTTAGTTCAAAAGTAGTAAAAATACGATAGTTGTAAAGTGTTTGTACCATAGAAATAAAAGTAAGGCAGAATGACGTCTGCCAATCTGGACTGAAGCCATTGATTTGGCTAGGCGGTACG
The DNA here is from genome assembly GCA_029531755.1 of Holothuria leucospilota. Taxonomy (NCBI): domain Eukaryota; kingdom Metazoa; phylum Echinodermata; class Holothuroidea; order Aspidochirotida; family Holothuriidae; genus Holothuria; species Holothuria leucospilota. The sequence goes on from CM055976.1 coordinate 15,465,128, forward strand.
GCAACAGAGCACCTTCGCGTAATACAAAATATCACGTCATTGCTTTTGCCCCAAGTATTGGCAAAGAAACTACAAGTTTTCAAGTTAGAAGTATAAAACAAAATACTTAAGACAGCATGACTTATTTCTGTTGTGAAAATTACTCCTGATCTTTCAAAAAACGGATAAAATAAGCTATAACTTCTGCAGCAGAATGCACACTGTTCGTACGGGGACACGCCAATCAACCCAGTGGCGTAGCTAGAGGGGGGGGGCAGGGGGCGGTGCCCCCCCCCCACAAAGCCTTCGAAGGCCTCTGTCGGAAATTTCTAGTTTCCGTCGGAAAATAAAAAAAAATCATTTGAAACACCTACAACACTTGTTATGTTTTTAAGCAGAATTACACATCGAAATGTCAACGTGAAAACCAAAATTCGGTCTCAAATTGCCCGAAAAGCAAAAAAAAAAAAATGAAAAAAAAAAAAAGGTCTCCAGATAATTAAACATGTCAACCTGGAAATCAAAATTCGGCCTGAAACTGACCGAAAAGCAAAAAAAAAAAAAAGAAAAAAAAGGTCCCCAGATAATAGTCCGTCGGAAATTTTTTGCTCTGCCCCCCCCCCCCCACAGAAAATGTCTAGCTACGCCACTGAATCAACCGGTCTTTTGCCGTACAACGAAAGCGCCCTTACAATTTTCGTGGCTCCACCGGTTAAACATGCATGGATCCATTGTGTCAGCGTTCTCCTTTACTTTTAATTCTATGGTTTGTACTCTAGTATCATTTGGATGTCAGGTAGTACACGCATTATGTCATAGCCCTCCCCCCCCCCCCCCCCCCCGCCCCAATTAATATGATTAATGCAGAGCTTCCAGGAGGTCCTATTCAAGTATCTGCTTTCCTTAGATGCCCTTTCATAATGCACAATGAAGGAAAGGACATATTTTTGTGTAAAAACTTTCCCGAAATAGAAGGTAGTATAAAACAGAGAGAAGGGAGGGGCTTTAGGAGATTTTGTTGACAACGTATCTGTCTCTTAATAGACAACATATTCTCCTCTTTTACCTTACCAAAAATTAGCATTAACTCAATTATGGACATTTTCCGGCCATATATGATTAGTTCCAAAAACATTCCAAAGATAGCACCATTTTGCATCTAAAAGACCTTGAATTAATACAAAAAAAATTAAATTTATACAAAAATTAATACAGGACGACACCTTTATGTAGTGACAAACGAAAGACCAAAACTGCTGCATGCAAATGCAGGAACGCATGAAAAATAAAGGTGTAATTTACGCAGGCTTGGGGGAACTGAGGTATTATTACATCATCTATGGTGCCCCCAATCATAAAAAACTTGGCAACGCCACTGATCTCAAGCCAACTTGCAGGTCTTGTAATGATGTCCGAATTCAAAATCCAGTTGTCTGGGACGACCCTATATGTTGATCTCTGCCTTTTAAAGGCAGTGATTGTTGCTCTTGTACAATTTCAATCCAGCGCAGCTTATCAACGAGTTTTGTGCTCAAAATAGCATTTCCTAAATGTATACGAATATCCTACCAAAGAACATTACCACTGAAATTAACCCCTTAAGACAGTCTTCCTGGCACTTCTGAGACATTAAAACTCAGGAGCTTCCGGGGGCTTGCCCCCTGGACCCCCACCAGGGGCCCTAAGGCGGGCCCCTGGACCCCACCCGTCATGAGCTCGCGCTTCGCGCTCGCTGTGCACATTGTCCACATTTGCGATAGTTCACCCCATCCCCCCAAAGTTCAAAAGAAATCTACGCCCCTGCTTAATTCGTAGGTAACTATAGTACAATTTTATTACAATTGCTTCTGGGCGCCACAGTGAGCACGACATGGAGTAACTCCCGACAACGCTCATCGTTGCAACGGTTGTATTGTTTTTGCTATCAAGGAGGGCAGGTTCTTCCATCAGGGACCCAAAAATTTTCGTCAAGTGCCTTTTGTCCAAGATTGAGCCGTACCGTCGGTCGCCCGAGGCTGCAGCCCTTTCGGAGTTCGAGCAAACCCCATTTCTCGGGCACATTTTAGGAAAACAATCACGCATTTTTAGTGCAAAAACGGTTACGGCAAAAACGGTAACGGTTCGACCCTACCCCCACCCCCAAATAACCGTTATGACTATGAAAAGGAGAGATTCCTCAAACCGACCACAAAACGTTTTATTGTCTGTCTCCTCTTTTTATACAACTAAATTGTTATGGTGTCTCGAAAACACAGACCTCGAAAAAAAAAAAAAAAAACCGATCTCCTCGTAAACACGGACCTCGAACATATTCCTCCTCACCCATTTTTAGAGAAACCTTGAAGTTGTTAGGAGACAATGAGTTGGTAACTGATATCGATGATCCTCCTGGTTCTCAGGTGGGATAAGGGGCATTCTCATCAATTGCCTGCTTTTTACGAATTAGGCACGTCTGTTAGTACAAATATTCAATGCTACTTACATAAGCCACCCGAGCACAGGACGTAATGTGCACTGTAATGGGCAATCGCATATAATGCCAGTTTCTTGTCATGAGTGTGGGCCGGACTAGTAAAGTGTAGTGTGCCTTATGTGCTGCAGGGGCGAAATGTTACAAGAAACATGTCGATGTGCATAGTGAAGCAAGAGGAACATTTCGATATGAGGTAGACAGTGGAATCAGGTACAGTGGGAAGCAGTGCTGTAGTGTGAGTAGGCCTACTGGCCCAAGAGTACGGGTGCGGGTACTACCAGGTCATGAGTACGAGTACGGGGTACCAAGTCATGAGTACAGTTATGAGTATGGCTAGCAAGCCTTTACTGCATTACTTTAATTGGACAGACTCAAAACCCCCATGTTGCCCTCCTCGGAAATTAGTTTCCCACCCAGCCAATGCCCTGTGATACCTAGGTACACTAATTAAAATTAGGGTGACTGCATATTTCCTTTAAATAAAAGAGTCCAGTTCTAAGGCACATAGTACAGTAAAAAGGTAGAACGAGTACAGTTTATAATTTGGACAATGAGTGTGAGTAAATAGACCATGAGTATGCGCACGGGTACCATGACATGGGTACGAGTATGGGCACGGGTACCATGACATGGGTACGAGTATGGACACGGGGACCAGGTCAGGAGTGTGGATACGGGTATCATGGTATGAGTCCAATGAAAAATTTATCATGAGTATGTACGGGTACAGGTATCAGGCCATGAGTACGGGTACGGGTATGAGTACAGAAACTTGTACTCCAGTACGGGTACGAGTACAGGTACTACAACACTGGTGGGAAGGGGTGAGCAGCACACATGAAACTTAGACAAATGGGTGGATACAATGTATGTTATCGCCTTAAGTAGACTAGCAATTGATCTATGTTGGCTCTCGATGACAGATTCTTCTGTCTATTCCTCAAAATTTTATCCCGCTCCCCGTACAAAATATGCAACAATATAATGTGCATGGTGAATTGTTATAACCTCCGTCCGCAACCTGTTCTCCCTTTTCATACTTCCCATGGCACTTTCCCACTCGTCTTGAAGTTTCCCTTGTCAGGGTCACAGGTGTCTGGACCCCGTCGGGGAGTCCCCACCCCCGTTTGGGCAATACCCTCATGTTGTCACACCTGACCCATTCATGTAAGACACAGAAATGTAGCTACAAAGTTCGATTTGAGTGCAATTTCTTGAGTCATTTTCTAGAGCCTTTGGGTACCAATTTTTCCACTGCCCACCTCACATACTTGATGTGGAGCTGAAGTGACAATTTTTATTTTAGTATGCTATTTCCTGAAATGTAAGGGTTTGGAATGCCAAACTTTCTCACCTCAGCCCCACCCATGATGAAGATGTGATTGGCATTGGTCCCTTACGACAGTCCTGAAGAACCACGCGCCCGGTACCCCTATCAAAAATTCTTGGATCGGCCCCTGCCTAAGTATAACACTATAAAACAACTCATTTCTTCCAAAACAAAATGAAAATATTCATGTAAAAGCTCTTAGTAGTCTTTTTGCAAAATGAAAAAAAAAGTTACCATAGCAAATGCCTTGATGCAAATCCACACGGTTCCTGTAGATATTTTACAATGCAACAATGATACACGCTTGCCACATTGGGGGCGCAATTTCTGTCCTGTGACGTCATAAGGTCTAAACTGCAACAGCACCATCTCTCCACAATATCTGTCCCCAGATTTCTTATCATTACACCGCCATCTAATTTTGACAACTTTATTCATAACAGAAACTTGCAAGGGTTCTCTGGGAGATTCCTCTTATTGTCTTGTGTACTTCATCATAACTCCATTTTGAAGTTTTCAGGCTTTCTGTCTGCAGACAAAGCCACAGCAGGACTTTAGATGTGCACTTACTGCTAACTTCCTTTTGGAGATCATTGCCAAGTGTGAAGGCTGGTTTATACTTCCAAATTTTCACGCACTGTAAAGCTTTAACAACAATACATGGTCATCCCTTGCTCTTCAGTGCTCGCTGTTTTCATAGCTTTACAGTGCTACACTAGAAGAGTATCAATCGACCTTTTATAACTTTCCTACCCAATGGCTTGACAAGGCTTCAGACATTATTATGAAGTGTCGTTATCAATAACGAGAGGGGAATTCACCTCACCTCATGAGAAGCTGCTCTTTGACATGGTGCTTGCTATGTCAGAAATTAGCATGATTATAGTCTGAAGTTAGATCTTCAACAACACAGCTTTTCAATTATAAAGGCTCTAGTGAACCCAACCCTCCCCACCCCCACATAAGATCCCCTACCATGTAATTTGCTTGGTAGCAGCCACCCAAGACACATTACTTGCTTTTTTACAGGATTGTCCAAGTGAGTCTAGTACTGAGCACGTCTCTCAGGTGTCACAATTTGTTTGGGGTCTTCTAAGCCTGTAGTGAGATAGCATGCAGAACACTTCTTCACAAACGAAAAGAGATTTTTCGTTCGAGTGTAAAGTTATTGCTTAATTAGTTCATTACCTAGGCTCGTGTAAGTTTTAATATTTGATAGAAGTAAGATAATTTTGTGGAGTAGCTCCTTTGTTTTCTTTTTCTTACAACAATCTTTTGACCATTTTGTACGAAAATATAGAATCAACTGAACTAAATATCACTGGAGTATTACGTAACACCATCTCAATAAATGCACATAAAAATTTGTTGATATTCTTATCATCAACATTTTGTACATATTGGGATAATGAAAGGGCACAGGTCTAGACTGTCTCTTTTTCCTCTTCTTTTTCCAAATTAAAAAAAAAAAAAAAGAAAAATGCACAATTTTGTCAAAATGGAACTTGAAAGGTCAAGAGCTGAAAAGGAAGGTTTCAACTTTTAAGTCAGAAAATATTAAAATAACAACGACAAGTTCATATTATTATACAATCTATTATGGATATCTCACTATAATGACAGAATGAGTCTCAAAATAGAAATCAATGATCTTATACACTATTAAACAATAAAGCAACCCCATTCTGTCTTATTTTCATGACATGACATACTTAAAATACCTTCGATCTTTTACTTATGCTTATCCTACGTTTTACAAATCTTATTCCAAAAGGAATTGGGCTTCAAGTCTAAAAATACAACCTTATAAATGAGAAATGTAGCACTTATCGTCATGGAAGTACTGACAGTTATAACTGACCAGAATTAAATTGTAATATGACCACGTTGTTGTCAAAAGCCATGTTTATTTCACAAAAACTCCAAGACTTTCAGAGCAACATGATGTAACTGTGGTTCTGATTTGGGGTGGGATTTGTGAAGTTGCCTTCAAGTATATTTAGCAACTGTAAAAAAATCACAATGCTAATTTTGATGTCAAGGAATCAAATATGTGATTAGATGCAGATGACATAAAACTCCCCCACCCCCTTCTTCCCCAAGGACAGAAAAAAGAAAGTAAAAGCTCTAATTCCACGTAGTCATATTTCTCTTTTGTAACTATTTGCTGTGTGTGGTCTGAGGGCTTGAAATGAGAACTGAAGAGGTAATGGCCAAATGGTCTTACCATGGTAGATATTGGTTCGGGTGATGAGAACAAGCAAGAGGCGGGAGAGGGGGGGGGGGTGGTGGGAAGGGAATTGGGCCAACATTTGAAAACTAACGGACACCGACAAAAAAAAAATAAACTATAGAAAGGCACCAAGGCCCTTATGGCCTTCAATGTTGGTATGTTTTGATAGCAAGGTAAATTGAAGGGGCACAACACCTATGGCCTCCTGTGCCTCCACTTCTTGAACCCTGTCGTTCACCTTCCCATCTGTCTGTCCCGGCCATCCATCCATTTGCCTGTCATTTCCTCTACCCGTCGCTTTCTCCATTCTTCTGCCTACAAGGCTGGCTTGTTAGCACCCATACTTGCTTTCATCCATGAGGGAGCTGCTGCATTCGTCATCTTCACAGACTCCATAAAGATGCTAACAGGAATTTTCTGACAGAGACTGCTTCAAGAGTGGAACAAGAAATCCACTGGTGCTGGGCCAACAGTTGGAATCAGATTCCTCACAGGGCATTGACGTTTTTCCTCATATCTTTACGATCATGCTTTGTTTCCACATGACGGAATATTTTAGACTTCTGAGCCTTCTTGTAAGAGTGTTGCTTGACGTTGAATCCCTTAGAATGTTTGCCGACTCTCTTACTGGCAGGTACAACTGATAACAATTAATTGTTAAGGAAAATACTTATGCAGAACAACTATAATTCATTAACACCTTTACTGATTTCCTGCATTCTGATTGGCTGAAAACCATTCGAGACCAGTCTCGAATCGCATTCGAGACTGGCCTTTGCCAGTTAGGAGAATTACTTTTTAAAGGTGAATTGAATATCACTGTTACCACTGCAATGTGCTTTGTCCATGATGTGTTACCATAGCAACTTAAACCATAATATCTGAGAAAGAAAACCAGTTACTGTAAACAAATATTACACTGTTAAGCCTAGCAGCCCTGTAGCAGCTATAACCATTCAAAAGCATAATGCTCTTTAGTCTTTCATCCCATGAATGAATGCTAGCAAAACTATATTCATCTTCTTCTAGGGGTATGGCTCTTAAAAAGAGTGTAGAACCTTATACGCCAAGGGTACATTTTGTTCACGGTCTGCCTGTTACAGATATTCCACTCCTAATTTCCCTAAGTTGGAGTGGTAAAGAAAAGTGAATTAATTGGTCTCTGTGCTGCTAATGCCAGCATGGGGCCTGTGGTATATGTTAACTATGACATGCAAAGCAACGGTAAACATGTTTTACTGAGTGTCAGGTTTTACGTTTGAACCAATTCCGCTAACATGCATAACAGGCCAGCACGGTCTTTATTTCTATGAGCTAGGCTACAGTACTTATGAACTAATGTTGTCAATAGTTTAAGCTAACATTAGGCGAATCTATATTAAATGCTTGAACACATTTTCAAAATTACCAACACTATAATCCTCTTCCAAAGAGGCTAAAGACAGCTTAAATCACCGTCTTAGTCATGGATCTTGAACGCAAGTCATCGTCGGTCTCGAATCACATTTAAGACCGGGCACCCTCGCATTTATCCCCTAAGTCAAACAAATTCAAGTGAAATACCAAATATTTCAACTTGAATCACCATTTCTCCAGTCACGATCCATCTCTGATTAGATCCCCATTTTCTCTTTACCTGAACATTGGTTCAAAGGCCAACAGAGCCACTTCACAAAACCTCTTTCTCCACCCCATCTAGTTAAGCTACCCCATGTTCCTTCATGTCAAAATGTTTACACCAGGGGTACCAAACATTTTTATCCTGTTACGCCTGAAACTTTTAAAACAAACATTCACCTACACCCTGTTATCCTTGGTAGCCTTCACAGAAGAAAATCTCTGCAAAATATTGTGCTATTACAAAAAAAAAAATACATGCATGCATACATACATACATGCATACATACATACATACATACATACATACATACATACATACATACATACATACATACATACATACATACATACATACATACATACATACATACATACATACATACATACATACATACATACATACATACATACATACAGAAAAGGTGTTCATTCTGACAGTTTACAGATATTTCTAACAGTGTATGTGTGTATGTACAAATCAAAAATTACTATATTTACCCCTAGGGTATGCAAAAGTTTTCCCCTGGTTGTAAAGTTACCCCCAGATGGGAACCCTCAGTATACACATGTCACACACAATCAACCTCCATAACAAAAGCTTTTTGCCCAAATGTTTTCTACTATCATGGCAACCACCATGAATAAAGGAACCGATATTATCATGACAATGCCATCAGTTTCCACTTTCTGCTTTTTCTTACACTGCATTAGAAGTCACATTTTTCATAATCATGTCACCTTTTTTATATTAATTTTTTTGTTTCTGTTTTTCTGTTTTTTTTTTTTACAAAGGATACTCAGATCTACACTGGGTGGAACTCTGAATCCAAATGACTTTGCCACCATGTTGAGATCCAGACTGTTGACATCAAAGATTTTCTTATGTGAGTGTGAGTCGTAGGCCCTGACGTACCCTTTGTAGGCCTCCATAGCTGACATGTGAAGAAAGTAGTTCTTTTCAATCAGTTTCTCCAACTGTATTCAAACAAAAACAAATCAAATATGATATATGAGTGGTTTTCGGAAAATGCGACCGTACCTTCCGTCTATTACAACCAGAAAGCCCAAAGGCTTAGTGATTCCTTGCCGAATGGGGATGCTTTGTTGCACTGAGGTTTATCCCTCAAATTTATCTTTCTTGACTACATCATTTTATGTTTTAACAATTTGACCTCTGCTGACCTCACACAACCTCTGAACCCCACCAAATATAACAAAAAAAAAAATCTGAAGTGTCTTGAAAGGGATTCAACTCCGATGGATATTGGATCTTGAAAATTCTTGAAAAATTTTGCTTTTTGACCTCTGGTGACCCTAGATGACGATCTTAGGAATACTTGGGATATTTTGCTGTTTGACCTCTGGTGACTCCTGAGGACTATCTTGGGAATTCTGGGGAAATTTCACTTTTTGACCTCTGGTGACCCCATATAACAATCTTGGGAATTCTTGGGAAATTTTGCTTTTGCTTTTTGGCCTCTGATAACTCCAGATGATGATCTTGCGAATTCTTGGGAAATGTTGATTTTTGACCCCAGTGATGCCAGATTACAATCTTGGGAATTTTTGGGATATTTTGCTTTTTGACCTCTGGTGACCCCATATAACAATCTTGGGAATTTTTGGGAAATTTTGCTTTTTGACCTCTAGTGACCCCATATAACAATCTTGGGAATTCTTGGGAAATGTTGCTTTTTGACCCCAGTGATGCCAGATTACAATCTTGGGAATTCTTGGGAAATTTTGCTTTTTGACCTTTGGTAGCCCAAGATGACCTTTGACCTCCACCAAAAACAATAGGGTTCTTCCTTACATCATGACAAATCTATATACCAAATATGAAAAGTGTCGGTCATTCCTATCTTGAGATATCATGATTACAAACTTTTCAGCTTTTTACCTCCAGTGACCTCAAATGACCTTTGACCTTCACCAAAAACAAAAAGGTTCTTCCTGTCAACATGACAAATCGTTGTACCAAATAAGAAAAGTGTCTGTCATTACTATCTGGAAATATCGTGTTTACAAGCTGTCTACGAGGTTTTCGCAGTTTAACCTCTGGTGACCTCAGATGACCTTTGACCTCTACCGAAAACAATAGGATTCTTCCTCTCAACATGACAAATCTATATAGGCCATTCCCATCTTCACATATGGCGATTTCAAGGTTTTCGGTCTTTGACCTCTAGTGACCTCAAATGGCCTTTGACCTCCACCAAAAACAATAGGATTCTTTCTCTCAACATGACAAGTCTATATATCAAATATGAAAAGTGTCTGTCATTCCTATCTTGAGATATGATTAATGAGCTTTTCGGCTTTTTAACTCCGGTGACCCCAAGTGACCTTTGACCTTCACCAAAAACAATAGGTCTTTTCCTCTCAACATGACAAATCTACATACCAAATATGAAAAGTGTCGGTCATCCCTATCTCGAGATATCGCGATTACAAGGTTTTTTGGTTTTTGACCTCTGGTGACCTCAGATGACCTTTGACCTCTACCAAAAACAATACGGTTCTTCCTCTCAACACGACAAATCCATACAGGCCACTCCTATCTTGAGATATCATGATTTCAAGGTTTTCAGTCTTTGACCTCTGGTGACCTCAAATGACCTTTGACCTCCACCAAAAACAATATGATTCTTTCTCTCAAGATGACAAACCTATATATCAAATATGAAAAGTGTCCGTCATTCCTATCTTGAGATATCGCAATTACAAGCTTTTCGGCTTTTTACCTCCAGTCACCTCAAATGACCTTTGACCTTCACCAAAAACAATAGGGTTCTTCCTCTCAACATGACAAATCTATATACCAAATATGAAAAGTGTCGGTCATTGCTATCTCGAGACAGCGCGATTACAAGCCATTTACGAGGTTTTCACAGTTTAACCTATGGTGACCTCAGATGACCTTTGACCTCTACCAAAAACAATAGGGTTCTTCCTCTCAACATGACAAATCTATATACCAAATATGAAAAGTGTCAGTCATCCCTATCTGGAGATAACACGATTACAAGGTTTTCGGTTTTTGACCTCTGGTGACCTCCGATAACCTTCGACCTCCTCCAAAAACAATAGAGTTCTTCCTCTCAACATGACAAATCAATATACCAAATATGAAAAGTGTCGGTCAATCCTATCTTGAGATATCGCGATTACAAGCAGCGTCACAAACACACATACACACACACATACACACACACGACATCACCATCGCATAGATTCCTTGCCTGCCTACGGCAAGGAATCAATTACAACAGAATTTTGCATGAAACTTATATCCATTGCACTATGATTCTGAATAGTTATTTCTAAAATGCAATGGGTCCTAGGCATAAATTATCTCCTTTTTGACGTACTAACGAATTTGCAAATTGGCATGGTGATGGATCTGTACATTTGGTCATTTTGGCATAGTAACGAATGCAATTTTCACCCGAATATGTATATCTTAGCATTAAAAATTGAAATGACATTGCAGTATTATATTTTATTTTCTACAATTTAAAACATATAAATCATTAAATCATTAAGCAAAAACCCTCCGAGATGACATTCGTCACTATGTGAAATGGAAACACCACATATTCGTGAAATTCGGGTTTTGGCGATTCAGCAGTATGCCAAAAAGTGGATGAAATGATCCATATTGAAACTGTAAAAGAGAGTATGGACCAATAGCTATGGGGAGAAGGAATTCAGGGCAATGCCCTTCCCACAACCACCCACCACCCTATACCAAATTCCCACGCTATAAATTCAATTACAGACCCTCAAAATGAATCCAGGCAAGCTTCAGGTACACAATCTGTGCCTCCAATCAGGGCTGGAAATAATGCAAATTTCCCGGCAAGCTGGAATTTATTTCCAGCGTGATTATAATTCTTTACTATCTAAGCAGAGCGCGACCATTGGTTCGCGCGTAGCGTACAGAAAATTTTTGGCAAAATGAAGCCTCCCAGATTGCAGGAAACGGCCCTTCCGGGCCCTGATGATTGCATCTCAGGCCAGCTGGGCTCGAAAAATATTTTTGAAAGAAGTAGCAGTCCAGCTTTTTGGTATCAGACTGTACGTGGTAACCCGACATGACTTTGTTTTAGCCCCACACTAAATTTACGCATATACATCTAGCACTCATACAGTAATACTGTACTTTGACTTGTTTGTGCATGAATTACTTATGTAAAGTCTCCTTGTGTTGTTTTTCTTCAAAGTTTGTTCACAGTTATTTTAGTTTTGTTCCTCTGTCATGCGATCTAGACTAGTGATCACTTACTTTTCTTCATGTTGGTTTTAAAATCATTCCAAATTCTCACATCGTTATAGATTTTTTGGGGGGGGACACGGCGGGATTTCCCTCGAGACGCAAAATTTCCCGGCAAGGAGCTTCCCGTTTTGCCGATTTTTTCCCGCCGTGCCTCCAATGCTGAGAAGGTGGTACAGGTTCTTAGTTTACAAGCAATCTTCTAAATGATGTGAGTATACAGGCCCATGGCAAAGAGAAGAGGGGTTTTCAGACACATACCCCTAAACTTAAATATGCCCCCCTTGCCACTATAATTATTAAATTACTGAAAGATGGATCCATGAAAGTCTCTCCAAACATAAAATCTAACCCTTCCCCACTCCCCTTCCCCGACCCCTGGGCAACTGGCTTTAGGCTCAGTTGTACAGCAACCTGGTTTACATGCAACATTGCACAATCAAAGCAGTTCAAACAATTAATCTTCTGATTGTCAATCAATCTGTATCAGTGAGACGCAACATAACATCTTACGAAGCAGTAGTTCTAGTGCATCAGTTTCATCACAATCTTCATTACGTTCAGAAGACCATCGTGACATTATCATCACTTGCACACAGAGAGTACAGGCAAAAGCACATGAACTTGGGGGGAAGATAAGTTCACAATACCTTTTAAGCTACTATGCAGCTCCTCAAAACCCTAACCCCACTATTTTCATATTTCCATTATATATTGTTATCCAAATTTCTATCCTTCCATTCATGAGGTTGTCTATAACTCATTGTATCCAATTTTAATGGGGTAGGCAACAAAAATGGACCAAACAACTGTAGGTCCAGTTTACACATGTCATATGTACATTATCTGGGATTCCTGTTTATCCATTCTATGGGTCCATAGAGAAAAGGGGCTCCAGGTTTTGGGTTTATGGGATAAAGGACTTCTGAGGTTCACCTGTTTGGAGGCCAGGTTTTGAAATTTAGATGCAATACAATCAATGTTTCTGAACAGCATATTTGAAGAGTCTATATTTCCATCTCACCTGTATTTGTATGTTAGCTATCTTGCTCCATGAGAAATCGTACTCGCTGATGGGAACCTTTGCATACTTCAAATAACGGAGGAAACCTGCTTCCTCAGGCCGAAGTATCAAAAGAGCGTGACCTCTGCCATGGAGCCCTCTGGCAGTTCTTCCTACTCTATGAATGTATTCCTGGCAGACAAGAAATGAAAGACACAAATTATTAAAAGCACTATATATTGACTGTATAGCCCACTGGTTGGTACATCTGCCTCCCAGCCAAAAATCCAGGATGGATCCCAGTCAAATCATACCAAAGACTTTAAAACAGAATCTGTTGCCCTCTTTCTTGGTGGTTAGCTAAGGGTAATCACACTAAAATAATACATACTGAATGTTTAGCCATGAGCACCAAAATGACAGCACTGGTTTTATGGACCCCAGGGGCTTGAGGTGGACTCTTAGAACAAACAGACTGTAAATGATTTATGTATAGCTCCTTGAGCATTTTGTAAAATGGGTAAACTCCCAGGCATTATTTAATATTTTTACATCCTCTTCCCAACACCACCATTTTAAACTTACTTGAGTCCATTCTACTACCAGAGTTAAACATTCCATTATTATCAAAACTGGCAGAGTGACAAACCGTACAAACTTCTTCTGCTCATATACCATATGATGAACAGGATCATGAGGCTTCTTTGCAGAAGGGATAAAAGAAATCATAACTATTTGTTTCACAGACTTGGGAATGACGTAGGTAAACCTTGAACAATCAATATTTGTATCTGTATTTGAAGAAACCTTGCTTACTAAATTCCACTGCTGGAATGTCACTTGTAAATTTCTAAATTCCTTCCATATTTGTGAAAGTCTGGAAGATCCTTTAATTGAAGTGTAACTATTCCAAAAGAAAAATACAACAGAAGGTTTACCACTTAATGAAGATCTGTCTGTTTGTGGTACTAGAAGCTTCCATACCACCCAAACCACGATTTAAACGAAAAGATTGATAGGAACTTCAGCTCTGCAACCTTATTTCACAAGACAAGGCTCTCACTGAAAGAAATTTGCAGTCTTGTAGCTCATGAATGATTAGTTGGCCCAAACTTTCAAATTTTCAAATGAAGCAACATTAATAACACTTGTATCAGGAAACCTTTTAGAACTAAATCTATTGCCAGAATATGTTAATGAGACTAAGTGGATAAAACCTACTCAAAGATATTTTACATCTGTGCCACAGTGATGCCATGTTTACACACTATACTCTCTTACAATTGCATGCGTAAGAAGGGACAAAATGCTGCCTCCTACCTTGGGATCATCTGGAGGATCATATTGGATGATCCAATCCACAGCTGGAATGTCCAGACCTCTTGCAGCAACATCTGTACACAAGAGGATCCCTTTCTTGGCCTGACAAAACTGGAAGAATGTTGCTGTCCTTTGCTGCTGTTTTTTCCTCCCCTATAAGATTCAATGAGATTAGACAGAATAAGGAGACCACACCCATTTCACTGCATTACCATATTTAAGCTTCCTTGACATATGTGGTTGTTTATCATCTCAATACAAATACTACTCAAGCGTTTATAGTTACATGCTTTGAAAATGGGAAATGAAGGGCGCTAAAAAATAGAATTTATGCAGACAAAGCACTGAGACAGAAAAGAAGTAGGAACAATTATGATGCCAATATGTAACAGCTTACTCACGTGGATACTGGCTACAGGTAAATCAATGTAGTTGAGCAGTTCTGCATGATACTTTACTGACATACACGATGACATGAATACCATCACCTTCTTGTCTCGATTTTTCTTCAAAAAGGTGAAGAGCAGAAGGAAACGCTTCTCCGAGGGACAGAACACAAAACCCTGTTCACAATAAATGATGAGAACATGAACAGCTTCTATTACTGAAGTACCATTGTTGCAGGAGCAATGTATTGTTAGTTCAATGAGATCTAGACTGAGAAATTTGGTGTATGATTAAGATTTCATCGAACAATGGGGGTAGGGTAAGCACCTCAGGTATACTGAAAACTTCCATCTAATGGACATTCAATTAAGGGGGCTCTGCTCTACTGAAAAGGAATTAAGAACCAAAGGGACAAGCCGAAATTTACACTCAACACACTTAACTCATCTCACTACAATGAAGTGCCAGCGGTCATCCAAATTGAAACACAGTTGATCTCCAATAGACTTTCTTAATCTGTAACTTGACTACATTTACAATCACATCGTTAATTGTGCCTATTGTTGGAACGTCTGCAGCGTCTACTTCAAAGGCCACATTCCGAAGGATACGTGATCCAGGTATATAGGCAGGCTGAAGATGGGATAAAGACCCCCTAATTGTGGAACCCCTACCTATGATTTTAATTATGGACTACATGATAGATACATGCATGTTTTTTCCAAGCATAATACCCCCCTCCCCAACTCTGAGCAAATGGCTAGGGGCCCATGCCTAGAGCCCTGGTTTACAGGTAACATTGAACAATCATGGCATTTCAATTAATCCTTTAAAATATTGTCAATTTTCATCACGCAGATGCCCCATCATGTGGGAGTCACGTAAGTGCATCAGTAACATCACAATCTTCATTCGATTCAGAAGACCGTCGTGAAGTTTATCATCACATGCACATAGAAGGTAAAACACAAGAACTGAGAGACAAAGTTAGCCACCTCCAGGTGGCAAATATTTACCAGGGTAATAAGGTGAATCAGGTATGACTTATGGCCAAAACAAACCCAAGTGTAGGGAATTTTTGACCAGCAACAAAGCAAAGTGAAGGGAATCCAAGAAATACTACCCTCAATCCCCTTGTTTTTCGAAGCAAGAAATTTTCCACCACGATAAGCTCTAATCTCTATATACGATTACATATGAACTACCTGGTCTTTTTCATTCTGTTTCTACCCAAACTTTTATCTCACCTGTTCTAGACCATTCACCGTGGCAACCTTCTTTTCATCATCCACACCTATATACACCGGTTCCTTTTTCAGTGATATCCTAGCAAGGTCTTCTGTCTTCCGTGTCTGTGTCGCTGAAAACAGCATTGTCTGTCTTTTCTCTACAAATGAAGATGAAATGCGCACATCTGAGTATGACATTCCACACCATTAACCTATTCAACCTATCCTCTGCCAAAGCATTATTTGTACATATTTATAACCAGAATGCAAAAATACACTGTAGTTTCAATGATACTAATTTTATCCCAGCCAAATAATGCTAACACGTTCCATTTCTTTCAGCCACTGGTCAAATGCTATCTAATGTGTTGGAAAAATACAGTTTCGTGTTCATATTTGACCTTGAAATTCTTGGGAATTTTGCTTTTATGACCTCTGGTGACATCAGACTACATTTGACCTCTGCCAAAACTAACTGAGAATCAACATTACTCCTTTGAAAATTAGCCAATCCTCCATTACTACGCAACATTTTATCTTAAGTAGCAGTCCATAAAGTGCATCAGATACACTGCGATCTTCATGAGGGTCAGAAGACCATCGTGAAGTGATCATCATCTGCACATATATGGTACAGCAAAGGAACTCGGTGGCAATTTCCACACAAATATTTTTAAGCCACTGTTATAGCATATCACACCAAGTTAAGTTCAAAATTTCTTGATAATCTTTAGTGTACACCTTTTACTTTTGTTCTGGATGAAATATTTGGTCATTTTGCATTTCATAGATACTGCAAATCAATTTACCTCTGATTCACCAAGTAGTGCAGAATGACCCTTCATAAAATACTGTCTGCTCAATGCACCTTCCAGACAAAGGAATGTATTGTAAAAATTACCTTTTACAAAACAAAACTGCACACTTTTCTTTTATCCTTGTAACCGATTTCTGAACACGATCCCGTGAAAATCATAAAAGATTGTCTTTTGCGCCTCTGGAACTGTTAGCACTTAAAATACTGAGGCTTAACAACAACAAAGTTTAAGGTTTGCACTCCCGGTAAGTCAAAGTAAGCCTGTGTCTAGTAGCAATTTTTATCCAAGAGCTATCTTTAGTTATTAAATTGCTTAAACTGGAAAAATATTATATCTTACTGGGTAAAAGCTTGACGATCTGTTTCATATCTTCTTCAAACCCAATGTCCAGAATTCTGTCAGCCTCATCAATTACCAAGCACTGCAGATTCTTGAAAAGAAACTCTGGGGTATTCTACTCAAAATATAAAAATAAGAAAATAACACATTCTCATCAATTTTTCATTTTGTAGCAACAATCATTTTAAACTTTGTGGTACAGCAGGGTGAACAATTAAAGAGAGTGGGGTGAGAGAAAGGCAGCGAGTTATAAATTTTATTTGCCTTTTTCTAAATATTGCAAAAAGAGCAATTCCTATTGAATTCACACACCTGCATGTGGTCCAGTAATCTACCAGGGGTAGCCACCAGGATGTTAATTCCATTTCCTAATTTTTTGGCTTCTGTTCCTCGATGGGTACCACCCATAACAATGCCAAAGGTGTGGTAGTGGTGCTGCATGACCTCCTTCAGTACACCGTAGATCTGCATGCACAACTCACGAGTGGGGGATATGACAAGAACCCCAGTTCCTGAAAAAGAAGCATGATTCAACATTAAATATGAGCCTTACAATTTCCTTCATAGTTGCTACTGTTGAACTCATGTTATGTTCAACTTGCTCAAGTTGTCATTCAGCCCACACTTCCCCCTTTTCAAATTGCAATTTTCTTATTTCCACAAGCAATCAGGAATGGTAGTTAAACATTAAGAAAAGAATTTTGTAAAAAGTATTTTGTGTGCTGGGGTTCCTGGGTGGCAGATTGATTAATGCTGAAGTGCTACAATTTATTTTAACAATAGGAAGCACTAATGTGTTTCTCAATTTTATGGGTTATCTTCCCTCTCTAGGTTTAGCTTTGGACACCATCTTTCCTCCAACTTGCCATTTAAATTTGTTGCCCAGCCTACAAAGTCAGTTGCGGTGCAGACAGAGGCCCTCTGGAAGACCAGTGAACAAGCGAACTTCATACATTTTTAGAGTTAGTTTAAATGGTTACACAATGATGGCACATTTACAAGATTATACTTGCCTTCATTTGAGTATTTCATAACTGTTATATGACTACTGAACTTCAAAAATCACTGATAAAGTTTATTCAGGAAGCAAGCCAGTGAGCCACAACTGGAGAAAAGGCCATGGCCGGTCCTACTTAAACCAACTGGTTAGAAACTGAGCCATAAAATCTCATCTAACTCTCCATATGAACCATAATTTCATATTTTCATGAAATCATTGGTGCACTAATAAGTCTAGCAGTATTTATGACTTAAACTCAGTACACACGGCTTAAATTTTGGTGACCTGCTTAGATCTGCTATGTAGGCAAATCCACAGAAAATGACATCAGTAAATATACATTCACATGATCTGTTCTAACAGGAAGGCTTAACATACCATTTCTTGGCATAAACTTCAGTTTATGAATGAGCTCTATTGCAGGAATGAGAAAAGCTAATGTCTTGCCACTTCCGGTCTTTGCAGATGCCAAAACATCCCTTGAAAAATGAAAATAATAAAGGTAACAGAATAGAAAAGTAGACAGGAATACTTTATTACCATGGTAACTGTGTAAACAATGAAAATATTTGCAGACATAAGACATACCTACTCCATCAACCTGGCCTTCCATAATTATGCTATTTTCATATCTCAGCTTTATCTAACCCCCTGAACATAGCAATATACACCCAGACTGTACAAACTTTGATTCAAGTTAATGCAAACAATAAATTATAGAATTTGGCATCTGATTCAAAGGTATGATGGTTCTTATTTCTTAAAAAAATCTATCTGAAAGGAGTAAGGCACTGATGGGAAAATGCAAAATTTTTACCTTCCCTCCAGTAAATGTGAGATAGTTTTCTCTTGGATTTCTGTCATGTATGTAAAACCCATTTTACTAAGGGCCTTGAGAGTATCATCACACACTCTTCCAGCTAACGATGAAAATGTTGACTTTGTCAATATTGCGTTGGTACCTGCAGCAAACAAAAATTAGACTAGAAGTGTCCTCAGATCTCTGAAAACCATTGTGATGTCTGAAATACTGTGATCAAAAAGGATGTCAATACTACACCAATATCAGGCGCGTAGCTACGGGAGGGGAGCCTGGTCCACCCCCCTCCAGATGTTTTCTAGGCCCCTCAGAAATTGTGTGTCCTAATAAAATGTGCAAACAATTAAGGACAGCGGGCAATGCCGTTCCCCCCCCCATTTGATACCTAGGCCCCCCATAAAAATTTCATCCTCGCTGCGTCCCTGACCTAGATATGCAAAATTATGAGCTATGGGTCTTGAGTCGAGACTCTTGCATCAGACAACCACATGGGCATACATTCATGATGAATGTAACAATCCTACACACAAATACTTTGGCTCTCACTGTCCAAAACCAAACTTTCAGTCCCCCCACCCTCCCCCCCCCCCTCCAAAAAAAAATAAAAAAGCTGACAGGAAGATTCCCCATGACTTCAAACACAATATATTTCTAGTCAGTTTTAACATTTCAATGGTTTCAAGCAAGGCTAAAGACAACATACCTTTTTGAGCTTCATCCAAGGAAACTTCAACTTCTTCTCTTGTTTTAACATTGTCTTCTCCTATATCACTTTCTTTGGTCTCTGCCTCTGTCGCTTGCTCCTCTTTAACTCCATCCTTGTTCCCATCATCATCATCACTCCCATCATCCTCTTCACTTTCACTGTCTGACTCTGAATTCTCTTCCACTGTCCTGACCTTTTGACTTTTTGCTATTTTTGTCCCTTTATCCCTTGTCACTGACTTGGCTTGATCCTCCCCTTTCACACCACTATTTTCACTGTCACTATCATCATCACTACCATCATTATCACTATCATCACTACTTTGGTCAATTTGTTGCATTTCATTTTCTTTTAGTTTATCTTCATTTATATTGTTTTCCTCCTCATCATCACCACTTGAGTCACTTTCATCATCATCATCACCATTGTCACGTATTGTCTTTTCCTCATTCTCATTCATGACACTCTCCTCCTCTTCCTCATCCTCCTCTTCTCCACCATCATCTTGTAATTGCACTTGTTTAGCTTGACCTTTCAATTTTTGAGAAGCCTTTATCAAATTTCCTTTTTGAGTTTTTCTACCATGCACCTTTCCTTCCCACTTTCCTAATTTACTTCTTTGCTTTCCTGGTGCTTTTTCAGGCTTACCACAATGTGACTTTTGATTTCCAAGGATACCACTATGAGAGCCCACTTTCTTCCTCTTCAGATCAACTTTAAAACAAAAAGTATCAGAGGTACTGAAGGCTGCTTGAGATGCCATGTTTGATTTGTCTACTATGCAACATGTTCCATTCCTTTTACATAGGACACACATGAAAATCATTGCATGTTATCTTACATATAAACAAGGCATAAAGGAAGTAAAAAAAAGTTTATTTTAAACAAAAGAAATACAAAACAATGAGCATTAGTGCCAGTACCTACCATTAATCAATCCCAAATCCCTTCCCCCACTTTGGCATGATATAAAAATTGGAATTACACCATGCAAACGATCCCCTAACAAAATGTACTTTGTTATAATGGTTAGTTCTTTACATATCTCTCCCACTGACAGTATGAACCAAGTTTAGGGAATGATGTCATCTAGTAATACAAAGCATTTTGCTCTACAGTGAAATCAGGGCTGCCATTTGGGTAATTGGCCAAGTATTGCTAATTTGGCCTTAGAAAAATGGCTGTTAACATATGAAAATGATCTTTGGCCATAAAAAAAATCCTTTACTTTAATGATGTAGGCATTGCAGTCCAAGCTCATCTCTTAGGAAAAACTGTCTGTATAAAGCATGAATGTTATGTGGCTGCACTGGGTCAAATACGAGAATCAAAGTTTGTTTGGCTGTAAACCTTCTGAGTTTTCAATGTTTTCATACTTACTACCTCAAAAATTCTTAAAAGCGAGGAATTAGTCTATGCATTAGGCCTATGTTCATAAATGGATAATTATGCTATAGTATACCACTCACCTGAAGTACTTGAATTTTCTGACTTTCGTTTTTTCATTTTTGATGAAACTCTTTATTATTCTGTAACAAATTGTGAACATAATGAATGTCTATTTTGCAATACATTCTAAGATCAATGTTGAATCCTATATTTTGATCAGACTAACTAATATCAATAAAACAATATGGCATCTTTATGAAATGGGTTGCCATGTAAATTCTCCCATTTACCATTTACAACTGCTACTGTTCATTAGTCCAAATTCTAACAAATTTTGAAATTCTTATCAACATACTGGTACATCCACTGTTAACGACTTCTCATTATTTTTATTATGAGCGCGCCCTCAATTTCTTGGCTGAGTATTCTGCTCTCAAAATGCTTGCGTGCGCGTATTTTAAGTAATTTTTGGTTATTTACGTTCAGTTTAATATCTAAGTTCACGCTTGCTTCGCTTGCGCGCGCTACGTATCCGCGAGATGCATGCGTTTATGATGTATCTTGCCTTTTGCCGAGTGTAGTGCGTCGCATTTATGCATCGTTAAATTTCAAATTTGTAACACATTTAATTAACGGCGAGACGTTGGACCGGCAAGAAGCGCCGCAGCCAAGTCACGTAGGCTACATGTTTTATGCCCGCAAAGGTGGACCAGAAGTCACAGAAGAAGTTACAAAGTGGTACGCAATATGTTTTAATTCCGTTCTATTAACTGACTGATTAAATTAATATTTGTTACATTATATAAGAAAGTTGCGGAATGAACAAACTTTGTATAGCAGTAACATTAATCTACAATTACTCAAGGATTAAACCCAAGAAGAGAATATATCATATTTTGTTACTTATATGTGATATCGTTTGCTCCTTGAATGTACATATGTAAATCAATTGAATTTTACCGGAAAAGTATGGGCTCACCAGGCCAGCTTCGATAGTTTTTTCCTTAAGAGGATTACTTAGTTTATGTACGCATTAAGGATGCGTAGCCTATAGTTTCTTTTTCACTTATATTTAAGTCATTTAAAATGTTTAAGGCGTATAAACTTTGAGTGCAGTAAAGATTAAGTGCTCACTCATATACTGTGTAACATATTGGCGGTTTTCATTATTGACGAATATTAATTGACGCATATTTACGCTTCATTTCGTATAGGCTAATTGTTCTGAGGAGCTTAACATCGAATCCGTTGACTGAGTTTGTGGTTAGGGAGCGGTTATGTTCACGTAAGAATTCGTTCGTGACTTACATTTAATTAATTCAATTTATAATAATTTATATTTTTATATAACTAAGGTCAAGTGGCTTGCGTTGTATAGTTGCGTACGTAGTTTATCGCATGGAGCAAGCTTACATCAATTTACAATGCTGTGAGCTTAAAATACATTATCATCATTATCGTTTACAGCTTGGCAAAATGTTAACAATTTTCTAAGCCTATGTGGACAATTTCAAGTCTTGATTTATACGGGCTAACAAAATGTCGGTCGCAACTTGATCGAATGATTGAATTCAGAATTGCCAAAACGTTTTCGTTTTGGTGTTTATCACGCTGATTGTTTGGCTATAACTTATAAAGCTTGAAGTTATTTGAGAATGTTTGGCATAATATTTTGCAGTATATTTAAGGTGTTTTCGTTGTTTGTTTACAGTCACCAGATATACGAATCAGATATACGAATACAGATATACGAATACAGATATACGAATACAGATGTACGAATAATCAGATATACGAATATTCAGATATACAGATATACAGATATACAGATTTGCAGATTCAGATTCAGATTTGCAGATGATTGTACAGATTACAGATTGATTCAGACACTGATTCAGAATAAACAGTTATTAACTAAACTATCAGTTTTTCTCATATCTGCGTGGAGGAATATAACCCAAACCAAGTTATTCAGGATAATTTGGACTTTCCTGGTTGGAATTGTCCTACAGTGAGTGAACACGTTCAAGTGAAGGGATACGCTTTAGCAAGAGAATACGCTTTAGTCAGAGGATACGTCCTAGTTAGTGAACACGTTGCAACAATGGCAACCAAGGAAAAGAAAACGGAACTAATCAAGCAGAGACGGTGTCGCAAAGGTGCGATGACTAGGTTGTTGAATACGTTAAAAACTGTAATCGAAGGAGAAGACCCAAACAGTGATACTGTCGAAGAACTTCTTTCTAAAAGTCAAGAAGGATTTACAGCTATAGAAGCTATACATGAAGAACTGATGAACACGGCAGAGGACGAAGAAGTAGAATCATTAGAAGCGTGGATGGAAGAATGCCACACGTCCTTCTGGAAGGTCCGGTCATCAGCTAATAAGTATTTAGCAAGTAAATCAGAAGGTAATCATAATAGTAATAATGATGTTACGGCAGAGATATCGAGTCCTAGAAGCACTGCTGATAGTAGCAGTTTAAAGAATTTTAATGAGATAAAGCTGGCTTTAGAACTGCCAAAAGCAGAATTCACAGAATTTGATGGTAATCCAGTAGATTTCTATGCGTTCTTGTCTAATTTTGAGACTAATGTTGAGTCTAAATTAAGTAACAATGCTACACGTCTACAATATTTGTTACAAATGTGTAAAGGCAAGGCTCGGTGCAGTATTGAATGCTGCGCGCTTCTTGGCGATGATGGTTATGTTCAAGCGAAAGGCATTTTGAGCAGGCAGTTTGGTCAGCCTCACATGATATTGAATGCTCTCATGAATGAATTGTTGAACAAAAGCCGTTGAAACCCAATGACGCAGGTTCTTTGTGGGACTTAATCGCTTCAATGAAAAAGTGTCACGTCACGTTAACTCAGATAGGTTACACCAGTGATCTCAACAGTACGACAAGCTTATTGAAAATTCAAAGTTTGTTGCCAACCTACTTACAAACTGCTTGGGCAAAGAAGGCTCACGAAATTTTGTACGATGACAGGGAACCTAGGGAGCCAGAATTTGTAGACATGTTGAAATTTCTAGAATGGCACGCTGAAATATCGTGCACTATGTTTGGAAGAAGTGTGTCCAAACCTCAGGTGAGTAATGACAGATTCAAGAATAAGGCTAGCGTTAAGTCGAATAATGTTAGCAGCATTCCTTTTAAGTGTTATCTGTGTGAAGGTAATCACAGTATTTATACTTGTAGCAAACTTATCGAAGCTGCATATGAAGAGAAATTGAAAATGGTTAAAGCAGCAAAGTTATGTTTTAGATGTTTGAGACCCGGTCACGGTGCACTAAAATGCAGAAAGGACTGGACCTGTCGGAGTTGTGGATCAAGTAGGCACCACAACAAATTACATCCACCGCCAAAGGAGGAAAGTAAAAGTCCTGCTGAGCAGCAGGTGATGTCAAATGCTGCATCAAACGGTAACAGAGTTTATTTGAGAATCCTTCCAGTGGTCGTCACCACACATAATGGTTATCAGGTGAGTACTCTAGCTTTACTTGATCATGGTTCAGATACCAGCCTGTGTTCCGAGAGTTTCCGGAAGAAACTTAAAGTGAGAGGTAAGAGAGTTAAGTATACGTCGTCTACTATTAACGGTGATGAAGAAAGAGAGGGATTTAAGTTTGATGTATCCGTTAAAGGTAAGCATGAGAAACAAGGGATGACCATTGATTTCTTATCTGTTCCCAAAATACCGGCTGCAGCTGAAAGCGTACCCAGAGCAGAGGATTTAAGTAAATGGCGTCATTTGGAATCTCTCCCGTGGGAGAATCAACAGTCAGATGAAGTTGGTTTGTTAATCGGAGCAGATGCACCTGAAGCGTTCTGGGTGCTTGAAGAACGCAAAGGTAAACCGAAAGAACCTTACGCGATGAGAACGATGTTAGGTTGGTCAATCATGGGACCAGGGGGATCAGGAAATAACAGGGTCACAAGTCATCGCATAGAGGTAAGTAATGAACAACTATTTCAAGAAGTCGAAAAATCCTGGGCAGTCGAAAATACCGGCCTCTCCGAAGAAAAGGATTCAATTCAAGATATTAGAGCGTGTGAGATAATGAAATCGACCATTAAGTTGACTAAAGATGGACATTATGAGATGGGGTTACTTTGGAAGCATGATAATCATGATTTGCCCCATAGTAGATCTATGGCTGAGTCGAGGCTAGCTTCCCTGAAAAGAAGGTTAGAATCCAATAAAGAGATGCACGGAAAGTACACAGAAGTAGTTGAGGGATACATAGCAAAGGGGTTTGCTGAACCGGTAAACACTAGAGAGAGCAAACCAGGTAAGATTTGGTATTTACCCCATCACCCAGTGGTACATCCTCACAAGAAAAAGGTAAGAGTAGTTTACGATTGTGCTGCCAAATCTCAAGGGACATCACTAAATGATAAGTTATTAAAAGGGCCAGACTTGATGAACGATTTGTTGGGAGTCTTACTCAGGTTCAGGCAAGAAAAGATTGCCATAGTTTCTGACATTGAAGCTATGTTTCATCAGGTCCAGATGATCGAGCAAGACAGAGACGCTTTAAGGTTCCTATGGTGGGAAGGGGGCGACATGAGCAAATCACCCAAAGAATATAGGATGTGTGTTCACTTGTTCGGGGCAACCTCCTCTCCTTGTTGCGCAGGTAAGGCATTAAAACAGACAGCCGAAGACAATGAGATCGACAATCAGGATGAGGTAGGTCAAAGGGCTATAGACATTATACGTAATGGATTTTACGTGGATGATTGTTTGGGTTCCGTTAGTAACCAAGAGTTCGCTATTCAGGTAGTCAAGCGACTTGTTAACATTCTTAGTAAAGGGGGATTTCGTCTCACCAAGTGGCTAAGCAACGATAGACAGGTATTACAAAGTATCGAAGCTTCTGAACGAGCGCCCTCAGTTTCAGTCTCATTGGACAATTTACCCACTGAGAGGACTTTAGGTGTGTCTTGGGATGCTGAGAATGATCTATTTACTTTCCAGGTACTTCTGAAAGAGAAGCCCCTTACCAGAAGAGGTTTACTGTCAATTACGAGCTCCTTTTATGATCCGTTAGGGTTTGCCGCTCCATTTATATTAGTGGCTAAGTCACTTTTGCAGGAAGTATGCAAGCGAGGAGCAGACTGGGACGAGCCCCTGACCGACCGAGAACATGAAGTATGGCAACGGTGGCTCAACAACACGTCTAACTTGTCTAAAGTTACAATTCCAAGATGGTTAAAGTTAGATGTAGCTGTAGATGTACAACTCCACATTTTCTGTGATGCGTCAGAAAAGGGCTATGCGGCTGTAGCCTATCTCAGAACACAATCAGCTGAGGATGTTTCTTGCAGGTTTGTTGTTGGCAAGGCCCGGGTAAGTCCTTTGAAATCAGTTTCAATTCCCAGACTAGAGCTAATGTCCGCAGTGCTCGCGGCAACACTTGACGGAGCGATTCGAAGAGAAATGAGGTACGAATTTGGTGAAACGATCTTCTGGAGCGATTCTATGATAGTCCTAAATTACCTCAGAAATGAGAGTACAAGGTTCAAAACATTTGTAGCCAATAGAGTGGCGAAGATTCGCAGTGTCTCAAAACCACATCAGTGGAGACATGTTGGAACTAAAGATAATCCAGCAGACGAAGGGTCAAGAGGGACTTTCCACATAAGAAAGTGGTTAACCGGCCCTGATTTCCTGACTAAAGACAAGGTTTGTTGGCCTGAGTCAAAGTTTGAAGACGTCGATTTGACAGAGGATCCTGAGGTCAAAAGGTCAAATACAGTTCAACGGGCGAAAGTTCTTCAGACGAACGTTACCGAAGACGATAATAGTCTACTGACGATTTTGGTTGGTAAGTATTCCTCGTGGACAAGATTGGTACGAGTTTTGAGCTGGATCCGACGTTTTATCCGGTCAGCTAGAAACAAGGCTAAGAATGAACCTATTGTGACAGGTAATTTGATTGTTTCCGAGATTAAGGAAAGCGAAAAGACGACTCTGTTATGGGAACAGAAGAGGTCCTTTCCAAACTTGCAACGGGATCCACAACTCAAGGGTTTGAATCCAATGCTCGAGAACCAACTATTGAGAGTTGGAGGTAGATTGAACAACGCTCAGATAGACTATGAAGCTATGCATCAAGTGATACTCCCCAGTAAGGGAGACGTTGTAAGGTTACTTGTGGAACATTATCATACCGTAGTAGGACATAGTGGATGGGCTGCTACAATTAATGCGCTTCGTGAGAAGTTCTGGATAATTAAGGGTAAGTGCACAATCAAACGCATCCTTAGGAGTTGTGTAATTTGTAAGAAGCGTAATGCAAGGCCAGTTCAGCAAATAATGGCACCGCTACCCTCAGAACGAGTGACAGGAAACAGACCCCCATTTACCTTCACTGGGGTAGATTATTTCGGACCAATCGACGTGAAACAAGGTAGGTCCACAGTGAAACGATATGGTTGTATTTTTACCTGTTTGGCGACTAGAGCCGTTCATTTAGAAGTAGCTGATTGTTTAGATTCCGATTCGTTTATCAACGCTTACCGCAGATTCGTCGCCAGGAGAGGACAAGTTGAAAAAATGTTCAGCGATAATGGAACAAACTTTGTAGCGGGTGAGCGAGAGCTGAGAGAAGCACTCCGTAAGATGAACCAAGATAAAGTAGAAGAATTTATGCATACTAGACAATGTGAATGGCACTTCAACCCCCCGTCAGCCAGCCATTTTGGAGGTGTCTGGGAAAGACTTATTCGCTCAGTTCGAAGAATACTGCATGGGATACTGAGAGAACAGACTGTCAACAGCGAAGTGTTGCATACCGTGTTGGTTGAAGCTGAAAGCATACTTAATTCTAGACTAACGTTTCACGGTATACCGGTATTTTTGTGAGTACCGGTATGTACCGGTACCGATACGGTACGGTACCACCAATTACAAGGTACCGAAGTACCGCGGAGAACAGTACCCGACAATACGTCAAAACAAAAATCTAAAAATACTGCAATTGAATGGAATATAACTGAAATATAAATACTATAATCCATATGATAACTGCCTTGTGTTCTTTTAAATATAAAAATGTAACCATGAAACGTTCATTCTGTAACCATTTTGCATCATTTCTGTCACAAATTTCCCTTCGTAATTTCGGAAATTGCCCTTCAACTGTTATGTATGTAAATTACCACGTGTAACGGGAAATTTCGCCCAACCAATACTTCCCACACTAACTTGTGGCTTGCTTTCTTTCGACATTGTGTGCAGTTTTCGAACGATCGTTCGTTATCAGCACATACATTTGTATTATGTACTAATAGCAGTTGGTATCATTCACTTTGCCTATGCTTACACAAGGCATCGTATCATTAAGAAATTCGTTGTAAGCTTACGAAGAATCATTGCATCGCTGGCTCTGACATGAACGTTGTTTCAACGATTTCAAACACAGTAAGATAATGGGACTTCTCCATTGACATAACTGTGTGTGAGAGAAATCTTCGGAAGAACGTTCTTTCAACAGTTTCTACAGTGAGTCAATGGGACTTGTCCATTGACTTAACTGTATGTGAGAGAAACTACACAGTAAAATCCCATTGAACGTTGTCGTCGTGGTCCCGTGAATTCAGACTTGCTTAAGTCGTTTTAGATTTTTGAGACACTCAGTAGTACTGCGTTCTCGTATTTTCGTGCAGTCCCAAAGATTGTACAGAACGTACCTATATCGTTAGGCCTACATCTATGTGAAGCTGGCCTATCTGCACGAAAATAGGAGTCCCCATCCTACGAGTGTTATATCAGTAAATGATTTACGCGGGTAAAAGCTAGTTAGATTGCGGCGCTATCATACTGTTAGGCATCTTGAACTCAAAACATGAAATGTTGAAAAAAATGTTTTGATAGTAATAATTGCGGTCGGAAATAGGGTTGATGAATCAATAGTTTATGGGAATAATTTGGAAAAGTTCCACCTAAAAACTTCAGGTGATAATTTACGAAGGTGATTTTCATCATTTTTAGAAATTATTTTCGTAACTGTAAGTACAGTTTTGAGTGTTCTTTTGGGACTTTCGGGTTCAAAATCGCACTCCGCTCCCCGTGTTTTTCGGACGCTGGCTTTCGGCGGGTTTCACTTTTTGTTTACCAATGTGTTGAGTGTACTTCATTAACAGTGTAGCGGAAGGCAGGGATGATCAGAACACGGCACGTACGTTAATACCTGTTGTTTTTCCGGGTATTTTCTTGTTTTTAAAGTCAGACTATTTTCTCTTTTGGTACCGGTACTACGGTATTACCGGTACCATTTGTAGCGGTATTGACGGGACCAAATTTTTGCGGTACCGTGAAACCTTATTCTAGACCCTTGACAGACATTTCTCCTAACTCAGACGATGAAGAACCACTGACTCCTAATCATCTACTTCTACTAAGAAAGGGACCCGAAGCGCCAATAGGAAGCGTAGAACCCTACAGCAGGAAAAGATGGCTACAAGCTCAATATTTAGCATCTCTGTTTTGGACACGCTGGAGAAGGGAGTACCTCCCGCTGTTACAAAAAAGGCACAAGTGGACAATCCCAAAGCAAAATGTAAAAGTTAATGACGTCGTCTTACTTGTCGATGCTAGCATACCTAGAGGTAAGTGGCTTATGGGAAGAGTATTGTCAGTGTATAAAGGTAAGGATGATAGAGTTAGAAGTGTTGACGTTAAAGTAGCAGGTAATGTATTGAAGCGTCCAGTAGCTAAGTTATGTATAGTATACAGAGAACCAGTTAAGTAATAATGAAGTGATTTGATCCTGAAATCCTCTCAACTGGTTTCAAGATTTCAGCGTGGGGAGTGTTAACGACTTCTCATTATTTTTATTATGAGCGCGCCCTCAATTTCTTGGCTGAGTATTCTGCTCTCAAAATGCTTGCGTGCGCGTATTTTAAGTAATTTTTGGTTATTTACGTTCAGTTTAATATCTAAGTTCACGCTTGCTTCGCTTGCGCGCGCTACGTATCCGCGAGATGCATGCGTTTATGATGTATCTTGCCTTTTGCCGAGTGTAGTGCGTCGCATTTATGCATCGTTAAATTTCAAATTTGTAACACATTTAATTAACGGCGAGACGTTGGACCGGCAAGAAGCGCCGCAGCCAAGTCACGTAGGCTACATGTTTTATGCCCGCAAAGGTGGACCAGAAGTCACAGAAGAAGTTACAAAGTGGTACGCAATATGTTTTAATTCCGTTCTATTAACTGACTGATTAAATTAATATTTGTTACATTATATAAGAAAGTTGCGGAATGAACAAACTTTGTATAGCAGTAACATTAATCTACAATTACTCAAGGATTAAACCCAAGAAGAGAATATATCATATTTTGTTACTTATATGTGATATCGTTTGCTCCTTGAATGTACATATGTAAATCAATTGAATTTTACCGGAAAAGTATGGGCTCACCAGGCCAGCTTCGATAGTTTTTTCCTTAAGAGGATTACTTAGTTTATGTACGCATTAAGGATGCGTAGCCTATAGTTTCTTTTTCACTTATATTTAAGTCATTTAAAATGTTTAAGGCGTATAAACTTTGAGTGCAGTAAAGATTAAAGTGCTCACTCATATACTGTGTAACATATTGGCGGTTTTCATTATTGACGAATATTAATTGACGCATATTTACGCTTCATTTCGTATAGGCTAATTGTTCTGAGGAGCTTAACATCGAATCCGTTGACTGAGTTTGTGGGTTAGGGAGCGGTTATGTTCACGTAAGAATTCGTTCGTGACTTACATTTAATTAATTCAATTTATAATAATTTATATTTTTATATAACTAAGGTCAAGTGGCTTGCGTTGTATAGTTGCGTACGTAGTTTATCGCATGGAGCAAGCTTACATCAATTTACAATGCTGTGAGCTTAAAATACATTATCATCATTATCGTTTACAGCTTGGCAAAATGTTAACAATTTTCTAAGCCTATGTGGACAATTTCAAGTCTTGATTTATACGGGCTAACAAAATGTCGGTCGCAACTTGATCGAATGATTGAATTCAGAATTGCCAAAACGTTTTCGTTTTGGTGTTTATCACGCTGATTGTTTGGCTATAACTTATAAAGCTTGAAGTTATTTGAGAATGTTTGGCATAATATTTTGCAGTATATTTAAGGTGTTTTCGTTGTTTGTTTACAGTCACCAGATATACGAATCAGATATACGAATACAGATATACGAATACAGATATACGAATACAGATGTACGAATAAGCAGATATACGAATATTCAGATACGAATATTCAGATATACAGATATACAGATATACAGATTTGCAGATTCAGATTCAGATTTGCAGATGATTGTACAGATTACAGATTGATTCAGACACTGATTCAGAATAAACAGTTATTAACTAAACTATCAGTTTTTCTCATATCTGCGTGGAGGAATATAACCCAAACCAAGTTATTCAGGATAATTTGGACTTTCCTGGTTGGAATTGTCCTACATCCACATTCCAGCTAAGCACTTCCCAAATGAGGGTCTTCCAACCCTAGGGAAACCCCAAGCAGACCCAAGGGTTGGTTGAGGCCAAGGTGCTCAGTAAGGGGGTAAGTGACTGATATATTCTTAATCCTTGCGAAACATGACACCTCATCAATCTAAGAGGTTCTTTTAATAGCAAGACAGTTCATGGAATGCTGTAGATACAGCCTAAGGTACATCAAGTGACGGTAGCACTCTGCATAGATACTGTAGCAGTGCAAACAAATCTGGCCACCTGGGCCCGGAGGGGGTCAGTAGTGATGAAATGGTTGAGAAACAGGCTCTAGCTCATATTTACCACTAATAATACAAATTCTTTACTACTACTGTAACATCTCTTTATGAAGAAACAATTTGTTGACACTGATGTAGAGGGACTTTTTCATGATTTTGAGATTGTTTGCATCATGCACCTGGAGCTATTTTTAAAACACCCACTTCTTCATTTTTCCAGCGCAGTCAGGTTGTCTCTTGCACTTTTGTGCCAGAGTGCCAATTTAATTTTGAGCCCTTAAGTAGCCATCAGGGTGACTGGTTGCCATCATGGATTCAGTACTTTATCATGTATACACAGTATGGAATTTTACAAGAAAAAAATCATGACAGGAGGGATAGGGGTAGGGGGCAGCCTTCCCGAGTGGTATCATGGCCTTCCTCTCTCCTGGAGCTACCCCTGTAAAGTTGAAAGCCTACCTACTGTGTAGGACTTAAAATAACTGTGTGGTGGATAGGAAAACCATCAGGTGGCCCCCTTCACAGCGAAAATTTGAAAACAAGTACAACGAGCACTAAGGCTACAGGGTAAGGCTGGAAGCACATAGGCCTAACATTACGCCCTTGGTAGGCCTAGGTTTTTTGCAATAAAGTCATGCCTTCTGAAAAAGCATGTGCCCAACACACACACAAGTTAACCATCGCGTAGGTAGGTAACTGTGGAAATACAGCACCTCATTAAAAAAGTGGGGCTTCTTCCCCCAAATCTTCTTGATAACCTTTCAGCTGATTCCCTCTGTCTACACTGAAGATCTTCGGCATATGAATCCCTCAGCATATAGCCTAGGCCTAAATTGTTCGTGCACGAAATGCACCCGGGATAACAACACCATCTTTTCGTCAAATTTTGTCAAGCCTAGGCAAGGCCTAGGCCTGTGACAATTCAGTCATGCTCAGACTAAACACCTAGTAACGGTATTAGGCCTATGCAGCAAAATCAAAAAAATAACCATTAGCGTCATAACTCACAAATTACCAATGCTAACGTTTAGGTGATTACAAATGACCGTGTGCCCCACTTAATGCAGCTAGGTAGTGAGAGAACACCACCCTAATCCCTATTGTTAAAACAGGGTTTGGTCCAGTTTCACCTGGCAGTTGGATTATGCCTGGGGTTCCATTAGGGATAAGGTTAGGTTTAGTCAATTTAGCAGTTTGGTAAGGTTAAGTGGCCATCTCCGAAGCACCAATAGCAAGGATATCATACGAGTGGTTACTACTTAACCATATTTGGGGGTTTGCGGATAACGTGCTCTCCGTAGACTCATGTGTCCCGCATTAAGTTGCTCAAACATCTACTAGCCTAACGCCATATTCGTACGGCCTGAGTAACATTAGGCTACGAAACGTCTCTGTTCAACGTTCGTTTTTAAGTTAATCGAATAGGCTTACCTAACATCGACGATCCAGCCTTGGCCTTTAACATCATTGTACAAACGAAAACCTCGACTTATTAAATTACCATCCGAATTCAGGAAAGATTTCTCTTCCACAAGCTCGAAATATTCTCAGCAAGGAGTCACCTTTCCAACCGCGTGTAATTCTGAAATTTACGGAGGCGGCTCAGACTGTACGTACGTCACGCACAACAGAACATCATATATCTACACAGCATGTAATGCAAGATGTTTGAGTACGTAAACTACATGCAAGTACACACATCACTGAAATATCACACATGTACAAAGATTGCGCAACCTTCGTGCGGTTTAATTAAAGGTGTTTCTGTAGAGCGCCATCTACAGCTTTTTTGCGGATACTGTATTCGATGAATGACCTGCTTGAAGTCTTGTTTCTAAACAGAGCTGCAGTTACAACGTATGGCACTGTCTCAAAATTTAGGGAGGTGAGGGGTGGGGACATCTCCATCAGAAATACTTTATGACAATTTTGGTTCAAAAAGACGGGATCCCATAAAGTTGCATCATTAAGAGTCCACCTTTCCCAACAGGTTTTTCTATGCTACACCCTGTCCAGTTGGTTATGTTCACTTCAGTCTTCAGTAAAAAACTCCAAAAAGGCAAGAATGCCATTACAGAGTACACAGTCACAACACTTGATCAGGCAGCTCTCTGATCAGATGATAATACGCTATATACAGTAAACCCTTTCTTCGAAACCCCGTTTATTGGAACGGTGAACTGGCTTCGAAACTTTGCCAGACTGGTACGCAACACAATCAATTCAATTCTATAACCTTTCAGTAAAAGGAAATTTTTCTTCCCTTCTACCGGCTATAGGATCGCGGGGGGGGGGGGTGCCCCCATATGTTTACCGTACCTTCCCAGAATGAGATTTTGTATTGAAAAAAATGTGCACAACAACGTTTACCTATCAATTTGGAAAGAGGACACACTGTCACTTTATCAATCAGTATGGGGGGGAGGTGGGAGTAAAATTGCACAAAATGTTCCAAGTACATTTTTTGCCGTGAGCTTCCCACTCATTTATTTTAATAAACCTTGTGAAACACTCGATTACTGGGACGTTTATCACAGATATCGTTTCAATATCTTTTTTCCGAACAGCTTTGGGACCACTAAGGCCTTGAATCCTCTCCATTTCAATTTCCGCATCCTTCGATTATGGTTTGGTCAAATTTTTACGCTAGAAAACGGTTTAGATATCTATTTTTCCTGCCTTTTTAACGCCCTTCCAATGGCACAAGATGATAAAGGGAGAATGCAGTCACCCCAATAAAGAATTGTATAGTAGACTATCCTATTTCCTGAATGGCTCTTGAGAATCATGTGACAGTATTTTTCTCACTCAACTGTAAAATTTACAAGGAGCAACTGTTTAGTTTACCTTGAATATGCAATATATATATATGTCCTAAAATATTATGAAAGATACTTGGAAGAGAAATAAGAAGAAATGTGACATTTAGCTATTGTTTCAAGATAAGTTTGGGGCGACTGCTTTTGACCTTTAAAGCTCCATCTCATAGGGTAATGTCCGTTTATTTTAACCACCTGTGCCTTTAAATTTGCAAGAAGTGTTGCTTCACCTGAATCCTCGCCGAAGCGGAGCCAAGCACCACACTAGAGATCACAGAGTGGGTGATATCTCAATATCTCCCTATGTACTTGCACAAAAAATTCTTTAACACTCAGTACCAGAATTTTATGCAAGCTTCGCGCGTGCACCAGGGGTAGTCTCAAGTAGCCAGAGAAGTTTTGAACTGAATATATGTTGAAAAAGTGTTCCTATTTTTGCTGGGAGTAAGGACGAGTTGAAACTCCTGCTCTTCAGAAATTTTCATTTAAGTTAGGTGGTTTAAATGAAAAATGGTGCTGTTTTTGGCAAAGCTTCGAACTGTTTTCACTTCAAGAAATTGCCTCTATTTTTTGGCACTTAGCTGTGGCATGGCACACCTTTAAGTGATACCATGAGACCAGCACAGACCTCCTGGAAGCGCTGGTGTAATTACAAAATTGGGAAGTTAGTAGGATGCTTTTAGGTGACATCCAAACCACCATAGGCGGGATTACGGGGTCAAGCGGGGGCACTTGCCCCCACTTTTTTCCAGTGCTTAAGAAATAAAAATAATAAAAAAAAATGAGCGAAAGTAAGCGAGACCAGTGAAATTATAAGAGAATTTTCAATAGCCTATTATGATGTAATTTTGCAATGTTTAATGAAGGAAAATATTTATATCAAAAACCATAACATTGTTAGGAAAATTTTTCTCGGCGGGCTTCGTGCGCACCTCCAGAGGAAACTGACAAATACAATTGAAAATTTTGTCTGGCACCGTAAAATTTCTTTCGTCCTACGCGCCACACTATTGTGACTTGCAGCTCTGAAATAAACGTCACTGAAAGTATTTATGTAGGCTATGTCATAAAATGCACCATGGTCCTTGCTAACAGTCCCAAACCCTACCCATGTATACGAAACCACAATTCTCTCTGAAAAAAAAAGAAAGAAAAAGAAAAGAAAAAAATCGGCGTGCTTCGCATGAGCCTTATAAAAATCAATGTCTCAATAGTACTGCTGCACTGCTGTGTGTAGGAAAACTTTGGTGGAATTGCCTCGTTATTACTTCCTGTAGGATAGCTTGACTAAATTACCGCTACACCTCTCGCTGTTCACTTTCCTCACCAACCACCATCCTCAATAAATTGACTGACGGTTACTATCTTAAATTTGCGATCATCATATGGAATTTATTTCATTATCATTTCAAATTACACAGGGTGAAAGCAGGATTTTCTCAAGAAATGGTCCAGAATAGCCGCAAAAAGCCGTCAAATTTAAGGAAGATGTCTTGGAAAGGACCCTTAGTCCACAGCCTCCGTCTTTGCGCCTTCGGGATGGCGGTTAAAGATTTCGCCAGCCACAACTTCCCAAGATGCAGCCTTCAATAAAAAATACTTCCCTGGCACTTTAATGCCGATGCCCTTAACAATGTCCACGTAAAAACTACCCACAAAAGATTTCATTGACTTCTTTAAGTACCACATAGTCTATAACCTTTAAAATCGACACTACCTTATTTTTAACACTTATAAAATAGGTGAGGGGCACTTGTCCCAGAACATCGACAAAATGACACAAGAAAGAAAGCATCCATGGAGCAGGATACAGGTTCCCATATCCTACTTTATGGAAAGGACAGGCACCTTGGGAAAGTAGGAAACTTTTTTATGCAATAAAAATATTGCATCTAAAACTAAAGAAAAACAATAGGTTACATTTAAATGTCTCAAACCGTGCTGTCTCAACTCTGTTTTCTTCTTCGCGCTTCGCGCACCCTTTTAAAATATTGCTTCGGGGTTTCAGGGTTACTTCCTATAGAACGTCCTGCTTTTCATAGCTTTGTACAAACTCTCCTTTTATCATTGAAACCACCAATTCCCCCAATGGCCGTTCGCAGCCTAGGGGAAGTTCCCACAAATTTTCAAAGCAAAATTTGTATCTCTATCGATCTGTGTAAATTTACCGACTCTTTAAAGATTGTTTAGATGCAAGTTTTCAGGCACGAAAAGTGTCAGTTACGATACCATAATAAAGTACAGGCGCTAGGGAAAGGGGGGGGGAAGAGTTCTCTCCTCTAGGATACTTTTCTATCTTAATATTTCTATTACTCAAAAGTATGAAAAATGCGATTTTTTCAGCTCGCTTCGCGCCCACCCATTATGAATACTAGTCTCCCATTCTTAAAATTATTGTTCCAAAGCCCCGGAAAACCCTCCAAATGATCCATTTCCCCCTACTTCCTGAAGCCCTCAGCATTATCGATCCCATCTGACTGTTTGTCTCATGGAGTAAGAATATAAAAAAGTCAAATTGTGATTTTAATGATATGTTAATTGCCCACCTTATGTCATTTGAAGTTGAAGCTAAAATGCATCATTTTAATACCTACAATTTCGTAAACACCTCAGAGCTTCCGAGGGCTTCGCCACCTGGACCCCCACCGGTGCTCTGCCCCTGGACCCCGCCAGGGGCCCTAAGGCTGGCCCCTGTACCCAACTCCGTTAGGTTGAGCGCTTCGCGCTCCCGCGGTGCCTTAGAAACCGTTTGACAGTCCAGCTTGCTTTGCCCCTCCACTTTCAGACATCAAATCCCGCCCCTGCAAACGACCCTTCAGGAGACTGCACAAAAATCGTATAGGTGTACTCATTTTGAACGAGAATCCAAATGTACAGCTTGTAATGAGGAATGACCGAGAGGGGAGGAAAGGTGTAACAAAGAGGTACAGAGGATTAATAAGTTGCATGTTTCACAATGCTTATTCTCTGAAAATGCACTTAATGACCTTGGAAGAAGCTTGTTGCCCATAATACAAGATCACCTCATAATCGCCTCTTGATGCAAGCCTGAGGTTGGATTTAGATGTTTTTCGGAAAATAGCTCTCGCTAGAATAATTCCTTGCATTATCGTCCTAATAATGGTCATCAGGCATGGAGTGTTAACCAATCCATTTGCTCGTAAAGCACGCCGAAACATTGCATTGGAATTGTTGTAAAACCGTCCCTTAGTAGGCTTTGAACAAAAACGTTTGGGAGGGTAAAAAAGAAAAACATAGCATTTGAAGTTTAGATCGCGTGAAGGATTTTCGAAAATTTTGATAGTTTACGAACGATGAGACAATAAGTAAA
Source organism: Holothuria leucospilota (assembly GCA_029531755.1). Taxonomy (NCBI): domain Eukaryota; kingdom Metazoa; phylum Echinodermata; class Holothuroidea; order Aspidochirotida; family Holothuriidae; genus Holothuria; species Holothuria leucospilota. Next base: position 15,502,955 of record CM055976.1, read on the forward strand.
GTAAATCAGTCACTCAAAACACACCTCGTCCTACCCCCTCGGCAGAAATCTATAGCCCCGCCTTTGGGGTTCATTTAAAAAAATCGCAACTTTTAGAAAACGGCTTGGGGCATGCGCCTTCCATGCCCCTTCGACCGGCGCCACCTCCCCTGTCCCTCACATGGCGCCATCCGTAATTCCAAAAGTTGTTCATTGCATAAAATTGCACTCTAAAACACAATTTTTCATGCACTGTGATTCAGAGTCTACCAGCACGCACGGCTGGGGAAGCCAGCTAGATTGTAGCAACTAGCAAGTCATAATTCGAGTTGTTATCTCCCACGATTGACTCATGTAAGCCTTTTCTAAGGATTTAATGACTTGACTTGAGCTCAAATGGGATGTCCGTGCAATTCTAGAAGCCAGCCTGTGGTGGAAAGGGGTACCTAAAATTCCCTCTAAATATAGGCTACCGCTTCATTCGTTTTGCCTTCCTTGTTTCTCTCCTTTTTCCTCCTTTTTTTAAAGGGAACGGAGTGTTATCTTAAGGGACAAGGGTGACACCCTCACCCTCTGAAAATTTGTTTTTGCATTTTAGATGAAAAATGACGCTTTACTTGCCAAAGCTTTCAACTGATTATACATGGCTTAAAATTTTCATAATTGAGTGATTTTTTCGACTTTTTTGGCAGGATGCGAAGGGTTGTTGCTTAAAGTGACGGCTTTGAGAAATTTTGCGTATATATGTGTATGATTGTCTTAGATTCAAAATGGTGCTGAATGGCAAGATAGCACCTATTGCATTGAACGTATTACAAATTCTCAGTATTTAGTTATTTTATTCGGTCGTTCCATGGCATGGCCCTAAGGTCACCCACCATTCGTTGTCGCATACAGTAGGCCTATCAAGATATTTTTAGTCAAAATTGCCTCCCATATTGCAGGAAATGGTATTTTGTAGCCTATCATGTTATTAATATTGCACCTAACATTCTTTGCCTTGAGATTTCATTCTTTAGAAATTTAGAGTTCAAAGGAAAAGGAAAAAATCGAAAAAGGTATTCAGTAAATCACTATGTAGGGCCGGGGGGCGCAGGACTTGAAGTTACTTTACAAATTCATTGATTTGACTATTGAACTATAGGTAATCTAGACTATTTTGTAAAAAGCATGCTGCATGCGCACAAAGAAATAGTATGCCTACTAAAGAGCTTTAGTCTACAGGCCTTAGGTGTTTTAGTGCAGAAACTTCGTAACCTCACATAGGCGGATCCAATATTTAAGGAAGAGGCTCATTCGTCAACCACAAGTTAGCGTATCTTTAGCGGGGTTAGGGGATCTCCTCGGGGAAAATGGGGGGGGGGGGGAGTAGCCCTAGTGTGCAATTTCCCAGGTTATCATGGAGGGCCTTAAAATCGTATTTGCGAGGATGAAATTTTCAGCATTTTCCGTATTTTGTTGTAAATAGGCTAACTTTTATTGAGGGATTGGAAATCTCAGGGTGGGGACCCCTTTGTCCACGCAGTCTACTGCACTGTCCTGTCTTTTCGTATGGTCTGATGGTACGGTAGGGACTCGCGGGGGTTTGACTATTTCATCGGGCAGATGTATGCAATGTATGATATCCTCAATAGGATTCAAACGCCTCGACAGTTGATCTACTTTTGCTTGAAATGACTTTGATTTTTGTGTGTGTGTGTGTGTGTGTACCAAGAATTTTCACGAGCTTCTCCCCTTAGGCAATTCACAATTCAGGCTTCCCGGAAAAAACATTAAACAGCTCGCAACTCACCACTCGAATTTGAATGGATATTTTGCAAAATATGCCCTCAATGAAACTGTATAGTACAAAGGTTTTCTTCCAATCCCCTCCTTAACCCCTGGTCAACATCGTTCTTGTAACCCGTCGCCCCTGTCCGGGCTTTGGTTTGCTAACCCCCTCCCCGTTGTGGAGCCTGGTTCCCCTGTAGTGCAAATCCTGACATCACCCCTGAAAACATGGATGCATAAACATAGGCTTGAGGATCTGGGACTTACGTCATTAGTAATGAGAAGGTTAAGGGCAGATCTTATTGAAACTTACCACATTATCAACCTGTTTTGAAGATATTGAGCCTGCTGGTCTCAAATGAAGTATACGGGTTCAACAGAAGGCACAGCCATGTATACAAGGGTCACTGTACAGGGCCGGATCCAGGAATATGAAAATGGGGGGGGGGTGGTAACCGTCAAATGTAGTTTGTGCTTCTGTGGGTTCTTCGTCCGCGCACACTTTGTTGTAGGAAATTCTCCACATGTTATGTATTCTGTTAGGATTTCTTTTCATCATACCTTTTTCATGGGCTAGGAGAGGTATAATTCTGGTTACAAAAAAACATTGCTTTGCCGAAAATAGGGGGCGTATTCCCCTTACGCCCCTTTGGATCCGGCTCTGCTGTAGACTGAATTTTAAGAGTCACTTCCTGTCCCAAAGGCTCGTCAACGTTTGGAGTCAGTTGTCATGTTGTTGAATGTAATTTATTTATGTCTTCAAGTCCTCCCTCACACTGAAGACCGTTTGAGTCCTCTCATGTAGGATTTCATGAGTCCCTCGGACTCCTGAGTCCCTTCCCAGTAAGTCACCTGTTAAGTCAGGTGGCACAGAGGTGAATAGACGAATAAAAAATTCAGCTTAATTCATGTCTTTTTCCTGGCAATGTCACGTGGATGGAATGACAGCTTAATGTTAGTTGATTCCAGCCCCCAGTCCATGAAGGAACCTTGAGTAAACCATGCAGACACTTTCTGATATATTCACACAGAAGTTCATATACAATGAAAATGTACCATAAAGTCGGTTTATCACACCTTTGTCGGCACAGCCGGCAAGTTGGCAAAACTTGATCTCACACACCACTCAAAGTAGCCTGCTGTAAGCAGGCTATTGTAGGTGCGTTCCATTAGTCAAAAAGAAAATCCTACTTTATCAGTCAAAAAACGAAAATCCTACTTTCGCTAGTATGATTATGCAACACATGGCATAAGTCATACAATTTTTATGGACTGCATAGACTGTATATCTAGGGTGTGTATTATGATCTCTGAAAGAGCGCCATCTCCTAGAAGGCTGCTACAGGGTACCTACTGTCCAAGGTTCTGGATTCGCTTCTCCATTTAAAAAAATTCCCGTTACATCTGTATATGCGTTTTCCTTGGCTCTGGGTGCCTTACATTAAAGGAAAAATGCAGTCAACCCAATTTGAAAATAAGTATACCCTGGTGTCATAGGTCAAGAATGGTTCCTTTCAATCATCTGACAATATTTTGGAAATATTTGTGTTACGTTTTTGTTAAATTCTTGCAGAGTAGCTCTTTGTTTTACCTTAAATATTCGATATTTATTTCAGAACACATATAATACTGAGAGATACTTCTAAGGGATTTAAGAGGAGATTTGTAAGGTTTAACTGATGTTTGAAAATAATCTTGGGGAGACTGCTTATTCCCTTTAAATTGGCACCATGACATTTCAACATCATTTTCATCAGCAACTTATGAAAAACATACCCCGTCTATGGAAACTAGGGAGAGAGAGATATCCGGTTGAGCAGTTACAGGGATCCTCGCCTTAACTTGTTTAGCCACCTTGATCTACTTGAACATTAAAGGGTACATTGACGCTATAAACTAAACTCTGGTGCTTATTAAACAGCACTTGTAAGGTGCTGAAGTCAAACCAGCACCAAAAGTGCTATTTTAGTACTTTTCTAATACTAATTGTACCGCACTTTCATGATGCTGACAGCTGTAAGAAGTATTGAATCATCATTTTAGTAAAGTGGGCAGGGCCACTTATAGTCTTGGTCAAGACGTTAGCAAATTTTCACTTCTCACTTTTTACAAAGAGAGGGCGCTTGTCAACTAGACTGTACGTTTCAGTTTCAGTTTATTCTCAGTTCATCCTCAATATGAGGTATAAGAGACTTAGGTAATTACAAAAGATACATAACACAGTTTGTAACAAAAAGCATAAGGCTTCAAGATAAGTAATAAAAAAATAAATAAAAAATAAATAAAAATAATAATAATAATAATAATAATAATAATAATAATAATAATAATAATAATAATAATAATAATAATAATAATAATAACAATAATAATAATACACAAAAAGGAGAGAAAAAAGAAAGGAAACAAAAATACGTGAAATTACAAACTTAGAAACCTACAAATGACGTCAGATCAGAATAAGACACTAAAGAGTGCAATTCGATAATAGGGAACATACTACAATATAACTCAGAGAGTAGTTCAGGCTTCAGTTCTGATTGGTAAAGTTCATTGATGGGATGTTTTAGAAACTGTGAATTATTTTCCCGCAAAATATACTTAAATTTACTAAGGACTTAATGTATATTGTTCATTTACTGTATAGAGGGATTTCATGTGACGTCACGCTCAATGCATTCTCAGGCACTGAAGGGCAGAGCACACACGCAGTCAGCGTATTTACAGCTCACGCGCACGACATAACCATAGATACTACTGTGACACAGTGGACGCGTGCCCGTCAAAATCAAAGAGACGCGCGATCTTGCCCTTCAAAATTGCGCCTAGTTGGTTAAAGTCACGTGACTGAAATCCCTCTATAGAACAAATTTGAAGACGGATAGAGGGTGTATGCACAGTAGTTCCCAATGAACGCTGTGTACTGTGTACAACTAATACTACGGTTCTGAGCAAGACTAGGCCACTTACTGTTTCTAAAGTCCCCTCGACTCTTTGACGAAGAGCCAAACGTTACAACCGCAGGAGTTGTGCTCACCAAAAGAACTATGCCAAGAGTTTTGTCAAGAGTGTCACATGGCTTTGTTTGAAAATGCGTTTGAAAAACCTTCACATACCAACTTAATATGAGAAGTTAACTGTTTTCGAAAAATATAGCACTCTGCCTTAGGTTAGGCTACTTTTCACCTTCCCCCTCCAAAAATATTTTTCGCACCACGCCTCTTTATACCTTCACCCAGTCACCACTTCTCACACCCTCACCCAATTTTTTTCATGACGCCCTTGCGAACACGCGAAACTTCAAACTTTTGAGGAGGGGAGGGTGATATGTGTAAAAACATGTTAAACCAATGGCAAAAATTTTTCTAGGGGGCTTTGCCCCTGACCCCCTTGGCTAAGGGCTTGTCTGCTTTATTTCCCCCTGTATTATTTTTCCTGCTCTCTGAATGCCCCCTCCCATTTTCAAAACTCTGATTTTGAAATGCACCGGGCCGGTCCGTATGGGTTTCATCATAGACTCCGTGTGACCACTATAACTCGGTGATGGCATTTCGTTGTTTCCACTTGGTGGAACGTCAGTGGTTCACTAACTTCCTGCTGGTGACAGGTGTTATTGTCTTGTTTCATGACACCATATGGCAGGGGTTCTTAATTGTTTTCGCTGGCGGGCCACATTTTTCATAATGAAAATCTCACGGGCCACAAACAGGGCGGTAAGTTTCTCCGAGGGGAGATCCTACTTTGAAATGTAGTAAACGACGCAAACGCGAAGCCTCTCACTTAACAGCGTGTTGTCTAGGGGTCCGTCGAAGGGCCCCTAGTGGGACCAAGGGCAACACTCCTGTGGAAAAACAGGGACGAAGCCAAGCTCTCATTTATGAAGGAAACATTATATGGTGGAAAAGTAAAATTATCCATAGATTCCATTTGAGGCACACTGAACCGATGATCACAAGTATCGCACTTGACAATAACGAAAATCCTGGGCCATGCAAAGCGGGTAATAAACTTCATTCTAGATTCAGCGATGAATATCCACTGTCAAATAATCTGTTTGGATGGGGACGGGGATCTTTATCATGGCACTTGCTGACCGGAGCGTCTCCATCGGTTGGTACGCACAGAGTGCTAAGAATATACTAATTGTTAAAATATCCTCCAGATTATTGGAAATGCCACCAAGCCTTGCCTTGTAAGATGTATCTAAACATTTCTCCAATTCAATATCTTATTATTTAGAAAAACACTTCAAATAAGAAAAGCAAATAAAATGCAGCTTCGAGGCCTATTTTTCTTCTACCAAGAAGCATACGTCCCTCAAAATTTGTCAGCCCATGCAACTTGGTCTGGCTGGCTTTCCCCTTACTCATCCCTCCCTAATCTGGACAATCTATGTCGGACAAACCGCCCATCGTTTTGATTACACAGTGGATAACTTAGTCTACTCATTTAACTTCTAAATTGAACTTAATGGAAAAGTGTGCGAAGCGCGTGAAAATTTTGGTACTTTGTGACGATTTTTGAGATCAATTAGTCGAAGAGATATGCAGGTCACCTTACCACTAGTGCTCCCATTTTCTTTGATTTTCCAATTTTTCTATTCGTCAATTTCTTCTCATCTGAAAGTAATTAACCGAAAGCAGTGCAGCTCCACTGTTTCATATATAAACTGTATAGGTCTCCATCAGCTATACCCGACCACTCCTGTTATCCAGTGAGGTCCATGTTAGGCAAAACTGACCCAACAGACTTAAAAGGGAAACACGGTCACCCTTTATGCGCGCCTTTTATCATTTCGGTGGAAGAGATATTCATTTAACAGTTATTTCCACTGACACGAGAATCGGATTTTTCTCTTACAGGAATCTGCGAATTGGCCTATACTAGAAAATTTAGTATGTGTCTGTCGAAATTCCGGATTCTCACACCCTAATTTTCCAAGTGTTGTCAGTTTTACCAAGATGGGTGGGGTAACCCTAGCCACTTTCCTGGCTGCATATATCTTTGGGACAATAACTGCACCGAAGCCGTCTGTTACGTCACGGTAATATTAAAACATCTGGCAGTAATAGGTGTGCGCGAAGCGCGCCGAAAAATGGCGTTTTCAGCACATTTTTGTTATGCTTTACTTCATTTTAAGTAACAAAAGTAGTAATTCTTCCGCACCAAAATATTATATCTCGAAAAATATATGATTCCAACCTCATTTTTGTTTTAGACCTCAATATCTTCGTGGCGGGCCGGATTAATTGGATCGCCTCGCGGGCCGGATGTGACCCACGGGCCGCCATTTAAGAACCCAGGCCATAGGGTAACACCATATATGATAATAAATGCCCGGTAACTTCGAAACAGCCATCTCTGAAATGTTGGAGTCACACCTACCTTGCAGTGATTTTGTCTGCGGATGTCAACTGATCCCCCAGTGGTAGCCCGTCATTGTGTGCGATGGCGTTACAAAAGATAACATCGGGTAAGTAGTAACAGTATTATACTCGTGCAACCTGCAAGTCACATACGGGCGTTTCCTACGTCATTTTAGGAAAATGGCTGCTCTCTTGTAGTTACAGACAGTTTCAATTTATCATTATTTTCTTCTTTTTTGAACGTTGCATGAGCATTGTTGTAGTTACCTGATTAATTTCTCGTAACAGGTTGACACTGTCCTTGACTTGCAAGATGGAAGGCTCCTTTTTGAGCCCTCAGGAACAAAAGTACTATTCAGATCATTTTACTCGCTACGATGTCGAGAAAACGGGAAAACTGAGCAATAGCCAAGCAATGGATTTGTTCAAATCATCTGATGTTCCCATCAACACTCTGAAGCAGGTGGGAGGTGTTCTCGCCTACGTAACTTTGGCCTAGCCTAGTTGCCTGTATAATTTCATAGCCAATAGGCCTACTAAGATTTATCCTGTGGAAATAGTAGGCTATACGTTGGCTTAGGCTAGCTGATTTTCTTATTTGCTTAGGCTAGGCCTCTGCAGTATGCTACTGTAGCCTTTGGCCTAACAGGGTAGCCTAGGCTACATCATTTTGTGTACCTAGCCATAGAATTTAGAAATTTATGGCCTAAGGGAGATCGCTGACACAGTGCATGGCTGTGTGTTTAACCAGTGAAGCCACGAAAACTGTGAGGGTGCTTCCACTGTACAGTGTATGGCAGGTAGGCTAGCTGGTTGATTGGTGCACCTGTAGGCAGTTCTACATTATCTAGTGCATAGGCCTAGGCTAGGCCTACATACAACGGTAAGCCCATGGGCCTGTCCTATATAGTTAGAAAAGGTAGCGCACTTCCATGACAAAGAAGTGTACACTAGCCAGATTAACATTGGAAATGCCTGTGAAATGGCGAGTCTCCTTACGTACAGTGTGCATTCTGCTTAAGAAGTTAACCTAGGCCTAAGTTAGGCCCCTGCAGTATGTTATTTTATCCCCTTTTTGAAAGGTTAGGAGTAATTTTCACAACAGGGATTGCCATAGTCCACAGTAAAGGCACATGTAGGCTAGGGATGCACCGGATATCTGGTCTCGCCAGATAATGAAAAATGTTCTGGTTCCGGCTGGATTTCTGAAGAAATCTGGCTGGATTTTTCTCAAATTTTTCTGAGAATTACCTTCATCATCAAATGGTAGTACCTTCACAAATGAATTTAACACCTTTGTAAAAGATCATTTTCTAGACTTTTTTTCTGTCGATGTAACACAGCAAAAAATTGTCACATTAAGGAGGTGTTGTTTAGGTTATGCCCTCAGTTACAGTACAAAAAAAATGCTTACAACTGTACTGCAACTCGTGGTATTATTGCAAATGCTATGCAACTGCTTGCAACTAGTGCCATCTAAAATGGGGGCAGGAGTGTGATGCAGACAGTAGTACTGCTACCTGATTGCGTCATTCTGGGTTGTACTGTGATTTACTGTGAATAGGCTGCAAACCAAAATGTGCAACTATTCGCAAATTGTACTGCGTTAGGATGCGTTGATCGGCGAAAGACGGCAAATGTGTGCAGCATGGTCGGAGCCTGAGCTGCGACTGGGCATTCAACATATGTGGACCGTTTAGCATTCTACTGTGAACGTTTTGCGATGTACTGCTACTATCAGAGCCTGTTTGCAGTCAGACGGCGACAGTTGTAAAAATAGGGATCCAGAGATGTATAAAAACGGCACTGTTGCTGGTGTTGAGACTTGTTCGCAGCTGGTTGCAATCTGGTGCAGTAGAGATTGTGTCAGAGGGACCCAGCTGCACACTCGTTTGCAGAAGCTGCTGCGTCATGCTGTGTATGTTTGCAGTACGTCCGTATGCATTGGGTGATTAGGCTAGTTTTTAGGAGGAAAAAGGGTGTTTTCTGTACTGCGCTTTTGTAACAAGCATTTGTGTTATGACTTAGTTACAAGAAGATACAGTACGTGATTTACTTTAGTGTGACTGGGGCATTAGGTAGCCCTGGTTCATTGTGGCAAGTGCTGACAGTAACATAACACTGATATTGTAGTCTCACAGCCTTTATAAGAAAGTTTAGAATAAATGGAGCTACTGTTACAATGAAGATAAATTAAGAGTTATCGTATTTCCACTTATGTCACAGGACCCACATTTGCAAATTTGGTAATTTATGAATATTTAACAGTTATTTATTTATTATCTGTGTCAATTATTCCTTGACAGTATCATGCACAATCTGAGTCACATTCATCAGAACATTTATTTACATTTACTTTCAGTGTGACTATCAAATTGGTTGTTGGTGTTTCAAAGAACTTTGCAGTATATTATTTTAAGTATTCTTACGTTGTCAATTAATTTTCTTTCTGCATCATTCAAGTCTGTAGTCTAAACTCTACAAAATTATACCCAGCAGCTTAGTGACCTACAGTGGGGTAACACTATCATGAAGTCAACTACCAGCTCCTCTACCTTGATGATTGATCCCCCGGCCCACAGTGCTAATTTTTAATATTTCTCTTTACAAGAGGAAAAATCCAGTTCTGGCTGGATTTGAAGTACTATCCAGTGAAATCCAGTTCCGGCCGGAGCCGAAAATTTGGATCCGGTGCATCCCTAGTGTAGGCCTATAGCCAGTTGCCGATAGCTCCCTATAACTGATCCTTACACCCATGGGCGTAAGAGCCCAAGTTGATGGGGGGATGGGGGGGGGGGAGAGTCTGTAACAACTCACTTGAAAAATATAACCAAAAATTTCCGCACGCTCTACGTGCTTCAACATGTACATATTATATAGGCATGCATCAGTTATCACACTGCATGCCAATTACATACAATCATTTGCCATGTTTGATTATAACTTTTGGTGAAGCTGTTACAATAATAATTATGATCAGTGGCATAGCCAGGATTTCTCTCATTGTTGTGTCATTGCCGGCCTGGGGGAGGGGTCTAAGGGGTGTCCTTACGGGGACATCTCTATGTTTCGACGTCTCTATGTTCCGACGTCCCCATATTCCGACGTCTCTATGTTCCGACATCCCTGTATTACGACATCTCTATGTTTCGACAACCCTATGTTCCGACGTCTCTATATTCCGACGTCTATATGTTTCGACGTCTCTATGTTCCGACAATAGTGTACTTTGGCGGCGACAATAATGTACTTCGGCGCCGATGAGAATGGACTTTGGCGCCAAAAATGTACTTCGGCGCCGACAAAAATGTACTTCGGCGCCGATGAAAATGTACTTTGACGCCGAAACATAATGTACTTTGGCGCCGCAAAATAATGTACTTTGGTACCCACAAAATGTACTTTGGCGCCTATGAAAATGTACTTTGGCGGCGACAATGATGTACTTCGGCACCGAAGTACACTTTTCATCGGCGCCAAAGTAAATTTTTTGTCGGAACATAGAGAAGTCGGTATATAGAGTTGTCGGTATATAGAGGTGTCTAAATATAGATACGTAAATGAAGTCTCTATATTCCGACGTCTCTATGTTCCGAAAAAAAATGTACTTTGGTGCCGATTTGTCGGAACATAGAGATGTCGGAACATAGAGATGTCGAAACATAGAGATGTAACCGTCCTTACATGCAATCTGGTGCCACATAATTATGCTACCTTTGAAGTAAAATTTCTGTTAAAAAATTAAAATATTTTAGGTCCTAAAAAATCGGCATCAGTGGGAGGGGGGGATGGCCCAATGGCCCCCTAAATACACCACTTATAATTAAGTTTAACCATTAAAAACACACTGGTGAATTAATACCCAATATATAGGCTTTCATTGAAATTCCCTGTGTCAGAAGTTTTATGATAAATGTCCTATCAGAAAGTTGTCTTCCTTCTTGTGAGAGATGCATGCTCAGAGGAAAAAATAATCGACGGCATCAACGGCAAAAGCCGCTGTGGCAGCTGGTTTTGCCGCCGATTATACCTAGAAACGGCGGCATGTTTTTGCCGTCGATCATTCTCTCTGCATTCGCAATTCTCATATTAAATTTCTTTAAAACATTGTCTACGTAACATTTCTTTCCCACAGACATCGGAATTTTATGTAGACAAACTGGATGTAATGCACAGCTACGTAGCTATCATTTTCTTTCTAGCTAATAGCTGTATGATCTACCAATTCGTACAGGTGTTTAATAGACTGGCTTTCCTTCAGCAGCCGCCATATCACATAACCATAAATGTGTTTCACGGCAAACCTAAATTATGCAGTATAGGTTTGAAAATAGGCTACAAAATCAACTTTTCCTTCTGCCTTGACTCTATGATTAGAGCTTAACTGCTCACCCCACAGAAAAAAGATAAATTCTGTCAAAATAATCTTTGCCATCTGTGACCATGAATGCAAGTTTTTGATTCGAAAATGGAAGAGATTTCAGCTCCAAAGTATATGGTTCGACTGCACAAGTAATCTACAGCTTGCTGCATGCATGTTGTACTGCAGAGAGTACCATTTCAAAACACATCATTTTTCAGTACCAAACATAACCAAATTTGTCAAAAATGACAAAACATTCACCTGGCATGTTCAAAAGACTCTCAAACAACTACCTGTGATATATTGACAACTTTTAATGAGGAGGTTTCCCCCCACGAGGCACATTTCTTTAGAGGGGCTTTGCAGTTTTGTCGTTGCCTAACGTGTAAAATACATGGATAGGCCTACTCAGATGCTAAAGCAACACAATACATGGCAAACGTCTGCTTACTTGTAGAGCTACAGGGTCTAAAATTTCCCAATCGTTTTTGTTCCGAAATGTTAACAAATGTTGTCTAAGATGTTGATATGAGTGTTCAGACTTATTTATGGTCAAGATAGGGTCTTTGCTTGTCAAACCAACTTAGCTAAATATTTTGAAAGTCTTTTGAGTTTTGCCATACATATACTGTTACGAGAAGCTGATAGCCTCATTACTTCAAGTCTGGCATGCAAAGTGAACCCAGTTAGTTCATATGAAACTAGCACCACTCTAAATCCTCTTTCCATTGCTATATGGGGGGGGGGGTGTCATCAGTTACCAGCAGACAAGAATACTGTGCCCCACCATCCCCCCACCCCTGTCTTAACAAAGGTACTGATGAAAGCCCTTTACACTGGGTTTCAGTTCAACATTAGATGAACTGCACTGGGTAACATCACATGAACAGTGCAGTGAATGGTAGACTCGTACTCCATGGAAAGCGTTGGGCTGCTGACACGACTTGTGGCCATGCGAGGGAATTTTAAAAATGCTGTGGACATCCCATAAAATGCCGTGGAGAGCTGCTGTCTCCACAGCATTTTTTTACAGAAATTGCTGTGGAGACATTTAGGGGAATTTTTTGGCCTGATGCTATACAGCCCGATAACGATCTTGGGTGTCAGGAGTTCGGAGCATTCAGTCATTTGTTGTACTCTCTCTAGGCACTCACAGTGACTCACTGAAAGTTGCTCGCTTGTGCTCAATAAAGAAAATTTGGTTTCTCTTTTTGAAATCTTCTGAAAGTATTTTGGAATTGGGGCCTGAAAATTCAACTGGTAGGCTTAATTGCATGCATTGCATTATTTTCTTTCAGTAGGTGCCTAAAAAATTCTCAGCATATTTCCCATATTTTCACAAATATATTTGGTTGGGGGCTGCAGCCTGCCTCCAACGCTGATGCTTACACCAACCCATTGAAAATCTGGGGTCTTCGACCAGCACAGTGCTGGTTGAAACTGATTTTCTTCTTATAGCAAAGCTAGGACCTAAAAAGTCTTAATATAGCCTACTACCATAACTTTTCCTTTCCAAGTATTACCCTTCTTTTACAGTTGTTTTTGAGCACTTTAAAATGTCTGAAAAGTTCTGGAAATTTAAAATGAAATCATCAATTTTGTCACCTCGTAGAATTTACTTTAGTGTTCAAAATATTTGTTGATATCAGAATCCCATGAGCATAACGTGACGTCGCACAGAACATTGGATTATTGTACATAGTTCCTGTACGGTACATGTATACACATGGCAGTTTGCTTCTGCATTTCACAATGACGTAATGATGTAGCTCATTAGCATACTAATGTAAACAAAGTTCCTTAGTCAGTGTCACACAGTAAATTTTGCTGATGATCACATTTTTGACACTTTCCAGAAATTCTCAGTGATCAAAAACAGCTGCAATACTCATGCAAGATCTGGAGAAGAAAAGTCATGGTAGTAAATTAAGATTTTACCTCCAAAATTTGCTGTGCCAAGAAAGATAAATTTTACACCCATCACACAGACAGCCGATCCCCCTTTTTCCATAGGTTGTCATAAGGACTGTGTATAGTGAGCTGTAGGCATACGACGGAGGACTAGGATAGCCTTAGCCTAGAGGGAACCTAGGCCTAGTTCTCATTTACACTTTGTTCCTTTGGTAAAAAAGTGGAACCTCAATAGCCTAGGCCTAGTTCAAGGAAAAAAGTGTACATGTAAACTAGGCCTAAGTAACCTAGGCTAGGCCGATACCCATCAGATACTGGTATTTTAGAAGTGAGCATACTGTGCACTAAACCATAGGCCTGCTATTATGCACTAACAGTAAATGTAACTTCATAAGGTAAACATTTCGGCGCTTATATTCAAGTACTGTATCAGCATTAAAGTATATTTTACCGATACACATACAAGATGAAAATTGGGAATACTGGTTGCTACTGATATTTTAATACTGATCATATGTCCAACACTACTTTTGACCTAGGAGTTTACAATACAGAATAGACTGATAGTTTTCAGCTGCAGGTCCACTTGACTGGTTCCTCGCGCTGTCACCCCAACAGAGACTACTCGTTTATTCCAAGGATTATCAGAATTTTATGCACAGAATGCACCTTGGTCATGGGAGGGGGTGGGTGGGCTTTAAATATGGAATTGGTATACTGTATATATGTTTCCACTCTTTTACTTTCCAGAAGGAGTGCTCCTCAGGGAAGAGATTTGTATGGTTCTTGCACCCCCTTGCCTTCTGATTTAGCAATACCACTGCCTAGCTCTTGCTGTAACTGACCCACCTGGGACTGGATTCTTTTAGATAGCCGATGAAAAGGCACTGTGGAATCAGGTTATGGCTGTGGAAATTAGAAAGTCAAAATGGCGGACCTCATTGGGTCGCGTTAACCAAGGTCGTTGAATCAGGTCACCGTCAGGTTTTTGCGACTAAACTGTGACCTGACTACTACATTACCATCTGGGTACAATTGCCTCTAACTCAGCCATGAGGAGTACAGTAGTTAGGCTGAGTTGCATCAGGTGGCAGTCGGTGCAGTGTGTACTGGCCTGTTAGGATAAATGGCAGACCTTGTTGTGCATTACAATGGAAGAGAAGAATAATGTTCTAGCTTTCAGTTGAAGCAGAGATTCTCAAAAGAAAAAAAGAAAATTGCCTTTGGTGACATTTTTTAATTTCAATGACTGATACAAGTATATTATACTGAACTTACAGTTTGGATTTAGATCCATACCCTAAGCTTGAACCTAAGGATTTTGAATTGTGACATGAATAAAATCAGTTAATTTATATATTTGAAAGTAATTTTTGTGTGTTTTAAGGTGTCAGAAAAGTGTGAACAGTGAATAGTTGCTGCAGATTTTTGCATCCCCAAAATCTGTCGCAACATTGGACCCAAACAGACTGCAAAGGGTTAAGTTTGATTTCAGTATCACAGTGTAATGTCTTGATTCTTTGTCAAATATTGGAGTGCATTCTATAAAGTACAGTATACAACTGGCAATGAAATGCTTCATCATAGTTGCAGAATGCAGATACTATTTATCAATTACCGATAAAGTCCATTGTTTTCTACTCGGTTCTACTCAGGCACCTCATGGCTCAATTCAGTTACCAAATTTCACAGTGCATTTTAATGGTGTAAAGCAGTCCTCAGGAAAAGTTGCACATTAAATCCCCATTGACCCAATCATTGATCTCTCCTGCAACCTGTATGTATGACTTACAATATTAAATAAATATTACTTAAATATTCATCATGTTCCACTTGTCAGAAAGTGGAACAACAGCATCCAAACTACAATATGAGTAGGGCCGAGGATTTTCGGAAAAACGAGGAAACAAACGGAATTTACTTTTCAGCATGGAATTTCACGGAATTTAGCAAAAATTATCAGGTTCAAAATACAGTAAATTTTTGACAAAAAACTGAGTTACTTTTTCTTCAGAACCATGTCAAATGAATGCCTGCATATACCAAAGACATACACAGACATTTTACAATCTGAAATAGTGGCAAATTCACCTTAAAATCATCAAAACCCCTTGAAGTTACGACCAGAAAACAAGTAGGACATTTACGAAAATCGGCAAAATTTTGCCAGTATAGGCTCCAGTTTGCCTATACTATAGTGTGTTAGGCTAAGTCGCTTGTGTGTTACAAGTGTTTGCTGCCTTCAGGATCGTAACCAGACAAGTTTAGGACTTGTTTCCAACATAATTACTCCCAAAAACAAAAATTACGGAAAGCAGATATGCTTGAAACCGGAATTTTATGAATTTTGGAAAGCTAAAACGGAATTTTGTGATTTTTGATGCCGAAAACCAGTGGCCCTATATGAGTTTACATTGTGTATGACTTATAAAATTATAAAGGGGTTTTAATGTGGAAGCCTAATACCTAAAACCTAATACTGTGCACAATAGTTGAGCACTAAATGATTCCCAGCTATAGTTATTCAGCCAAGTCCTGTAGTGTAGTATGTTTATACTATATATACTTCTATTTTGGTGGAGAGGTGTAGATTACAGTGTTCTGTATACAAATTAAAGAATTAATATTGCACGGTGAGCACTGTTATCTGACATTTCGTACGTTGCAAACTGATTGTAGACACAGCTGTGTAAAATTCCTTTGTCAACTTGCTAAATTTAAACATTTCATAGGGAAACAGAGATCTACAGCAGTGTACAGTGTTGTATGTACGCATGTACTCTAGTTAAAAGGCCACACGTGGCATATTATATGATGTGGAGATCTAAAAGGCTGAGCGATTAGTTGGAAGTTAATGTTACCTCAAGTTGGAACTTTATAGGAAAAACATCGTGAAAGGACATGCAGTTACCCCAATCTTGTGTAGAGGCGTGGATTGTGCAGAGCCTATCAAAGCTGTCATGGGTAGTTTAAAAAAATCTCAATAAAGGGATTAATATTTACCTGAGCCCAGTTGTTCTATTATATTTCACAAAGTCACTGGCATTGCTACTGTCTCAGGCCTGATTTTTAAGGACATTTTCAGGTTGCCTATCGGACAACCTAAAGCTAAATTTAGGTTGTCAGCTTGATGCTGTGCCCATGCGGGGAACAACCATCTCCAAGAAGCATAATTTACAGGTACAATACTGGGTATATCTAATGTATAAATTACTGTACCCTTCATAACCTGTCCCTCAGTGAATGTCTTTCTGTGATAGTGCTTATCACTGCAGTACTGTACATGAGCAGTCAGCTGCTCTTTCTGCTTCTACCTGTACTGTTTGTCTTTTCATAGATTGTCCAATATATATACAGAACTTGGAGAAATTGGTGAAGCATATATTAATTTCTTAGTTCCAATAACCCTATTAAGACACAGGCTGTCAACGATGATCGAAGCCCAGTTTCTCTCTTGTGCTCTGAAGGAATGTGTTATTAGGTAACTGCATTGGAATGGGCAAGGCAATTTTTGGGAAGCAAATCAGAAATTGTCTAGGCTAAAGCAATACCCAAAATTTAGCAAGGACACTAAGGTGTTCTTGCAAGCCAGTGACAAAATATTGTAAAAAGGATGTCAAAATTAAAGAAAATACAAAATTTGCTCCTTTGATAAAAGTGGGTAAGTCCAAGGTAAATTACTAATTACCATGCAAAGTTTATTCCAGGTAATGACTTTTTACTTTGCTACTGTAGCAGAAGGGCACAGATGGTGAGTGTGATACACAGAAGGTGCATGGCAATACAAGTATGCTACAGTACCAGGGATTCTGCCAGAAATGCAAAAAAGGGGGGGGGGGATTAATTGCTCCTAAACCCCTAGTCCAAATTGATGCTGTCCCTGGCTTAAGTTACAAGTGGGTTCAGGGGGACAAAAGCTTGCTTCAAGACCGCTATAAGGTGCATTTTGAAGGGTTTTAAAGGCCATTTACTTATGAAAGTCCAAACATTGCTGCAAAGGTGCCCTCTTCTTAAGTAAGAAACCAAGATACGGACAATTTTTTTAATTTTTATGGAAATGAAAAGGGGGGGGGGGATTTTACCCACCTTCTTCTGGAAAGGGGGGGACAAATCCCCCCCTTTGGCGGAAACCCTGACTGTACTGTCGGTTGGTTTTGATTTATGGGTTCCACAGGGTGATGGGGAGGAGGGGGATCTATGGCAAATATAGATGGTGCCATTGGTTTTTCAAGGCCTGTAACCTTGCTTGGAACTTATAATGATAATACTGTGGATTTTTGTGTTGAGCCAATCAGGAGAAAGAGCTCTATTCTAGGCACTTCAGTATATGATATTCTGTGCTACAAGTTTGAACTGTCGCATGTTTTCATTGGATCCTTTGTTTGCTCGCTTACCTCACACTTGAGATCAAGAGTAGAAAGTCTACCAGACATCATGGAGAAATTGAACAGTTTGTCACTGACCCAGGATCAACAGTGATCCCCGTGGGATTATCCACTGGGCCTCTGTACTTCAGTTTGACATAGATTGAGTATGCATTTAGGCTAGATTTTACCCTGTTAGCAGTGTTCATGAAACATCCATGGACAGGATCAAGTGTAAACGGCCTCCTAAACTCTTTTTGCATTTTCTTTTACAGATATCTGACCTTTGTGGGGCTGAGAGAGTTGGACATTATGGACGCAGCCAGTTTTTCATTGCTCTTAAACTAATTGCACTTGTGCAAAGTGGAAAACCGCTTCCATCCTCGTTGGATGGTATAAGTTTGGGTGAGTTAAGTATGAAGTAATGCACAATATAAATGCTCAACATTAATATTTTGACCTCGTAAGGCATCAGTTCATATCTCTGGCAAATCATATATACAAAAATACTGTATCTGCTTCACTTGATTGATAATAACATGCCAAATTGGAGATGGTTTCTTTATTGTACAGAGTTCTGTGTAGACTGCTGTGTACCTACTATAATGTACAGTAGCTGTACCTAAGCATGCAGGTTCTTATTTTACACCTGTGTGAAGAGAAGCATATTGGAATGGAGCTCATGCATGAGAAAGTCAAATATCAAGTCCAGGCGTGCTTCAATGCCCTGGCTAGGAATTGAACCAAAAACTCCATGGCTGTATGCATTCTAATATGAGTGCATGTCTAAGAAGCAATTTGTAGTTTATAGTAAGGTGGAATTTTATATGAGATGGACACAACAGGAGGTGTCTCATATTTTAGAATCTGCATACATAAAACCTATAGTGCCATACTGTGGTTGTAGGCTGCAGATTTGCCCAACCATTTTTGAACTCTTATTGCTTATAAAAACATTTTCTAGTTCAAGATCTGCCAGTCCAAACAGAGAGCCAGAGCTTGTATTACTGTTGCCCAGGTGTAAATATGCATGCAACAAACAAATAAAATCCAGATGTGAATATCATCCAGTTAGAATCATCATTCGAACAGCCAGTCAGTCATGATCTATTGGTTGGGTATTTCCACTACAGGCTTTTAACAATTGCATCATTTTTATTTCTTCATTAGACTGTTGGTATAACATATAGTGATTATCTTTCTTTTTGAAATGTAACTCAAACATGCAGAAAGCAGGTATGGTGGAGAAGGGGGCTAAAGACATCTGTTGGCTCAGATTTTATGCTGTCACTATTTTTTGGACAAACTTGAAGGCTACAAAATCAGAAAATCATGGAAAAATTTGGACGAAAGTGCCTAGCCCCCACCCCAGTGAAAGAAGTTCTGTATGCTTATGAACACAAACCTTTTCAAGCTTTTAAAATGTATTGATTTGAGTTCACTGAGAAGAGTCTTCATTCAACATTACTCTACGGTCAGTTCAAGTCCCTGTAATACCCACTTTGCAATGGTCCTAGTCAATGATGCCATATGGTACCCATTTAGGAAACCAAAATTGTGCAGATCAATGTTCAGTTAAACCATGGGGATGCTGTCCACAGAATTGAGGGAATCTCAGCCCCCCTGGAATTAGGGGCAAGCCAATTTCTTTGGCAGATCACTGGAAAGACTTGGCAATTCACTGTCCCAATAGAGGATTCAGTTCTGGTTTTCCAAAGGGACAGACCTCACCCCTTCACCCCATTTCCCTGAGATGATATTCTGTCATCCTTTCAGCAATATTAATGGTGGTTTGAATTTATTAAACCAATTTTTGAATCACCTCATGACCCACTCTTATTTCCATCATAAGTGATGTAAATCCTGGTAACTCTAAAGAGTTACAAAGCTTTCTTCAATTTCTCAGAGTGAGTAATTTTGAGAAGACTTGATGATCAGGACACATTGGCTTGCAGCTGACCAAACTGAACTCGTTCAATCTAGTGTGTAAAATCATGTTTCTATTACATAGAGTGCATTCACTGAAGCATGCTTCAGCTTTGTTAGCACCTTAATAGAGTCAAGTAGATCCCATGACTCGGGCTAAGTAAATTTTGCTAATTTCAAATTTGTCAGTTAATGGATGTAGGGTGGTGATGGAGTAATATGACAAAGCACTGATGAGTTTAAAGCTTTGAGCAAGGTTCGAATATCCATGGATACTTCTGTTCAAGTGGAACCAGTTCCATTGGTCTTCTCTGAGATGACACAAATTAGGTAGAAGTCAGCTTAAAAATAGAAGACCGCACTTAGTGTACAGTACATGTTAACGTTTGTGGGGAGTAGACTTTATACATTGAAGTTGTCATCTATTTGGTAATGGCTATTTGAGGGTATTCTGCATGGGTGGGTGTACAAAAGTGTATACATTTATTTATCCATAGACATTTCCCATCTGGATACTTCCCCTCCATGGCAATTACTCCTCAGACAACCACCCCTGCAGAAAATTTGGAATAATCCAGGTTGGGAATTATAGGGGGAGGGGGAATTGTCTGGGTGAGTACTGTCCCTAGAGGAAATTGTCCAAGGGCAGTTGTGCATACCTGTGGGAATTGTTAGTAGAAATGTGGCAGGGGGCAGTTGCTCAGTCATGGAATCCACCTAGGGACTACCAACAAAACCTTTCGTAAGTGGCCAATGTGTTATTAACATTTCCATATTCTTAGATTTTCACAAAGAGATAAAATGTAACATTTTGTAAATGAGTCCAATATTGCCATGACAACTTTGCTCTGCCAAACCTTTTTGCCTACCTTTGTGGTACAGTAATTGAATAACTTTTAGGCATATAATCTCGGTGGTCTGAACTTTCCTAAAATTTCTCAGATTTCTTTGTTTTATCATCCCTGGCATAACAGTAACTGTCTTCCTCTTGTACGTGATTAATGTTGGAAAATTCAAACATTCCATACCTGGAAAAGTTTCGTATAAATTATGAACCACCAGTCACAGACAGAACTGATCCTTGATACACTTTATAGAAATTTCTGGTTGTTTGAAAAGAACCAGGACTAAGCAATGAATCATAATTTAATTGTAAAGACCTTCAAAAGACATATCATGGATACACTATTAATGATTGAAAGTTGAGTTTGAAGACATCAATCAGTCAGTCAGTCAGTCAGTCAGTCAGTCAGTCAGTCAGTCAGTCAGTCAGTCAGTCAGTCAGTCAGTCAGTCAATCAATCTTGTTATTACCAGACAGGTTTGTGAAATATTAAGAGAAAATGGGAGACATTGAAGTTGTGCAGGTTATAAATAAAATCAAAGGAATCACAAACAGTACAGATTTGAAGATATTGGAATTCTAAAAGGAGGAATAATGGATGCTTAGGTCTACAAAAGTTACTGTACGAATGAAATATTAATATCACAATGATATATTGGACTTACCGTACATAGCACCAATTCAGGAACAATAATTGTAGCTGCTCTTAAATACTGTCTTTCAGTAAAGAACTTTGTAATATCAGTTATACTGTATGCAGTACAGGGGGTACCATACAGGAACTGTAGGGGAGTTTTGGTACACTGTACCAAGCATTGCCTGTTCCATAACATACACTGTAAGTTTGATGGAAAGACAGTTCGCTCTTTGAATCTAGTACACCATTCCCCATTGGCATATGAGAAGGGGTAGGGAGGGGATAGGGGGAAGGGAGTCACTGCCCTCATAATTTTGGACAACCCCAAAATTCGGGCAGACTATCTAGAAATTTGGGCAATTTTTTTTGGAAAAGGCTCAGAGATGCAGTCAAAAAATCTTGTCTCCATTGAAATAGTCCCATACCAAGAGTTAAGCCAGCAACCCGTCCAGCCATCATTTAGACGGCTGGACGGGGCCCTGTCTTTTGGCCACAAAAATTTCAATAGACATTACATTTTCTTCTACACTATCTACTTCATGGTACAAAAGGTGAAGTGGTAAAGGACAAAGACGTACTCCCTGTTGTCCGTTGGAGCTGTGAGCCTTGCAGACAAGCTTAACCAACTTTGCAAAACTATGCCCTTTGTCTGCTCAAGATTGTTCCTTTATGATATCTTGTACCAAATTTCTTTGAAGAGTGTCTCTAAATCCCCCCCCCCCCTTCCACGTATCTGTGGACTCCCTTATCTGAAATCATGGTAGGGCTGAGTCGGGTACCCAGATACCCGGAAACCCGACCGAACGTACGGGTACCCGAACATAAAGTGAACAAAACGGGTACCAGTCTTATGGGTGAAAATACGCGAAACTGTTCTGTACACATAGAACCAGTGCTGTCAAGTTCCATTTAATGCCCTAAAAGGGTCAGAATAATGTTTTTTTACCGTGTACAGTACATGGTGTTAATGCTGATTCACCGTAACAAGTACGCACGATGATCTACAGAGTTTATATATTAATAAAGTTACAGTATCGTTGTGAAGGTGCCGTGGCCTAGTGGGGTAAGGCATTCAGATTCTTTGAGAGGTTGGAGATAGCATAGGTTCAAACCCTCTTTACGCACCCTCTTAGTTTTAACCTTTCGATTTTAGATTTGCGAGGGTGAATGCCTCGCATTCTACAAAGCCCTGCTATTGTTAGTGCTGCCTTACAGCCATTCCATTCAAATGTATCAGTGCTGTAGAATGTCAGTCAGACTTACAGTAACTGGTGAGTGTTAAGTTCAGACGTAAAAAACACAAAGAGTCTGAATCTTCAACACCTATTTACTTTTTACTTTGAAATGAAGTAAATGACACAGAGACAACATAACCATTCATTTCATTTTATTAATACTGAGGACGTGCTACACCTGACATAGTGAATTAACTATGTATGTGAAACCGTTTCGCCGAGACAATGGTCGGACCCATCAGGTTTAGATTAATGGGGTATTACTGTACTGTCATGCTGTGTCGTGTCTATCTGGAGAAAATGGTAGATGTAAACACATCACATGAAAGGTTGTTATTTTTGGCTACAGTACATTTCAGTACAATAATGCTAACTGTGTCCCTTATGTTGCCAGTTGATGTAAGTGCTTTGGGGAGCCATTTCCTTACAATGCTTGCCATGGAGTTCAGGGGTATAAGTTACTGTAAATAACTTTACCGAAATGTCAATTCATATTTCTGTTCATTAGTATTATGAATCATATTTCTCTAAGCTACTTTTTATATCCTGCCAAATCCCTTGCCTTACATTATCAGATGACACAGAGCATGGAAGCACTACCTTAAAGGTTGTAGGCCTACTTCCATGCACAAAGTAATGAGCACACACCACTAAACAAACTCAGTAGATGATCAGGAGTGCTGCATGGAGTAGTAAGTACCTGGGATGGTATTTATAGCAAAGTCAGAGGTCATCATGAACCCTGTGGCATACTGTACACTATAGTACAAGTTTCATATAACTGCAGTATGGCATTGACCTCATACATATTTACTGTGTCAGTAAACAAAAGTTGCTCCCTTGATTTTTGTTCTGTTTTGTTCTGTCCAGAGACTTTTCCAGGATGTGGTTCCCAGGGGCCATTGCAACTGCACTTTTGGTAATGGTAACCCTCCCTAGTCATAGGACAGGATCATGGATGGATCATGTTTTGAGCTGATTTGAGTTGATTTGAATTGAATTATTTCATTCATTTCATTTATTTTTGATTTATCACAACACAAATTTACAAACATAATAGAAGTGTATAACTAACAAAAAGCGTGAAAGGAAGTGCACTTAGAAACCCTGTAGGGCTTATCGAGAAGTGACACTCCTGAGAAAAACGAAAAGCAAGGATTAAATACACATAGAAAAAGAAAAGCAAAACTACCTAACCAATTAATACAGATCCCACCACCTTACCCCCACCCACCCCAAATACCAAACTCCACCTACGCCTAGACCCTGAGAGGAGTGCAAATAGACAGGAACAGTAAACAATTCATGGGATTAATACAAGCTTAAAAAGTACCTTTGGAGATTTTTTCTAAAAGAGGCTAAGGAAGGCTTGGCCTTTACTGTTGAAGGTAAGAGATTCCAAAGTGTAATGGCACGGTAATGAAGACTATTCTTGTACAAATTGTTGAGACATTTCCTCGTGTGCAGGTGATTAGCTTGCCTTGTGTTATGGGAATGGATGGATGAATTGTGTGTAAAGAAAGTATTGAACGAATTTGGAAGCATTTCGTGCAGAGAACGGTAGACGAAACTGGCCACATGTAGGTTGAAAAGGTCAATAAGTGTAAGTAAATTCATGGACTTAAAAAAGGCGTTTGTATGATCCCTCGAATGAGAAAAGGTGATATGTCTTATTGCCCTTTTCTGCATAATAATTAACTTGTTTAACAAATACTTGCTTGATCCAGACCAAATAATGCAGTAAGTCAGATGTGGTAGTACTAGTGTCTGGTAAAGGGTCCTTAGAATGTTCCTAGGAAGGGTATGTTTTAGTTTTGAAAGAATGCCTACACCCTTAGCAACAAGTGTGGAAATATACATGATGAGCTCGTGCCAAGTGAGTTTAGAGTCGATGAAAACACCTGAGAATTTCACACAATCCACCTTTTTTAGCGATTTACCATTAATATCAATGTTAAAGTTGACCATATTATTCCTTGCATTGAAAACGATAAAATTAATTTTATCTACGTTTAACAAAAGCTTGTTTGCCATATAAACCAATTGCTGAAAGCAGCTAAATCATTTCTAATAGTTTGTTGCAGGCGTGTATAATTACTATCAGAGAAGAAAATATTTGTATCATCAGCAAATAATGCAATAGACGCATTAGAAGAAATTTCACTGACATCGTTCATATAAATGATAAAAAGGAGGGGTCCAAGGATAGAACCTTGAGGAACACACACTGAATATTACTTACATCAGAGTTTACACCTTGAAGAGAGATAAATTACTTTCTGTTGGAGAGATAACTAGTAAACCAAGAAAGGAAAGTGTCTCTGATACCGTAATGAAATAATTTTTGACGAAGAATGGTATGATCAATAGTGTCGAAGGCCTTAGATAAATTCAAAAATACTCCTACAGCAGTATGGTTGTTGTTTATGGCCTTTGTTAAGTTGTCGGCAGCATCAACAAGGGCCATATCAGTGGAGAGACCGGGTCTAAAGCCATATTGACCACGGAAAAGAATGTTATACTTATATTTGAGACTCTTCTGTAAACAATACGTTCAAGAATCTTAGAGAAACAGGGCAAATCGGAA
Source organism: Holothuria leucospilota (assembly GCA_029531755.1). Lineage (NCBI taxonomy): Eukaryota > Metazoa > Echinodermata > Holothuroidea > Aspidochirotida > Holothuriidae > Holothuria > Holothuria leucospilota. The sequence continues at coordinate 15,527,936 of CM055976.1, forward strand.
ATAGGTCTATAGTTAACAAAGCAATTGGGATCACCTTTTCTTAAAGATCGGGACTACTTTGGCAATTTTCAAATTATCAGGAACAACCCCAGTCGATAAGGATAAGTTAAAAACATAACTAAGAGTTTTACAAATAAAACAGATAACCCGGTTAACAACAGAAGACCTGATTTCATCAAACCCAGCGGACTTGCCTGATTTAAGGCAGGATTTAGAAACACTTATTAATTCATCTTTACTTATTGGGAAAAGAAAAGCCGAGAAAGGTTTACTATCCGAAAGATAATCAGATGGAGAATGATTTGAAGAGATCTTTTAAGCAAGCGACGGACCAACATTTATGAAAAAATGATTAAAACTGTTACCTATAGCAGCAGGGTCAGTAAGTTTCTCACCATCCATGAAACAATAATCGGGTGTGATGGGTTTTTGTTTATTTTTGTCCGGATTAGTAATTTATTATGGAGCATTCTGCAACACTACCTTTTATTTACAGGCATGTTTGATACTCTATATATAGGGAGTATTGCTGAAAAAGGAAGTTATTAATAGAACAGGTTACTGAGCGAACTCAGCAAAACAACTAAACAAAACAATAAACATGAAACAAATTTAGACATGAAAGACAGCCTGCATTGCAGTGGGAGCACTAATCCTAATCCACCCCCACGGCAGGGTGATTATCTGAATACTTGTGCTTTAAAAAAAACATACATGTCAAGATCTGGGTAGGCACATTGGATAGACCAACATCTTGAGGCCTGATCCAGAGTTAAAAAAAGAATAGTTGAAAAGTTAGCAGTTGATCAAGTGAGGGTATACTTTCCATCTTGAAGTAAATGTCAGATCTGAAAGAGATTCCTAGATGTCAAAATTTGGTCGACATCAACAAACAAATTGCCAACAAAGTCCCAGAATAAGCTTGTTTGTATTCTCTTAAGTGGTGAGAGGAACTATTTGCAGATCCTGTAAATGTCATTAAACTCCCACACTTAATCTTGATACTGGGACAATTAGTACTGCACATGATTTGAGTAGGAGTGAGTTCAGGTGTAGAATGTCAGTACTGTGTATTTTCTAGTACACTTCCTATTTTTCCTTCAGTTCAATGGAAGATCGTACATCTTCCAATTTCTGTTAATAAAAAGAACGAACAGCAGAAACACATACATGTGTGAATCTAGTATTGGTGAGCAGAAGAAATATTGGAACTCAAGAGTCAGTTAATAATTTCCTTCCTACAGTAGTAATTGCTGTAATTACTCTGCGGATACCATATTTGGTAAATTTTGGTACCAAACTCCCACAGCCCTTGTTACTACATTTAATATTTGATTCTAGAAGGTTTGTTTACATTGCTTAGATTTTTTCATTGGAGGTCGTAGACCTCAAAGGAGAAACCAAAAAAAGAAAAAAAAAAAAAAAGAGATTGTAACTTATTTTTGTAGGTAGCTGTAGTTGTAGAAAATGAGCTAGGAACCTGGAACAACAAGAATATTTTAGATACCGTAGACAGCTGAATGTAATGCTAAAGAAATGAGAGTACTGTATTACAGTGTGCACATTAAGTCATACTTACATGGGTCTTGGACCAGGGGCAAGTGCAACCCATGTTTTCACTCCTCATCTTATAGATTTTGGCAGAACCAGGTGCTATTTTTCCATGATGAGGAGCCCGTTTTTAGTCATTAAAAGTGCAAGTTATATATTATGACTGGCATGATGACAGGAAAATAAGGGTATTACAGTTATAAAGGCTGTGACAGTTAATCTAAAATGAGAAGCCGGTTTCTCTGGCTGGTAAAACTGGTTTTTCTAAAAGTACAGTGGCCTTACATATGTACCTTGCACGAGGTCTAGCCACGTACTGAACATTGTATTTATAATAATGTTGACATAGGCCGATGGAAGTATGTGCATACGTATGTATGTAACAAGTATACCTCGAGTCTACATCGCCCTTCCTTACCTCCTATTTACATATGTAACCCTCACTTACCCGCAGTTATTCCCGGCAAATGAAAAGATAGCCTACTGGAAGAGAGCCCTCCTGAAGAGGGCCCACTCATTCTTTCACTTGCCGTACCAAAAGTTAGACGCAGTTTTCCTGTCGCTAGATATTTTTCCGCTTCACCCGTATCACCAGGGCAGTCTTGGCTCACCTCAGACGCAAAGGAATTGTCCTATTCGCTTATCTCGACGATTGGCTTCTGCTAGCAAGGTCATACACAGAGGCGGTAAGGGTAACCAACCTTGTGGTTCAGACACTCCAAAATCTGGGTTGGGTAATCAACGAGAAAAAGTCTTCTCTAACACCGTCACAGGAAATAGTCTACCTGGGGGCTCGTTTAGATCTTCAGAACGGCGTGGCCTTTCCGTCAGAAGAAAGAGTAACAAATCTGGTCGAGACAACCACTCAGGTATTATCCAGGAGTGTCCTTCCAGCAAGAACTTGGCTCAAGTTAGCAGGGCTTATGGCCAGCTTGGTGGAGGTTCTACCAGACTGCAGGTTGAGAATGAGACCGATTCAGTTCCACATTCTCAGTCACTTTTCTCCAGCTCGAGATCCCCTCACCAAGAGAATTCCAGTGTCACAGGAGATAATTCCTTTTCTCATCTGGTGGAAGGACCCAGCCAACCTTTGCATTGGAAGACCATTCAGAGACACCAGACTTCAAACGTCAATGGTGACAGATGCGTCTATGACGGGTTGGGGAGCAGTGTGGGGTCGCCACTCCATAGCAGGTCGCTGGAGCAACCAGGAGGCTCGCCTACACATCAATGTCCTGGAACTGAAGGCAGTAGCCAGAGCCATAGATCACTGGAGGGATCATCTTCAGAACCATCGAGTGACTGTCCTCTCCGACAATTCAACAACAGTTTGCTACATCAACAGACAGGGAGGAACCAGATCATTCAGACTGTGCCAAGACACATGGTCACTCTTGCTCAAGTGCCAGCAACTCAACATCTCTTAAATAGCCTCCCATCTGGCCGGAGTAGACAACCCAATGGCAGATGCCTTATCCAGGGGTTGGTTAGACGAGAAGGAATGGGAGCTATCCCAGGTATGGGCAGATCATCTGTTTCAGATCTTCGGCAGACCATCAATCGACCTCTTTGCCAGTCCAGTCAATGCGAAGCTTCCTCTCTTCTGCACTCGTTACCATCACCCACAGGCATGGGCAACGGACCCTCTCTCCTTCCCGTGGGACAACCTTTGGACGTATGCGTTTCCCCCGTTGTGCCTAGTCCACAAGGTATTGCTCAAGTTTCAGGAATCCATGGGAGATATGTTGCTGATTGCACCCTACTGGCCAAGACAGCCTTGGTTTCCTCTAATCATCCAGCTTCTGGTAGACAACCCATTCAAACTACCATCTCGGACCCGCCTTCTCACCCAGCAGTCCGGTCGTCTGTGGCATCAGGGAGTGAAGGATCTCCATCTCTGTGCTTGGATGCTCTCCACAAACGTTTCGAAGAGGCAGGCATTTCTCGAAAGGCTGCAGACCTCGCCATCCACTCTAGGAGACCATCCACCATTGGAGTGTACGATTCAAGATTGGAGAAGTACTTGTCTTGGGCAGTCACTCACGGTTGTGATCCCTTGGAAGCATCTGTAAATGATGTATGCTCCTTCTTAGTGTCTCTTTTTGAAGAAGGAAAGCAGGTTTCTACAGTACGTAATTACAGATCTGCAGTTGCCTCAGTCCATCAAGGGTTCCCAGACGGCTCTGTTATAGGCACCAACCCATTTATTTCACGCTTGTTGAAGGGTATGTTTAATGAGAGACCACCTGTTCGGAAGTTGGCACCATCCTGGTCAATTAACGATGTTCTGCAGTGCCTGACTAAACCGCCATACGAACCAATGCAGAATGCTCCACTTGATGCCCTGACACACAAGACTTTGTTCCTTGTGGCAGCTGCTTCAGCAAGGAGATGAGGGGAAATTCATGCTCTGTCTGTTAAGCAAGGTTTTTTGCGTTTTGATCCTGGTGGGGTATTCTTGCTACCAGACCCAACCTTCCTCTCCAAAAACCAGACAGTTTCCTTCACTCCGGCGGCAATATTCCTTCCGTCTATGTCTGCATCATCTTCTATACGGAAAGACAGACTTGTATGCCCTGTGAGAGCATTAAAGTGGTACATAGAGAAAACCAAGTCTTTGCGGAAGTCTGATGCTCTTTTTATCTTGCCGAGAGCTCCTTACTCCAAGGCCTCAAAGGATACTCTTTCAAGGTGGCTGGTCAGTCTCATCTCTCTCCATGCGGATGCACACGAACAGGTCAGAGCCCATGATGTCCGAGCTCAAGCCACTTCGTTAGCCTGGTTTAAGGGTATTCCACTCCATGACGTCATGGCAGCAGCAGCTTGGAAATCTCCGTCTTCATTTGTATCCAACTATCTGACTGACGTGGTCTTAGCAGCAGGGGCTTTTGCTTCATCGATTCTAAGTGGTTCCAGGCATCGGGATCCGGGCCACCCCACCATGCGACGGTGCTAGTCTGGTTACATATGTAAATAGGAGGTAAGGAAGGGCGATGTAGACTCCACAAAACTCCCTGGTTTAGGAGTCTACGAGCCCTGATACTTACCTCCTATTTACCTCCCTCCTCCCAACCCCACGAGAGGGAGCCGGATCGATGCGGTTACTTGAGGCTGGTACAATGGGTTTGCACAGTTTCACATGTCACAAACTAACCACTAACCTCCAAGAAGACTGTTGAGTACCAAGATTAGCGACTCGGTTTTGTGACAATCGTACCAACCTTTGACAGAAACAGCTGTCCATGAGTAAGGTGAGAATGGCCAATGGCTGTCTTTTATCCTTCATATTACATGGTGCTTTGTCTTAGAATTGCTGTGTTATTGTTGCTGTTTTAACCACACATTGTACCACCTTGTGACGTTCTTTTCAGTATCAGTCTCAGGTAACTGCGTCAACTCCCTTTTTGACAGGCAAGCGAAGAATGAGTGGGCCCTCTGCAGGAGGGCTCTCTTCCAGTAGGCTATCTTTTCATTTGCCGGGAATAACTGCGGGTAAGTGAGGGTTACATATGTAAATAGGAGGTAAGTATCAGGGCTCGTAGACTCCTAAACCAGGGAGTTTTGTGGAATTTATTTGTTACAGATGAGCAAGAGTAAATTTTGAAAGGAAAGTCAAACCACAGTTGGTTATAGATTGGTTTTGGCAACAACCGATTTTTCGGTTGTGCAAAAATTTCAAAACTGAATCAGGTCGAAACCGGTTTTAACCGGTTTTCAAATCAAAACTGGTTTGTGAATAGCCTTAATTACAGTACAAGTTACAACATGTACACACAATATGTGAATGAACTTATGAACTTTATGAAAATCAAGGAAACTATATGTGAATAAATCAAGAAACATGCTCTCTCAGGACTTGAAATATTTTTCTGTACCTTAGTATATATTGGATGTAATAAGTTTGGGGACATGATCAGGCTCTTTGTACAAAAATTAGAAGTTGTTTTATCATATATTTTTGAAGCAGACTATGCACTACTGTAAGTCTTGGGTGGTATGGGCCGCATAATGAAGGTTTGGTGCACAGATAATCATAACCTATTTATATTGTGCAGTATCTGTGCCAAAAGAAGTAGTGTTGAGAAGAAAATACAAAAATGGTTAAGGCACCGTACAGTACATGACATCCACTGGTGCTTGAATGATTAGCCCACTGCACAGTATGAAGTTCTTGGAAAAGTAATTCCTGTAAAAACCACTTTAATCTTTGCTTCATTATGCGGTTTGAAACTCAAGTAAAACTGCGTAAACTTGCCGGTATGCAGCTGTTGCTTGTAATAATGTATTAAAATCCAATCAAGTCCTGGATGCCTTTTTAGATACCAAGGACAAAATAGGGTCACTGTAATGTGTTCTGCAAAATGCAGTTAGCTTCTTTGGGAATTATCTGTAATATTAGTGAGTACCTTTTATACAGTTTATGTATCTATGGATGTAACTAATTTCAAATTCATCATCACTATTGCTAGGGGGAAATAAACTTGACTTTGGAAGTAGTGTCGAAGTGAGGCTTTGCGATCAGGAAGAAAAGGTTAATTTAAGGCAAATAGGCAGTCCCCCCCCTCCAAATTGCCTGGAAATCTTTATAGCAAATTTCTAGCATAGCAAAACTCCACTTCTTTGTCTTGCAAGTACCTCTGTTGATGTTTTTGAACATAACTATTACAAACCAAAGGAAAAGCAAGGAGTTATTCTCCATGAGTTAATAACAATTCAGTCACAGAACTATTGTTGCATGATAAAAAAAAAGCAAAGCCATTCATAAATTTGGATGACAGGGTATGCTTATTCTGGGTGGGGTGACTGCATTTTCCCTTTAAATCCTTACTACTGTAGGTTCTACTTTGTGGATTTTTCATCTATGTGTAGTTTCAAGTTTTCCATTTCAACTCATTTTGAAAAATGAGATATTTCCAGTTTTGGGCATTAATGTTGAATTAGGCAGTGTCTGATGAAAGTTGGAGTGTGCAAACATGTGGCATCTTATGCATTGTTGTCACCCAGCAATGTGAAATGTCCTTCAAGGCCCCAAATCAATTTAAATTTTTATTAAAATGATTTGAGTTTTGTTCTGAAGTAGACTGGGAAGCTGTCATAAGCACAGTATTTTATGTAGAAATGACATTGCACTTGCATGGATCATTGGTTCTCTAACATTCACTTTGGCCTTACACAAAATCCTGCTTGGTGTATTTTGATTGTTCTGAAGGTCACAAGAGGCACTGTTGCTCTATCTTGGAGATAGCTTGACACAAAATGTTGAGTTTTCTGTACACTGAAGCACATTACAGTACAAAAGTTCTGTTCATCAGATTGTGGATTTCCCCTGAGTTGCAGTAGAGGCTGCCAGAGGGTTGGTATGGTTCAGTTCGAAAGGAAAAGAGGAAGGAAGACATTGCATGGTGTCAAGTTGTAATGCAGGGTTCCCAGCATTGGCTCACAGACATCAAAAAAGAAAAAAAAAGGGAAAAGTTATTCCCTTTATGCAGTGGAAGAAATTCATGGAACTTAGTGAAACAGCCAAAAAATCGGGAACTTACTGTACAGTAGCATAAAACCAGACCGATCTGGCGAAACGTGAAGAACTTCAGTGCGTTCAAAAACCTCTTGAGGCAGCAAGAATTGCACAGGAGAATGAGGACTGGAAGGGCGAAGATAGTGAATGTCGGGGAGGGGGTGGGACTTGGTGGGGGAAGGGGGAGGGTGGGGCTAGGGGTGTTAATGGGGGAGGGCAGTGTAAAAACTAATGCAGGTAACATGCAAAGCATTTAGAGAATAAAGCAAATGAGATGTAGTAAGGAGTAAGTTTGGTTGCTAGTGAATGCTCACACCAGTAGGGTTGACAGGGGAGGGGTGAAGAGGGAAGTGTAGAGAAAAGTCTAATTTAAGTGATGCTGTGGCTGAGTGGATAAAGGCACTGGCATTTAAAGCAGTGAATCTTAGTAGCAGGAATGTTTGGGGCTTGATCTGAAGTTGGGTCACGGTAGATCTAGGTTGGTGTTTCAGCCAAGATATTTTTAAACATGACTTTTTACATCAGAACTCACGTTCCAAAAGAAACCAAATTCGCTTTTAAAATTAACTTATAAATAAATGCCCTTCAAGTTCAAAAGCCTGAACTAATGATAAAAGCCTTGTTATTGAGACATGTGAATTCCACACTCCTTCTTCTAGGCGGTATTTTATAAACACAGAGTAGAATGTACATTTGTCATCCACATTGCCCTAAAGTGTTATTCAGTTGAATCACCATTTAGAAAATTCTCTTCAAAAGTATTTTAAAAGTGGGGTGGTGTTGGGGGGGGGGGGGGAGGGACAGAAGACGAAGAGAGGATTAAAATCCCAGACATGCTGTATTGCTGAATCTTGTAAAGTTACATAAGTTTAATAGCTGCTTTGTTGCTCAGCAGTACAGGTGTGAACTGCTAAGTCATGGGAACAATCTCCTGTGGGGTGTAGGGAAAGGAGTGTAACTGTTTGTTGGAGGAACTGTGTGTAAAATTGGAAGAGTTTAAAAGAAAAAAGTTAGCTTTTTTTTTTGTTGTTGTTGTTGCTAATTATGGTGAAGTACGGTAAGCTTGTGTGTTAGTGAGAATAATTTAAAGCCTTGTGTGTGTTATTAGTGAGAAAGTTTTTTCCTAGCCTTTTTTGTCTTTTCTCTGTAAGTATAGGGAAAAGGTTTTATTTTTGTTCCTTTAGCAGTGAAGGGTTAACTTACCCCTCCTTTTGGTAGGAATTTTGACTGAGCCCCTTTTTGTGCAAGCATTTCTTCATTCTAACTATATGAAGTACCAAAGCAATTTTGAAAATACTTTTTTCTTTTTCACTTTTTTTTTTTTTTTTGCAATTTTTTAGTTGTCAAAAAGGACATAACACAGCAGTTCATCACAGCAAAACCAAGGAGAAATTTTTTAGCAGGGGATAAAAAAAAACAACAACTCACATGCAGATGCAAATAATTATGCGAGGCGAGGTCTTTTCAATCAAGTTAGGTATGGAATTCCAACTAAACGGCATGCTGCAAGAAAGTGCCTGTAATACCCTGTGGATACAGTGCTCAGTTTTAACGATTTTTTTTCCTGGCCTAGAAGGTTGGACTATAAACTTTGCAAATATAAAGTTTATTGCCTTATGGAGTAGTTGCTGTAGCTAAGGTGCAGGCCAATGGTGGATTCATCTTGTACATGAAGAAGCTGACAGAAAATCAATCTGGGTTTTCATTTTATTGAGTGGTGACATCTGTATAGGGCATATTCTGTCATTTATTGTAACAAGACACTGTACAGCACTACAGAGATGTTGTGTGCTGTGTATATATTTTTCATATGATCAAGGAAAAAGCAGTTTGGGGGGAAGATGGATCTCGTTCACTTGTAGTCAATTTTTAAGTTAATAGTTGTTGCTACAGTATATACTGTATACGCCACAGTGTATATTATATAGCACATAAAACAAATTTACATTACAGTACTGTAATTATATCGTGGATGGTTGTTTTTAAAACACTATACCTTAACATGCTTTGTTGCACTAAAAATAACCTGTAGGTTTGTCTTTGATTGTATTCAGCCAAACTTAGAGGTCTACTGTATTTACATAGTCCAGTGAGGCTCGTTGGGTTGCAAGATGCTTGGTGCCATAGGGCTTGATAAATTAATATGGATGAATACTGTGAATTACATTTGTTCTAGTGGTTGCCTTTAATGAGAAATGAGTGATGAATTACTTACATCAAAGTGGCATCCAATGGCAAATCATAATTTTGTAGCAGTATAATTTATAAAGCACACAAATCTGGTGTGTTTGTGGTGTTGTCATTTTGTTATGGAAAGCTATATGCTTGGTAAAAGGAATTCACCAAAAAAACAGACCTCACACAATTAGGTACTGGTATACTGTAACTATATGCCAGTGTAGTTGTACTACAGGTATTTGTAAACTAACTTAGACAGTGTTTTAGCTTTGTAAAGGCAGTTAAGTTGTTGGGACATCTTTTCCAGCCATTTTGCAAAGCACCGTTAAATAAAGACACCAAGTGTTTCTTAATGGTCAGTGCATATTGTACTTGACATTGTGTAGACTTCTTGTTGACTTCAATTAATAGCACAACAGTTAAATTAAAGCTACAGGAGGCTATGTCAGGTGCTACCACTGGGGACAGCCCAGTTTATGCTTGACACTTGCATGGTAATTGACCGGTACAGCCTGGCACTGTCCAACAACTTATGGACAGTCAAGCGGTAAGTTCACCACTAAATATCGAAATATTAAGATATTCACTGGTTTTGAAGATACTTGACGAACATTATGGTTTTATGGTATTTTCCAAAATTTGCTCTCACGAAACACAATTTCAGGGCCAACAGATTAAGAGTGTACATTCCTTGCTTCTCAGTGGGTACAGTAAGACGACTGGCTGTACTTTATTTGGAGTCTTTCCCCTCAGCCTGCCAATGACGTTGGTCAAGCTGTAACCTGATACAGTATGTACAGTATATCTCAAAAGGCACAATGTGGCAAGCACAGTACATATGGAGGAGCACTGCTGTAAGTAGAGTCTGAAATAAAGTGTATGAAACTGAAGCTGAGAATAATTATTAAAATGTAAGTTTTAACATGTTTTAACATGTCCGTACTCCATATTCAGTTACTAGTACTTTTTACATAAATTTGTAGCTTACGAACAGAGATGCAACATAGCAGAAAATCTGGATTGAAGAGATTTCTGGACTGTTTTGACAGGTTCCCAATTTTCCAAGTACAGTAGTTTTGATGCATATACTGTGCTACCTGCTAGTAACACTGTAGTACACCCAGATTGCCAAATGTCATGTAGCCCACAATAATTTGTGTAAAGACAAAATGAACAAATACTCCTATAGTGTATGACACATTTGTAGCTCATGAACAGAGATACAAGTAGCGGAAAATCTAGATTGAAGAGATTTCTGGACAGTTCTGACAGGTTCCCAATTTGCCAAGTACTGTAGTTTTGATGTATATGTTGCCTGCTGGTAACACTGTACAGTAGTACCCAGATTGCCAAATGTCAGGTAGCCCACAGTAATTTGTTCAAAGACAAAATGCATACTTTATTCCTAAAAAGAATGGAATTTTGTCACCATTGTGACATCCAGATAAGAATTTATGATCTGAGTAAAATTGGCACCACTAAAAGCTTGTTGACCTTTTCAGACGGTTGTCAACACTTTGTTGATTTGAGAATGCAACAGATACAGCACAGTCTATACCATTACAAGTGCATCGATTGGTGTTTTGAAAATTGACCTTTAGGCCCAACAGAGTGTTTACACTGTTGTCCAACTCTATGTGAATACCTAGTGTTGAGTAAAAGGCAATGTTTTCTGGCTGTTTTAGAGGCATGAAAGTGGTTTGCAGTATGAAACCTTCCCTGCTCTGGACATAGGTACATTGTATTGTACATGATACAACACAGAAGGTATGTTGTGTGTCCACTACTGTGTTGCAACTGAGTAAATGGCAAGAAAAGCAGACAGCGGACAACAGGTATACAGATAGTGTGGTGTACTATTTGAAGGTTGTAAGTTTGACATCTCTCTTTTAGTGCATAATCTGAGATCTCCAATTGTAGAACCAGATCAATGATTGGGGTTAACTTAGAGGGAGGAATTTTATTTCAGGCCTGGCATTATAAGACGGGCAATTGCCCGTGCCCGCCTAAACGCCTGTCTTGGCTCCTAAAAATAACTGTTAAAACTTGCCTAAGATGGGCAACCATTGCCCATCTGCCCCAAAACTCCTGACCAGGCCTGTTTTATTTTCAAAAAAGTGCTAAATCTTACAGATCTCCTCTAATTTTACTCACAAGTATCTTTCATTATGTTTTTGTATAAAGACACTGGATATTGAAAGAAAACCAAGGAGTTATTCTGCATAAATTTTACAAAATAAGTAACAAAAGTATTGTCACATGATTGATTGGAGGCATTCTTGAATTAGGATGATGGGGTACACTAATTTAAATTGGTGGTGGGGGGGGGGGGAGGGGAACAACATTTTCCCTTTAAGCTTAGTAGGGTAAGTAAGAAAAGCTTGCAATTTGTTTCTTTTAAAAAGTTTAAGTCCATGAAATTTACATGGCAACTATATAAAATAATTATTCTGTGCCTTACAAAAGAGAAAGTAGAAAAGCAAAATGAAAAAAGGTAATGGGTCAGATATCTTTGAAGACACAACTAAAGAGCTAAGTTTTCAGTAAGCTCTAAAAGTGTTCCAGAGAGCCTGCTAACTTAACTGAAAAGGGCAAATTATTTCATAAGTTAGGGAATTGGACACCGAGAGCACACTTACCAAACATGGACTCATGTACTGTATGGGAACAACCAGATTGAGAGTGGTCTTATTGCAGATGTTTGTTCATATCTGGTTTTCTTGAAGCGAAAGATATATGGAAGAGGTAAAGTGGTGCCATGTGGTGTTTGGATTTATGAGCAAGAAGTAGAATCTTAAATCGATTTCAGTAAAGCAAGTTGGAAGCCAATGCAACTCCTTCCACAGGCCTAGTGATAGACACAACCTGCTCTTGTTAGTAGCTAGTTTGGCAGCATAATTTGGACACACTTTATCTTATACATCAGGAGTGCCCAACTACTTGATCACGGTCTACTGTAAGAATGCGGACTCGTCCCAAGTCGACCACGAGGGGTGTAGGAAAAAATGAAAAAAATAATTTTTCTATGTGTAACAGTATGACAGTGTATGTTTTGTAGATCCTGAGAGGATGGCTACTTGAAAAGTAGATCTTGGGTCAGAAAAGTTTGGGCACTCCTGTTATACATCATACATTTTGGAATGCCAGTAAGTAAAAGATTACCATGATCAATACAGCTATGAACAAGTGCATTCACAAGAGCAATGATAGCCACTTTACCAGACACTTTCTATTTTTCACTCACGGAATGAATAAATATGACCTAAATATTTGCAAATATATGTTACATGATAGCAGGTACTAAAACATATTTGTTATGGGTTTTGGTTTACTAAACCTTCAGCTGAAGGATACTTGTAATATTGATGTGCCCCAAGTATGTAAGTAATGGTTATCAATTTCAAAAATGTCAACATCACATACCAGTCTGTACAATAACTGGGGAGATAATGTTTAGCTCAGTTCATGGAAATGGAATGACTGTTTTGCATGGGAAATGGGATGACATTTAAGTTGTCCCCCAATCCATGTCAGTGTATGTCATCATCCTAATTCAAGAATGGCTCCTATCAATCATGTGACAATATTTTTGGCACTTATTTGTTAAATTTATGCAGACGTACACGTCAGTTTACCTTCAATATTCAATGTTTTATACAGAAACATAATGAAAGATAAAAGTGAGTGAAATAAGAGGAGATCTGTAAGATATAGCACATTTTTTGAAAATAAACTTGGGGCGACTGCTTTCTCCCTTTCAAGTTGTCAGGTTACATTTAGTGTACTCCTTTCATGTTGCTGTCATCAGGGTTGAGTTGTGATAGTCGCAGTGGCAACATGGCAAGGCAGGCTTGAATTATGAGGTGCGCAAGTACGATCGCACACCACCACTTGCCTCAAATCACTGTGAGGAGTGTGGATTTTTACACATAGATAAAGAATGGGAACTTAGATAAATCTATTAAATTTTAATAAAACAGCACACCTACCACACTCTCTCATTTCCTGAGGAGTGTGATTTGTAGCGCACCTGGGAATCTAAAACTCAAGGTCTGCAAGGTGCACATGCCTGTACACTAGACTCAGCACCTGGGCATGGTATGTGTACAGTATATTGCTGACATTCTGCTGTCCGATGTATCACAGAAACCAGCTAGAGCTCTAAAACTACAAAACTTTCAAGCCAGAAAGTAACCAGTGAAATATACAGTACAGTATGTATTCTGAAACACCCCTCTGTACTTTCTATTTACCTTTGTAACCCTCACCAACTTACAGTTAGTACCTGGCAGAAGATAGCAGCACTACGTAGCTAGCTGCTTCTGCTCCCTGGTAGCCCCGTGTTGAATGGTCAGAGGGGCCCTGTATCAGAGGGGATACCATCCTTCTTTGCTGCCGAAGTCTGAAGACTTATGATACAGGGCTTTTGGAGATTTCAGGCAATGTACTGAATGCCAGTGCAAACTAGTATCCAGCTTATCATCATGGCAAAGTTATTATGCACATTACAGTACTTAGCATTGCAGTGAAGGTTATAACTTACTCTATTATGTGCTGTAGTACAGTCTACAGTACAGTCTACAGTATCTACTGCTGAGGTAGTACTTCCACGGTACATGTAGCAGGTTTAGCGATGTGTGTAGAATGTCATTATGTCAGGTTTTGTAGTAAACACATTTTTGTCTGTATACATTTTTAAGAGGGTTTAAAGTCCCCTACTTTACAGCCTATGGTGACATGAACATAAATATTAGGCTTGAGTGAGTTATTTGATTCTACTTCAGAGTCACTACTTCTGGTTAGTAATCAAGTAACAACTTCACAATCATGACTACAGAGTACTCGAGTGATGAAATACAGTAAGTGCCTTCTTACCTTACTCAGGGGAGGAAATATTGACAAGTTGAAGTATTGTACCAAGTCTGCTGATTTAAAACCCTTTTTACGCTTTAATTACAATGTATAAGTGAATGAAAAAAGAAAAGAGAAAAGACTAAAAATGAATCTGTTCAAAGCACAATTTATCTGTAATGATAGTATTGTGCCAGTTACTGTCAAAGAGGAGTGTGGCACATTCATCGTTTATGGCGTCATTGTTAAAGGGCAACCAACCTCTTATGAACTAAGCTAGCCTCTCCTCCAATTAGAGAAGAAGAAAAAAAACTTTTTGTTGCACCGCCCAGACAAAGCTGCAATAGCCTGGACAGAGTTTCAATTTCCCAAGGCCATATGCACATACTACTGTGTGAGCTGTCTGCTACAGTATACACTAAGCGTAAAATTGATCTGGATGAGTCATCTTTTACAAATCAAAAGTGACTTTATTGTTTGAGTGGATGCCAGTCAAAGTGCAGTCACCAATTGTTAATTGAAATACTGTATGGGGATAATCTTTAGCATCCAAAATAGGCTTTCACGGTAAACCGATTATTAGATCGATACCGGTTTTAACTGGTTTAAATTAGGTATGATTATTGCATGAGAAGAAAATGGAAAATCGAAAAAATCAAAATAATCATGAAAATTGAAGTAATTGTGAAATAATTGAAAAAATCGTGGCGAGAAGGTATTTAAATCATCTCTTAGACAAAAAAACTAAAGATTTTGTGACAGTTTGTATGGTTAGACTGGCCCCAGTTCGGCACTCATGTACAGGTCACATATACAGTACACATTGTTTGGCGACGCTGCATTCAGCGCAATGGGTTACTTTTAGCAAGCAAAGTATGTGGGGAAAAAACCGATTATAATCGAATAAAGGGTCTGATTATATCGATTGTCTTTTCTGGAAATACTGTGAAAGCCTAATCCAAAGTGACATGAAAGACATAATTCAGGGTAAACAAAATGAGGGCAAGCTCCATGGTCACAACCTTGAATTGGTATAGCACTACCTCTGTGTCAGTTAACTTTACCGGGACTTACAGTATTCCATGGTAGATGGGATTGTTCACACATGTAATAGATAAGTTAAGGAGGGTAAATTCCTAAACCACAGGCAAGTTTTTTTATATCCAGAGTGATTTACAATAGCCCCTTTAAGGAATTGTGATTCCACTCAAGATTGAAACTCTCAAAGTGGTGAGTACTGCATTCTGAAATCATTGAAGTTGGTGAAGCGTTGCAACTATGCTATCAGGACATAGGACAAATTCTGCCATTTGTATTTTTTTAGCAGAATTGTCAGATTTTCTGTGAGGCAAACAACAAACTTGGCAACCAATGTTTTGATAAACACCAAATTACAGTATACAAATTCATTGGCATTTACACTTCAAGTGCACAAAAGTCATGAATGTGCTGTGTTAAAAGCACATTTCTTTACCATGATCTTCCAATTTTACTCTCTTATTTATGCATTTGAGCATAAATTAAGCATTTTTATCATACTTTTCTGTGTAAATTATGGAAAAAACTTGCTTTTTCAAATGAAGTAGTCAAACCTAGGAACACTAAAATAATGCTAAAATGCTGTTTGGTGTTTATTTCTAAAGGTTCCATGCCAACACACTCTCAAATTTTAAAGTATTTTTGGCATTTAAATGACCAACATGGCAACCCTGACATTTAACATTGGCTTTGTTTTTAATCATGCATGCTGGTAATAACAACGTGGTGTTATATTACATACCTATAAGTTTGTGGTAGTGCTATTTGTCAGTAGCTTAAATCGTGTCTGTTTTCTGCAGGCTGACTTTTATTCTGTAGTTAGTAATTTATCTGGTATCAAGTTTCATTTTACCATGCATCCCAGTCACATTGCTACACATTTTCATAAATGAAATGAGTTTTTATACTCATATTCTTAATCCTTCTAAAGGGTGCCATAAACCTCAAAATCGCTTTGCAAAAGGTTGAATGACTAAATTATTTCCAGATTTTAGGACATTTTTTGCATACATGAAGGAAAATTAAGAGGCAAGGCTAAAAAGTGCACTGGTTAGGCATGCATTCTGTGCATTTTTTTTTTTTGTTTGTAATGTGCTGTATACTCTAGCGTGTGGTTGCGACAATACTTTTGTGGCCATTACTGTTTACAAATCTAAATGTCAGTCAACTACAGTACTTTACGTTGTTGCATATACAGTATATGTTACTGCATGTCACTGTAGTAAAATGATTTTCAAGGTTGAAGTGGTAAGTAACAGGGAGAAAATAAACTTAAGGATTTAGTCTAAACAGCTCGGCGCTTCCTGTTTGTTGAAGAGATGCATAAGACAGAGATTCATAAGGTTTGTGTCTTGCTACAAGGTTGTAATACCAGGATTTCCACAGCGACAAAATTCCCACTCCTGTGTATTAAACCTGGTCACAAGCTCACAGCAGTAAACTTTGCAATGTACAGTATAGTCAGGTAGTCTTTATTAGGCTAAGCCTTGACCATAGTCCTCTTTTGCATAATTAGCATTGGGCCATGGAAAGTACTAAGACTGTCTACAACAGATTTTTCAGTGACTTAATTCCAACCTTTTTGTCTCTTTCACTGAACTGATAGCCATTAACCCCAGAGTTTTGTCCTTCAGGACTGTGATCTGCTGCCTTTGACTTTTCTCTGAATACCAACTCAGTCTACATTATATGAACACAAAAATTATCAGTTGGTAATTGTCAGGAGTTTTGGAAAACACTTGTTACAGAGATCAGTCAGTATGCGCAGTGTATTGTACGTTTGTTACAGCACGGGTTCAAACGACAACCCCCCTGCCCCCTCCCAGTGCACAGTACCAGGCCTTGAGTTTTAGATTTTCTAGGTGTGCTACAAATCACACTCCTTCAGGAAATTAAGGAGTGTGGTAGGTGTGCTGTTTTATTAATTTTAATAGATTTATCTGAGCTCCCATTCTTTTTCTAGGTGTGCAAAAAATCGCACTCATAGTAATTTGAGGCGAATGGTGGTGTGCGATTGCACTTGCACACCATATAAGTCAAGGCCTGCAGTACCTGTTAATTTCTCATTTACCTTGGGCCTGACCATGTTTGTTATTGGTCTTGTATAATTTTTGTAACAAATCATGAAGACTTTTCAAAACTTTTTGCTCTTCTAAATTAGGAAGTGTCCAAATTTTGAGAGATGTAGGCTGTATCTTGTTAGGGCTAGGATCGAATTCTCCTTCTAGGGCAGTACCAGGCTACCACCTTTATACACGTTGCTCTATACTGTGTTTCAGTTTTAGCAGACTGCAAGAACATAGCAGCAAATGATAGCTGAATTAGCTCAGGTAAAAATCATGTTACTTGTTCAATTATGTAGCACACCTAATACAAGAACTGTAAAAACATACTGTATAACATGATACTGAATCACAGCATGTTTCTTTTAACAGTAATGCAAATTGATAGCTAAATTAGTTTGTTTTACAGAGTAAAGGATCCCGTGCTATGTATCCTCATTAACATTGTCTCTTAGCATAAGTGATGATATATACAAAAGTCATAAGAGATGGTAAATCTGCATTTAACTATTACCACTATAGTACGTAGGCCTGTATATTAAGTGAGTTAATACTCTTAATCCAATATAAGCAGTGTGTTTTCAGTGTTGTTCGGTTTTAGAGAGCAGCACCAGGAAGTGGAGTGGGTCTGTTGCTCTACAATAACATTTACCAAATAAAACGTGCAAAGTACTATATTTTGTGCAAAATAGAATTTCAGGAAGGACTACTTCAGATCTATACTTAACTAATAGTGCATATGAGTGAGTTACGTCATGCTGTTTGCATGTTTGCTCTAATGCCGACCTTGTTTTTAGAGAGCAATTGAAGGGAAAAGACTGTGAAGTATAATGTTGCTTAAATTTACCAAATTCGCTAGCATGTGTGCAGTATTGTTGATATAAGTACCTGTAGTGAAAAATAGAATGAAAGAAAAAAGTGCATAAATTTGCAATTTCCACAAATTGCACACCAAACTGGCGTGTGGACTGTGAAAAGGTGTGCAGTTGCTTAATTCATGCATGCGAGTCAGTATTAAACCTGCACAGAAAATGTCTGTGAGAAATTCCTGCACTTCTTCAGTGCCTATAAAAGGAGCCAGCTATATTGTAGAAACGCCTGCTGTACTAGATCTGAAAAATACTGCAGATTTAAAAAAGAAATGCACTACATAAAATTATTTTCAAAAGTGAGATACTGTATCTCCAGTTGATTTCATTTCCTAACATGGACTCTGCATACTCCAGTGTTTTGTGTTATTTCTAGTGTTGCCCCTGTGTATACCTCCTCTCTGTGTACATTGCATTTCCCCCATGCCCCAAATTACCCTTGAAGTATCAAAGTGGTAGATTTTGTGTAAACAGAAGTAAAGTAACAGTTGCTGAAAATTGAAGAGAAGCATTGCAGGAGCCCCACATTACTTGAAACTGAGAGCATAGGACCTCCCCAAGCCTTCATGTACCGTATTATTACAGTGTATCCTTCATCTTTTAGGCTTTTAGTACTTACCCTAATTGAATCGATTGTGAGGTTCACATCATTTTCACACTTCTGAAGTAGTTCACGGTACATTTTATTGACTGGAGAGCTCAGTGTAAAGTGGCATGGAAGGTGCCTTATACTACTCTTCTCTGCTCTACAGAACAGAGGTTGGTTTGCTTTCACTTTCCTGTCTTCACAAACTAGTACCAGTACAGAGGAAAAAGGTATGGCTGGCTGTGCAGGCTTTACACAAAGGGACTCCTAGAACAAAACATTTTTAAACCAGCCTCAGGCTTGCAAAAGTATGAATAGTTATTATGGTTTCCTTATTGGCTAAATGGTTGTGTCGCATAGTTATTATTGTGAAGACTGTATGGTACTGTACCTTCAAAAGGAAATTCTGCATTTGAAAAGATATCACAAAGTGACACCAATGTAATTCCATTGTAGTCTTTTCCCCTCTCCAAACATGAATCACAAATAACTTGCAGCAAGTTAAGGCTGATCTCACGAAATATGGACAAAAAGAAGCAAAAATTTCCTGATCCAACTGTCTCATTATCGAACGATAAGCCTCGCCCACACTGCAAGGTTTTGTATTGCTGCATATTCATTTTGGAAGAACAGTTAATACGTGGGTCATTTTTACACTCATTACACAATACGTCTCGACCTTGCTAACCCTGTACTTCATGCTCACAATGAACTATAATATAACAGCAGTTTCCAGTTTTCACCATGCAGTTCTCGTCTCACACAGTGAGCATTATTATCACAGGAAGTTAAGAAAAAATGGCAGCTCCCTGCTTTATCCATGGAAGTACTACCTCGGAGCAGTAGCTCCATGATCTGCTGGAGTTTTTCATAATGTTTTTGCAAGTGGAATCACAGGTGCGTATAATTTGCGTTTTCTACTAGGGCCTAAACCTATAGTAGCAGTTAAGGACCAAGATTCTCTTTCACTTACTACAGTTTCGAGAGCAAATTAAGCTCAAGCAACCTGCTATCAAGGACCAAGGGCTGCAATTTGAATTGCAGTACCTATAACTTTGTGAATAGTATACCAGGGAGGTGTTAAAACCCCTTCGTGAACTAACTGTAGTTTAGTGAATACAGACAGTATAGTAATACAGTAGTTCTCAGTGGTGCGTAATTTACGAGCATTTTGAACATGCTGTAGAATGCGTCTGTTATTGTCTGACGCAACGTGTAAAAAGGATTTGATTGGAGGGTTTCAAATCAGGTGTGAAGAAGGTGTGGTTTTGCATGCATAATTGTTTGGGTGTACAAATTTATCAGTTCTCACAAAAACGTTAATTACTTATTAACTAGTGCTTACTGGGTAAAATATTTTTCCCAGTTACCTCTCTTTCATCCAACAGCCTTACAAATGCAATATTTCCCTTTAAAAGTGACAGCTACTGTATAAAGTGTTCAAACCTACATTATACACAGAAAAGATATGTACAGTGTAGGATTATGAATCTGTAATTGGCCTTAGTGCATGCACGTTCCTAGCTAAAATGATTATTGTACCGTAAGTAACCAGCTATTCCCTGCTAAAATTTATCAAATGGAATATGTCCATTGTAAAGTTAGAGTGATTCTGTCTTTAAATCCCTCAAACAATGAGTGGTTGATGGTTTCTTCAACTGATAGTACTGTAGGTGTCTATAGTACATGATGACAGTGTGCCACTTAAAAAATTTTTCCCAGGCATGGCTGGTCTCATCATAGAGTATGGTAATCTACTATACAGTACTACAGTAACTTGTAAAACAGCATTAACACACTTGCTCTCCTTTGGATTTTTATCCCACACTGCTTCAACCTTAGGCCTGCCCCAAAAGGAGATGGCATACTTACAGTAGAGTGTGTTTAGAGTGGCTCCTGTCCCCTAAGCCCATTCTTTATTAACTATCCTTGACCCTTTATAGTACATCAAATGCATGTTCTGTAGTTCATGGACCATGTCTCTTGTTGTTGGTGATTTCTCAATAACTTAGGCTGGTTTATACAGTTTCCAAACTTTCTTAATGCTATAAATCTGTGAGAATCATTTATATGGTGATGCCTTGCTCTTCTGGGACAATCACAGAAATAGCTCAGATCAAGACAGTTCGACCATTTCTGAGATTTCTCATTTACCATTCAGAAATTGTGATGTGGAGTGTTGCACAGGGTCTGTATTTGTTTTGTTAATTCTTTATAAATTAGGCCAATGTGTTAATTAATACCAGCTAGTTTGGTAGTTAGTGTGGACATTTTCAAAGCAGTCAATAGTTACTGTAAAAATAGGGGTAGCAGCCCTCGAAAATAGCCTCGGCATTCGGCAATGCCGAGGTAAATGCCGAGACAAATTGACTTGACTCCGGCAAAAATTTTGCCGAGGCGATAGATTGCCGGACACGCCTACGGGGACTTACCGGTTACAAAAGCTGCACACTAGGCCTACACGGCTCGAAATGCAGCTTCGAGTAGCGACTTGAAAAGAAATCGTTTTCTGATAAAATTTCCACCACGATCGTACCATGAGCAAATATATTCAGTATTATTGCTTTATATACAAAACATAGCTGCAATTTTTCAAGTTTTAATGGAAAATCTTTATTTAAAAAGTTCGTTACGATGGGTATTTACTCTACGTACAAAACTCACTGTCTGCTGTCACGAAAGTGATCACTGTACACACATGAGTATGACACGGCAGAGTGTGACCTTTAGATTTCAGAACCAGCCGTTTTATCTTTTTTAATGTGTAATAAAGTGGGAAAAATTCTCAAAGCGGCTGTATTGGTTTTATCAATGGAATTCCGGAGCTTAAACAAACAAATTACGTTAACCTACTGTGGTAGAAGTTTGTAAACAAGTAGCATCGGACAGTTACCTAATGCCGAGGTAAAGTGTATTTTTGCCGAAGTAAATCCTTTTTACTTCAGCAATTTTTTTGCCGTAGCCAATATCTTATTTGGAAGGGCTGGGGTAGACTTACCCAATAGTTGGAAACTGTTACTTGCGAAGCTCACTTACTTTTTGCGACACACCTGTGTACACTCTCCTAAGGAAACCTGTTATCCAAGATGGCGGATAGAAAAAAAAAGAGACGAAGGAGGAACTTAGGAATGCCAAAAGTTACAGTTAACAGTTACTTCCAAACTAAACCCTTTAGGGCGTGCTAACATTACAAATGTCCTTAGAATGAAGGTTAAACAAACAAGGCATAAAATAAAGACATATCGGAGTCCCTCTTTCCATATCGCAAATTTGCATAATTATGTAGCTTATGTTCTTTCATCATGTAGATCATGCAAGAAGTAATTGTCTTGTAAATGGTCAATACATGATGGATTTTGATGGGAATTGCAACTTTTTTAAGCATTTTTAATGGGTAGCCTAGGTAGGTATGACATTTTATACATATCCACAGGTCTTTGAATGCTTTTATTTCTATGGCCATGTAGGCAAACAGTTGTATTCCTTAATTGTCAGTACTCTGCAGGCTTTGAAATACAGTACAGCTCAGAATAAAATGGACGTTAGTAGCGTTAAGCGTTAGAAATTTTGCGTTAGAAAATAAAATTCCTACCGATACGAGTCTAACGCTAGTAACGATCACGATAGTTGCGTTACTAGCGTTAGAGGGCTGCTCTACTGCTAGTAACGCTAGGATCGTTAATTGCAGTAAACTTCTACGCTTCCTAACGCTACTAGCGTTAACTGCGTTAGACCGACTTAAATTCTGTAACGTCGGTGGAAGCTTTGGTTTGCACATTTGTGATATTTAAAATGACCATCAGGCCGAACCTTACCCTTCTTAGATGCAATGGTTTACGGTCATCATTGGCATGTACGTGTAAAGTGTAACAGGTGAACGAAAGTCTGATTCAGTTCTTTTTAATGAAGGCTAATTTGGGAAGTAAATATCAGTAATGTGTACTTCCGTCATTAATCAAAATGTCCATGAAGTTTTCAAACACGCAAAAATATTTCGGAACTTGCCAATAAATTTCCGAAACACTTTCGAATATTCTAAATGATTTTTAACAAATGTCCGATAATTTCTTTTTATTTGCGGAGACTTTGGAAGTAAATAGCATGTTCTATGTTCTTCCGTTATTTATCAAAAGCTTCATGAATTTTTTAAACGCGCAAAATATTTTCGAACTTGCCCAGAAATTTCTGAAACATTTCGAATATTCTTCTAGATGATTTTTAAACAGTGTCCGATAATGTCTTTTTAACGGCAGAGATTTTTGGAAGTAAATAGCAGTTCTATGTTCTTCCTTTACTTATCAAAAGATTCACGAAGTTTCAAAACGCGCAAAAATATTTTCGAACATACCCAAAAAATTTCCGAAACATTTCAAAATATTCTAGATGATTTTTAACAAATGTCTGATGTTTACTTTTTAATGACGGAGATTTGGGAAAGTAAATAGCAGTTTTAGGTTCTTCCATTATTAATCATAAGATTCATGAAGTTTTCAAACGCGCAATAATATTTTCGAATATGCCAAAAGTTTCCGAAGGTAAGAAACGTTTTTTGTGTTCTACAAGATTTTTTAGAAATGTCTGATACTTTCTCTTCAATGGCAGCGATTTTCGGAGGTATATTACAGTTTTATGTCCTTCCGTTCTTTATAAAAAGATTTATTAAGTTTTTAAACGCCCAAAAATAACGGAAGAACATAAAAGTACTATTTGA
Organism: Holothuria leucospilota; assembly: GCA_029531755.1. Classification (NCBI taxonomy): domain Eukaryota; kingdom Metazoa; phylum Echinodermata; class Holothuroidea; order Aspidochirotida; family Holothuriidae; genus Holothuria; species Holothuria leucospilota. The sequence continues at coordinate 15,551,298 of CM055976.1, forward strand.
TTCCGAAAAACTCCTTTATCAAAAAAGAAAAAAATAAGTTTATCGGACATTTGTTAAAAATCATATAGAATATTCGAAAATGTTCGGAAATTTCTTGGCATGTTCAAAAATATTTTTGCGCGTGCGTAAATTAATGAATCTTTAAATAAATGACGGAAGAATGTAAAAGTGCTGTTTAATTCCAGAAATCTCCGTCATCAAAATTAAAAAAAAAAACAGTTCATCCGACATATGTTAAAAATCATCCAGAATATTTGAAAATGTTTCGGAAATTTCTTGGCATGTTTGAAAATATATTTGCGCGTTTAAAAACTTAATAAATCTTGTGATAAATAACGGAAGAACGTAAAAGTGCCCTTTAATTCCGAAAATCTCCGTCATAAAAAAGAAACAAAAACAAAATAGTTTATCGGACATTCGTTAAAAATAAAAGGCCTCGGTAACAAGGGTGAAATTCAGTGGGCGCCCGGCGCTGTTTGGCGCCCGTTTCCAGCCAAACAGCGCCCATTGACCCCCAAAAAGGATAAACTGGTGGTGGTGGGGGGAGGGGACACGGCAGTTTGTTTTAGTAACTTCTGTATGCTCTAAGCGGGATCGAGCACGTTCTCGCCCGTAGGCCTACGAAAATCTGGGGAATGAAACTATTGTTAAAACAATGTGTCTTACCATTAGTAAAGATTTTATATTCCACACAAAAATACTTGTATGATCCAATTTAAATCCGATTAAATCAATCCAGCCTCGTCAATATGGGCGGATGTTATAACACGTTGACTAACTTCGATATAGCCTACAGCAGCGCTTCTCAACCGGTGGGCCGCGGCCCCTAAGAGTGTTATCAAACGACAAGGAGCTGTACTCTGGCACTGACTGCCCATGAAGCGCAGTACAGACAGCTTGTAAAATGTCACTTGTTTTCAAAACATAAATGCAAGCCCGTTCTCCCAGGGTCCAAATATTTCTTAGAATCTGTCAATCATACGTGAACACTTTGCACATTTGGGTCAATGACCATGTTTTTCTCACGGCGGTATCTTTGATCATCCACCACGAGTAGACGCGATGTGTAACTGTCTAGACATTGCGGCGCTGTATGACCTGACTAGACCTTGTCCTATATTTTCAAGCTCTATCGGTACCGGTAACGTATTGCCCACCGAAACGATGTTAATTATTGTTGGGCGTAAATGTGACCAGGCCCCGACAAAACTTCTCGACTCCCATCGGCGAGAAATATTTTCACTGTTGTTGTTTTTTTTTTTGTCATTTTGACGCCAAGGTAACATTAACAGCCTGGAGACTGATTTCTAGAATGATCGGGGCGAAAAGGTATTTGCTAGTCATTATGTGAGAAAGTAAAACCTACCACTGGCTCCTTGAGTGAATGCATCTGCACATGGGGGTGGGGGAGTAGACGTACTTCTCAGCCATGGGCGTAAATCCCGGGGGGGGGGGATGGGGGGATACATCCCCAACATTTGACTAGGGGGATGGCCCATGTAATCACCCCCTCCAATGTTTCAGTCTACTGACCATTATTAAGGTAACAATACACGAAACTGTTCTGATTACAACACATTCCGAAGAACAAAGATACATCTTCAAACATCTGTGGGGACCTCGCATCAATATGGGATCTTTCAATCTACTGTAATATGTAGAACGATGTAGAAGGTTGAAAGTACGTATCAGCCATTATACATTTTTAAAAAATTTTTACCAGAGCTTCGCCAGTTCGCGCTGAGCCATTATCCGTATAGATGGTGATTGTTAATACATTTATGACGAAAACAGCACTCTGTAACGCTCTGATTTAGTCCTTTACCCTTTTTGCTACACCTATCTGGGACGGTCTAATATCACTTCCCTGCATGCACCTATACTTTCCCTCCCTCTCATTTTCCATTGCTGACATCTGTTCGTCCGGATTTTAGTTCGAAAGTAGTAAAACTACGATAGTTGTAAAGTGTTCGGCATCGTACCCCACCAGGGGCCCTAAGGCGGGCCCCTGGACCCCACCCGTCATGAGCTCGCGCTTCACGCCCGCCGTGCACATTTGTCACATTTGCGATAGTTCACCCCATCACCCCAAAGTTGAAAAGATATCTACGCCCCTGTTCTCAGCCCACGTGTGCTTATTTCTTTGGACTTAAAAAGATGTCTTGTGCTTGTACAGAACTGGTAAGCCACAATTTTTACTGTTCGGTTTTCCTGTGAGAACTTTCGAGAAGTCCCCTGACACCTGGAATATGCATTCTGCCTTACGTGTACGGATACATATTGTACATATATCAATGTACGGTATTCCGGTGAAAACTTTCGAGAAGTCCCCTGACACATGCAATATTTCTGCCTTACGTGCACGGCTTCATGTACCCTTAGTACATGTACCAATGTACGGTATTGGTGAGAGAACTTTCGAGAAGTCCCCTGACACCTGCAATATTCTGCTCACGTGTCATTTCAACTAATTAATTTGAATACTTCGTAGCATTGTGGTAACTGTATCACTGCACTGGAAGTTCCCGCCGTACATACCCAGCTGGACCAGCTAGCTGCAAATACCTGCACACGAACTGTACTGTTTTTGCATATGCGAAGTTTGGGCCCATGCGTGTCTGAACATGTTCTACACATACACACGCAGCATATAACTAGCTTAACCGCATTAGCAGCTAGGTATAATGCTGAACAACATACCTTGGGTCCTCAGGGACCGTCTCCACGTTCAGCTCTTGGACAGTCAAAACATTTTCAAATTCACTTGAATCCCAAATCAGGATAGTTCAATCTTTACATCGCGATAAATTTTGGCAAAAACTGAGCCTACTCATAGCAATTACCTGGTGGAATTACAAATTCACGGAATAGGCCATGGTTTTAGTCAAGGTTAACTGATCTAGGCCTAACGTTACTGTAGGTCTTTCTCGGTAAGGGAAGGGTGGAAGGAGAAAGGTCTGGGTGTAAAGGAGGGGGGGGGGGAGATTGAAAAGGTAGGCTCATACGGCGAGAAGATCTCTTCTATGAATTGGATCGATCAGCTGGGCACTCTGGATATAATTGGAATATGTACGGTGCTTATTGCGTTGGACTTAAAAAACGTCTTGTGCTTGTACAGAACTGGTAAGCCACAATTTTTACTGTATCGTTAATTAATGACTTGGTAATTTCAAATTTGCCGTTTTTTAGTTTTAATCAGTTTCGGAAACTGTTCGTCTCCGATAACGGCGGGCAGGGCATTTTTTTTTTCAATTTCAGATTTATTTCTTCATATGCTTTGAAAACTTTACCCTTGGGGCTAGTAAAAGTAGGTCTTCAGAAATCTAAATTGTTCGGGATTGCGTGTGTTTGGAAAGAAGTTATATAAATTTGGGGGCTGGAGAAAACAGGCTAAAATGTGTTAACGAGGAGAGATTGGGTACCAGGCACGGGCTTCATTGTTTAGTTTTGTGAAGACCATTTTTAGTCGGAAAATATTTTTACGGCACCCCATTTGTACTTTAATAGTATTTTATCATCCATCGGGCAACTGGGTATGTCTTACTTTACTGGCGGATTTAAAACTAAGAAAAATCGGCCCTACACACTTAAGAAAAGGAAAAAAAAAAGCTGTTAGCAATAGCTTATTTACTATCGAAGTGATTACGATTAAAAACGATCAATAGGGGAGATATGAATAGTTGAAAATGTTACGTTTGGGTTTAGTATCATAGGCTTGCGCCGCTAGGTTGCGCTTGTGTTGGAGTATCTCATCATAGACCTATTATCATTGATTTTAAATTGTAAAGTATTAAGTTGTTTTTTCTTTCCTTCTGTGACTTCAAAACATCGAGGGTGATCATCACTAGTAGAACCGAGTAGGGCAAGAAAGGGGGGGGGGGGGTCGTACGTGCATACAATAGCAAGATAATGTTATAGCGAATCCTGCCTTGGAAGTCCTTCCAACAAGCGGGCGCACATTCAGTCTTGAAGAGCAATCCTGTAGCTTATGTACAGTATTTCTTCTGTGGGGGTGGCAGTAGGAGACGGAGGAGGAGAGAACTTGTCCAAACTATAGGTTGCTGTAATCAGTTGGTTCTCAAGCTGCGGTCGCACCAGCGGGCTGTTCGCGGGCCGCGGCAGACAACTCTCCACTGGGGCGGCATGCCTCAGTGTCTGTGATCTTTCTACTCGTGGTAGATGATCAGATACAGCCGTGAGAAAAACATGGCCATTGACCCAAATGTGCAAAGTGTTCACGTATGATTGACAGATTCTAAGAAATTCTTGAACCCTGGGAGAACGGGGCTTGCATTTATATTTTGAAAACAATAGGTGACAACATTTTACACCAGACACGCGGCGGTAGTCTGCGCTATGCTGTATGACAGTATGAGCAGTCAGTGCCAGAGTACAGCTTCATATGTTGTTGTACTAGCACTGCAAGTAAGAAAATGACTCTAAAACAAAGACAAATTTCATACAACTCGGCAAACGCATTTATTTTCGTTTAGCGCTTAGTCCACAGTGATCTTCTGCGGATCGGGTAAAAATCATGAAGCGCAGTACAGCATGGGCAGTATTTCCTTAAAACTCTTGTAAAAAGTCGGCAACTGCCTGATTTATTGGCAGTGCCTTTGAAATTGGTTCGCAACATATCAGGCGGGAAAGTCACGAAAAACGGCATTTGCGCTTCCAAAGTGTTCAGTTAGTGTTGTGTAGAAGTACCAAATACAAGTGTGAGAACAGTCAGAACACAGAATAATTGAAGACTCCTGTTTGATATCGGTAGTTTATTTTTTAAATTCGCCCAAAGAAAATGTTGCCGTTAATCATGTAAATACTGTACCAATGCGAAGTCCGAAATATCGGCACAGTTGCAACTTGATTCAGTTTCAATAAAAGCTCGCATATTCACTTGTGACTCCTGAATAAAGATTGGTCGAAAACTTTTCAGTGCTAGAGGAAGTGTACAGCCACAATTTTAATTTTCTTATTATATCTGGACACAATAGAATCATGTCCGCGTAGACAATTAAGCGTAGACGGATTATACGGCGTCCAAGTGAAGTAAGTCTCTAAAATAAGTAACGGCAAATTCTCGTGTATGAATCAGTTTGCCGCATCGGAATTAGGGGGAATGAAATGGCAGACCATCATTTTAGCAGAATTGTCGGCAAACAAGATAAATGAGTATATTGCAGTTTTATGTTCTTCCGTTATTTATCAAAAGATTCATTAAGTTTTTAAACCCTCAAAGATATTTTCGAACATGCCAAGAAATTTCCGAAACATTTGCGAATATTCTAGATGATTTTTAACAAATGTCCGATGAACTTTTTTTTTGGATGACGGGAATTTTCGGAATTAAATAGCACTTTTATGTTCTTCCACTTCTGATCAAACGATTCATGAAGTTTTCTAGCGCGCAATAATATTTTGCAACATGCCAAAGAATTTCCGAAGGTAAGAAACGTTTTTTGAGTGTTCTAGATGATTTCTAACAAATGTCCGGTACTTTCTCTTTAACGGCGGAGATTTTCGGAAGTAAATTGCAGTTTTATGTCTTCCATAAATTATTTATCAAAAAATTCATTATTAAGCTTTTCAACGTGCAAAAATATTTCCGAACATATCAAGAAAGTTCCGAAACATTTTCTTGTATTCTAGATGACTTTTAAGAAATGTCCGATAGGACTTTTTTTTTTTTTTTTTTTTTTGATGACGGAAATTTTCCGAAGTAAACATCAGTTCTATGTGTAATCCGTTATTAATCAAAGGTGCATGAAGTTTTTAAACGCGCAAAAATATTTCGGGACTTGCCACGAAATTTCCAAAACATTTTTGAATATTTTAAATGATTTTTAACAAATGTCCGACATTTTCTTTTTAATGACGGAGATTTGGTAAAGCAGATAGCAGTTTTGTGTTCTTCCATTATTTATTAAAAGATTCATGAAGTTTTAAAACGCGCAATAATATTTTCGAACATGGAAAAAAATTTTTGAAGGTAAGAATCGTTAAGTGCTAGTGATGCAGCCTGCTGCTGGCTCGCGGCTGGGCCGTACAATCCATGTAAACCTAACGCAGCTATCGCAAGTAGCGCTCACAACGTTGCCGTACCGTTTTCGATGTATGTGAAAAAGCCGATGCAATTCGTGTACCATGTTTCTTCTAACGCAATTAACGATAGGATCGTTACTTGGAGAGAAGGCTGCAGGTGCGGAAAGGCATAACGCTAGCAACGATGCACGTTGGTAACGCAAGTATCGATAGTAGCGTTACCACAGGTTCAATGCTAACGCAACTATCGTTAGCAAACGGAATTTTCTAACGCTTAACGCTACTAACGTCCATTTTATTCTGAGCTGTACTGTAAGCAAGGGCACAGACCTTATTTGTGCTCTTACTAGTGATAAAATAGTGCCCGTTGACACCTGAATTCATTTCAAAGGCTTTTTTCGAGAAACCGTGGCCCATAATGGTCACTGATGTCCTCAAAATATCGACCCTTGTACTTTCAGTAAGTTACAACACAGTATGAAATTACCCAATGCATAAAGCTGCGGGGATGGCTTTCTTTCAGTATAGTATCTTTGAGCACAACTTCACCAATGTACCAATGTGCCTACTGTACATGCATGTTATGCAAGCCAATATTATACTGTAGTATATAAAGGTTGGTTTGAACTCTTGTGAACACAGTACCAAGTTAGCACCAAAGAAGGTTAGGGGAACAATTGTACAGCTTTCTAAGCAAGTACAACATTAAGAACACATTTTTCCAAGCATTGTGATACCATTAACAACTAATATAACTCAATATCTTATTTAACACGAATTTTTCCAAAAAAATTTTTGAAACTCACTAAATGCCACTGCGTAGGCAGTCATGATATTGTGAAATTACCCACAATGCAACGGAACTGTGATGTCACACCTGCACCTCGCTGCGGGTTTTACAACAACTGCTTGTGTAGTTTGTAAGCACACACCTACAGTATTCACGGTAACGTCAAAACTATCTTTACTTTTCAAAAAATGTAGCGGTTAAATTTGCCATTAAAATCCAGAAATCTGTACATTACTATCTAATATCATCATACAGCCTTCTTCTTACTTGTTACGTATGATTTTTAACCAGTTAAAAAGTTCGAGAAAATCCTTCACCCTACACTATAAGTGCAGCTCGAAATCCATATTGACTCTATATGGTGTATCACACACATGCATGGTACGGTACTGACCACTGCACTGCATCGCCGTAGTCCGAAGGGATTCGATCATACTTGTCAAAACGTTATAGATTTTTCTAAACTCTCAACAGCCAATCTGCCAATAAAAGTTGTAAAATTCAAAGTAAAATATTCAAACAATACACAGAAGTCTCTTACCAGACAAAATGCGTCTGATTGAAGCTTACTCAACCAAAAAGAAATGCTGTGCCTGTTACCGATAGCTCGAGGCAGCCATGATGGGAACACATCGCGGAGAATGGTTAGGCTTGCTTCCGGCAGACTCAAATACAACTCTCGACTGACATTTCAAGGTGTTGCTGAAAGAATGAAGCCAGTACTCCACCAAACATGCAATAATCGATATCGTACTTCACAGTGTCTACGCAAAACCCTCATTATATGCACTGAATCAGAAAATATCACAAGACTTTCGTCTCGAACGAATGCTTGGCCCTCGCGAACACGTATAGGTGTTTTAAGGAGAATAGTGTTTCCATAAGTTAGACAAAAACTTCCTCAGTGGATCAGAGTTTCCTTAAGTTTTCATGACTACTACCGAAGAGTTGAATCTCTTAATGTTCTTATGGTAACATAAGAGTAAAAACAGATAATCATCATTTACGTATAGAAATCTTTATGAAGAACTATCCAAACACCGCATGAACACAGCCCTTCAGCGTGATATCATGGGCTCGGAAAATGGAACCACTGAAACAGAGTATTCCTTGATAGCATCCTCTTGCAATACTACGAAAAATAAATGGGCAAGAACTATTTAGTATTTTCAGCTGTGGGGCATAAAAATCCCACAGAAGTTTTTGTTATACTTTCTATATTTTTTATGATTTAAAATACTTAATTTTGAAATTTTGAACCACCACTCAGAAAAATTAAGAAGGCCTATTTAAATTTATTTGAGCTGGCAACATTTTGCTCTGGAAATCGTGAGGTGCAGGTTGTACGTCAGCAATCAGCTGATGTCTAGTCGTCTTCTTTCGAATATGTCTGCGCACATGCCAGCAAGCGAGGGAAATTTGAAATATATTATTCTTAATAAAGGTTTCATGTAAGGTCCACCAGGTAGAGATTATCTGTAGTATTTATATGTATACTACACATATGTAAAGGGTCAAATGGCCACTATAGTTCCCCTTTAATATCCCTGCACAAGGCAGCGACTCAAAAGTTTTCGGAACTTGCAAAAGAATACCCAGTCATGATAGGTGTACTTAAATTTTCAAACATTTGCTTGAAATATCGTAAATGGGGTACCACACTGGTAGTTGGTCAATACTGTATACAGTACCTCAACCTAAAATTTTTTCATCTAATAAAATGGAAGAAAGACATGACATTTGTCTAGAAATAATTAGTTGAGTGTGTAGATGATAATGGCAAATTCATACACTCTTATAACCCAGAGATTTTTGTCCCAAATTCGAGTTTATGATAGCTTGCTTAACAAGTGTTTCACTTCTAGTAGACATAGTCTACAGTGTGTAGGGCATCTGAGGAAGAAGAGGTCTAATGCCATGAAAGGTTTTCAAAACTAGCAAGTTGGTGTATATTTTTAAAAGTACTTACCTGGCATGTGTACTAGAACTTCAACAAGCTATCTCCAGTGTTTTTGTTCGCTGTGCAAGTTTTTTAAAGGACCCACAGTACTTTTTTAAGTATTGACTTTCACTACTCCTATGCTATCCTAACATACATATGGACATGGTAATCAAGCATATACTTGGTGTTATTTACAGTATCACGTCTCCATGAAAGAAGGCTCCTGCTTGCAGAAGTTGGATATCAAGACCATAAAATATTTATTCCCTGTGCTCAAAACACTTCATCTACTGTGCTATTTAACAGGGAAAGGGTTATCGTTTGGCAATACTGTCATTCATAACAATTTAAGTAGCTTTCTAGAAATTCCTTTTGTTTTTAACTTCTTGATTTTCTTTTTGTTTTTTCTTTCAACCAAGAAAACACCTACTGTAACCCCAGGGTAATAGCTTGACAGCTCCCTGGGGTAAAGCCTTGTAGGCCTACAGTCATAGGCTATTCATTTTCCCCAAAGTGTAGCCTGTAGGCCTTTGTAATGTAAAAGTTGTGGTTATAAATCTTGTAAGAGACTTCTGACAGCAATTTGCCATACAATCAAACAGCACCCACTATTTCATTTGCATATTTTGTGTAAGGGAAACTGTTATAATTAGTGAAAAAGTAACACTAGAACAAAATTGGAAAATAGCCCCTGGATCACTTAAAATAGTCCCTAGTCCCAAGCAAAAGCCATTGTACCAGGGGCCACTTTTTTTGAAAAGTTGCCCCTGGTGGGTGATTTTAGTTTGAACCCTGGAACCCTGTATTATATTGTATTTACACTGTTGACTGTATGCACCTTGAAATGTGCAATACTGCACGTACATACACTGTACACTGTTGTGGCATATAGTGCACAGTAATTGCTTTTATATTGCATTTAGTGTGGGCACAGTACATGCATGCTTGAACAGCCATTCAATGAGCCCATGATGTAATTTTGCTCCAAAAATCCAGTTTGCTTTAACAGTGTCAGTATCCTGTATGGGTAACCATGGTAACTTTTATTTTTATTCCTGAACTAAAAAAGCAGATGTTATACACATCAGTTTTTAACAAAGTTATGAAAAACCTCAAACAAAGGAAATTGCTTCAAATGTTTGCAGTTGGCAGTATTCCTTCCAGAGGGCTTGTTCTGTTATTATGTACATAACAAAATTTGCGTTATGGTATAGGATTGTATTTGTGTAAATATTCTACAGAAGATGGCGTTGAGAATTTCCCTGTCACTTGGAGCCAGTAGATAAACTATCAGAGAATAAAATAAAGCCCTTCATTTCCAAAGTGACACTGAATGCAAGAATAAGTATGTTAATGGTCAAAATGTGGTCAATTAGAATTCCTAGAAGGGGACTGAGGAAGAACTGTTAAAAGATTGGTTCAAACAGAAATTTAATGTTTATATTTTGAATCAAGAATCAATCTTGATATTCCAAAGAAATTTGACGAAATTAGTATTTCTAGTTGTTGAGATAATAAAAATTAAGTTTAAGTTGCCCATTGTACTGTATCAAGCTGAAACAAAGGAAACAGGTGATGTCATAGCCATATATTAATAAGCACTGTTTTGTCAGTCTATAGAGTTGACTGGAAATATGGGTTTAGAGGATTATGTGAGGGAGATGTGAAGGTTGTAAAATTTTAAGATCTTTCATGCTTTCAAATTTATGTAATTTTGGAGCATAAACTTTGTAGGACAACAGTCCTACAAAGAGTATCCATGCTTTTCGTTCAAATTGGAGGAGAGGCTAAAACTAAACTTATTAGGGAGAACGTTACCATCTGAGTGAGATTAGAGAGCCTTGTTTCCTCAGTCATTGTGGCACAATTGTGTTTGATGTAGAAAACTCACACTGTCCTCTTGTTATATTTTTCAGGTTTGGAGCTGCCACTCCCAGTGTTTGGTGAAAATGTGAATGATACAGAACCACCTGACCGTCGTGAGTATCGAGGATTACTCCTGATGAAAGTGAAATTTTGAAAAGGGCCTTCCCCTTCATCCATAAATTACCAAGAGAAAGATAGGTTTTCATGTTTTCATAATTGAGAAATGCAAGGTGTATGAGGCAAGGGGCTAATACAGATGACCCAAACTAGAATTGGGGTATTGAAGCTAATTCTGGATCTCAGATCTGTGACAGTTGGTCATGTTTTTACTTCTGAATCTTATTAGAATGCCACTGAAGAACCGTGGTGACTTTTGGTCATCTTTTGGGGGTAACCTTCAAGGGATACCCCTTTTGTACCCTGCTAGTTCCAGAATCAAACTAAAAGGGAAACTGTATTTGAATTAGCGTGCCTTAGTATCCTAGATCTACTTCGCCCCTCATTACCTCCTATTTACATATGTAATCCCCACTTACCCTCAGTAAGTCCCTGGGCAAGCTTTTAGTAGCACCGTGGAGACCGGGCGACCTCTGATAGAGGGTGCCCGGTCTAGTCCTCTTTCCTGCTTGCCTGTCCTTCGTGACTCTACGCAGTTTGCTCACCTGGTTTTTCTCCAAAGCAGGAAGCTTCATTTTAATGGTTCTTTTTAAGTCTTGTGATCGTATTTTTGCTACTGAATCATTCAATTCATGCACAATAACTACTTTATTTTAAAAAAAAAATTGAAATTTTTTGTATGGATAATCATGAAAAATGTTTGTTAAGGAAGTAACAGGAAATTTGTAAGATGAAGCTGATGATTTCAAATAAATTTGGGTGGCTGCTCTTTCCCTTTTAAAATAAAAGCAGGACCTGAGTTGTGGCAGAATAATACCCATTGTCATGGGACCTGTCAAGAAACTTGCAGACAGAATCTCCTTTTGGGAGGTCCTGACCCCTGTCTGATTCTGATGTCCAGAGCCAACAATATCATACAACTCCCAATCCAAGTTTCAGGATCAGGGCAAAAATCAAGCCCCCTCTTCGAGATCATCCCTTCTCTGTGATATTGTTTTAGAAGAACGGAAAATTTGCATGATTAAATGCTTTAAAGACAAAAGGTTGGCAAGTGTACTGTAACATTAAATCTACATCTCCCCTCCTTACCTCCTATTTATATGTAATCCCCACTAATGTATCAAAGTACATGTTTTCTTTCCCTATCATCGCTACTGAAATGTTTCAGTCTCTTGACCAAGAAACAAATCTCTATGAGACAAACATGAGTAACCATGAATGAACTGTTTTTGAGTCACACCATTCTCTATCCTAGCCATCAGACCGTGCAACTATACAAGGGTTAGACACATACTAAAAAAGGCATCATGTTTACTGCTAAAAGTCATTCTTCTTTGTCTTTATATAATGTAGAAGGCTGTGAACAGTGTTGAACCATCAGAATGTGGTACAGTTTATACTACTAACCCCTCCCGTGTTAATTGCCTGTTATCGCTCACTCTCCTTTATAAGAGATTTAATTGTTTTCCACACACTTGAGGTATCTGTTTTTCACATCAAAGTAAAGAACTGTCGACAGCTGCAGATGTTGCATCAGTTGCAAGAGGGAGAGAATGAAAATTTTGTGCGAGGTTGTTAAACTTGATGAATTCTGTGACAAATAGTGACAGGAATTCTGTTCGTTCTTGCCATTAGTGTCATGTCAGCTTGGAGAGAGACAGAATTTGCAACAGGAGGGGAAACTTCGGGGATAGTATACAAGGCAGAATGCTTCTTGGGACACTTCTATACAGTGCGCTCAATCTTTTCGAGATTTAGCATCTCTCTAGGCGATTGTTCATTGCTTTAGCAGTGGGCTGCTGCCTAGTTTTACAGTATTTGGATACAAGAAATGTGTCACAGTTGACCAGCAGGAAAAAGGTTTTTCGGCACAGTATGCCGTAAGGATGAGGGGTATTGCATGTAGGAATGACAGTTGCATGTTAATTCATCAATCCTTCTCACTGATTTTAGTTTCTGAATGAATGACAACCTCTTGTTGCCTTTCTTTCTAGGGATGGAATTTGAGAATCCAGGGTTTATTGGGAATGCTCCAGAAGCTGATTTTTCAAGGTAAATATATGAGCTATTTATATATAGAGCTGTTTTTTTTTTTCTTTTTTTTTTTTTGCATAATATATTCCACCTTGAAGGTTGTTGCTTGTGTGTAGCAAATTTGAGTTTGAGAAAGTTTATAGCTTTCGTTGCCAGTATTGTGTGTAGTCTTCTGTGCGACACTACCATCAAAGATGGCTTATCAGTTGGACTTTGATGGACTTCCCTGACAAGAAACACTGATCTTATCTCTCAAGTCTGCATTTGAAGAATTCTCGTAAAACAGATCAGTGTATGGATGCATACTTTGCTGTTTACCATATTGTAATCTTTGCTTAAATGGTAGGAAGAGTGCTATGAGTAAAGATCTCTTGAGTATTTAAAGGGAAAATACAGTCCCCCCAATTTGAATTAGTGTATCCCATCATCCTAATTTAGGAATGGCTCCTAGCAAATCATGAGACAATATTTTGGTTGATACTTACTTGTAAAATTCACTCAGAATTCCTCCTTGGTTTACCTTTAATATTCAGTGTTTTCATACAGAAGCAAAATGAAAGATAATTGTGAGCAGAATAAGAGGAGATTTGTAAGATTTAGCACATTTTTGAAAATAAACTTGAGATGAATGCATTCTCCCTTTAAGGTACCTCTCAGACTTTCTTGGATGATAAATTTATCTTCATAAATTTGCTTATTTTCAAAGTTTCAAGTTAGTCAAAGTCTTCCTTTGCTATAAATTTGTGAGTTGATAAATACTGAGGTGCAATTGTGTAATCTGAAACTTATTCATCTGACAGTCAAAAATGATTAACTGCTGTTTGCATTGCAGCCCCTGGGCATAATGGTATGTTTACCTTAGACACAACAGAAGAGTAGGGGGGCACTGGCATGCATTTAGGGGGTCGTGGTATGTTTTACCTGGAGGAGAACAACAGTATGAACTGTAACTATGAATGATTACTTTGTGTTCTGGTATCTCAATTTGGCTGGGAAGAGGGCTTAGGCTCTGATGAAGGGGGGGGGGGGGGGGAGGTGATGACAAGCCTTCCCCCTCCCTCAGTTCCCTTCTAGCTGTGCTCATGAGATACTTGTTCAAAGGGCAAATGTTTTTAGTCATATAAAGTTCAATTGACACCCTGATATGCATTTTCTCTAAATTATGCACTGATTATATGCCCATTATCAGAACATACTGACTCAGCACCAGGGTTCTAGCTATGCTTGTTGGCACCAGTTGAGAGCAGCTGGAGCTCCCATTGCTAGACCATTATTATGTCAATTTGTAGTCTACCAACCAGGACAGAATTGGATGAAACACTGTGATGTGGATATGTCAAGTTGTTCGAATGGGACATAGTGTTTGAAGTGTGGGTTCCCCCAAAGTATTTGCTTTCAGAAGGCCATGGGTAACGAAATACAGGGATGCTAAAGTTGCAAGTACTATACTCTTCCCAGTTATAACTCTGGCTAGAACCATATTTGGAGCATGTGGGAGTAGCACACAGGCTGTGAACCCTATGGAATGGAACATTAATAGTTGGGGTTTAGGGCCTTAGCAACTTCCTGCTTAATTAAGCCTGTTTCACACACTGTGTGATACAATAAGACGTGAAATGATACAACACAATAAAAGTGTTGCCAGCCCTTTTACACAACAGGTGACTCTTTCTTCCTCTCTCAGTGATATTCTAATAACCAATTAGTCATGTGATCTAACAAAATAGTAATTCTATCTCATCACTGGTCACACAAAATATTGTTTGGCTTAAAATGGGTGAAAGTTGAAATTGTTTTTGAAAGTTGAAATTATGTTAACTCAGTTTTATTGCATTGTATACTAGCATCTAGGTCTAAGTAATTACATAGTTTTGTTTTCAACTTTTTTTTTATGGTTTTGCATTGCACCTAGCATGAAAGAGTCTTTATACAGGCTGTGGATGCTCTGAGGTTTTAGTAACCTTCACAGCAGTTGTCCAGCATGTACTGTACTTCATTCTAATTACGTACATATTGGGAGTGCCACCAAGATAGGTGTAGGAGTAATTTAATGCCAGGCCAGCAAAGGATTTAGGTTCTTTCTTGTGCCATAAAAGTGCAGTTGTCACTGCTTGAGGCAGAACTTCAGAATCATTTTCACTGGTTATAATTTATGACATTCAGGAGAAAATGTAACTCTCTAGTACTATTTCCTCAATGTTACACATTGGCAAGCCATTGTTATTGTGTCAAAATGGCATCATCAGCTGGGCAGAAATAACATTAAAGACAGATACTCATCATCCCAGACAGTTCCAATTCTCCCAACTGGGTTACTTCTAGCCCTGCTTGCTAGCCTTACAAAGACAATGTTAAGCAAGAATGAAGAACACTCATAAACTTGCATTCTTTGAAAAATGGCATGGTGAACCACCGATTAGGACGTGGCTTTTCGATAGCTTTGACCAGAATTGTATTTAAGTCGCGGCTCGAGTCACATCACGCCAACACTAACTACCTGACTTGAAAAATTCTGGGCAATTTTCCCCTATTGAAATAACACAGAGACTCGAGTCAATGACTTGACTTGAGTCCCTAAAATAGTTCCAGTTGACCTGAGTTACTGAGAAAAGAGTGACTTGGATACATCTCTGGCTATGATAAAACACCTACTGAACAAACATTTAATTCCTTTACACTTGATTGACAAATTTTGCAGTGGGGTTCCAAACCTCATTTGTCACTGACAAGGTACACAAAGAACATGTGGAATTGTTGGAAGATGGGCAATATGGTGGCAGAAAGGACCAGATTTTCTTCCCATTGGGGGGGGGGGGGGGAGGAGCTAGATTCTCTTGAAAGGGGGCATCTCCCAAATTGATTGAAGAAGAATTAAAAGATTCACCTGATGTTTAGAAGTAAAGCTTAGGGGGACTACATATACCCTGTAATACAGTAGAACCTCGTTTATTCGAACCCTATTTATCCGAAACCCTGTTTATCTGAACTGGCCATGGGATTTAACCACAATAATATTCAGTACAATCACGGTAGTAACCACCAAGTTTTCAGTGTTTTACAAGGCAAAACTCAACCCAAATTTTGGCAGAAATGCACTAATATGTCTCAGGCTTCAAAAGTCACTGTAATTTGTCACGATGGCTAAAACAGCAAAGATGTGGGCATGGAAAACGGTTCGTTAAGTCTTTCTCAATTTACTTGAAAAATCGTAGGTTATTTTATGAAAGTCTTGCCAGGTGCCATGAGTGAGTATAGGCTCAATATCTCCACATACTAAAATGCATTAGGGTAGTGTAAGTCCTAGTTTCACTAAATCTCAAAAATACGTATTGTAGTGATTTTCATACCCAAAGATAGCAAGAGGAAACCTTACAAAAACATTGTGTGAATCGCTGTTTGAGAGTCTCTTGAACATGTTTCTCTGATATTTTTGGAAATTTATGCCAAATTTATGCTTTAAATACCTCTCCAGATCATTAGAACTTGTCTTCAGCACATGCACACACTTTACGTAACTAGTGCTCAGAGCATTGGTCGTTCAGGAAACCATAGAGTCAAATGTTGGGAGTAAAATCTTTGTGCTTGAGAAGTTTAAAAAAATATTTGTCATATGATCAGTCACAAAAAAATAATAACCAAATATTTTTGGTGAATTTTGTCTGCAATTTTGCTAGCCTTTTCAAAATTATTTAGGGAATGTGTTCAAACTCTTTCTTATGGACTCTGTGTACCGTACTTGAGGCAGAAACTGTTAAACCCCATTTATCAGAATTTTTCCGTTATCCAAACATCCTTTGGTCCAGATGTGTTCTGTTAAAGGGGGTTTTTCTGTACTATTAATGGTTACTAGGAAGATAGTATCAGCAAATACCTTAGTCATAGCTTTGTGTTTCATGCAAGTAAACAATTAAAAATTAACAATCTACATTTAGGCTTATACACTGTACATTGTACAAAGTCTGACTGGCATTTTTAGTAAGCGTCGATGTGTGTGTCTTTGTGGGGTGTTGAAAGGATAGTCTCTATCTGGGCAGCATATTGATATCGACAGCACAGTTATAGAAGTTTTAAATTGGCATGTCTCAGCTATTCTTGGATCAAAAAATAGGTAATAAAATTACTTTTGTTTACATGTGTAGCTTTTGCAGGCAATTTCTTCAGCAATTCTTGAGTCTGCTGATTTTCATGTAGCAAATAGTACAAAAGAACTGGTATGATACAGTGTCTACTGTACAGTGGGTAGGCAGAAGTGTCTTGGTATACAATACTGTACATGGGTAGGTAAATGGGCATCAAAATTCTTCTCTGGACCTCCTTGGCTTTTCTTGTTTGTATTGTGAACCAGTAGTAGTGTCATGTTTTATATTGTACTTGCATAGTACACCATAGTGTACAAAAACACTGTTATCAGAAATTTACAAACAGATCAAAATGTCAAAGACTGAGGAGCTATGGATGATCTATATGCCATCACATTCCCCTGTGTAGTTAGGCTTAGTGTATTATCAAGGCCAACAGCTCCCTTAGCTTTGGTATGAACTTTATCATAAAACTATGTAAAGGAAATCAAACAGGTCAGAATGTTGTTGTAAGGTTTTTTTCTGCCCTGTTGGACTTGCCACACATGTAACACGGTATGGTTTAGTTGATAGTACAAGGAACTGTTGCTGACATGCAGTACTGTGGAAGTACTGCGATGTGTATACTACTACTGTTAGTGTATGATTCTACTGTACATTAACAGGTGTAAAAGGGAAAGTGAAGTCATTGCCATGTCAAGAGGCACACCTGGGCAAGCTTAGTCATGTGTGGTCCGTTTCAATCGTGATGATATCTTTGTTGATGAATAGCTTAAATATGCTGAAAAGTAAACTCCCATAGCTTTACCCGTGGTATAAAATAGATGCAAATGTTACACAAGATGAATGTACTATACGAGGGAAGAAGAGATGTGATGGGTACATCTAAATGTGTCAAGGATGGGGTGACTTGCTTGTATCCGTTTATTTCAAAAAAGGGTTTAAACTAAGATTCTGGAACATTCTGTCGTAGAGAAACTTAATTTAAATATTCTTGTGAAATTTGCATTCAGTTGTGATGAAACATGTGAGAACTTTACAGAATGAGAATTTATGACAGGAATCCATGACAATATTTTAAAGGACATGTGTAGTCAATGCTGCTATAATTTATGTAAGCATACCTGCTATGATAATGGATGCTTCTAATACATGTGACCCAATGTTTTACAGTTGAATCAGGGCCGGAAAAAATGTTTATATGCTGGGAAGGAAGTCAAATTGTAAGTCTGTCCATGTTGTCATGTGCAAAAGGGTGAATTTCCCTCTAATACCAAAATTTCCCTTCAAGTACACAAATTTCCCAGTAAGGAGCCTCCCAGCTTCCCAACTTTGTCTTCCCTTGATTGAATTGTTAAAATGGCAAGATGACTACTTAGTTTAGATAATGTACTGAACAATATTGTGTGTTCTGGAGCATCATGAAAGATGCAGAAAAGGTGCAAAAAAGATGCAAGTTGTTGGAAAAAGAACAGGAGATTAAAAAAAAATTGGAAGATTTTTTGACATTTTAATATGAGGGTGTGACAAATGCTTATGCTTTTTAAGCTACAGTCCAGTGCTTATTTCACTGCTTGGTTTTTGGTGAGTGATTCCAGTATTTGAAGGCGAAAGAGGTTCCAAATTGTGATCAGTGTCTGGCTGCTCTCAGGTTTCTATGGGAATCAGCACTTGTAAAGGTCGTAATTCAGTCGCAGATATAAACTTACCCCTTGCTACATCTTATACTGTATGCATGAATCTTGCACACTGCGTGCAACTTGGAGCAGATATGACACCACCCCCCATAATGCATTATTAACCAATGAATTTGGGCATCTTTTGGTACAGTGTTTCGATGTTCCATCCAGAAATAACATTGACAATCAAAATGTTTCTTTTTTAGGGACTTTCACGCTTTAACAAATTTTTTTGTTATCTTTTAAAGGTTGAATGGCAGTGGGTTTCCCCCTCCACCTCAAAAAACAAGGGCTGGCATCACAAGTAAAAATAATCTTCAAAGTATTGATGAACAAGACGGCTCATCACCACAGGTAAGGAAGGCTCATACACGTGGAATAAAACTCTGTTGCTATTGCGCTTAAAGGCAGGTAGATATTTTGGCAGAAAATAGACAAACTTCACGGAAATCGGAGAACAACACAAGAAAACACGAAAAACTGACAAGATGAAAAAATTCACGTGACAAATTGTAAAAAAATTCAAATTTATAGTAGTGTTAGTAATTTATCATCATTTTCAAAGGAATATCATGTCAACTTAACTGTGGTTTTAGTTTGACATTATTGCATAGCTACACCCTTACTCTGTGTAGCCTTCACAACCAAACGTCTCTCCGCAAGTAGCCTTCATGCCTTGCAGGCTCACAGGGGTAAATACCCATACTCATAGTCTGTATACTGCAGTAACGCATTTACCGCAGCTTTTGTGGCTAAGGTTACTGCATTGTGTGACAGCTATAATATAGAGACCCGTACATGACAAACCGATGTCTCTGGGTGTTGTCGGCCAACTAATGATTCTGTCGTTGCTTTCTGCAAGCGGTGTGAGATGGATTTGCTTTATAGAAGATTTAATGCAAGTAACAATTAATGTTGGTAAGGAAAATTTGTTTAGCTGCATTACCACATGTTCAATAGGACCGTAACTGATGAAAGAAACATTATGCCTCCAACAATTAATGCAAATAACGTCCCTTTTATTCTGAGCTGTACTGTATCTAGCCATGAATTTCCTTGTTATCAAATTAATATAATTAGTTTAATAGATATCCACTTGACTGAGATTGTGATGAAATGGAAAACACCTCCCCACCAAGATTACAGGGAATGAAACATTGTCAAAATTTTGTAACAGTACACAACTAGAAAACTGCACTAAAAGTAAAGACGGGACTGCAACAGCAGACCAATTACGCACTGTGATCAGAACGCTTATCAAATGAGTTGAGCAGGTGCATGGTAGGTTTGAGAAGGTTCCTTGACTGTAGATTTGTGACCTGTGGTGGGTAACCTTTTTTTTTTGGACTCCTTGAGAATTTTACTTCCTTCAAAACTATTTACCAATACCACACTTTTAAACTCTTAAATGTTTGCATTTGTGTCTTTTGCAAGTTTTAATGAGAAATCATCATAAAAGTGGCTCTTGTTTGTTCTTCATTCGACCAGTAGTTTCTCATTTCTTTACCACAATGATTTTAGAGCACTAGCAGTTGGGCACCTTGGCCGTTTGAATAGTGTACACCTTGTACTTAATGGTTGGCCAGCTAGGACTCAACAGTTCATTGCTGCTGTTTGGTACAGTATGTGCCTGTAGCAGTTATAATGTATTTGTAGAAGTCTGGATTTCCTTCACGGTCATGCCTCATAAGGTGGAGGGTATGCAACTTATATTGGGAGTAGCCCAAGTTTAGTGCATTGCCTCCAGTCATGGAAGGTTTAAGCCATTGCTCCATTCAGCTAAATTTTGATCACATCCTATCTTGCTCTTCTCAAGTGCAGCATCAATACTTCTGTTTCTGCAGGACTTTCCTATAAGCTCATCCTGGAGCCATTGTCACTCTAGTTTTGTGTACTACCAAAGGTTTTGTGCATAATTCATCAATGTGATCTTGTCTGTGTGTCGTGAACTATTAGATTGTAACACTCTTTGATGGGCGTACTTCTCTTAACTGACATGCACAGTCAGTATAAGCAGTTGATTTCAGTTTTGTGGAGTTGTATATTATATAAACATTCAAAAGGGTAGAACTGGTTAGCTAGAAGAGCTAATTCTCCCCCAAGGCCATTAAAGAGCATATAAACAATTACAATGAGCAAGGAAAGATTAGGCAAAGAAAATGGGTGAAAATTAAGAATTATGAATAGGCTCAATAGAAAATGAAAGCAGAGATAAACATAAAAGCACAAAAAATGAATAAAATGGACATTAAAATAGAAAATACATATGGACTAAGACTCACAGAAGTATCCACAAGCATGCAAGACTAGAAATAAAGTAAATAAAAAATGTTAATTAAAGTAAATAGCCAGAAGAAAGAATGCAAAGCTTATTGTAAGCTTTGCATTCTTTCTTTTATAAGTTATAAGTTATGACAAAGATTCCAGTAGACGTTTAAAAACAGGGAAAGTCGTTGCACTTTTACACTCATTTGGTTGTTGGTTCCACTCTCTGACTGCAGTACATGAGAATTTTCTGTTATGGTATTCTGTATTGTGTGTTCTCTAAGCCACTATTAAACCATACTTAAATGACATAAATTTATTTCTTTTTTTCTATTGTTAGGAGTATTCACCATCTTCATCACCCCCTGCCTCACCAGAGCCACTCCTCCCGCCCCATCCTTCATCGCTTTCATCACCTTCTCATGAGCCAGGAACTGTACTAGGTGTTACGAGACAGCCTGGTCTTCCAGTTGCCAGCACGCCAAGAAACAAACCCCTAGAAGGCACAGCACACCTTGAGAAGGATCCCGGTGGACCTGGTCCTTTGACTGGGGCTGAAGAAGGTTGGGCACAGTTTGAAGCAGACAGATCACAAGGTGACCGGCTCATTTTGTTAAAATGCATAATTCAAGCATTGCACACAGTATATGTTTGGTTTTCGTTATGATGCAGGTAGATGCAGTAGTGCTGGCAGTGTATGGTTGTCAAAATGGGGAAGCTTCAAAAGCATCCTTTGTAGATGATTTTTGCAAGTAGGTAACTTACTAAATGTGCTGCGAGGGGTCCTGATATCATACTCTGACATTGTACAGTAACCCTATCTTGGTGTGCAAGAAACTGACCATCTTTCACCAATGCACAAGAGGCACTCCTACAGAGTAGGGCTGTGAATGTGTATCAAAATAATTAAACATTTAACCACAAAAATTTGGGATCGTTTAGCGATTTATGACAATTACCTTATCACAACAGAAAGACTCAGTGTGTGCTGATTGACACCCTTTGGACTTTTCAATGTACTTTAATTTGGCACTACATATGCGACATTTAGCAGTGCTGAGAGCCTTATTGACATCGAAGTAATCCCACACAATGCTTGTTTTGGGTCCCATTCTGCAGTTGTAATTTAAACTTGTAGCATAACGTGCATGATGAATTAAATTATTCTGCAACTTTGAAGTCCACAAGGTTCAGATATACTCAGAACATGTCATAACAAGGATCCATCGATCATTGCACATTAACTTGTACGTAGTCAAGACAAGTAATCACAACGTGCGATGGCATACTATACACAGTATGAATGCACATGGTCGTTGGAGCATGATCTGGATCAAACCAGTCAATGTTGTGTGCATGGTCGACTCATGCAAAGTAAACAAGTGTCACTATTGTACTCGTGCTCTCAGGGGCTGTACGTGATGACCACGCTCACTGCAGCTTATAGCTATCTACTATTGAATGTTATGATAAGTACATGCAGGTTGCACGGACTCTGTTGTGAGGCTAGGCCTACTGTGGTATATTTTGGGGACACGTAGGCCTTACCAACATATTGTGAATATGTGTGGGAAAGATTGACATGAAAAAGGAGATTCAAAGACTACATGACTGAAAAAAAGAAAATGGTTTCGACAGAAGGAAAGTTGGGCAACAGATGGAGAAATTTACAGAGTATTGAGATGGATTAAAAATGGACCAAAAGACAGCTTACAATTAATTGCTTAGTAGCTTTGTAGTAAACATTTATTCCACATGGGATTGTTTAGCTGTTAATCGCTACATGGTCATAGCCCTACCACAGAGTTAACACGGTTTGGGCTCTTGGTGTGTTTTCATATTCTAGCAATCTGCCTTGGGACCGTGCTCAGTTGCTATGCATTTGGGGCCCATGACTTTTCTGTGTAGAAATAGCAATGTTTATTTGTATTTATAACACACCCTTTTAAACTTACTCAAAATCACAAATCCATCAGATCTTGGAATACGGTGAGACCCTGTGTCTGTCATCATTTGCTCCTACCTCATGAATTGTATTAAACTGGGGTATTTTCTGGTACCTTTGTTACATGTATTCTTCTGATAATTCTCTGAAGGGACCGTGTCTAATGAGTTACATTTTTGAACCTGTACAGTACAAACATCTAGACAAAGTATTATCGTGAAAGAATGTTTGATGAGTTTAAAGTTCTGCACAGCTGGACTTCCTTGTTCTTGATGCAGTGTACACTGATCGTAAGCTCAGAATCAACGTAAACGCTTAGTGAGTCAAATTGATTTGATCTTGGTATGGTGTAGATGCCCACGCTTAAGATCAGATTTTTCACGTGATGAAAGAAATTTTAATCTTAAACATTGTGTACTGGCATTTATCCTTAGTTACACAACCTTCCGCTGACATGAACAACTCGTGGGCAACTTTTCCGCAGACGAAGGACGTAGAAGAAAACCACACAGAGAATAATAGGGTTTTAAAGGCTGAGCCAGAGGCAACAGAAGAAGAGGATGAAGATGACCCTTGGGTGATTACCAAGGAGCAGAAAAAGTATTATACCACTCAATTTCAGACTCTTCAGCCTGATCTCAGCTCATCCATAAAAGGTGAGAGGACAAAAAATTGTAAGTATTCACATCACAGACAAATTAGTGTCACTCTGTCCTAGAGTTGTAGACTTGAGTCATGCGACTTGGTCTCGAGTCAGACTCAAGTCGCTTTCTTTGTGACTTGTGATTTGACATGCAAATAATGGCACTGACTTGTGACTTTATATGGACTTGCACATACAGACTTGTGACTTGACTTGGACTTGCAAAAAATGACTTGTGACTTGACTTGGACTTGCATACATTGACTTGCTACCATCTCTGCTTTGTCCCCTTACTCCTAACTCACTTGCTAGCTGGAATATTTTTTTGACACCCTTACCCTAATCTGTCAGCTACATCTCCCATTTTGGCATGTAGCCTGCCCTCATTGTTCTCAATGATAATATAGTAGCATGACTAGCGTAGTAAATTATATTAAAAAATGGAGAGGATAAAAACAAATAAAAAAAGGGTTCAAAGTGTTTCATTTGATGTTTGACAGGGATTTGCATTGCACACACAGATTCTTGAGGCTTCTGCTCGTATCTTTTTTACAGTTGTGTGAGCTGGCATTCATACAGTGCTCAGGCGTACTAAATATACTCAGTGATTCACCTGTAGCCATGCTGAGCATTTGTTTTTTGGTCAGATTTACTCATAGTTAACTTGGCACAAAAATAAAAAGCATTTGGTGTTTACATTGGTCTTTTTGTTTTTTACTAGTGATAGGATATAAAACACTTAACAAATATTTTCAATCAAAACACATCTTGCAGGGGTTTTGGGGTAAGATTATCAGAGAAGTTAACTTTGGATCATCGCTTAGAATAACACGCTAGGTGTCTTTAAATACATTGTGTCTTACATTGTGTCTTAATAACGTTCCCATCAACATTTCACGAGTCTCTCTTGCAGGGGCAATTTGGAAGCGGGGACCTTGTCCCTAAATAGTCTGATTTTTGTAATAAATTTATATAAACTTTCTTCTAATAGTAAACAGTGTGAGTGGTTCATAATTTACTTTTCAATAATATATTGTGGTATTCACATTTTTTCAGATATGTTTGTTGTAGAACCATACACTAAACAATTCATTATTTAAACTCTGCGGTATGTACTGTGTAGAGCAGTTAATGTACCTTACAGTCAAGCAGGAAAAAATTGTGGGTATTATTTTAAGTGACAAACACTCAAAACTTGACCAACCATTAATTAAAACACACAACTGAACATGCTAACTTCCTTGTGCTTTAAAGGTCTGGTGACTCAAAATATTCATACCTGCAGTTTGCACTGAAATGGCATTAAAGGTATTAAATAATGCCAGTTTACAACAAAATTTGTCAAAAACTCAAGATTATGAGTTTTTAATTCACACTAACATTAAGAATGAAAGGAGCATGGTATGCATATCAGTGTTGTGGAAGGAGGGACTCAGATGTCAGTCCAGGTGATAACTGTTTTTGGGTGAAAATGAATTTTCACCCAATCAGGGGAAAAAATTGAGATGCCCCATTTCCACCTTTCTCCCATGATGAAGTGCGAGCCTACCAGGTATGCTCAATGGAGATAAAGGATTAACAATTCTGAATTATAAAAATTAAGGAAAAATATGACATTTTATTGCTATAGCATTATTATCAGTCTCACTTTCTCTTTTGAAAATGGGTTCAAAGTTGATCTTTAAAGCAGTGATCAATTATCAAACTGTTTTGTATCTTTAGGAAAAAATATGGGCTGTATTTCCTAGAGCATGTCCACATGACAGTAAACGTCAGTTCATACTTCCAAAATTTCAAGAGCTATACAGCTATAAGAACTATATATTGTCATCCCTTGCTCTTTTGGACCTGTCACAGATGTAGCTCAGAGTTGAACAGTGTTCAACTTTCATAGCTTTATAGCATTATACGGAAGTATGAACCGGCCTTAAGGCTATCCCTTTAATGATTGAGTGCTGTGCTACTATTGCCATGACAAGGAAAAAACAATAGAGGGACTCAAGAATAGCCATTGAACAAAAGGAACTAAATCCATTCCAACTTGAATGAAGTGGAAATAGGGTTAATGTCCTACAATTGGTTTGTGCATGTTTTAAGTAGGACACTCCCCGTGTGGGCTGGGGGTTGTAGAATATGCCCACGGTATTTCCCGCCTGTCGTAAGAGGCGACTAAAGGGAAACCAAACTTGAACTTGAACCATACTTGAAAATAAATTTAAACATTGAAGTTTTTATCAAGTTGACTGACACTATATAACACATACGTGTTGGTGTGTCGTTAAATCTCATCTAACTGAACTAACTGATTTAAGTAGGACAGATAGGTTAAGTTTGTTTTTTAGTTTTTATAAGTTTTAATGGCCATTCAAACAAGAAGTGTGCTTCAGTAAATTAATCATTTGCCATAGTGGGATAGCAAAATATGTTACTGGAGACTACTGCATAAGTGGTACAGAAAAATTTCGTAGCATTAAAACTATAATTTATTTGTGTAGGCACAGAATTATATACAATTCACAAACAGGTAGCTGGTTAACCTTATTTCTAAGAAATAACATGTCCTCAGAGAAAAATCCACTGCTTTGTATAGTTCATGCATAGATTGTTGGCTTTAAAACTTTCAAATGTTTGAATGATGCAACATTCAGAACTCAGAGAATAATACTTTTGGAAGTAAAGCTATTGCTGGAGCTCATTTGCGAGGCAGAATGGTTTAACAACGATAAGTCTTCAGTCTTCATTATAAAACTCCAAAAAGGCAAGAACGCCATCACAGAGTATAGAAAGTCTTTTGTCTTCCCACGCCATGTCGATACAAGATAAACACATTATATCCTTCAAAATTTATCGGTACAGACTGCACAGTTATTTGGGCAGATAGAATGTTGTAAATAATACCATATATAATCTCTCTATATTATGGTTATGCAATGTAAAGCACACTATGCACCCTTTAACTGATGGTAATGTAACAGTTAGTTTCCATTCATAGCTGCTATGAACTGCTTTTGCTAAAAACTTGGAAATTCAACAAAAGGTAAAATTCTGTAACAACGAAGTACGTGAGTCTACTTTTCAGTCGCAGATGACTTATGTGTCCGTGTGTTAATGTGTCCCTCTCCATCCACATATCTGCCCTGGATTTTGTTAGTTATTTTGTTTTCTATAATTTATTTCCCCAGGTCCCGATGCCAAAGCTTTTTTTGAGAAGTCCAAACTGCCGACCTATGAGTTGTCTCAAATATGGTGAGATTTTAGTTTGTAATTATTCTCCAACTTCATGACTATGGAAAAAATAGGAAATGAATGTAAGGTTTATGTACATTGTGATCTTTTAAGGGTTACATACATTTTGTAATGCAACAAATATAAACCATTGTGATTTTTTTTTACGGATCTTGAATTTTAAATAATTGATGTGGAAAAATGCCAAAGAGTAAAACACATTGGGACCAAAGGTATTTTGAATAATGGAAAAGTTCGGATAAACAAGATATTTAAGTTTTGACTAAGTATGGTACACTGGATCGCTAAGAAAAAGTGTCAAATATTCCCCAAACAATTTCGAAACATCAGGCAAAATTACTGAAAAATGCCCCATAATATTTAGGTATTATTTGTTGTGACTGCTGGTATGACAAACAATTCCGTAGACTTGTAAATTCCAGAGATTTCATTTCCAAAATTTGAACCTATGGTCTTCTGAATGACCAATGCATTGTACACTCAGTGAGTGCATGTGCTGAAGACAACCTCTAACAATCTTGAGAGATACCAAGAGTAGACATTTGTCATAAATTTCCAAAAATATTAGAGACATGTGTAGAAGACTCCCAAACAGCCATTAGCAGTGTTTTCGTAAGGTCTACTATTTTTTTAGGTACAAAGCCCATCATGGTACTCATTTTCCAGATTTAGTGAAACTAGGTTTTACACTGTCTTAACGTATATTATATGTGGGATATCGAGCCTATACACACTCGTGACACCTCAGCAATAATTTCAACACATACAAGTAGGATTTTTCTTCCAAATTTGACAGAAAGTTACAAATTGCTGTCTATGCCCACATGCGTGCTGTTTCAGTCATCATGGCATACTACCGTGACTGGTGAAAGTCCCGAGAAAAAGTATTGTATTTCTGCCAAAATTCCATTGAGTTTTGCCTGGTAATGCACTTAAAACTTGATGGGTGCTACATGAATTGGGTTTAATATTAGTCTGGAAAATTGCATGCCCAGTTAGGATAAATGGCATTGCAGATAAACAGGGTTCAGATAAACAGGCTTTTACAGTATTGTCTAGAAAATTGAAAAGCTTACATTAACTGTACTGAAGATCATGTTCCTACTTGTGGAAGCTTTGGTGTTTGACAATGAAATGGGGGGAAAAACCAGAAGCTCTCTATTTTATATTCTCCATTTTGGTGTGAAAGAAATTGCAAAGTTTCTTTTCTGCAGAAGATTGGAACAGTGAGGTCCTTTAAATGGAATTTATGCTACATATTTTTGCACACAACACACTGGAAATACATTACAGGTTTAATTGTGATACTCCTTTTCGTTGTTATATGTGCCCCTCTAAAGTGGAAGCAAACAGTCATATCTACTCCTGTACTTTTATGCACTGTGTACATAGTATGGAGGATTGGAATGTCACGTACCTAAGTAGTAAATTGTTGATTGCGGAAACTAACAACAAAAATAATGGAAAATATTATATGAATTGATTCTGAAGGGTTTGTTTTCTTTGTCAGGCAATTATCCGATGTGAACAAAGACGGCACACTTTTTTTAGAGGAGTTTTGTACTGCCATGCATCTTGTTGTCCTGCGAAAACATGACATCAGTTTACCAGAGAGGCTACCCGCAAGTCTTATCCCCAAGATAGGTATGTATGATATTAAAGATTAAGCATGTTATGTAAGTCACATATGTAAGTTTCTACAGATTGAAGTGTATGTAAGCTGTCTATGTACTTGTTGATAAATATGCATACACAAGACCAAATGATTTCAGTGCATTTCGGACTGCCAAACCAAACTGCCCGTCACAACCCATGGGCAGAAGGTGCATTAGTGGTACATACCCTCAGCAGGACGCTAAATGTAGTGGTAATACAATGGATGCATGACCGTCTAAATGTCCATCTAACATAGGTGTGTTGCAATGCAGTGAAGTGCATTTGAACCCTGTTTGCGTTCCTTCAGGTATGCCAAAAGCTATCAGCCTTTTCATGCAAGTTATCTATTCATTTTGAAATATTAGAAAAGGCTGTAGACATACATTATACTCTAGGTCAAGGGCAGAAGTGTTAAACTTATTTTAATGAAGGGCTGTAGATTATCTCAGATAATGATTATTTTTCTAAATGTGTGTTATACATTGAGATAGTTGAAGCATGTAATGTTTGTGGTGCTTGTGAAGGTCATTTACTTAGCAACCACATTTTGTTGAGTCCCTATTTCAAAAATGGAAAAAAAAAATTGTTTAGAGGATTGGCACATTACAGGTCATGATTTTCATAAAAAATGTTGTTCATACGTGAAGAACAAAATTTTAAATCTCTGTCTTGCAAAATGGTGATGGTTATACTGTAAACAGGACACAAGACTCAGGCAAGGTAGCCTTGCTTTCTGTCTGGAGGCTTCCTTTGACCTTG
Source organism: Holothuria leucospilota (assembly GCA_029531755.1). Classification (NCBI taxonomy): domain Eukaryota; kingdom Metazoa; phylum Echinodermata; class Holothuroidea; order Aspidochirotida; family Holothuriidae; genus Holothuria; species Holothuria leucospilota. The sequence continues at coordinate 15,580,361 of CM055976.1, forward strand.
TGATTATTAAATAACATAACAGCTGTCATCAGGACTGCTGCAGCAGGTACAGCACTTTTCAGCCATAAATAAGAACTACCCCCTCCTCCAGAAAAATAAAAGAAAATTACGCTAAGAAGGAAACCAATGCTGTGAAAATAGTCAAATTTTGACATCAGTTTTGCATTAGATTGTTATATATTTACCATGAAAATTTAATTCTGTTTTGGAAAATGCTTTTCGCTTTGTTATTTCTTGCCATAGGCAGAGGACTTCATGCGATGGGAATGTCTTGTGTGTATGTGTATGATGTGTATATGTGACACATTTTGCCTGTTAACACAATCAGGGTAACTTTGAGTGATCTCTTACTTTGCATGTGGATACCCCTTATTGAGTAAATGAGCCTTAGTGGGTTTTGATGAGGTAAAGGTCATATGGGGTCAACAGAGGTCAAATGGGGAAATCCTTGAAAACTGCATGTAAATTATTTATTTAAGAAGGAGCAACTTTGGGAAGTATACTTTAGCATGTGGATGACCCACATTGTGAAGATATTCTTGGTGGAGGTGAAAGGTCAATTGGGGTGATGTGAGGTCAAAAGGTAAAACCTGAGATGTCTCAAGCAGGAAAAGTTTGGTTAATCTCATACTTGGCATCTGGCATTGGGTAAAAGAACCTTCTTGATTGTTATAGAGGTCAAATGTCATTTACATTCAACATAAGTTAGGTGGTGAAAATCTTGAAAGCTGCTCTTAATTTAAAATAGTTTTGCTTTCTGGGCGATTTTGGAGATGCCCTCTTGAAATGAATATTCCCCCCCCCCAAAAAGAAAAATTGGGGGTAAATTATTCTCCAGTTTCTGAGTTCTAGTGCTAACACTGGTACACACAACAATTATGAAACTGGATCACTTTGAAACCACAGTCCTACAATTACATCTCCATGGCAAGGAATCACTAAACCTTCTGGCTTTCTGGTTTAAAGGGGGCCCTTTAAACCCCCATGAGGGGTTTTACCCTTGACACTTGCACCAGAAGAATCTGCAGTAGCTCTTTTCTGGGATCTGCCTTTGTAAAAGGGTATCAGCAAAAAGTATATTTAAATCTAAACCATCAACTCACAGGCCTTCAAATTTAAGGCAAACCATTGCTTGTACAATGCTTAAGCACACCTCAACTGACATACAGGTTAGCTGTAAACCACATGCCTGTAATACAGGAAAACTCACCTGGTAATATTGATACTTCACCGTACAAAGCATGAAGTAAAAAATTGCTCACCTAACTGTAGTCCAGGGGAGCTGCTTTGTACTTGCCCACACTTTTCAAAAGGATCAGCCTGAGTTCAGATACATTAAATATTAATCCCAAGGGAATTGACAGCTGATTGCGTTTATCATGTGAGCTAAAACTGAAACTGTGCAGCGCCCTCTTTAGAGCTAAAAATCTGCCATTCTGACATTAATCTTTTAAGTTTTGTAAAGTTTCTGTGAGATCATTTTGATCAGACCTGGCTTTAGTTGGGATACCATCAGTTTGTCTCATGTTGTTGTCATTTGTTAGCCATTTACCTCCATATTTGACAAATTTATGCCATATTGTGTGTCACTGTATTAAAGGGAAAATGCAGTCCCCCAAATTTAAATAAGTGAACCCCATCATCCTAACTTATGAATGGCTCCTATCAATCATGTGACAATATTTTTGTTACTTATTTGTAAAATTCATGCAAAATAACCCCTTGGTTTACCTGCGACGTTCAGTGTTTTTAGACAGAAACATAATTGAAAGATACTTGTGAGCGAAGTAAAAGGATATTTGTAAGATTTAACAGATTTTTTAAAATAAACTTGGGGCGACTGCTTTCTCCCTTTTTAAGTTTCATTTGATTTGCCTTAGTGTTTAAGAGACATGTAGTGATGTGTTAGATTTTTTGTTGTGTAAGTAACAGTATGTGACCAAGGTATAAAATCTTTCTTCTCAACCAAATTAGGAAACTTTTTCTTTAAATGTTATTCATAAGAAATCATCAAAAACCTTCTTTCACTATCATGAATAAATTATCATACCTTTATTTCCTTCTTAAATATTTGTTTTATGGTTTGTGCTCTGTTGGGCAGTTGATGATATGAGAATCATGACTCAGATTTTCATGTGTAAATCGCGCCACTTGGTGGGGTGTGTCTCCCATGGAACATTTACCATTTTAATCATTTTCATCCAATTAGTTGGGATGGTCTGGTTAATTTTCAATTTTAGGCAATAATGAAGCAACAATGCAGCCAGAGCCTGTCCTTCCTTCATCTGCTATTGTCATTACTCCTCTAAACTCTCGTAAACATTCAGGAAGAAGTGTCACACCGCCCTCTTCAGAATCAGAGGTAAAGCCAGACGAGGTAAGTAAACTCCAGGTGCCATCCTACTAGGTATAGTTTTTGCCTTGCTCTTTTTATTGCATGTTTCAATGTGGCTTCAGTGTCGATAGTTTAGTTTTATATTTTTTTTTTCATGGTACTAACGGAAGGTCGGTTAGCAAACTTAATAATCATTCTACAGTAGTCTCATTTAGCTGGCATTAGTGAGAAAAAAAACACACTACCATCTCATTATTGGATATAATAGAAAATCTGAAGTACTGTAAAAAGCCGTGTATTAAAGCAAGACATAATTGGCTCGCTAACAAGAAAAAGAAAGCAATCTGACACAATTTTGTAAGAGATTAACTAAAACACTTAATTGTTAGAAATTGCAACATGTGTTCAAAACCCAGTTTAATAAATATACTGTTAAGAAATTTGTAATTGAGTTTAAAAGAATTTATCTTGTGATGTATAAACTCGGCATTGTATACTTCAGTGAAATGTCTGCTAAAACTGCTATGTTACGTGTCAAAAATGAAATTGAAATAATTTGCACATGTTTGAAATCTTCAATATTAATTTTTCCAGTGTAGAGAAAAATTGTGTGAAGTGTGATAATGGAATAGGTCCATGAAAAAGAATGAAGGGGTGGGGAGAAATGGGATGGGGCTTTTCACTAAGCTTAGAGAAACAAGACTGGAGTATATAGAGCTGTTTTTTGCCTTGGGATTCATTCATTGGTGTGTGAAAGTGGATTTTGGGGAAAGATTGGGAATTAATCTACTTCCTACATATTTATTATTTCCTTGAAAATTTACTTGAAAGATTTCCGAGAAGTTAAACTCTAAGTTTCTGTACACATGCTTGGGCCTGCATGCTTGTTGATAAATTTTATGAGAATGTTCTGCATCTGTCCTGCAAGGGTTGGTAGGGTTAAGCAATATACAGTTCTCAGTTTGTATTAGCCAAAAATCCTGGAAGCATGTTGAACCAAAATTTCAATTTATGCCTTCATTTTTGGTAGGATTAAGTGCAAAAATAGCCAAAAGATGCTCGCCTGGAATATGATAGGTTTAGGAGTGAGCTGATCTCTCTACTTCAGTTGTAATACCAGTACAAGGTTATTCCCTCACTTATCTCGATGACTGTTCAACGAGGGTCGCTCATTGTGTAAAGAGACCTGTAATATAGAAACAACCCCCCATACTGTGTTGCAAATGCCATTTCACTATGATTATTCTGTTTGTGACCAATTCTGGGATAGCCCCACCAATATCTGCACTTACATTTCTTCTGCACGCTGTTGGTATGTGCTATCCTTCTGGGCTGTCTAACCTTTGGCTTAAATTATTTTCTTTGCAAATACTTGCACCAAATTCATTTCAGTGGTCCTTTGTGTCATGTTTCCTTCCAGTTTTCATTTTTTGTAGGGGTGGGGGTGGGAAGGGGAGGTTAAGGAATGGGGATTATTTTTATTTGTGGTGATATTTTAATCTAACAGACACTTCTCTGTTTGGTGACTGTGGCTGCTGCTAGCATTTATGTTGGGCATATTTTTTATTAACCTGTGGGCTGTAAAACATATCATATGATGATGCTGTTGATTGTTTCGTAGTTCTGCTGAAGTCTTTGCATTAGACCTTTGAGTTGCAGTCGAAGAATGGGAATGGTAGCACTCTTCATTTTTGGAAACTTTATGTCTGAGTTGTTTCACTTGTTTTGGGAAAATTAAGAATCCTGCACAGTTGTTAAGCTTTTGTCACAACAGAAGAAAACACTAAAACAGAAACAATAAAAAGAGACCATATTTAAGGGTTGCTTGTCTGCATCAGGAAATTTCCACAAATTGGTTTCATGTGTAATAGCTCCCTCTATTACAGTGGTTTTGTGTGTGTCCCTAGCTGTGATGTAACTTGTGAGTGTGCTGTGTTAAAGGTTGTTGCATAAATAGTTGAACTTTGCAGTGTTGGCAGTCTTTTTATCATGTGGGTGTAGGTTACCTCCTGTATTCCCATCCCCCATTTAATAATTCTTAAAAGCTTTCCTTCAAAATATCTTTCTGTTTTTCCCATCTTCAATGGTTGCATAATTTTGTTTTGCAGCTTAAGGGTTCCTTAAGCAAATTTTCTGCTTCTTATACAAGCAACTATTCAATAAAATTAATGGAACCATCTAATCGAATACTCTTGAAGGAAGCCAGAAGTTAATCTTCAATAAATACCTCAAAATATACATCTTTTCCCTTTAATTTCCATTTTATTGGATGAGATTATTGTTTGCTCAACAAAATCTGGAATCTGACTTAATTGGCATTGTAACTCTGTGTTCTTTTGCATGGGTAATTTATTCTGTGGTGTTTTTTTCAATTGTGCCAAGCTCTTTATACACTTAAAGGTCATGTTGAAGTAACTTTTACTACATTCTATAATCCGTTAGGTGAACCCATCCATGGTTTGATGTCTTTGTGCTGTAAAACTGAAGAATAAGCTTAGAAAATGTCCTTCCTGTGTCAAAATCAAGTTTTCTAGCTGCTAGGGTTCTTGTTTTGGTACAGAGAGAAATGGCTTTCAAGTTCTTGACCTTTTGGGGTTTGAGTTCATTTTGTGGCTTTTGTATCATCTACGTGGGCGTATTTGTAACAACAGGCTGTCATGGTTACATGGCTGTGTGAAATAATTGCAGTTTCTAGTGCAGGGGTTGTCAAGTGATTTAGGCTGAGAGCCACTTTACTTAAGTTTTTTTCTAAATAATACTTGAACTAACTAGAACCGATACCTGTGCAATTAAAACTGTCAAAATGTTGGCATGCTCAGATTTTTGGTGACCCATTTTTCTGCAAGTTGCAGGCCACAAATGGTTTGGGGGCAACCACTTGAAAACTTAGGTTCTAGTTCTCTAGTTTGCCAACCATACCATGGTGGGCCCGAAATTGAGGAACCTAATGATTTGAAATCCAATATTTAGAATAAAATAAATAATCATATTTAGGTATGCTACATACCTGAAATGAATTTATTATCATGAAAACCAAATTGCTGAATGGTTTCAAGAATGGTTGGCTTGCTGCAGTAATGTTGCTACTGTGATAGCTAGTAATTTTTTTGGAGGTGCGTCAATTATGGGCCCGTGTCAGTTTTGGTACCTTTACTATACAGTACATAACAAAGCTATTAAATTGTATGGATTATATCTTTTGAGTGTGGAGAGATGTGGTTTATTTTGCATGAAATGATAGAAAAGGCTTTTGTACTATTTTGACATTGGTTCAAAATAGTCCTAGCGGAACATAGTGTACAAATGATAGATTAGCATGGAACTACTTTCACAGTTCCATTTGCGCTCATAACGTACTTTTATGGATTTTGTGCATTCTAGTTAATGTCTCTAAAAAAGAGTAGTGTTTGAATAGATAACAAACATGTAAGAATACCACCACTCATTACCTGTTTGGTAGAGCAGCAGTCCAAAAGATTTTAGTTGGCAATCCTCATTACTGGACTTACCATTTCATAGCCTTCTGACCTGCATTTTCGGCAGTTGAGGCACTTCCTTGCAGCACACTGAAAATTTAGTGCAACTTCAGAGGGGGCTACAGTCCCCAGCTAGAGGACAATTCATGTCAGGTGTTTGGGTGCCGGGGGGGGGGGGGGGAGAGGAAGGAAAGATGTATTTACTCTAAACTCTGATATGACAGCAAGCAAAGTTGTTATGGTAAAAGAACAAGATTCATTCTGCAAATAAGCTCTAGATGTAATGATCATTATATATGCTATCTTCTTACAAACGGTTTTGAACTGTGCACAGTAGTACTGTTGTGATTGCAGTACGGTATTTCATTGCAGTGTAATTCAAAATTATTGAAGGTTTTCCAGTGAGATGTTTTCATCAATCAATTTTCTCATTACTTTATAGATAAAAACAAAATGAAGTTTGCACACACTAAGTGTTATAATACATTTATGGTATGTCACCATGTGGTATAGGGAGCCTGCACCAAAGGTCAAAAGGCCAAATTCAGTGGATGCCCTAGTTGTTTAGAGGACATTGTGCCATGCACCACATTGCTTTAGTACATGACCTAGCATCCGTATGTGCTTGTTTGTCTTCCAAAACATGGTTGCATTAGTTGACTTTTGCACGTGTGAACCTCCCGATTCATGTCATACTCAACTGTAGTTTTGAAGCTGGTTTGATAGTTTTAACTTCTTTGTTTCTTTATTGTATGCTTGGGTGAGCATTGTGAAGATATTCCAAATTTCTGTTCCAGGAAATGTTTCTCTGCCAAGTTAACCATTTAATGGGTGTAACCTTCTTAATATGAAACCTAAACTGAAATAGTGTAACTTGACTGTAAGCAAAGCTTTCAGAGTGAACCTAGTCCCATTGTAGCAGTGATACCTCTCATTAAGTTTGGAAAAACAAAATTCCTGTCCTGTAAACGTGATCAATCTTCAGAGCTAAAATCAAAACATGATTGTTCTTTACCAGCTGTAACAGTTGTAACTCAGAAATACTGGAATATTAATCAGCTCATAATAATAGATGACTTAATCCCTTGTTGACACTAAATCCTACCCCACCCTCCCCTCCCCACCCCTTTCATTTTGCCCGATGCCATTGCATTTGTAAAAAGAGTTGTTATTTTATTCTTCATGTTACAGAATTGGGCCACATTTCAGGACTCGCCATTCCCAGGGCCACCTTCACCTTCCTCTCAAACGCCAGTCAACTTTGATTTTGCATCAATCTCTCCTGACCCTGTAAGTGCTTTTGAAATTCCATACTATAACCCCCTTTATGCAGTGACCCTTGGCTGACCCACCCCCTTTAAGGTGGGGGGACAGTCACACAGACCATCAGAAATGGAGTTACGCCAAGGGCAGTTGCTTCAATTTTATCAAAATTATGGAAATCCACACTCTGCTTGCATTCACACAACTAGTTTATTGATGCATTTCATGTACATAACATGTTTCATAGCTCTGCTCTTATAGTTCTTATAGTTGCTGGTTTAATCAGGAATGTCTCAAAGGTAGATAAAATCTCACTTCTCAAAAAAGGGAAAGAAAGAGTCTTGCTGAAGAATATTGCAAGGTACTCTATAAGTAACCCATGATTCTTCTTTCTGTACAATTTGGAGTAGCCCTTATTTCAAGAATGTACTGCCCTGCTTTGTAACTTTAAAAAGCTAAAAAGGGCCAGGAAAGATAGTAGGTTTAATGGTGTCAAACAAGTGATAAGTGTAAGACAGGTCTCTGTGACCTGGAAAAATCATGAAAAAGGTCATGGAATTTTTTGTTTACCCTCCAGGCATGTAATAGTCATGGAATTTTGTAAGAAATGGCTGAAGTGGTGGAGTTTTGTGAAGACTGTATAGCTTCATTTAAATTAAGACCTTTTACGGGTCTTGTAATTTTGTTGGCTGCAAGGCACAGGAAACCTGTAAAGATAGTTTGAACAGAGGGAAAGATGATTCAGTCTGAAGTTAATACACTGGGACTTGAGCGGGTTGGATTTTTTTCATTAAATTTGGTTGCATGCTTTCATTGGTGGTAGGTGTTATTTAACTCAAGCTCCTCATTCATGGGTAGTCTAGCAATGTTTTCTACGTACTGTTGTGCAGGCAGGATTACACGGTGGGGGGTAAATGCCATGGAATGCTTTTCACCAGTATTTATGTTATCATTAAGCCACACTTTGCATCAATTCAAGATCTCCTTCATTTTCGCCACAAGTTTGCTTTTCATTGTGATGAGATGCTATATAATAAATACTGTGTCTTGAAGGGATTGGCCTATTGCACAATACATATTCATGAGAATATACACATAAATATTCATGAAGTATTTTTCTTGCAGGTAAAAGTCATCATGCAGTCGCTGTTTTGATTGTCATAGAATATGTTTCAGGAATGCATTTTTGAGACAATTAGATTTGTTGGTGTCTTACTGATGTTATCATATAGCAGCCATCTTTATTTAGTGAATAAACATTTAGGTAAAATAAGAAAACAACATTCTTTATGCTTAAATTTGATTCCCAGTTTAAAGGGAAATATTATGTTTACAATGCACGAACATGGCACACAAAGAAATTAGCTGTAATCATTATCAAACTATTCATTTTCACAAGTAAATTCTAGCAATAGTTTTACCTTGTCAAAATATTATGCATAACAAGAGTTATGGATGTTGCATCATTTGAAATTTTGAAAGTTTAGGCCAACAAATTATTCTTGAGCAACAAATAACTGAATTTCATTCTATGATTATCTTATCTCTTGAAAATAAAGCTACCTTCCTGCCTTATTCTGAATTCCTGATCATTCTGTGTCTATAAATAATGGTTTTAAAGATACAAAAGCATTTCCCTTTAATAGAAATGTAATTATTTGACTTTATTAGATAATTAACTACCCCCATAGGTTTTCAGTGTTGAAGAACAAAGACTTGTTTGTCTTGTACAGTAGACAATGCCTGTCAATATTAAGGCCTGGTAGATACTGTTTTATCAACATTTTGGAAGTCTCATGTATTACATTATGATATGTAAATCTTCTGTACTAAAATAGATTCTACTGTACTCTCCAAATTGAAACCTCAAGGTATAAATGCACCTAATTATGCACACAGTATGTTTGCTTCTAGTGTCTCTGAATTGACATGAACTATGCCACTATTGCTCTCATTTGAAAGACAGTTAATATTCTGTTGTTGCATTTCTCCTGCTGTAACTGTAGACATATTTTAGGTGTAATTATAAAAAAAAGAACTTACAGTTCATGCCTTAAAGGGCAGTTGTTTTAAGGTGCTAAGCGACCATGGAAGTGGGATAAGCCTATGGCTTATGAATTACAACTTCCATGTTGGGTGGCTAGCCAACTCAACAATGTAGATTAAATTTGGTTTCTTATGAAAGGCTAGTTCAGATGGGAAAATGGTAGATTGCTCTTGGATGAAAAACCCACCTTACTTTGACCTGGCCGGGGATCGAACACCAAACCCCCTGGTTGCTAAGCTTCATCACTTCAAAGGCCCCTGCCTTTATCCACTCGGCCACAGCAGAATAATTTTTCAAGCAGTTTCTGTCCAATAAACATTACACATGGTGTCTGTTAAAGTGATGGTATCACTCTGCTGAGCTTGCTAAACAGTAACTTTTTTAGAAGAAATTACTAAAAAGGTTTAATCAATTTAGATGATATGTGAGAATGAATTGTAAGTAAATGTCTCATTTCTCCAGTACTGACCATCTTTGTTTTGCTTCAGCTTAAAAGCTTTGATTTATTTTACTTTGCAAATATGTCTGTTTGTCCTCTTTTTGTTAGTCCAGCCCACATCAGTGTCAGCAGCCCATTTTAGTGTGCACAGTAGTTTTACTTTGGTGGCTACTGAGTTGCAAGTGAATGTTGCTTTTTGACTATTGCTTTAATAAGCTTTTTTAGAAATACCAGAAATTGAATGAATTGTAAGTTTCTTAAAGTTCCATTTTCATCACTCGAAGTGCATTTCTAATTTCCATGTGTTTCAAATCATTATAGATGACTTCACTTTGATTGACATTTGCAGATCAGTGAAACTGTGTACTGTAGTGTAACCTTCATCACGCACAAAAGTGTACTCAGCAGAATGTGGTCTTGACCACTTAAAACTACATGTAGGCTTTGGCCTTTTTTTGGTGGTGCTTTTAAACTTTGGGGGAGGGGATAGAAAAAAACAATAGTTGGGAGAATTTTAAACTGTCTAGGTAAAATACATTGGCCCTTGAAGGGATAAATTCCCCACCCACCTCCGCCATGTCAGAATGTAGAAACATGGGCGCTTTGCTGTTTCATAGCCACACCTTATATGAAAAAGTGTCCATTAGAGGTTTTGTTTTTTATCATTCTGCTATGTATCACTTTTATGGTTAAACTCTTCATTTTTGCCATTGAAACACATCTTTCTTAGAATAAAAGGCAGAAACTAGGAAGGTACTGTCTCCCTACAATTGTCTCCTGATTGGATGAAAAGATTATGGGATGTTATTATTTGAAATAGTCACCTCTAATAAGATCAAGGGAAAAAGGAAATAGTAGTTGAATGAATCACAAAGATAACCCTTCTTTTCCAGGATCAGTGAAATACTATTAAGAAAGGCAGGACTGAAAATAACTATGTTGCAAGTGAAAGCTACCATAGGTCTTCCTGCCTAGGACATTTATTAACACTGATTGACATATGTAACACAATACATCATTTCCAGTGTCTTTTGTTTCTAAATGCCAAGTACATGTGAAAGAAGGAAGTAACATTTTCACTGCAAATTCGAAATTCTTTCATGACTTAAATATAGTGACATTCAAAATATGTAATGATGTGTTTCTCTTATGCCAGGATGCTGGCATATTTCAGCCGAAACCTGTTCATCTGGCTCCAGACGGGAAACCGTTAGCTGATGAGGAACAGACTGGGGAGAGGCCTAGAACCTTTTCAGGTGAGTGTGTGGGTTTTAGCTTGTACAGTATTAGTTCTGAATAACACATTTGGAATATTCAGCATAGATTAGAAATTGAGAATCTGAGAGATCATTTCTGTAATCTCTGAATCAAGTTGACATTTTGGTTTTTTTAACTAGAAAAAGTGTTTCTGTGGTACTTTTTATCATTGCTGGTGAAATTTTGCATGTATTAAAGGGAAAATGCAGTCACACCAGTTTGATTGAGCATACCTCAGAATGCGTACCTTAGTGTTCTGCTTTATAGATGGCTCTTTTTAATCATGTAATAAGATCTTTGTGACCAAATTGTCAAATTCATGCAGTGTAACTTCTTATTTTATGATTACCTTAAATATTCAATGTCTATGTCTGGAAAATCGTTAAAGATAAGAAAGTGAAATAAGAGGATATTTGAAAGATTTAGCTGATATTTCAAAATAAATTTGGGTGACTGCTTATTCCCTTTAAGGCATTTTCTAGTGGCTTTTTACAAGGGTCCCATGTGGAAGAGAAAAAACTTTCAGGTCATACCCTCTAAACCCTGTAGCAATACCCTTTTCCAGACTCGAGATATCTAATATTAAAGACTACTTATTTTGGGAAAAAATACACCTCCAGTTCACATCAAGGTCACAGAATGTTATGTAAAGTGGGCACTTTGCCTCAGATTTCTTTTGTTTTCCTTTATAATTGAATGTCCAGTTTTCCTTGAAATTTGATACTGTTGGAATGTTTGAATGTCTTTCCATGTAGGCTTAGCATAAATCTACACCATATGTACGGCGTAGCAAACAAAGTTGCTAAATATTCCCTACAACAGTGTCAATATCGTAAAGAAATTCATGCTTTGTCAAATTATTGTGCTGCGATGACATCACAGATTTCCTATAATGCACTTTATCTTGAGAAAAAATTGTATTTCTTTAAAAGTTATTCTTCCAAATGCTACAAGCTATTGAGATGCAGTTTTCACCTCCTAGAAGAGAAAAATTTTCTGCATTGTTTGAAGTCATTGATTTTTGTCACTGGCAAATCCCTTTAAGAGTTATATTTGTAGCCTTTAAATAGATCCTTTTCCAAATAACAATTACAAAGGATTGTGGGATAAAGCTTTTGTATGCATCATTTTTGTCAATAGCATTTTACTGTAGTCAAGAACGGCGCACACCAAAACTGTATCCCACAATCCTTTGGGATTGATATTTGGAAAAGGGTCTATGTTGAGCACATATATTGCATGATTCATTTTCCTCAGATCCTTTACAACTTGAAAGAAGGGAGGAACCAATTGCTTCACAGTCACCGGCCAAGGTGAGGTCACTCACGCACGCTGACACGATAGACTCCACACCAACGAAAATAGCACCTCCTCCAAGTGCCCAGAAGCGTGCAAGTAAACAGATACATTCAGAGGGACAAGGTAGGTTTGGAAAGGATATGATGGTTTGCTGATGAATCAAGCCTGCTTGTTAAACTCTTTGTCAGTTTTATTGGTAGAGAGCCTGTTTGGAGTGATACACTGGTCACTGTAACATTTTGAAAACTTAATTCCTTTATTGGGTAAAGCGTTTGGAGGGGGGGGGGGGAGGGACTTTCAAATTCAGACTTTGTTTTCTTAAAGTTTTATGAAAAGGATCTTGGCAAGTCTGTTCTTATTGTAGTTATGTGACCTTGAATCCTTTTTCCTGTTTTCTTGTTATGTTTATGGCATTATGTCAAAAAGGAAACTGGAAAATATAGGATAAATTGGTGTATCAGGTTTCAAGAGCAGTTGAATGATGATTGTTTCATTTTAGGGCGCCATACATAGAATGTATCAAGGATTTGTGGGTTTCAGTTTCCAGTGTCCAGTTGGTACCAAAATAAGCAGAATAATTTGAAATTTAGGAGGTCTTTTCTTTTGGAGTTGTGTTGAAATTCAGGTAAGTTTAGATACTGTATCTTTCCTATTTTGGTCATGCAAAGCTTACTGAGTAGCTTCATTAATGGCCAATAGATAAAGGTTAAAGTCAGAAATACAGGTAAGGTCTCACTTTTAAGTACTTTACAAGAGATGAATCGTGTTATTTGAATACTGTGGTTAACAGTTTGTGCCTATATATGTTATGGCAGACAATTTTAATGCATGTTACTGACAGTAATTTAGCTATTGAGATTAGCAGTGTCAGATACTGAGATTGTTATCTTGGGACTCAGGGCTACCTTGTACCCAGTGTGTATGTTTGTATTGATAAGACAACATTTTCCAGTGTTCATTACTTGTAGCTGTTCTATTTGAGTAGGACACTCTCCTGTGTAATTCTTAATTGGGGAATACAGGGAAGTTGTCATTATTATCTTTTGTGTTTTTCATTGTTGTGTGAAACTTGGTGGGTTTATATGGTGATAAAATATGACCACTGTAAAAGTTGTGTCATGAAATGGTAAGACAAAAAGATCTACAATGAGCAAGTGTTCCTGTAGACATTTTGGGTAAATAAAGGGTATAGCATAGCACTTCCCACACTATAGGTCACAACCCTGAAATGGTTCACCAAGTTCAACCACAGGTTGCAGGCTGCATCTAAGAGCACTTGGCATAAGTCACTGAAAAATGTGAGTTTGATATGAGTGTTTGTCTTCTTTAAAAACAAAGTGGGGAAGTGCTGTTATGGGACTGCTAAGGTAGGGTGGAGGATGACCAATATATGTATGAATAAAGTGCTGTCTTAGTTACCATTCTATTTTCCATCATTTTCACAAGTGTACAAAAGGCACATAAGGGGTCAAAAGCCAAAGTACCTTTTTTCAAAATTATAATAAGTGATAATGATATTTCACCAAAAAACATAACTTTCTTTGCATTTTTCACAATCACACTGGGAGAGGGTCTGAAGAAATAGTATGCTTTGCACACTCATGAAAATGATGACAAGAATCGGTGACTTCTAAGCTAATCTGTACTTAGTGCATGTATACTTTACCTCTTGAGATATGTGGTCTGATTCAGTTTTCACTGTTTGAGAAAAGATGGGACTGAGAAAAGGTAGGTGTCTTCATGGAGTTGTAGTTTGTCTACAAACTTTATTTTTAAGTGTTTCTTACAGGAATATCTGGTATCAGCTGCTGAACTCAGCTGGAAATGGTGGATGGTAGCACAAATATCTTTACTGTTTTAAAGGTCTCATTAGCAGTGAACTGTACTTCTGCTACAATGTAAAAAATGAGACTTATGTCATTAAGGAATGGTGAAGTTTTGTTTTGAATGTGTGTACATTTATCTCTTGACTTCAGTATGTGTGTGTGTATAGCCTACAGTAAGTAGCTCGTACTGTCGCCCAGGTAGTGGTATACAAGTAACAACAGGCAAAGTGTTCCCCACCATCCATTTGGGCTGTTCCCTGTGGAACTGTTGTAACTCCCAAGAGCTCTGGCCATTGATGGCTAACCTAACTGGGTACCCCAGTGCTACATCAGTGCAAACCGGTGTTGGTGGCCATATTGTCTGGTTAAAGAAAAACAGTTACTTAGCACCGGAAATCACTTTGTGTGAAAGCTTGATAAGGACTGTGTGAAATGTTAAATGACATTTATTCTGTTCTTATTGTTATTTATCGTAAATTAATTCTTTTCATACACTGTCCATATGAAATGTACACTATTAAAAGAAAAGAATGTAACATGACAAAAAATAACATAATAGTATCATGTCAAGTACAGAATTGTCTGTGTTTATTATGTAAATTCTGTAAGCAACTTTGTACCTTCTGAATGCTATTGCCTTTGTAACAAACTGTCTTCATATGTCCTATAAAGAAGCTAGCATGGCTTTGACATAATCCTCAAAAACTGCCAAAGCAGTGCTGAATCTGAGGGAAAGGGCACTGAAGGCAACTTTACTATTGCCTTGATACCTTTTTGTGGGGCACCACAACAAACATCAGTGGTTCGACAGCATTTAGCCATGAGTGTTGTCAGCTATTTCAAGGACTGAGCTCACATAGAAATATGTGTTCATCTCCTTGATCAAAATATGACCAAGGTAGTGCTATTTTTCCTTTAATACGGTTGTCATAAGTATTACAAGTGTGCAGATAGATGCCGACAAATAAGTGTAGTAAAAAACAGTAAAATGCTGAGTGGATTTGCCTACTGTGTATCACTGTTTAGTATTTTCTTTTCCCTCTTATCCGCCTATTCAAAATAAAATCTATTTCACTGTCTGTGTAAGCCTTTTATCATGGAAAAACCATCCTTTCAAATTGTGAAGATACTTTTTAATAGTTGAGGTTTCATACCCATTGATTGTATCAGGTGAATTAAAAATATATTTTTTTTTAACTTTCTTCTCTTAAAAGAATCTTCTCACTACGTTCTCACTCTTTTTTGTGAATTTGTAAAGGTGGCAAAGGTATGAGGTAAAGTAAAGCCAGACTAAAGTTACATGATCTGTTGAATGGAATGTATGAATACATTTCGGCTTTAACTAAAGTTAAGTGATCTGTTGATTGGAATGTACTAATATCTTCGGATTTTACTCCTTACCTTTCATCAGCAGAAGTGCATGATGTTACTCCGCCTCCACCACGGAGTCGTTCCAGGTAAAACTATCCTATTCTCTGCACCTATGTGCTGGCCTAACCACTTCAGCTAAGGCATGGCATTTCTCAGTGGCTCATAAAAAAGGAGAAAATTGATAAAATTCATTTCACATTGTTATTTTGGTGAAGGCATAGTCCAAATTTTGTGTAGTAAAAATTTGATTGATATCATAGTATCCATTCAGAAATATTCAGTATTTAGATGAAGAACAAAAAGAGACTGGTCCCATGCTCTCTTTGTGTCATGCTGATTGCATTATTTTTAAAATAGCACTGTAGATAAAAAAATATGTAAACGCGTATGTGGCATTTTGTCACCATCGTTCTTTCTCTTTTTGGAATATTGTGTTTTCATGAAATCTCTCCCTCCCAACTTTTCCTTATGGTACAGTTTTTTCTTAAAACACCCTTAAGCTGTTTAGCAAGCAGAAAGTAGTAACCCAACAATGTGTTACACATGTGTAAAGTGGTTGCCTTAAAAAATAACAAAGGGTGTCATACGAAAATGATTTTAGGACCATTTCTCACAGACAATGGTTACATTGTTTGCCTGTGACATGTATGTCACCCAATTCTCCAGATTACAAAGCATCTTCCTACCTGCTGTTAAATAGTTCTTTCACTTTTAGGAATTTTTGCCTCAAAATGATTACTGCAGTGAAATTATATGTGAAAACTTGGGAGCATTATCTATAGTTTAAATAGAATTCATCTTTTGTAGTATGAGTCACTGAACAATGAAACATGCTAAGGTTGTACTTTACTAACAACATAAAAACAGGTCATCCATCTAATGGGACTTGATGGTAATTTTGTTTGGAAAAAAGTTTTAAAGAGTTACGTTTGGAATTTTTCACTAGAGAAGCAGAGTTAGACTTTAGACTTAGGGGTTACTCTGGGACACATATTTGTTTTCGTTACCTTGTTATGTACTTATTTTTTGTTGGGTTTCTTTTTGAGGTTTTAAAACTCATTAAGACCTGGAAAGATTTGGATTGCGAGATAGTTGTGTTTTAAAACTGAAATCACATTCATCTGGAAATGATCCTCAGCATCGCGTTCAGTTCAAAATGAAAAGTGAAAGAAGAATGAGGTGGAATTATTGAGGGGAAGTTTACTGCAAAGGGAGTAAAATTGTACCAGGTTTTTGCTCTAGACTGACATCTGAGACATCAGATTTTTGGATGTATGCCTGTCCTGCAAGCACTGAACCTGCACATACAGCTGTTGCGATGCTCACCACTGCACAAGGCATCACTTGCTCATCTCATAGAAACACAATGATTCCGATAAAATCAATTCTTTTTGATTCCTTGCCAAAGGTAAAAGGAATCCATGCAATCACACATGTGAGTGTATTTCTGTGTGTATTTGTGTGTTTGTGATGCTGCTTAGATTGTAAACAAGATATATGATCCCAAGATAGAAATGATGGATACTTCTCATACTTGGTGTATGGATTTATCATATTAAGAGGAAGATTGCTATTGTTTCTGGTGGAGGTCAAAAGTCATGTGAGGCACCAGAGGTAAAAAACTGAAAACCCTGTAAACATGATATCTCAAGGTAGGAAGCATAGATGCTTTTTATACTTGGCATGTGGATTCGTTATTGTTAGAAGATGAACCCTGTTGTTTGTAGTAGAGATGAAAGGTTATTTGAGATCACCAGAAGTGGAAATACTAAAAGTTGGTTGAACACACAATATCTCAAAGTAGGATCCATGAACACTTTGCATACTTATTATGTAAATTTATAATATTGAGAGGAAGATTTCTGTTGTTTCTGGTGGAGGTCAAAGGTCATTTGAGATCCCAAGACATCAAAACTGAAAAACTTGTAAACACAATACTTTAAGACTGGGATGATGCATACTTTTCATACTTGGTATATAGATTTTACATACTAAGATTGAGAACTCTATGGATTTTGATGGAGGTTAAAGGTCATCTGAGTTCACCAGAGGTGAAACTACGAAAACCCTGTAAACTGAATAGACAGTGAGCTGTACCTCCAGATTGTGTCGTTTTGTGACCACTGCAAAGATAGGGATGAATTTTTGTGCCACTCCAAAATAAATTATAAAGAATAACATGCATCTTGTTACAAGCATAACTCTGGTACATTAATTAGTAATTCTTATATAAGGACACAATTATGAACAAATGTGAAGAATGCTGGGACTTGAACATGATTAGAGTTACTTTACAGTCAATGTATATGTTGGC
This sequence comes from Holothuria leucospilota, assembly GCA_029531755.1. Classification (NCBI taxonomy): domain Eukaryota; kingdom Metazoa; phylum Echinodermata; class Holothuroidea; order Aspidochirotida; family Holothuriidae; genus Holothuria; species Holothuria leucospilota. The sequence goes on from CM055976.1 coordinate 15,597,988, forward strand.
TGTACAGTGGAAAGAGCTTGGTTTCTCATTTAGGCATCCCAGGTTGGAATCCCTTCCAAGACTGTTTTTGCTATTCAATGTTTGTCTACTGTTCTTGGTAAATAGATTTGTCAAATATGATAGGAAGGCATCTGTTGTTTTTGATGGAGGTCAGAGGCCATTTGAGGTCACCAAAGGTCAAACACCAAAATTATTGTAAAATTGTAAACAGTATTTCAAGATGGAAACAATGGATACCCTGCACTGCATGGCACATCCCTGCACTACCATCCTGCACCTCCCCACATTGCCAGCACTATATACAGAATGAAAAAAAAGTTGACAAGGACTATTTTTTTTGGCAAGGAATCAAAGAAGGGAAGTTGTGGTTGCAATATGAAGAGCAGAACTAATAAAAGGAGATATTTCTTGATTGTCCACTGTTAATGGGGTGATGTATACTCATGGAACATGCTTTGGGGATTTTCCTTCCCAGTCCCTCCACAAAATGCCAGCTGTGCCAAAGAAAAGATGGAAGGTGTTAAAAGGATTAAAAGGAAAATGCATAAGAGTATTCAATTAATGCAGTTGGGAAACAAATTTTACAATTTTAGGTGTCAGTGCAAAGACCCAACGAAATATGTAACCAATGGTCTTAGATAATTTTGTGGAAAGCTATACCAGTTTTCTTTTGTATTATTTTTATTGTTATTATAATTATTATTTTCTCTTTCTTTGCTGAAGTGATAAAAGTGAAAGCCATCTCTTTTTTTGTTTGTGCTTAAAACTTTTGTTGGTTGCTCTTTTTATTACACAACAATATTATTTATGTTTCAATGGGACCTACTGCTGCATATTCATTAGAAGTAGATCTTGTATCTTGTAGTATCCCGTAGACTAGAAGAATAATTTCTGTTGATGCATTTTATATTTACAAGGATGTCCTGTCTCAAATGCAAGTACTGATAAATAGTCTGTTGAGGTGTGCCAGCGTAGCCTTATACTTGCTGCTGCGTTATGTGTACACTTTACACAAACAGAAGTTACTGTGTAATGCATACAGTGCTATGTAAATGTTTAATACGTGGATGACTTACCAAAACTTGAAAAAGTTAGATAAAAATGCAGAATATTATAATTATAATTGCCAAATGCAGAAGGCAGAGTGAAAACTCAAAATAATGGTCTTAAAATGGTTGTTCATGAAATGTGTGACCAAGTTCATTGAAACTGGCAACTCTGTTTGCCCTGTTATATCCAAGGCTCAAAATAATTTCACCCTAGCCAATAAAAGTGTAGAAGCTTTTAATGGTAGCCTAATTTATAAAGGCAACTTTCAAACTTTGCAACTGAAATGAAAGTAAACAGTCAAGGGCTTGTTTCCATTTGGAAGATAGTTTCATCTATCTGTACTTTTTCATCTTTCATTTAGAGGGGCATCCCACTTGATTAGAGAGCCATTTATGTCACGTCACTTTTTCAGGATGGACTTAAAATCCCAGGAGAAATAGTGATCTGGGTTTCATGGTGATGCCAGTTAAAGGGCAAAGCTTCTGTATCTCAGCTGTTGCCTGGCTGATGAATGTTGAAGCAAAATGTTTAAAAACTCTTTTACACAATTCTCAAGTTTTCTGAATGATTAGAAAAAGGGAAAGACTAATTTGTGTTATTGCATTGATCATACTTCAAGTGATTTGCCAAACGTAAACCCTGCTGGGCTGACGCACAGTTTTTGCTGAAAATTGTGCTAACTCTCTTTGAGCTAGTAGTTTTAGACTGGTCTACAAAGCATAATCATTTTATGTTCAGTTAATAATTTCTTATTTTTGTTTACATTTATAACTTTTTTCTCATTCTTTTCCTTTGTTTACGTTCACTAACGTAAAGTGACGAAGGCCATGATAGGTAACTTTTATTTTCTGTTATACTTTTCTTTTGTATCTCTTCTTTTAAATGTTCATTTCCTTTCTGCTTTGGTAGTTACGAGATTATACTGTCTTTTCATCATATTTTAACTAACCCTGTGTGCAAAAGAGCAACATCCAGGAAGTAAAAAACTTGCCTGTCGTTTCAGTTCGATCAGCTGTTAGTTTAAACCTTGATGATCTTTTACCAATGGAGTAACCAGACGTGGGAAGGGGGAGTAGGAGGCATTAATTAGTATAATGAGTCCAGATGGGTGCAAATTTAAAGAGTGCAATTTTGGGTTTTGTTGTTTGACCTCTCCTTTGTGGGTGAAGAGGTCTCGCTTGCCAAAGTACAAACAGTTACTGCTGATATTAAATTGCTCAGTTTTCAATGAAAATAGCTCTCCGTCTTTAAAAGTAAGAAAACCTTTATTTCACAGTTATTTTGTTGAATTTCTGTTACTGTTTGTAGGTTAAAAAGGTTTTAGTTGTCACTGCTAATTTAGTTTATGTAAAGATGCAAAAAAAAAAAAGAAAGGAAAAAAGAACTTGCTTGAAACAATACTGAAAAGTTGGTCTACTTGCCAAAAGACCAAATAAGCTTGTTACAATTGCCTTGCTGAAGTTGCTTAGTGGAGCCTTACTCTAACGTCATTTTGAGTTGCCCTAAATCATGATGAGGTGGAAGTTACTGCTGGAATGCAGGGTTGTAGCTGCGGTGGGTGGCGCTGGGCAGCCACACCCAGCATTCGATATTCCCGCCTGGCACTCCAGGCAAATACATGTCTCCTCGCCCACCACAAATCAGCTTACCGAGATCTAAAACTAGCCCCAAATTTACTCCCTAAAGTAAAATGAGGGAAAAATGAAAAATTAATGGATGAAAAATGGGGTAGATGCCATGGGGTAGGGTGAGGCGCTTTTGCCAGATCATGCAATTACACAGCACTCAAATTTGGCTAGCTTCAACCCTGCTGGAGTGGTATTCCTACAATGATTGTTGGACATTCTCTGTACATCCCTGTTGAAGAGTAACTGTTACACCAACCAAATCAGTAGTTTCACACTGATTGGTGGAAGTAAAATCTTTTTAAGGAAAGACCTGCAGACTATCTGGTGCTGCAGATCATGGGCAGCAATGCGCGGGAAAGGGGCGGAGGAGGTTACCCTTTATTTGAGAAATTGCCCAATGACTTTGATTTTTCACACAGTAAATTATTTGAAAATGGGGTCATGTCCCCCCCCCCCACCCCCTCATAATGAGAACAAATAGCCGCCCATGCTGCAGGTGAAAAATAAAAAAGTACTTCCAAAATGAGTTGCAACCCTGAAAAGACATGTGACTTATGGAGAAGTCCTCAAGCACTGAATGATCCTGTTACAAGTGTTGTGCTGAGATTTGTCTTGTCTAACCTTACCTAAGCCAAATTGGGGAGTTGCCTTAAATTTTCATTAGTTGAAAGTTACTGCTGAAATTTTTTTCTGTGAAATTTGTTTGTTTTTCTGTGATTGTGGATCATTATGTTTTAAAGAGTTTAATTGCTACATTGCCAAAATCAGTAGTTTTCACAGTTGTTTGGTGGAAATACTTTTTCTGAAAAATCCTGCAGGCTATCTCCCAAGGCAGGGTAAAATCTAAAACTACACCCAAAAGGAGTTAAAGCCTCAAGGAGATGTGAGACTTAACCAGAAGCCTTTAGACAGTTTTTGTATTAGTGTAACAGCTTCAGCAAATAATTACTTTTTCCAAAGTCCCCTCGACTTTCTGGCGAAGAGCCAAGGGGCGAAACCAAATGTTACTCCCGAAGGAGTTCTGCTCTCGAAAGGAGGTACGTCCCCTGAAGTGACAACAAACCTAACTGACCAACCTAGCTTCAACAAATAATAAGGTAACCAAGCCAGTAACAATTTTGACTTGTCATCAGTTTGTGGAAGGGTTTGACACCTTATAGAATGCAACAGTATTACCATCTAAGTGCAAAACATGAAAATTTCTTTGGAAAAGGAAAGGAAATTTTCTCTACGCACCTCCAAACCATTTGTTACCTTCAAATTAAATTATTTACTATTAGTTCATCTTACAGGTAGTATGTCACATCATAAGCATTGGGTATGAATTAACATGTATACTGGTACTGCTGTGTCTTACAATATACTCTCTTCCCATCATGCATATTTATATCAACTATGCATACTGATGTGCTAACCAGCCAATAGTAACACATAGCTTTCGGTAGTACAACCCACCCCATAGTTAAGAAAACCTACACTGCTTCAAGTGTATTCCCATACATGGGCTGCTGTAGCAGATATTTCTCCCATGCTGTATCTGTACACTCTCTTCCTTGTACAGTTAAATGTTTATTCATGAATGGGTGGAGTTTGTTTGTATTTTAAGTGATCATGCATTGTTATTATAATATTTCATCAAAATCTGATTTGGAATTGTTTGGTGGATATTAAATTGTACTTGGAAACTTGGCAGGGAATGTTTTCATGCCTGTGTTGTTTTGATAGTGTGGGCAACACCTTGGAAATGTGTAAACCTCTACAATTTTTGTCAGCATGTGTTAGAGGTGGACAATCACTGCAAGCTACTTTGATGATTTAAATGTTTCAGTACTTTATATCACTTTTCGTGGGAAGAATTATGTCTCTGTAATTAAACATAAATAATAAACTACCTCCCTTTGGAGAACATATGAAGAAGAAAATAAACTTCCATTTGGTATGCTGTCACACTCATGAAATAATTTTCTTTGAAAGGAAGGAGGTTGGGGTGGGGTGAGAGGCATCTAGGTGGAGAAAACAGAGTGCATGAACTGTTGTTTCAAGAATCGTATCCTGATTTTCTGACAACATTGGATAAGGAAGCAGGTTTGGAAACTTAAAATATCCATTAAAGGGAAGTCACAGTTGTTAAGGGAACTATTTCATGGCTGCATGATTTCCTGTTTAATGTCATTGTATAATTAATGGATACTTGGTTTTCAAACTGATTGGATAAATCCTGGGTTGACAACAAGCATGGAGTACAGTACCTTGCTACCTGATGTTAATATCAGGGTGCCAATAAGGATATCATGACAGAGTAAAGATAAAGTTACCAAATAAATGCAATGTAGAGAATCTCAGGTGATGGCTCAGCTAGGATTGCCAACTCCATCTAGCAGCTGTCTTGAATATCAGGGTGAGTGCGGGGGTGGGGGAAGGGTAAGGGCTGTGAGTGGGAGGGGGAAGGAGTCCCATGTTGTTTTCACCAAGTATGTACCAGTCAGAAGGAACTTTATAAAACATTCTGGATTGAATTTCAGTAAAGGTAGAAGTCAAATTTTTGTACCCCTGACTGCATTATAGTTGGCAACCCTATTCTATTTCATTACATTTAGCAGTCATTATTGATAAAAGTCTGCAAACCCATTCACTGTAGGTCATACACCGGTCCAACGTTACGAAGTCAACTTAACCAGCTTAAGTCCCAGACTCTCACACCTCTGAGACTTAGCAGGCAACAGGCCCTGACAGAGGAATCTGAGGGTAACAGATCCTTACCAGCTGGGGCCATCGAGCCCATTTCACCTCTTGCCCCAGCGCCACCCCCTCGTAAGAACGGCCACAACAGAGCGGCATCACTAGACTTGAATCAGTTGGACCAGCTAGGTAAGCCGTTCAGTGTGACACCATTGTGTGTTGTTTTTTTTTTCTTTTGTGAAAAGTTCAAAGATAGGCTCATCAGCCTCGGGTTTGTAGTGTTATGTCTCTCAAACCATGGAAAGAACTTTTAAAGGTGTGCAAAACAAGCAAGTCAAGCACAAGGGAGTTAAAGTGGGAATTAAAGTGGGAGTTACCAACTCCCTACAACTCCTGTCAGTTCCTGTCATGAGACCGCATGTCAGCAGCTGACAACACTAGCGTGAGCTGGTCATAAGGTTGCAGATATAATGACCATACCCCCAAAAACTGACAAGTATCTTCAAGCATGTGAAAATGTGGAACACACTCATATGAGGTCATATGAGTTTTACTTGAGATTCTGACTGGGATTCTAGACTACTTGTTTTTCTCATTGCCCACAATCAGCAGCAGCTTGGAACAACCCATAAGATCTCATAACACACAACAGCTGTTCAGGTGCAATCTGCCACAAGTTTGCCCTGGCTAATCACTAATGTGTGGGCATAGTTTAATATTCTGTGCCTTTTGTTCATAGACATAGATTCTGCGAGAGATGGACAAGTTGTCAGCATCTTTTCATGTCATATTTCTTGGACTAATTATAGTTAGTTGTGACAGATGTATTTTATAACCTACTACCTAGGTTTTTTTTTTATTGTACTACCTGTATTAATTAGGTAGATGCATAATACCTGTTGTGGCTTTTACATATATTTTATTAGTTCAGATGTCATTTGTAAAAATTTAGAAGTGGTGTAAGTTGGTGAAAGTAATTTAATGTAGTGAGAGGAGATTTCGTAATACTTCTCATCACAAGTTTAATTTGAGTACAATATTTTTGTGAATAAACAGTATGCAGGGTTTCTGTCAAAGGGGGAAAGGGGGGATTTGTCCCCCCCCCCCTTTCCAGAAGAAGGTGGGTAAAATCCCCCCTTTTCATTTCCATAAAAATTAAAAAATTGTCCATATTTTGGTTTCTTACTTAAGAAGAGGACACATTTGCAGCAATGTTTGGACTTTCATAAGTAAATGGCCCTTAAAACCCTTCAAAATGCACCTTATAGGGGTCCTGAAGCAAGCTTTTGTCCCCCTGAACCCACTTGTAACTTTAGCCAGGGACAACATCAATTTGGACTAGGGGTTTAGGAGCAATTAATCCCCCCCCCCTTTTTGCATTTCTGGCGGAATCCCTGGTATGATATTGTTGATTCCAAGCTAGCTTGTTAAAGTTAAGTAGTATAAGTTAAAAAATGTCAGTATGAAGTAAGTTTAAACAAGAAGGTTGTACTTTACATACTGTATATCTCAGGGAAAGTGGATTCTTAATCCTTTTTTGAAAGTTCATTCTGAAACAGGAATCTAAATTTAGGGAGTCTAGAATAATATTACTCAACCATGATACACAGATTTAATACTGGTAGTACATGGACTACAGGGTTTAGTGATGCTGTCATTGTAATTTGATTTGAAACTAGGGCGTGGGACTGAGTTTGGGATGTAGGTTCAGTGAATCTGTTTACTCACGTTTGGTTTTGAGGTGGATGCAGTAACTTTGAAACTTGATTCATAGAGTAGAAATATACAATGATACCAAGTTTCATACACAACTTATATAAACGTTTAGTCCCACTCTTGCATAGGCACAACAAGAGGCTATTCTTACCAGTACTGGCATATTGTATTCGTAACGAAACCCTACCACGATGTAATGTATTCTGTGTACTGTATTCATTACAAAATCCTTCCCACAATGTATTAACGTATACTGTGTACTGTTTTCGTGACGAAGTCCTCCCACAGTGTTATGTGTAATAGTATATTAATTTAAGCATACTTATATATTAGATTGTCATTTGACATTATTCTGCCCCAAAAAAGAATTATGTTGTCATAGCAACACAATACATATCCTAATAACTTTATAGGCCAGATGAAAATGTCATGAAAATCATTTGCATTGGGCAAGTCAGAATATCCCTTATTTAGGAAAAATCCACTGGAATGCATTGTGCAAATGCAGGCTGTGAAATTGAAATGCACTAAGGATGAAGAGGTCTTTCTTGCAAAAAATGAGGATTCATGTCTATATAAATGAAAAGGTTTGTAACATTACAATATTTGTATCCTGTTTGTTAAGCCAGGAAGTTGATCAGTTTTGTGTAAACGATGCTCCTGCTTTGGTTTCAATTTGAATCAGCTACCAACTCACGAAATATGTTTTGCTCCTATATACATAACATGAAAAAGAATTGTCTGTTGTCATAGCAACACAATACATATACCTTATGCCTTTAGGTCAGATAAAATGACATGAAAATCATTTGTACTGGGCAAGTCAGAATGTCCCCTTATTTAGGAAAAATCCACTGGAATGTATTATACAAATGCAGGCTGTAAAATTGAAAGGCGCTTATGCTGAACAGGGCTTTCATGAGCAGGATCACGTCTCGAAAAATGAAAAGGTTTGTAACATTACAATATTTGTATCCTGTTTGTTTAATCAGGAAGCTGATCAATTTTGTGTAAACTGTCTTCCTGCCTTGGTTTCAATTTGAAGAAGACTGTTAGCTAACAACTCACTAAATCTGTTTTGCTCCTATATACATAACAGAAATGAAAACTTAAACCATTTAGAGAAGAAAATGTATGCAATTTCCCTCGCACACATCAACTGTAAATAAAGTTCATCAAATTTCACCATTGTAAGTGTTAGTTTCTTGTCTGACCTGTCGATTAATGCCATTATGTGAAGTCTTGAAAAAGCAGTTTCTTGTTGTGAAGGGCCACAGTGAGTAAGGGTAGGTGTGTGATATTTGCTGAATGATAAATTAATAAGAGGCCTCCATTAAATAACCAGGATTTGGTTAATCCACGGTGGAACCTTTTTTTAATGTATTTGGGAAGTTGGAGATTCAGGTTGCTATGCTATTTTTGTTGGATTTTCAGACTGGATTGAAATTATTAACAAATGCTAGTTAGCTTGGAAAGTATAGCTGATATCACCGATAGGTCCTGTTGTGTCAGCTAATTCATCAGTGCAGTGTTTCTTGCAATAGAATGATCTAATTGATGGATGGAAAAGTGGTCACTGAAAAACAGGCTCTGCCATCACATTGCAATACCAGTACTTTTAAGTATTAAGATATAAATATCAATGTTAATATGTGACTTTACACTTTGATACTACTAAGGTAAGGGGTCACGGTCTGATGCTGGTATCTGGAACTCGATTGATACTAGAAGGAGGTTTGGAAACGGCTGAAGATGGTCTGTTATATATGATCTGTATCATGTGGTACCAAAATGGATGTTAATAAAATTGTAAACTGTGATTGTAATGCCCTACTTACTTGTCATGTTTGGTAGTTCAAGATGCTTGGTGCAACTGCACACGTTAGTCTCGATAATATGCTGTAAGTTATTTTAAAGAAAGAGAGGGAGTCATAGCAAACATATCTATATTAGCATTATTTAAAAGGTAGGAATTTTAGGGACATTCTTTGTACCAGCAGAAGGTCAAAACATTTTAGGTAAGTTTTGTAGCCTTATATTTTCCAATTTTAATACATTTCACCAACTGATTCTTTGTGTGGACTCATTGAATGAAAGTAAGTTTTACTATTTATAGCAGATTTTTAAATAATGCAGGTAAGTTTTGCTGTTAAGCAACGAGTTAATATTTGTTACAGTCTGTTACAGTCACTGATCATTGAATAGTTTTATTTCAGAAAACATTTCCTGTTTCAATAGTCTGGGATACACATACAAAGAACCCAAACTGAAAAGTGTTATATCCAGAGCATTTAATTACAATATTCTGTGTTGATTGGTTTCATATTTAGAGCGTAGGTTAAACAGTGGCAAAGATCAAGACAGGTCAAGTCTTGTGCATTTCAGAAGGTTCTAATTTTAGTCAAGGTTTGAGTGCTATTTCTTGTGTGGGTGACTTCCTCCTACTTTCGTATTTAAAAAAAAAGGGTGAAGATGAGAAGTGAAACTTAGCGTCTTTTCATCAAAGTAGATTCTTTGTTTGAAAATTATGTCTGGCACACTTTCCTCATCAGAAAACAAGGTAAGGGAGTGTGTATATTAAGTTATGTGTAGAATGTCATGAAACATAAGGTTATGTATAGTGATGTGTTAGTATGTTGGCTGGCATGGGAGAAGGATCGACGTGTTTGTAAGGTGACATGGTTGTGATTTATTTAAAAGAGGAAATTAGAAGGAAGATGGTGAGGAATCATTTCAAATAGAGGTAGGTAATATTTCAGCATCATGGGTGGAAAAACTCAGGAATCTGGGAGCTCTTTTCTGAAAAACAGCCATGTTTGTCAGGAAATCTTGGCAAATTCAATGGAAATGTGGCATGTTTTTAAAATTGTGGAAAATTTGCCTTTCTTCAGAAGAAATAAACTTTTTCAGCCATGGTTGGCATATTAGCAGTATAGATTAATCAGCCTCAACCAGTGACATTAATCCTATTTGGGTAGTCATTTTGGCAATAGTCTTAAGAACATTTAGGAATAAAAAAAGGTGTTTCATGCTGTGTTCATGACATTCAGGTAGGTTGAATATTAGAGTGAAATACGTTTAGATAGTGTGAACATGAGCATAAAGTTTGTGGCATTAAAGGCAATAGGCAGATACCCCAAAATTTGCTTTGAAAAATGAGCAAATTCTTGCAAATATCCTCTTATTGCATTACAAGCCACTTTGAAGATGTTTTGAACATAACTATTACAAACAATAAGTAAAGTAAGGAGAAATTCTTGTTGAATTTCACAATTTACTAACAAAATCATTGTCACATGATCAGTATAGGCCATTCATGAACTAGAGTGACGGGGCGTACTAACTCTGATTGGGGTGACTGCCTATTGCCTTTAAAGTAATGATTATATTCAAGTATTGTCTATGACACTTAAGTAATGTGAATATAAGAGATCTTCATGGCACTCAGGTATTGTGAATGTGAGTGTGAAATTTGTGATAGTACAAAAGTGAAGTTTAGTTGTATTCAGGAAGTGTGAACATAAAGAGTGAAGTCAGAGGTACTCGAGTGCAAGTTAAGTTCCTACCATTTAGGTGGTATGAATCTAAAAGTGAAATTTGTAATGTTCATGTCCTAAAATGGCAGTGTATATGATAGAGCAAAGTTTGTGGCACTCAGGTTTTCTGAACTAAGAATGAAGTTCCTAATCTTTCAAGAACACAAAAGTGAACTTGTGGTATTCAGATAGTTTTAACATGAGAGCAAAATTCATGGCATTTCTACCAGTGTGAATGTATTAGAGTGAAGTTGTAGGGATTCTAAGGTGAAAGGTAGTAAGCTGCAGTTTGGGGGATGTAAATTTATTCTGTTTAATCAGATATTAAATCCACAAAGTTAAAAAACATTACAAAAGTTGCTTGCTTTTTTGTCTTCAAGGGGAATAATTTAGGTAAGTGTGATAATTTTAAAGTTAATTTGACTCATTGGTCTTTTCTTATTTAGAGGAAATTGTAAACTGAAGAATTATTGACTTAACTATTTAAGAAGGTGGAAGGATATGCCAGATAAAACAACTAATTTATTGTAGATTTATGAGCATGCCACAAAATCATTTTAGTGAATGAAGTAATCATGACAGCAAGAATAAGTGTGACTATAATGTTGCTCATTGTAGTATAGTTAACCACTTTGCTTTTGTTTATTTACTGGACCAAATTATGTGAAATATTGAGGCATGGATGTTAAGGAAGTTGGTACTGTTTTTGATCAGGTAATTGGTTGCTCCTCCACTTTGTTCTGTAGAAACATTTTGAATTATTACTTTGTTTGTTTTTGAATCACAGACAGAGTTACAGCTGAATCTGGTAGACCCAACAGACCACTGGTGCCTCCTAGACCCAGTGCTCAGGTAACTATCTTTTTCCAACCCTAGTTCTAACCTGGCCCTTGTGGTCCCTCCTCTATCTTTGTGTTTCTCGTGGTGTGCCTGTGTTTTAGAAAAGATGTAGAATTAACCATGGATACCACAACAACCAAACCAAATTTTCTTCATCTTTTTGGCAAGAAGAGTCAAATAGTAGGGTACTGAAAGAAAGTGCATGTGGGGTTGGGAATGAAGGGGAGGGGGTGTATGCAGGGGGGAAGGGGAGTGTATGCAAGGTGTTAATGTATTTATGCAGTTCACTAAAAGAATAGTGCCTTCAATGGTATGGGAGGATGAGATGCTCACTTGAATTGTATGTCCTGTTATACTTTAGGGATCATGGCCACAGTGGGACCTGCTGTTTTATTACCATTATACGTAGGGGTGGTTAGAGTTGTGTGTAGAAGCGATGTTCTCAAATTACCTCGTTTGGAACAATTTTTAACCAGTTAATAAATTTCAAAATGTTATTGGCACTGCAGTAATATATCACATGGTTGAAAAGTGTTCCAAATGAGTTATTTTGAGAATAGCATCAACCCACAACCGTTAACACCATAATATATGACAGTAATAAGTTATCTCGTCCGTTAGTGGCTATGATCATGCCATGGTTTCTCTATTCAGAGTCTGATCATGTGCATGTTTGGAAACAGCTGGAAGATACATCAACAAAATAACTCATAAGAAGTCTGGGTTTCATATCATATGCAAGAACACTATGAAATTTGTCCACTAAAGATTCAGAATGAGGTCATTTAACAGTAACACACAAGAATCATCCCCTTCGTTTGGATGCCTGTCATTAGAGATGACAGTTCTATCCTCTTAAGTGGTATTATAGCATCTTTATATATAGAAACTTTGCAACCAACAAAATAATCTGCCCAATGGACATTTGTTTTTCTTGGGTCCAACCTGATTGAAGTGCCCTACTGACTGCTTCATTAGGGTGTGGAAATTTTCTTAGGGTTAAAAAACCCTCTCATAATTCAGTAGTTTTGCCCTGCAGCAGCTAATATTTTCCCTTGGAAAGATGTTAATCAGAGTAAAAAAAAAAGAGCTTAATGTTAGCAAACTCACCCTCCTCCCTAAGTAATTGCTGACGACAAAAAACAGAATACAAAAAGAAAACAATTTACCGAGGACAAGAAAGTAACTCTTGTAAACTTTTTAGCAGGCAATTAGTTTTCCAATACATTTGAAAAGAGCCCGTCTAAAAAAAAATCTGTACCCTGCTACAAAAAATTTTGTGAGGGCCCTTTGCAGGCCCCCAGGCCATACTTTCACCTTTGCATGGAAGTTGTGATTATAGCTAACAGTTATGGTACAATTTCTCTGCAGATTCAAGACGTTAACGTGCAATACCCTCACACCCCTAAGAGGGCATATTCTATGGAGGAGAGACATTTACCAAGGACTGAAAATTTCCCAGAGATGAGGCCACATGAAGGGACGATAGCAGAAGTAGTAAGTTTACACGTGTAACAAAATTTTGTTGAAGTAGTTAAGTTCAGTAGGCTTTGAGGCAATTATTTATGACACTATAAGTTATGATTTACAAACTTTGTGTTAGGTGGATTCAGTGGGTAGATTGGGCTGACTGCTTTGTGTTCTAAGCCTCGTAAGAGGTCCCTTGATCAAGTCCTAGCAGAATCATATGGAAATTTTTTGATGACTCAGTTTTGCTTATGTGGTATGGCTGTACTTTGTGATGCTGATGGGGTTTCCAATTGGCAAATTGAAAATGGGTATCTTTGTCCAATTCAGGAAGTTGTCTTCACATTGTTCAGCTGACCAACAATGCATAGCAGGGGTCATCCACCAGTTAAATGGCTTTCTGACCCAGAAACATAAAACCATAACCCTTTCTGATTTCCAGTTTTTCCCCTTTTTTTTCTATGCTAAAAAATAGGGGGAAATTACTTAATATACCTGTTAGTGTGGTTAACTAATTTTTAGCTTGAAAGTTTTATTAAAGGAACATTACTTTTGGAGACAGTAATAAGTATTACCATCTTTTTGATTTAGATATCCAAAGTTTTCCACATTTTTTTTTATCTTTATCCATCATATTCTGTCAAATATTAGTCTTTTCCTTGTGACTGAATTATGCCAAATATAATGATTCTAACATGGAATATATTTGTAAAGATTAAAAATGTGATGCTTGTATTTTATTTTCCTTTTTTCAGAATGAGAAAGAAGGACCCCCTCAACTACCACCCAGGCCAGTCTTGCCAGATGATTTACATCAAGACTCATTATCATCGGTAGATCCATCTCAGATTGTTCTTTGTGTGCATTATTCATGCAGTATTTGGCTTTGCAAATTGCAACTCAACTTCTTTCTCATTATTCAAAATCCTGAGTGAGAATGCCTTAGTAGCAAAGGCTTGCACTTTGATGCCCAGTCTTATCTGTTAGAGTTGGAAAAACTGATCTTGGATAGTTTTTCAACTGGAATCCCTCACAGTTTAAAGTTATGAGCTGTTTTATCAGTCCTGTGTCAGTGATTTTTCACAAAAAGCAAAGTCGGCTAGTTGACTGGACCCTCTCAGGGCACTTCAGTTTGGTGCACAACAGTTTGGCTGGGCAACTAATCTTAATGGCAAGCCTATGCCATTTGGGAGGAAACACGGAGCACCCTGTGAAACTCCCACCTACCTTGAGCGTGATTTGGAACCCATGCACTTGTGAAACACATTGGTGCAAAGGGAGTGGGGGGGGGAGACATAAAAACCACTCAGCCACCATATGACCCAGCAGCCTGTGCACAAAGCTGTAACCTGGGTTTTCAAATCACGTAGTGTAACCATGTCACCATAAGCTGCTAGTCAGTCGTCTAGTGTGCTTGGCCTGGTTGTATTAATCAAAATCATGAATAATTCAAAATTTTCACACAGCATTCAAGTTGAGTTGCATTGTATAAAGTTGTATAGAGTGTAACTAGTTTTTACATGTCATCTCTTCCAGAGCACAGTTGTAACCTTGGCATCATGTAATGTCATCATAGGTTCCTTTAAAGCATATTGATTGCAAGTGTTGCTATTTTGCTGTTTATTAAAACCCTTCAGTCACTATCCCTCATAAATTTCAAGTGTTTATGACTGTTAAGATTTAACAGCTGTCTTTTCCATTAATTTGCAGTGCAATCAACTTCCTTGTCCTTGTACAAGTTCATTAGAGATGTGTTTCTCATTGTTTGAATAATGTCAGTAATTGTTAAACAAAAATATATTGCCATTAGTTTGGCCATTGTAAGGCATAATTAGCGTATTAGTGTATTGATGTTTTTCAACTGATGAGTATTTTATTGTGACAAACAGGAAGTAAACTGCATATTTTTATCAGGAAATGACTGGTTCAAATTTATGGTAAAAAAAATTGAGCAACTTTCGCTATCAATAATTCTGTCAGAGTTAAAGGGAAAAATTAATCTTTAACTAAAATTCTTTGCTAATGATGAAAAACAAAAGCTGAGGAAGACATTGTAAATGAGAAGCATTAATGCTTTTAGGTTATGGAGGTATTAGCACTGAAAGATTAAAAAGAATGAACTTAAAGCAAGTCTAGCTTTGGTGATGAGCTTCAACAAGGCTAAGTTGTACTGGAATTCTTTATAGTTTTTAAATTTATTTAAATAAAAGTATATGGATTTGCCAATCATTTGTCTAATTTTGCAGGTTTAAAATTAGATAATTTGAGAAGAAAATTCTCAATGTTGATTGGAGAAAAGAAAAAAGAATTGAGATGGATTGGAGAGAGATACGTAGAATAATATTGCTGTCGTAGTTGAGGCCCTGTGACATTAAGAGACTTCTACAAATTGTTAATATTGCAAATGGCAGCCACCTGTAGCAGTGAAGAAAGTAATATTTCAAAAACAGAATAAGATACGACGATGCTGGTTGCTGCAGCTCCTCTAATTTGTTGTTGTCATGTTTGTTACTGAAAAGATAGTGTTTGCTTCTACTTTATTGTTTAAATGAAACTTTTGCATTTTGTGCCTGTAGAAAAGTTCCGATAGACATCATTCAGTTGAATTGGACACAGAGAACAACGATAAGAAGGATAGGAGGAGGCATGTTTCGGCCCCAGCATCATCATTCAAGAAGTGAGTTGATCCTTCCATCAATCTGTCTGGAGGGATATCTTTTGTAAATTTTTGGAGCAGAATTTGCAAAACTCTTTTCTCTTGTGCAAACCCTAAAGGGAGTACCTTTTATTACTTAAGTTCATGTGTGCCTAGCTGTAGATTAATTAATTTGCGGTAAGAAATTTGAAAGAAACCCTTTGTGTTAGGGTGTGAACACATTCAGCAACAAAAAAGTCACCCACACCCACCCACCCCCCCCCCCCAAAAAAAAAAGGCACATGTGACATTGTATTCTTTGTGTGATTGAAAAGGTTTGAATTTGGTGAAGGGAAAGAGAGGTTATTTGTCTTGTATGCTTCCTTTCTGCTTTACAGTATTTTGAGTCAGTTTAAAACTTGCCCTTAGTCAGTGGTGAGGTGTTACCTTGAACAGTGTTTGACCTCTTGAATTAAATACTTAAGAATCTTAAATTTGAACAGAGAAAAGTGCAATAAGGAAGGGAACGTTAGTATTTGGTTAGGATAGTGCGAGAGTGTGGTGTATAAAAGAAGCTTTAATGGAAGTAAAGGGTTTAATATGATTGTGAGAGGATGTTAATAAAGAAGAAGAAATGTCAGACACATTCTTTGATGGTTTTGCGATTGTTTAACTAAATATCCTTAACCTTTTGCAGACCCAAGGCTAAGGATCGACGGGCAGTTCAAGCAGCCATACGTGCTGCAAAGGAAGAAAATGTAAAACTGAGGAGACTAAATAACGAGTTACATCAAGAGTTGAGTCAGCTTACAGAAGATAGAGTTGCATTAGAAGCAAAACTCCAGAAATTGAGACCGTTCCACAAACTCACTAGTAGTTGATGTCGAACCTGAATTGCCAGTATTTTGCCTTTTTTGTAACAGACTGCTAAAGATCTGACTAGCCCTTGTGGTTCTCAGTCATTTCTGGCAGTTGGTAGCTTGGACGATAACCTGTCGCCATCTGAAGTGTGATCAGTGTGACGTGGTGGGTCAGAGGTTATCAGGGACAGCTGTGGAGTGATGTAGTCCGGAAGAATTTTTCACACTACGTTGCAGTAATGAGGGCATTGGCAGATTCTGTATATAAGACTAGGAGAAGATGGTAAAGGCATCATCTGTGTGGCACTGATTGGACTTAAAATCCAAAAAGGTTTCAGAAGAAGTCGTGGTATCCAACAGCGGGCACTGTTCAGCCCTCTCTTTACATTCCAGAGGTTTTTGAGATGCAGCTCAGGAGCTGCTTTCACAAGAGGACAGTCATATACCCTGCCCACCTTTCCATACCCCCTTCAGACTCGATTGAAATTTCCCAAACTGCTGTCAGCTGTGATCATCCCTCCGGGTACTAGGTTAGGCTTGGTGACAACTTTGTAATGATGGAATGTGCTGACACTCTTACTGATTTGGTTTGAAAGGTCAAAACTTTCTCTGCATGATTTTTCCATGGGGTTGGATTTTATCTTTGTAACAGCTTCGCTTCAATAAATCATTTTGCTATCTGAGAGAATTAAGTAATTTTTCAGTTTCCTTGAAATTCTTATAAAATGCACAATAAAATGCAATATTCAGCAGTATCTGTGTGAAAGGAATGTATGCCAAGTCAGAATTCAGATACTGTTACAAATTTGGGCTTGGTTGGATAACTTTGGTGGTGGCGGGAAGCTACACAATTTATTTCATGCAGTGACTTAGAAAGGGCAGGAGGGAGAGAGAGATACTAGATACTGGGAGTTGTTCATAAATTGTGGAAATAGTTTCAGTGTTTGCGAATTTTTTTTCCCCTGAATTCCTACTCAAATTGGATTTTCACACCTCATACCTAAACCCCCTTCCTTCCTTCACCTCTTTATGTGTGCATACCTGCCGACCATTCGATTTGTTCATTGTGATCCCTCTTACTAATTTTTTTCTATCAGAATCCATATTTTTCTATTCCTGTAGATTGGCACCATCATGATTTATGGCCGACACAATCCTTGTTGGTAGAAGCTTTGCTCGATTGGCTTTCCTTGTGTTGTGGGAGTAAATACAGCGGAATCCAATGCATGTTGAATTTTTGTCAGATGTCATGCTCTGTGCACACTAGCACTGGTATAGGCCAGCTGCTGTACTGTCTATTGTCAGATCTGCATAGCCTATATGTAAACATACATTGTATGCAAGCGATGTGTAGTAGCATTGTTCAGGGGAACCCTGACAAACACGTTTGTTAGTAGCATTTTAGCTTTCTTGGTCATGCTAGCCTGATATAATTTATATTCTAGCAGAGTGAGTTTTTTTAATCTGTAGATACATACACAAAATTTTGACCCAAAATGGTGAGATTTTAGTACAAAAGTCATGACTCGATAGGACAGTATAGCAGTGTTCGCACTAAGGAATTGAAACTGTGCGGGAATTCCCTCTCTAAAAATTTTTTTGTGTGGGATTTTCAAAATCAAGGAGGGACCTTATCCCTCCCATAAATTTTTCTTGAGCGGGATTTCCGTCGCCATCGCAAAACTACTCCCCACGCAAGAGGTACTACTTGCTGTTAACGGCAGTTAATGCGTGTCACTAACGTTAGTGCTTCTCTCCAAGTTCAAAGCCTCCTCCGATACAGCTCCAATTCGTCACTAGGTGTTTTCCTTCTGAAGAATGAGTGAGTATAAATCCGTGAACTTGAAGTTGAAGTGGAAAATATGAGTGAACTTCATTGGAGATGCACATACGATCAGAAATTAACGAGAGCAATGTACGACGTAAAATGAAGAAAGTACATACTGTACATATTCAATACAATTACACGTCAGACTCCACAGTGCACTACAGCTCTACAGGTGTGTAACCAAACGTACTGTACACGATACAACGTTGCGTTTGCAACCCTGGGACTGTGATTGAATTTCAATCCAATCAGATTCACTCTTATTTATACAACCAGCAGCCAGCATATAAGAGCTGCACTGTGAATGGCTAGAAATTACGATGATATTTGTTGCTACCATAATCAGTGTTCAGCTTGGGAGTTGCGATCCGCTTGCTTGGGAACGATTCTATATTGCAATTTATTGTGCGTATTATCATTGCAATTTCTCTGTACAATCACAGCAACGGAGAAGTGCGCTGAAATTTTGGCTGGATTCAGAACATCAGCTGCCCGCTTATGATTTATTTATGTGCAGGAGCGGAGAAGGTGTGCGGGATTTTCCCGCATTAGATTTAATTATGTGCTGGATTTGAAAGACAAAAGCGGGATTCCCGCAATCCTGCGCCTTAGTGCGAACACTGCAGTATAGGCAAGCTATAGCTCTCTTCATACAGTGTGTATTGTAGTTCAGTAGATTATAATATGTCTCAATTATTCTAGGTCATAAAAGTATCCATAGTTAACCCAATTGGTCAAGAATGCCCTAAACATATACCTGATGTGCAAAATATTGTCATATAACAATCTGAAATTTGCAAGTTTCAGTTTGAAGGTTTTTCTATACAGGCACCTTTCTTCAGAGAGGCTTTGCACTTTTGCTATTGCCTAATGTGCAATATGTATGGATGCTGCTGACCTACACATGTGTCTCTGCAGTTAATCTGCTATATGTGTTGAGGCTTTCTCCGGTCTGTCAAAATGTGTCATTAAAGTTTGTTGCAAAGGGTTTATAAATCTTGTATTTGTTCTCAAAAATTGTATTATGGGCATATTTGTAATTGACTGAATGACATGGACAATCTGGGATGTGAGTCAATGTGTTGTAACTCTGGTAATTGCTCCACATTTGAGGTCAAGCATCGTCATACCTGGGAGCTTGTGAGGCCTTTTCCCCCAGGACCCCCACCACGGGATCCTTGGACTCTTGGTTATTAGAAATAAAATAAGTGGTTTAGTGTCCCACAATTTCCATGGGATACTGATTTTTTTCCATTTGTGGTAGGTAGGTATGCATGCATTGTACTCTCAGCAGCAAAGGTTACAGAGGATCTCTCAGGAGAAGAAAAAAAAAATTTATTTTGTTGGTAAGAGGGGTGAGGTAAGGGCTCACAGTTGAAATTTGGGCTGTGAAAATGGCTTGAAGGACAAGGAACTTAACCTTATTCCACTTGGCAAGTTGTCAGTGTCCAGTCAGTCTCTGCCATGCTAGGCTTTTGACTTGTCAATGCTTGTAACCTAGGGTGGGTTTGATGTAGGGCTCAGATATTTAGTGAAACTGACTTGAATAATTTTCAAGGAATAGGTAGCCTTTCACACGCATTCGTCCAAAAACGCACAGAGGTGATATTTGAGAAGGTGACTTTTTCTTTTTGACCCAATATTGGAACAAGTTGGTGTGCTTATGAAGGAAAAAGCCTGCCATTACTCGTTTCACTCACATTACAGTAGCTTCATTGTACTAGATCTCATTAATTGTTTTAACAATATAAAAAAGTATTTAAGGTTCAGTTGTGCATAGCAAACTTAGAAAGAGGATTTTACTTGTCTAGGTAGTTGAAATGCAACGACTTTACAAATTCACATTTACAAATGTAATCTGCTCCATTGATACCCCACTATTTTAGAAAATGTGTAATTTCATATTGTACAATTTGTACTTCAGTATTTAACTCGATGTTGTAAGCTGAAAGTTATACCTCTCTGAGCATAATATGTCACAAAAGACTAGTTTTCTTTCTTTTTTTAATGTTTTTCATTGTTTTTATTGGGGGGGGGGTGGTTTGTGTGTTTTTACAGGTAGTAGTTTATTCTAATTTGAAAACTTTCTTTATTTAAAGAAGTGTCAGTCTTTCCACAAATTTAGGAGTGCAGAAAATTTTGATTTTGCCTTGAGAGTGAAGTTGTATTAAATTTGAGCATATAGTAACAGCTTGGTATAATGTTTATTTTTGTTTTTAAGGCAATAGGTGGGGACATTTAATAATTTCACTCTGTTTAAAAAGTTTGCTGATTGATTAGTTAGCTGCAACAGTGTTACAACCCCAAAAAATGTTCAATGGAGTTTACACTGAACTTAATAAATGTAGTAATATGAACGTAGTAAGTGAGTTTGACATTAGCCACTTACAGTGAATGCTGGGAAGGATCAAAGTTTTGCTGTACGAACAACCAAGACCATATATGTTACAGTCTGTTGTGTTAGCATGCACAATCTGCTCATTAGACCAGGGGCTTTCAACAATGTAAGGTTAAATGATTGATTTTCCAAGAAAATTGTATATTACAAGTAAATTCTTTAAACGTTTACAGAAAAGTTCGAATGAAGAAAAAATTTTGCTGAAGTAAGAAAGGAAATAAGTCGCTTGAAGCTTAAAAGAGCTTATATGACAAATATTTCCAGAATGGGTCCGTTAATTACCAGCATGCATTGTGAAGCTCTAATGTCAAACTTTCTCATGGAAGACCTTCTATTTAATTATTTGAGGCTGCTTGTGTAATGGAAGGAACGAACTATGGATGTTTTGAATAACTAATTACATCACAGGGATTGGCTGTACAAGAGAGAAACAAAATCAGAAGCTTATAGAGTTCCACCAAACAGAAAGATAAAAGAGTATGAAGTCAAAATACAGCCTTCATTGTTGGTAATGCACTTATCAATTGAATGACACACCCCACTTCCCCCAGACATGGTCAGTCATTGTCCCCAACTTCATTGACAAAACATGGAACATTGACGTACCCCTCAGTCATGTCTGTGACTGACAACTTGTGTAAAATGACACACTCTTCAGTCACCAAACTGATGAACGATTTGTGATTTTGATGGGCATGTGAGTCACCAAGTTGACTGACATAAGTTTTGATTGGACATGTCGAGCAATGCTGACAGTTGGTACAACAGGCAGCAAATGACCCACAATGACTACCCCTTGGTCATTAAAGTGACTGACATCTGAGGTAATGACTCACCTTTTTGTCACTCTGGTGACTGACAATATTGGCACAGTGATTGACATATGAGTCACATTGTCATTGGCCAAGGACTCACATATAACTGACCATGCCCGGTGCATTATTCAGTTAACAAGTGCATTATTTCAGAGGGGCATCAGATCATAAGCAAAGGTCTGACCTCCATTGACTGATTATTTTGAGCATGATATTTTGTTGGTTGTTGGTCATGTGCAGAACAGGTTTAGTTTGTTTGCAGTGGAAAGGGTTATGTTGATATTGTGATTACTAATGTGCCTTAGAAATTCACTTTGGGACTGGCTTTATCTAAATTGGCCGAGTAAACTGAATTAAGTTTTCAGTGTAACCTCCAGTGAAAATGTAGCAGCTATTGAATGATTTGTACAATCAATAATTCTTGGCTTGAGGGAGCTGTAGACGATAGTGATGTTCTGGATGGAAGATATGAGAGGAATGTATACTGTAACATTTCCAGTAATCAGGGGATGAGTTGGGGGTGGGGGCAAGGGGAGTGGCAGTGATCATATCAGTGTGATTAGGAGAGATAAGGAGGTATGTCTGCCCTGCAAGCCATCAAAATGCTTTCCTGAAAATTGAAGTGCTGTTTGCCATTTGGACCCTTAACTTTTTCAAGCCTTGAAAAGGTGCATTGGTATTTTAGCAAGGGTAGTGTCACTTTGAAAAACCTTCAAATGCAATATTTATAGGTCTGAAAAAAATTAAGTATCCACTTGGTTCATTTGATGACAGTGTAGGGTTGGTTTGAATTTGATTTCATAGTAAGTTTATCAGTTTGAAGAGATCTGAAAATTACCTCAGTGAACTCTCTTCAAAACGTCTCATCTTTTTTTTATTCTGGAAAATAGTGAGGCTGATAGGTATAATTTGACATCAAGAAGTCTGATATAATGTGGCAGATGGGTTAGATGGGAGACAGTATCAAATATGTGAAGCAAGGAGTGAGGCAATACACGTTCAGGTGGGGTTGAGGGAAGGGGAGGGAGTAGTTAAGTGAAATGCCCTCTTTTCATTTGGTAGTATATGGTGGGAAAAATTAAAGTTGGGGAGATGGGGAGAGAAGTTGGGGACAAGTTTGGGAGAGGTGTTTTTCAAAGTCGGTAATACTGTTAGATTTGTATTTGTATGGAAGAGAGGGTGAGAATGTAACCTAATCAAATTTATGTATTATCCTACCTTGACTGATTTATTTTGGAGATGCGTAGGAGAAGGGGGAAATTGCTGGTAGCCCTGTGGAGGAAAGTAGAGAGGCGGTCATGGGCATACACTTAGCTTTGCTTTCCTTACCGCGTGATGTTAAAATTTGGTACCCAAAGTGTGCCTCCTGTCATTTGGTGTAGCTTCCAAGAGAATGTCCCTTGATTGGTTTATAGCCAGTTACATGCTAAGTAATGGGCTACTAAGCTTTCTTCTAAGTTCACACTGCAGTTGCAGAGATTTAGTTGACTGGCTGGGGTGGATCCAGGCTTTTTGTTTGGGGGGTGCACTAGATTCTTCCTTGTGGGAGAGTGTCATCCATCTGAAGGACTTACATAAAAAGGTGCTGGCAATATGGTGTACGAGTTCCTATATCAAAACCATGATGAGGAGAGCAACAGTGAGATGTCAGCGATAGAATATGAATGGCACGGTCCACCTCAGTAGGTGAAAATTTTAGTCTTGGAAATTTGGGGGTGGACTTGCACCCACTGCATACCCTCTGGACCCGCCACAGACTGTTTGTTATGAAGATACTCTATAGTATTAAAGGAAATGAGCATTTAAAATTGTAAACTGGATACTGGGGAAGGTCATTATGTGTAGAGCATTACCTAAAGAGGAGAGCTTGTTACTTTCTTTGTAAAATAATATTAACCAATTTATCTAGTGGAAAAGTTTTACAATATTCAGATATAACATATATGAGCAAAAAAAAGTTTTAACTTAGTGTGCATGTCAAATCAAAGTTTTGTCACACAGATGTCTTCCAGAATGGTGATCTTGTTTGCTAGTACTTTAGGTTCCATTTCAATTTCGTTCCACAAATAACAGTCTTGATCCAAAGGTAGATTGTTGGATAGAGAGATGGTTGGTCGTATGAACTTTATGGTTGAGTTTTAGGAATTACTACTGTTTTGTTCTTTGTGATGTGGTCTGTTTAATCAATTTGGATTTGACATGGAAACAGTACTTTTTGGTCATCAGCAAGCAATATTTGCTGTCATTGCGAAACAGAATGTTGAACATGGGAAATCGCAAGCTGAATTTGTTTGCAGTTATAGAATTTATACAAATTTATAGTAAGTATTCCATTTAATGGCTGACGGCCCCTGAAACTGCAGAGTTAATCAAATGGTTTGTTTACATTAAGTAAAATATAATCCCCATTAGATGTATGAGCTTCGATTTCCAATTCCTAGTATGGATCATTCATACTCCTAAAATATAACAAAGACTGTGTATGGATCAGTGTTCATATAGACCGTAGCAGTAAGTACACTGGAGAAATTGGAACAGGGTTGGGGTTGCAAGGAAAGGGGGGGGGGGGTTGTCTGAAACTGGGTTGCGAATTTCGTGAGTATGCATAGTTTAATTACAGGGTGGATAAACTCTTATTAGAAAGGTTGTATTCAAAACACAGGTGACCTCGGGTTGAAATTTTAAATATCTCGTAGCCTTTGTCTATAAACTCAACTGGGCTGCGGGAGTAAAGTATAAACGCTTAGAGTGTTCATTTGTCTTGTCTTGCCCTATCATGTTATGTTACCAATCACTTCTTGTTATCATTCTAACCCTTTTTTTTCAATTTTTCTGGATAATTCTTGATACAGGTTCAAGTTTGATTTATACAGCCTCCCTCAACCCAAGCAGAAATTTTCGTATGCTTATACCCCACATGATGCTTTCTGGCGACCATTTTCTTTTCATTGCCCATTTTAAGAAAGTAACTACCATTTTTTTTTTTTTTTTTGTGAACAAAGTTTTATTTTTATTTTATTTTTTTGTGACCTGCGTTTATATGATTATATTGGCTTGATGCCATTTTGAATAATACCAGCCAATTTACGGAAGCTGGTAATTTTAATTGTAACATGCTTTGTGTATCACACACAATGGTTCATTTCCACTAACAACAGTTAATCAGATCCCATTGTTTTTATTATTATCCCATGTGCTGAGGAGTTTAATTATTTGACAGTGGTATAATTGTATCATTTAGTGCATTCAATGTATTTGTATTGATTACCCTTTGCATATTCACACAAAAATATAGAATATAAGTATTATCTATCAGAACTGGCATTTTACGGAAAATATGCACACGCACTTCGAAAAATTTTTGTGTATAAAAAAAACTCCCCCAAGTATGTATATTTCGTATTTATTCAATGATATTCCCATTACAGGGTTGGTTCATTGTGTACATTTAGTTATGCCAGGTTGGTAAGTATGGCAGTCTTTTTTATGCAAGAAGTTTTGTTCTGTCATAGAGAGAGAACAATTTTGTTGTTTTTTTCTGCAGTGTCAAGCCACTTGCAAAGTAATGCAGGCAAAAGAAACAAATGCACTCTTTTGTGTTGAATGGGAGTCTTGTGGGAGTGGTTAGGATATCCCACAACAGTGTGATGATATGTACGAGAACAATGAAAATATCTCTGTTGATTTGGTATGAAATATATCATAGCTACTGATATCACATGTTTGAATCTTAATTTTTTTATGTAGCCATAGGCAGGGGTACTTCCCCCCCCCCCCACACACACACAAACACACTTCTGTCTTCCGACTGCATGGTCAAGTGGTTAGAGCATCCAACTTGCAGCCGGAAGGTCTAGAGTTCGACTCGTGGCCGGGTCATACCAAAGACTTTAAAAATGGAACCAACTGTCATTGTGCTTGTTGCTCAGCATAAGCAATGGAGTAGGGAAAACAAGCCAGTGAGCCACAACTGGAAAAAAGGCTGTTGCCGGCCTGACTTAAACCACTTGGTTAGAAACTGAGCCGTAAAACCTCATCTAACTCTGAACTCCCATCCAGTTTTCTCCTAACCTTGAGTTGGCTTTAAGTAGGTGGTATTATAGCATTTTCAAGTAAATAACTGACTAGGAAGTAAAGATATTACATATTTTGGCATTTGAAAATCCAACTGACCCATAGGACCTTCCCCCAAGATACCCCTCACTTACGGACATCAAATCGCACCAGTCATACCTCTCTGTGAGAGTCTCCCTGAAAGTCAATGTGGGAAAAGACCAAAAAGGTGTTTTGGGCCGTTTTTTTCATATTCAATTTTTTTCCAAAAATGCTTTAAATCCCCAGACAACTCACAAACTCCCCACCCCCAGCAATTCCTATCCCCCCAATTTTCCCCAGACAACTTTCTCAGACAAATTACAAACAGATATTTCCCACTGGGACAGTTTCATGCATAACGATTCCACATTCCATGGTGGGTAAGTTGCTCCAGGGGGAATTAGACCATTCACGGTTACGTTAGTGCTTAGCATAGAGCATGCGCAAGAATATAGGCGTGTGCGTTGGGTTTTGCGTGTAGAAACGCTTGCGCGGTTGCTCGCAGAATGTAGACGAATAAGACTCTTCATTGTGACAACAGGGTAAGTGCACCTTATCAACTCTTTTGTCAACCAGCCGTGACGTCATTTGCTTGTAAACATGAATGAGTCTATTGTATTTAGGAATTGTCTGGGGTGGACATTGCCCAGGTCGTAACAGGGAGGTGTTACACCTACCTGGTAGGATGTAACCAGGAGGTAGTCATCCATGGGGAAGTCGTCCACTGAAAATTGTGGAGCGAGTTGGCCAGTCACAGTGCTTGTAACAGGGGAGGTGCCAGGTAGAGGCAGGGGAATAGACCTACTCCCATCGGGGAAGGCTGCGCCCCTCCACCTCCCTCGTCTGGAAAATTTTCTAGTTTCGTAGGGAAGCCTTTAATGGGTACGAAAAAGTATGTCATCCCCAACGGAGGCAAGTTAGCCAGACGGCTCACTTCATAAGTTCTCAGATAGGAAAGATCCTTTGATAAAACCCCCAAATTTTCTTCACTGTAAACCCCAGTTTTCAAATTTCCTTAAATGAAGTTTCCAAATTTTCTTTAGAAAAGGTCCAGATTGTTCAAATTTTCAATAAAAGCGAACATTTTGCGTTCGCCATCCTTCCAGCAATCCGTCGCCTTTGTCGGGGCTTCAGGTTGCCGGCACACTGTCGAAGGCATCCTCACCCCCCCCCCCGTAGGGCAAATTCTTGCCCCACCTCTGGCTTGCGAAGGGGTGTCTACCTCATTTAGGCAAATGTACAGTAATAGGGCATATGTACGAAGCAGGCCTACCAGAAAACTGCCATTTGGTAAATGAAAAAAAAAAAAAAACAGCAACACCTTCGTTGACTTTTTCAGGTGGCAATGATAATCTCTCTTTGTGCTGTTTCTAAATATTCAATGAAATTCAAAGATGTTAGGAACTTGCCCCCAAATAAAGGTTCACATTGTCTGCTACATCGTTACTTGCACGTCAATTGCTCATTTCCTCCACACTTAATCGAAAAGTAATTTGTTAATATTGACCCGTTTTGACGCTTTTAAATAATAACCAGTTTGGTAACAAGCTGAAAATGGGAACATTCTGTAACTTGCGAAAGAATGCGAAAAGCGATCAAACTCGAGCAGCAAAATTGTGTCCTAAACCATTTTTTCCCATTCGCATATAGCATTAGTATTTCTAATTTCAGGTTTTATTTCTTCCTTCGTTTGCGACAAACAGTCGTTTTGAAAAGTCGGTAACTTGTTAGACTGTTCCATGGAAATGACTTGTGAGGGTAGCAGTTTGCATGAATAACGTTGCCGAGGCACTAGAATGCCTTATATTTTAATCACTACCTATAAAGGGATTTGTGCAACACGCTGAATGTAGCCTAAAAGTCTTCACATAAATGAAAGTTTCACTTTTATCTCTTTCATACAGCACTTCCCTAAATGTGCTTTACAGTAAATTCACCACACGCATAGTTTTCCAACTTTTATTTGCAGTCAAAACCATGCTCACTCTATTAAAGAAATAACTTAAAGAATTGTCAATTTTTAATGAGATAAAACAGAGCATCTCTTTATGACTTCAACTCCCCTTTGAAGGAAAGTGAAAATTGTGATACTTAACTTAATATCAAACTTTGATGGAGGACTTTAAGAGCTTCATTGAAACTTCAAGACTGGAACCTTGTTTGAAGTATCTTATCTTTTCTATGAGCTGAACTGTACAGATTCATGAATGAAATTAGGCTGCTTGTCTAATTTAGGAAATTTGAAAGTATCTGTGGAACTTTGCTTGTGGTTGCCTATGATATTCCTGATACGCGCCATGGAATGGGGCAGGTTTCACACGCTTAGGATAATCATTTTCACACAATATTTGGTCTTAGCTATGCGCGTATCCAGCTTCTTTGTGAAAGAGACAATCAAATTTTTGTTCCCGTTGTATGTATGCGCAAGCTTATAAGTACACGTAAACGTACACATTGACATGGCCTATTGGAGAAATAAGAACAAGTAAGAGATATAGGGATGTTTCTGACCAAGTTATTATACTGCCAAGTGAAAAAGAGCATAATATGAGAGAAAGCAATAACCAGTAATGTACAAGAATCCATGGACCCCACCCCGTCATCCTTTTCTCCCAAGCCACCATACGCAGTTGTTATAGTAGCCTACTCTTCAAGTGACCGCTCAATATACTTCCTAAGTAACTGTTCACAATGGTGTTGATCATATATTCGCAGCTTTTGTCGTTTGTCGTTGCCTTGTATTTTATCCGATAAAGGTTTACTTAAATACAACCCTCTATTTAATAGTGAAGTTGGGAGAAGCATTTCCCGGCGTAGTTCGCCTTCATGCCTGAGCGTCAAATGACCTGATGAGGCACTGGAATAAGAGGAAGTTACGATTTTGTATCTGAAATGTGTAGCAGTATAGCTATGATAAGACTAAGCAGGCTCGGTATTGGAAATATGGCTATTAATCTTCATGAAAAGGAGGACAAAATAGGTTAATTGCAGTGTAATTTGAAGGTATGCATGATTGGGCTATGATGTAAAGGCCTGAACACCTGAACAGTTGGTAACATTCAGTTAGCCCTTTTTAAGAACATAGCGCCGCCAGAAGAACAAAACTTCAAGCGTATTTGTATTTCTTTTCAACTTTCAGCAAGTTGGCTGTTAAGGCTAAATAAAAAAATAAAAGGAGAAATGGTGCGTTTTAAATTGGGAGTCAGGGGAAACGTTTTTTGTAAATGTTTGCGAATGTGTGGGATTGGCAAACGGAGTCTGTTGGCCTGACGCATAGTGTAAATTGCGTTCAGAAATCATCAAATACTTATTTTATGAGGCTAGCAAAAAGAGAAAAGTGACTCTTCTGGTCACCCACTTGGTGACGTGCAATACTCCCAGAGATGTACGTCAAAGGAGGAGTACATATTTGACACCTTCTATGAAGGTAACTCTTTTAGTTTCTTTTGTCGAAGGGAATAAATGTTTATTTATAGGATCCATGATGAGGATGATCATTTTCTACGGCGTAGCTATACTTGAGGGGTGGGCACGAGAACTTTACACCTCGAGCCCCCTGCCCCCCTCCACTGAAAATTTCCATTTTGAATAATTACTCCTCTTCACACATTAAAGCAGTGCCTATATTCCGACCAAGTTATCACTCACAGCCCCCGCGAATGAAACTGTCCACCTCATCCCTTGACATTCTGCTATGACAGAGTCCTGACAACGCTGCTGTTGTGGTGTGAGGCTAACTTAGAGATGGCAAAGTAATTTGTAAACCACAATATTTAGTCATTTTTGCCCCATTTTGTATTATTTGCCGATAGATATAGGGCAACGTTATTTGTGCATGATCCGTATCCGCAATTGAAAAAACGCCATCTATCATGTGATAATAACGGTTACAACTTGGAAAAAGTGTCGTAATATTTGACTTAAATCTGTGAAGATTACAAGCAAATGTAGAATATCATGCAGAGGCATCGTGCCCATTGGGACCCGGGGGAGGGCAGGCCCCCAAATTTTTCAGGAGTGTCAAGAGTGCCATGGTTTTGACTGAAAATGCGTTTGAAAACCCTTCACATGCCAACTTAATAATATGAGAAGTTAACTGTTATCGGAAAATATAATACTTTGCCTTGGGTTACGCCACTAGTTTCACCTTCCTCCTCCAAAAATATTTTTTCGCACGACCCAAAATTATTTTTGCACGACGCCCCTGAAGATATGTTCAATGAATCTGCTTGTTTGACATCACTTATGTGAAAAGAATATTTGCGTGAAAAATCGTGAATTCCAAACGCAACATGCTTTTAAGATGAGGTTTACACCAATTATAAAGAAAAATCTCTGATTTTATTGAACTTCCATAGTTTTTCACTACAATATAGTTTCAACATTAAACGCAGTAAATGCATATTTTCCTTACTGAGTGTTTCTTAAGTTTGCAGAGTGTTTCATAAAGAGGTACAGTGGAGTCCTGGGGCCCGCCTGAGGGTACAGATAGCTAGGGTTTTGGCGCAGACCATAAGTGCAGACTCAAAGACGGAACACTGAGTTGTCACGGCAATCACGAGTGTACCTAAGGCATAATTTCCTTTTAAAATATTGTTTGAGTTCTCCCCAGAACGTTTACTTTTGGCCCTCCTCTAACTGTCTGAACACTTCCCACCGAGCAGCTAGGCGACCCACATACCAGGGTTTCTCAACCCTATGAAAATCGAGGCCCACTTTTGATTGTTGAACTTACCAGAGGGCCACCTTTCACCATTAATTGAAAAGTGAATTAAAGTTCCACATATAACTGGACCCTGATCCTCAAAACGTTAACCACTTAGGCCCAAAGTCAACATGTCGAACATGGGCCACGTTTATAAAAAGCTGATGCAGTGTTCATTAAAACAAATAATTCTGATAAGATTTTTTATCAGTCAATGCAATCATACTGTCATTAGCTGCTCGCCATAGGAATACGGAGGGGGGGGGGGGGCAAGTGCCCCCAAAGTTTGCATAGCATGGTTTTCAGTCTTCAGAAAAAATAACGTGGGGTATAAATAAAGAGTATTTCTAAATTTGGACGAGATCATTCCTTCTATCGCACAAATATCGTATATTATTTATCAATTTGTATATATACTAAATACAAAATTTCTCGGTAATTGTCAAGTGTGTATTTCGTAACAGTGTCAGGATCCATCCTAGGTTAATTGGATCATTCGACCACTGGTCATGTGAATTAATAGTTCTCCAGGTGTAGTGGTTTCAATTTATTTTCAGGTTCGTATGCAGCTTCTTCAATGGGGAGATTCCAGTCTATTATAACGAAAAATGATAAAACGTCATACTGTTTAATAGGGGAGCCATCATAAGTTGGCGCGTAGAGCTCTAAGAAATTTCTTTTGCTAAAATGTCCCCAAAGTACATTGACGGAAACGTTGCTTGATGACATTTATTTTATTTTGTGTTTTCATAAGTCAAAAGTTCTAACTTCCCAAGAGGGTGAGCAGGAAAAAGATTATTGTGTAAAATTATTGAAGCCTTTACCACCGATGATCGATGCATTTTTTCTTAGTCTTCTAAAGTCATACGCCTCCGGCGTGTGTGAGGATTAATATAAAATGCGATAAGGTTTTAAATCGAAGTTGCATCTGTGCCTTATCAAAGTTGTATTCGCTGGCAGTTTTGAAGTCAGTCGAAGTCAGCCAGTGTTTCATTTAGTACAGTAGATTCAGTATAAAGGAGGACGCGGAGGGGCAATGGTCATGTTTTGCCCTAATTTTGAACCGAGTTGCGAGAATTTTTTAAACTGCCCTTTCAGTTGTTTTAAAATGAACATCAAATAGTTGATCAAAGTTGTGGTGAGACTTCTTACTGATCTGTATGTATAGATTTATTGTGATGAATTGCCGTTCGAAGTTAGGGGCATTCCCCTTTCCCTTTGAAAAAAAATTTTCGGAAGGTGCTGAAATCCAAAATGTACTATCATTTCATAGTTCAAGTGTCTTAATGTTCGAAATTTCGTTATTTTAGGAAATTCAGAAAAACAACACTTGTATGGCTCCTTGGCAAAGGTAAAACCTATTGTGAAACAATGAAATAAACAACAAACAAACAGTGGTTGCGATCAAGGAATCTCCATCCCTCCCAGCTTTTGAGAAAGTAGCCCAGGAGGCTGGTATACACTCCGTCTGTCGCATGGGGACGCTAAATGGAAGTTGCAGGATCAGGATTGGGAGAGATCCGAGCATTCTTGCCTCGCTACCCTCTGGGCTCTATTTTGCTAGTGTTTATCAACGATCAAATTGGTGTAGGGCAGTGACGGAATTCATTGTCTGAAAGTTGGGGTGCAAAACCCGAGTGGACTACCAAACGATGCCGACGCGCCGGGGGAGCGCAAAACGCTTCCTGTAACGGCTTGGGGACCAGAAACCACCTGAGAGCCCCTGGTGGGGTCCAGGGGCAAAATCCCGTGGGAGTCCAGGGGGCGAAGTCCCCGGAAGCTCTGAGATATTAACAAAATTGTAGGCATTAAAAAGGATGGATTTTAGCTTTAACTTTAAATGACATGAGGTGGGCACTTAACAGGATCGATAATGCAGAGGGCTTAAGGGAGGAGGGGAGAAAGGATTATTTTGAGGGTTTCCAGGGGCTTTGGAATAATAGTTTTAAGAACAGAAGACCAAGAACTCAGAGTGGTTGAGCGCAAACAGCGCCTAATAAAACACCGACGAAAAAGCGTTTGAGACATTTAAGTGTAGCCTATTGTTTTTTCGCTAGTTTGAAATGCAATATTGCTCATGACATAAAACTTTTTTTCTGCTTTCCCCAGGTGTCTGCTCTTTCCATACAGCAGAATATAGGAGCCTATATCCTGCTCTATGGTTCTTTCTTTCATGTTCCATGTTTGTTGATGGTCTGGAAGAAGTCCCCTCAACTTTTTTATGAGTATAAAAAATGTCTTAGTGCCGATTTTGAAGGTTATAGAGTATATGATACTTTAAATATCAATAAAATGTTTTATGGGTAGTTTGTACTTGACACGGCCAGGACATCGGCAGTTAAAGTGCTCGGGAAGTAATGTTCATTGGAGGCTGCATCTTGGGAAGTTGTGGGAGGGGAAGCCTTTAGCCACGAGCGCCGAAGGCGCGAAGTCGGAGGATGAGGACTGAGGGTCCTCCTCGAGAAATTTTTGTTAAATTTGACGGCTTTTGCAGACATTCTGGACAATTTCTTGAGAAAATCCTGCTTTCCTCAGGTATAATTTTAAAATGCTAATAAAATGTTTTTTTTATGATGATTGCAAATTTAAGATAGTAACTGTCAATCAATTTGCTGAGGAGGGTGGTAGTTGGTGGGGAAAGTGAACAGCGAGAGGTGTAAGGAGGGTTTTGATAATAGTAATTTACTCAAGCTGTTCTACAAGAAGTAAAAACGATGCAATTCCACAAAAGATTTTCTACGCACAGCAGTACAATGAGACATCACATTATATTAGGATCATGTGAAAAACGCCGAAAAATTAATCGAGAATTGCGATTCCCTAAACATGGGTAGGGTTTGTGATTTTGCTTGCAAGAACCATGGTGCAATTAATTACGTACATTTGTACTTTCAGTGGGCCTTATTTCAGAGCCTCAAGTCACAATAGTCACAATAGTCACAATTTTACGGTGCCCATGCTTTGAAAGAAATTTTACGGTGCCTGACAAAGTTTTCAATTGTATTCATCAGTTTCTTCTGGGGGTGTGGGCGAAAGCGCCCTGAGAAAAATCTTCTTGTAATTTTTATGGTATTTGACTATGTTTTCCTTCTTTTAACATTGCAAAATTTAATCATAATAGGTTATTGAAAATTCTCTTATTGTTTCTCTGCTAAGACTTCATAACTTGTAAGGATTTTTTTCTTCTTTGTATAGCAAATTTTTGCAAACAACTGCCAGGATATTTGAAAGCTGCACCTTGGAAGACACTGTCCGGAACGTCATTTTTTTTGAGATAAAAATTGGTTCTGTCCAATAACTGGCAATAACTTACCAGAAAATACCATTCATGAATAAGTACTACCGGTCTATTTCAGATGAACGTATAGATTTCCATTGTAAGTCTACAGCGGAACCTTGTTTTAGTACAACGACATTACAGAGGAAGAGCATGTTCATCCCTTTCAGAGCAGTGGCACATGCATATACTTTCCAAGATAACCAAGATACTATAAAGCCAAGACATCTTTTTGTTTATGACGGTGCACCCACGCACACATGACGCGCCAATCATCTTTGCCTACCACAGTGCAGTATCATATGTATGGAAACACAACACTAATCATATAGCATCGGCATGTGAAGAGTTCGAATCGAAAGTACAGTGCATGCTGTAATCTATGCTACCACAAGCAGGATATCCATGCTCTATGCTAAATTCACACTGAGTTAATTGATCATTGTGTTAGCAAGTGTGTGCAAAAAGTATACGAGTCAACGAGTTGTCAAAACGAACGGTTCATGTGGTAGCGAATACAGCAAGAAAACTTGTATTCATCATTATTCTGCGACAAGCCATACTTTGTTCCTTGAAAGGAAGAAAATAGTCGTAAATGGGAAGCAGGAGCGAGCAAAAGAGGTGAGCTTGGACCCGATCCTAGACTAAGGGATAGCCTGAGTTCGGCCTGCATGTTACATGTTGTTAGCCTATACTATAGCCTAGGTTCATGCAGGCCGTCGTGCTGCAGGACATGTACTGTAAACCTGTTGTAGCAGTCTATTGTGTAAGCATAGGCTATTATTTAGGTGTGCTGACTGGATAAATTCGCCAGCTGAGTTAGTGGATCCATGAGTTGCTGTTAATTGTAATTTTTCTTCTTGGAAAGAAGTCAGTACCGCAGGGTTCAGTTCCTGGCCCAATACGTTTCTTAACCATCAGTGATATTGATAGCCTAGGCTAGGCCTAAGTGAGTTTGCTGATGATACTAAGCTGTAATTGTTAAGTCTGTTATAGGAAGGTTTAAGTGATAAGAATGATGCCTCATTGCTGCAAAAGACTTGGATGGGTTATTTTCATGGTCCCAGAGTTGGCAGATGGTTTTTAATGCAGATAACTGCAAAGTCCTTCACTTTGGTTCTAAAAATTTCAGCTATGATTAACATGAATGGTAGTATTTTGAGTGATGTGACTTCTGAGGAGGGTGTTGTTTGGTGTTGTTATTACAGGCAGTTTAAAACCATTTAGATAATGTGCAGCTACTGCTGCTAGGGCAGCTAAAAGGGTGCTTGGATTGTTCAAGAGCAATTTCAATAACTTTAATCAAGAAATTGTACTCCTAAATCTGTATAAACAGTTGGTGCAGTAATTAGGCCCCATCTTGACTACACTGCCCAGGCTTGGAGTCCCTTCTTTGAAAAGGACAAGTTCCTTTTAGAGCAAGTTCAGAGGAGAGCCACTCACCTTTTACCAGAGGTGAGACATCATCCTTGTCATGTTAGATGTAAAAACATCTTGGGCTTACCACCCTGGAGTTGAGAAGGATTAGGGGGACATGCTCCATGTGTACAAATTTGTATCTGAAAGGAATCCTTTGTTATCTTGTAGTTATTTAAAGGTTCAAAGTAATTCCCAGGTTCAAGGCCATTTTAAGAAGCTAATAAAGTATTTTGCAAGGCTTGACATTAGGAAATTTAGCTTCTCGCACAGAGTTGTCAACAAGTGGAATAGTCTGCCTGAGTGGGTAGTTAACTCTACATCACATCAGTGCACTGCCGGGTATACTAAAATCCATGATGAGATCACAGCCGTGACGGAGGCTTGGAATCAGTCACAGCTGACTGTCACGGCACATACTTAATTTAACTGACATTGAATTGTACTTATTAAGTACGGCGATCAGCACAAGGATACTGTATAACTATAAATTAATGTGAGCTTTTCAAATGGCATGGTCCATGGGTGTCAATCTTTACTCAAATGTGGGGGGAACATGGCCACTTCTGTCAAAAACTTACTGTGTAAATATCTTAAGTCAATGGGTGTATTTCCAAAATGTGAGGAGACGTGTCCCCGTCTTCCCCCCCCCCCCCCAGGATTGACGCCTATGGCATGGTCATTGACACATACAGATGTACAAAAAAGAAGACTTGCTAACACTGCCAGTTCTTCTTCGAAAAATTAACGTAATCAATTCTGTCCAGTGTTTCTTCAGTAATATTTGTTACCCACGAACATCACGGCATGTTCGCACATGGATATTATGGATATATATATATATATATTATATCTTCGAATATGGTGCATGATGTCACAGCCAGGTGCACCCAGGGTGACCAGACGTCCCGTAAAATACGGGATTGTCCCATATTTGGTTCATTTGTCCCCTGTCCCGTATTAAACCTCCCCGGGACGCCTATTTGTCCCGTATTTCCATATTACTTCAGGGGGCTCCTTACAAAATAGACACAAAAAAGGAGACACAACTCTGGTAGAATGGACGGATACAACTACTGCAAGGAAAATTGAAATCTACTGTAGAGTGCGTTAGCAGCTTTTCAAAGCCTGCTCACCTACACATGTTTATGTATTACAATTGTGGGCCAACGTAGGATAGTGTCGAGGTTCGTAGTCAGTTCCGCAGTTTAGTCCCGCATAACACTGGTGAATCTGGCATATTAGTCGCATGTAGCCTGCAGAAATAGTTGCAGTGTCTCCCTTATCAGATCAGAACTGCAAACTGTAACTTTTATGACATGTTCTGAGTTTGTTACATATGCCCAATCTTACAGACAATTACTCAAAGCTGTACGTGTCATCAAAAACAAATAACTAGTCTAGTAATTGACATTTTCAATACATCTTTGGACCTTGTGATTTATTACTAAGCCTAATTATGACTTTCTGGTGCTTTGAATGCACTCAAATCCAGGAGCTTTCGGGGGCTTTGCCCCTGGACCCTACAAGGGGCCCTAAGGTGGGCCCCTAGACCCAATCCGATGGGGGCTTCACACTGCCCGTGCACACAACCCACTTTCCAACCATGCAGTGTCCCGTATTTTACTTTTCAAAATGTGGTCACCCTGGGTGCACCTCACCAAGATTATACAACAGGATAGAACGTCATGGAAACTATGTCAAAGAAATCAGTGACGATCACTAATATGGAAAATCATTAATTGTTCTCTCAGAATGAAAGAGATGGTAATTTATGGAGTGACAATCAGAGTGGTATAATGAAAAGATCTTTGATGTTGCAATAGGTCAGATTCATCAAAAATATCCTAACTGGTTAAATTAATTTTGAGCTCGATATCATTGATCAGTCAAGAATGTGTATGTAAACTGACCTTGGGAATTCTTGTGAATGCTTGGCCCATGATCTTGGGAATTGTCCTTGAAAAAAATAGCTAGCATTAACCAACCTCAGATCATGCATTATCTTCGTTCGACATCAACGTGTAAGGAAATGGCTTCAGTAGTGAGTCACAGTGTCACCTAAGGCCCTATAAGCTGTATACACTGGCGCGACCTAACTAATGTCACAGAATCATCACGGATTTTAACATTCGTCACGTTCGTCATGTCATGAAGTCGTCACGGATTTCGATCCTGTGCACTGCTTTAAGGTTATTAACATTGACAAGTTCTTCCATGGTTGTGGTAGAATTTAATTGTTTCAGGGCTCGTTTGGTGTTGGTTGGTTGTTCGTTCTCATTAAAGGATTTATGGACTTCAGGGCATCTTATGGGGCCTTAGCCCTCATTTGTCTTTTTAACTTGTTATGTTATTTGTTAATGTTATGATGCTGTAGCTAGCAGCAAGGGTTTTCACAGGTATTGGATGAAAGGCCAGTTTACCGAAGTTTTAACTGGATATTGCGAGTCAGGGCACAGTGCAGTGGTTTGTTTTTCTTTTAAAGGAGCTATGGCATCCCCTGAATATACTTAGACATATCCCCATAGTTCTAAATCCAGTTGGTGACTGTACTTTGGCATTCATTCGAACAATAATAGTACCACTCTGGTTGGTAATGATGACTTGGACAGTCAGTTGTGTTCCTATTAGGCTCACAATCACGTAGGCCCTACACTTTGTTTTCAATATTGCCTTGAGCAATTGAAACTCAGTGCAGGCTGCTGTGGCTCTGTCTTGGAAGTGTTCTACCACTAGACAGTTGTTTGTGTTTAAATTGGGGCTAGAAGTTAGTTTAGTTGGGAGAATTGTTACTGTCTGGGGTGAGCTTAGAGGGCCTTTAAAATGTTAGGATCCTCACATATTCTGTGGGACATTCCATTGCAAATTTTACAGGCTGCAAAATGGCCCATTATAACTAAAGGTGTCATTTTAGAAGCAAAGCAGTACATTATTAGTGTAACACTGATTTTGGATACGTACATGACATTGTGTCAAGTTCCACAGTGATATGGTCTAGCCCAGGTAAGTGAAAGATTTTTAACGTTTGACCCAGACTGGAAGGTTTCATATTGTTCATACAAGTGTCTTGTGATTTAGGCCATACAAAATTTGCACAGCAAAGATGTGCTAGATTTCACCAAAGTATGCATGGGTCTCAAATATGCGTCGTCTCAAACATTATAACCAGTATTTGGACAGGGTAGAAAATTCACAACTGGGTACCCAAAGCACATTACCCATCAGTTACAATACCTGGGTTTTCGATGGTAACTTCGCAACTTTTTGCTTTGAGCATTTTTGTACAATTAGCTCAATCCATCTGTCCCGATTTGCTATGGCTGATAGGACCGAACAGGGATAACAAACTACCAAAATGCTTTACACGTACCATTGGTTCTTAATCTTAATCGTGTAATTGTGAAAGTCAGAAAAAGAAAATATTTAATTTGACCTTGTACTCTAGCACTATTTATACGACATGTAAGTCACACAGTTTAAACATGGCATCCAAACCCTCAGTTTACCTCTTACAGTTTTGTATACGATGTGCCATAACTTGTGTATCGTGAAACAATTTAACGCAAGTTTGTCACCTCCACCTCTGCACTAAATAAGTTCCACCATGTACAGTATTTTAATTTCTTGTAAGTTGCATTCCTTCCACTCTTTTCAAAAATCCTCAAGTTACACACTGTTACTTTGTTATATGACAGTAATCTTGTTAGTATACCCCAGTATCCTAATTCATGAATGGCTAAGTTTTAATCATGTTTAATACATTATTTTCAATGTTACTGAACTGTTGAATTCATTCAAAATAACTTCTTGTTTTACCTTTTGTAAGGGACACTCAAAGAGATTTGTAAGATTTACAGGTACAGTAGCTTATATTTCACAATAAATTTGGGACAACTGCTTGCTGAAAAGTGCATCAACTTGTTAGTCTGTTTGGCAATCCTTGTTTTCATGGTCACATCTGTAGATTGTGACCTACTGTACTGTAGCTTTCATGGATGATCTCAAGACTGACCCAGAAGGATCAGCAAATGTCATATTACAAATGAATGAGAAATCTGGTTACCTTAGATTTCTGGTTTTACGTTCTTGCATGAAGAGATAGCACTATGACTAGCGTGTACCCTCACAGTCTGAAGGCCACCTGTCCAGATCAAGTATTGGTAGATCCACCTGGAAATATTCTGAGGACTTACTTTTTTGTGCAGCAGCTTGGTTCTGTGCAGGTGGTGAGGAGGTTTCTAAATTGGTGAAATTCAAATTATGTCCATTGTTTTATTCAGAATTTGTCTGCTTCACATCATGCCTCAGCACAGCTGGTCAGCATTTCCTCCCATGGCCCCCTATGTGTATATAGAAGACTGAATGTTTTGCAAAGGAGAGAAATTTTTATTTTCCTATTTGATCTCCATATTGGATGTAAACCCCACAATAGACTTAAATCCAATTAATATAATCTTTTTTACTTTAATTTTGGATAATGCGTAAGCACAAGTTAAAACGTTTGCACATCTGCTGGATGGTTTCAACACATAGACTGATTTTGAACTTTACTGTACATATACAGTACCGTTTTACGAGGTTGATATGTTGTATGAGAGAGTATGGAGTGCATATTTATGAAAGTGTACCCACATCATGTACCTTACTACCTTGTGCTCCTTCTTGACCAATGGGTTTGTTAGCATTCGTTGTTTGTCATTCTCGTTTTGCTCTAGATAATCATTCACAGAATCCTTTGAGAGTTACTCACTGTACCCCTTGTTACATGTTATTGCTTTACTTCCATAGCAAGGGGAAGTACTCAGAGATGGTTTTAGCACTGTTTGCTCCCTCCCCCCCCCTCCATTGACAGGAAGTTGGTCCTCTGACCACAGGGGTAGTACTTCCATAGTCTGACCAGCTGACCTGGCCTCATTCCTGTTCGACATTCTGTTATCATTCAGCATTTTGAGAGTTTTTTAGGCCTTCAAAGTGTCAGTTTTTCTTCACCCCAACTATAGTTTCTGACTGCCTTATTAAAATGTTCCATTGTACAGTACTTGTGGTGTGTTCATAAATATATTTCCAGCTTTTCTGTATATAATGTATTTTTAATCCACTCTCATTCAAGTTTTCAACAAGTTTTCAAGTTTGAACAACTTTATTTCGGTCATTTACATACAGGAAAAATACAAGATACAGTATATACAGAGATACTGGTGACAGACTGGGGAGTACCCACAGGAAGCTTGACAAAGCTTATAAGAGTGGATACCCCTACAACATGAAAAAGAGTACAACTAGATAGATTACAGAAAATCAAACAAATACAGAACAAAACACTGCAATGTAGAAGAGAAGAACGTGGTACATTTTAAATATAGAAAGTGTCATAGACTGTTGTTTGTTAAAAAGCGTTTTAAGTTTCTTTTGAACATGAATATAGAAGAACATTGTGTAACTGTAGAGGGAAGGGAATTCCAAATACAGGGAGCAACATAAGGTACACAATGAAGGGAAGACTGAAGTCTGTAAAGTGGTGTTGTCAAGCGGTTAGCTGAGGGAGTATGATAGGTATTTACCTCATAGCACATCTTAAAGTAATCGCAAAAGATATGGGGTAATTTTTTATCAAAAAAGTTGTAAACAAGAATTTCACATTGATAACGATTTATATCGTAAATTTTTAAAGAGTGGGGATGTATGATGAAGATGATGAGTATTAAAAATATACCAGATAATTTTTTTTGAAGGATAAACAGTGGCTGTAACTTAGACGGCTGTAAGTAGAACCCCAAACAACATTACAATAAGAAAGAAAGGGGAGGACGAGAGTATTGTAGAGAGTAATGAGAATTTTCCTTGGCAAAGTCGAGTGTAAACAGCCAATGATTCCAACATAGAAATTTTCGTATTTCACAATGAATAGTCTTTACTGAGGGTGTACTAGTGGCTGTTGCCATAAGAGGTAACTACAGTATGTCTGTGATGTGAATAATAAGAACCTCCTACAGAATAAATCTGGATTGTACTGAAGTACTGTTTAATGTACAGTAAAACACATGTCATTGAAATACTGCACAATGAATGAATCTTTACTTGTTTATCATCTATACAGAATGCTCAGGGGAGATGTGATTGAAGTTTTTAAAATTTTCTGTGGTATACATTAATGTTAATACTTTAAACATGCTGAATTTCAGTGCCAGAGAGATATTTCAAGAGGTCA
This sequence comes from Holothuria leucospilota, assembly GCA_029531755.1. Classification (NCBI taxonomy): domain Eukaryota; kingdom Metazoa; phylum Echinodermata; class Holothuroidea; order Aspidochirotida; family Holothuriidae; genus Holothuria; species Holothuria leucospilota. Next base: position 15,639,141 of record CM055976.1, read on the forward strand.
CCATTTTAACTCACAAAACAACATTGTCAGTCAGATATGAAGAAATCTGCCTTTAGAAATAGAGTAGTTGATTTTTGGAATAGTCTTTCTAGCTTAAGTTGTGGAAGCTGACACTGTTGCTACTTTTGAAGACCTGATAAATTTTGGGGAAATTTAGACACGAAATTTGATTTTGAAGCTGGCTACCCTTCGTATGATGGTCTGTTGATGTTCAGTTTGTTACAGTCTTTTAATGTTCGATGCGGATACAGAGGCATGTAAGCCAGCGTCTTTAGTATATCATATCATATCATGTCGTATCGTATCATATCATCATTCAGTCAGCCTTTGTGAGTATTTTGTTGTAGATCATAGTAGATATATATACTGCAGGCAGAGTCAATAATACAGAATAACACCTAATCAACATCCTGTTTAAACAGGTCTCACTTTACTCAAGTTACATGGAGTTATAGCAATGTATTTACTAGTTACAGTAAGTGAAAGTGTGAGTCTCAAGTATTAGGTTCCTTGAAAGAGGAAGTTCCTGAAATGTGTAATGTTTCAATTGGAGGAGAAAGTAAAGACAGCCATGTCCTAGAACTGAACACGAAGGAGTCATACTCTTAATATGTGACCTCTTCTTCCCGCCAGTTCGTTCATGGAAGTACTACATTACTTATGAGGTAGTACTGCCATGGTTAGTTTGAACACAAGAATGTGTAACAATAAACAGTTGTAATAGGGTGTACTATAAGAGTGAAGCGCTGCATCCCTGTAAACTGGACAGCTTGGTGGTTAGAGTGAACAGTCCGTCATCATTTGAGAGGGTGTGTGTGTTAAGTTCTTATAGGACCGACTGGGTATTTCCTGGCAAAGCTGTTTGCAGAGGTGCTGAAGGGGTTCTATGATTGGTGGATTAAAAAGTACTGTGTTGTACCGATATTACAAGTATGATAGCTGATATTATCGATGCTGCTATTTCAGTATCAATTTCTGCCGATACTGATCAGATACAGACATTTGAGATAGGTACATTGCACACTAAATATGTCCTGTACCACTAGGTGGTGTCTCATCTTAATTAATATTGGGATTTCAAACATACCATTACTTCTGTGTGGAATATGGGACAAGAAATACCGGCTCTGGTAATATTGGCATGCAAAGTAAATTTTACTGATAACAGTACAGTACAAAATGGGGATTATCAACTGGTACCATTGTTAACGATCACTAATTTGGGTCTGTGGCTCTCCCACTCAGGTGACGGTCAGTTGAGGTCTCCTTTGCTTCTGATTGCATCTTACAGCTGTACAGCTGTGGAGCTGAAAACGAATCTGCATTACCTTCCAGCTTTGAGAATATGGTTGACTGGGGACACACTGTCATTCATCTGATACAGTACTTTCGTTAAATGGCTGTTCTGGTGGTTCCTGGGACAATTTGCCCCTGGACAGTTTCCAAATGGGACAACTTTCCCTTTGGACAGTTCCCACCCTGGGGTGGGGGAGTGTTGTCTGAGGTATAAGTGTCATGGGTTGGAATTGTTCAGGTGCAAATTGTTTGGGTTTGGGACTGTCCAGGGGGAATTACCTGGGGAAAATAGCGGGGGGAGGATTTGGCCAGTCAGGATCCTGGTTGCAGGATAACAGCAATTACAGTAGGATCACCTGCTTTGTCTCTCTCTAAACAATAGGCAAAAAGAGAAATCAAATCTTACCATTTTTCATCCACAATGAGCAACAGTGGAAACAGAGCCCTGAATGAGCCTTTAAAGGGCCTCCTGAGGATGATCCTAAGTTGCATTCTGCTCCTGAAGTCACTGACCTATACATAACTGTTCAGGGCTTGATTTTGACAGTTGTCTGATTGCTGTTGTGACAAACAACCAATGGTGAAGGCTGGTTCATACTCCAGTAAAGTGTTGTAAAACTGGGAAAGTCGAACACTGTTCAACTCTGAGCTCTGTCTGTGATTGACCAGGAACGGCAAGGGATGACCGTCCGTATATGGTTCTTTTAGCTTTACAGCAGATGAAAATTTGCAAGTAGGAACCGGTCTTAACAGGTTGGTTGTCTGATGGGCAACCAAATTTTATGAAAGAAGAAAACAGATCTGGTTCCCTGGACAACTTTAAAATTTCCTTTTGGAAAACTTAATTTTCTTTCAGCCAACCAAAAAGAAAAAAGGCAAACAGTTTATACACTTAAAAACAGTAATACAGGTGGGTTTGGGTGGGGGGGTGGGGGCTGTGTGTGTGTATATATATATATATATAATATAAAATTTCGTATCACTGTATATTGTACATATTTGCTATATATTTGCAATAGATCGAATACGTGCTTCAAAATGTCAACCGGCCTGTTGGCCTTCTTAACGTCTACTGTATATATATATATATATATAATATATATATAATATATATATATATATATATATATATATATATATATATATATATATATATTATATATATGCACGTATATATATATATATATATATATATATACTGTATATATATACTGTATATATATACTGTATATATATACTGTATATATACTGTATATATATATATATATATATATATATATATTTACCTGGGAAAATTACATGGTACATGCTATAAAAATGCATGGCTACACTTATCCACAGTAGGCAAACATAACGTTTTGTAAACCGAACCGAACTATTTCTCTCTGAATAAGATATATATGTTTGTCTCTGAAACAGAATATTACCTTAAACCTACCATACTTTCCAGAGTTTCATTTTATCATACTATTTGATGTATAAAACTTATTGCCTCATTGATAATTCATGATTTGGAGTGTCTGCTAGTTCTGTCTCCATGGAAACTATAACGTCTTCACTTTTGTAGGGTAGATGCGACAAAATGTTGATGTGAAGCAGACATGTTATAAACAATGAGCATGTTAAGAAATTCATAATTTTTAATGTCCAGATGGCCCAGCTATCAAAGAATACATTTTGAACTTGAAGTAGTAGAGACGGTATTCATAGCTTTCAGAAATACTGTCAGCATGCCTTACGTTAAAATCCACAGAGCTAACGACTTGAAATGTGAGGGAGTCACTCTTGTCAATTAGTCATCACCATCGTATACTTTATGCAAATTCCTCAAAGACACCCTTGTCAAACAATACTTCATCAAGACTGAGTTATCTTTGGAATTAGTGAAGATTAATAGGTGCATGTGAAGCCGTTATATGCTTGGAGCCGGCTGAAATACTTTGGACTTGTTTAATCTAGGCTGTAAATTAAACAACATTTATGGATAATTGACAGTGATAAGAATGTGCTAAAACTTGAATCCTTACAATGATAAGCACCACCTGTGGTCTGAGTGGCTATAACTGTTTTGGATGTTTTCTGAATCCCAGTCTCTTGCTAAAATCAGTTTTCATATTCCAGACAGTGTCATTCATTGGATGATCTTAAATCAAAATGTCTACCCCTTCAAAGTACTTTGCCTTTACGTAATGCAACTAGTTGAGTCCTCTCGTAAAAATATTTTATTGACTGTTAAATTTTTTTAAAGCCCTTGCTGAATTCAACTTGTTTTATTTCTTAATAGCTTAAACAGAGATTTGTTCTGGAGAGAACCGCTGGGTAAGAGGCGAAGTGCAGTCATCCCGATGTACAGCTGTACATTAGAATACACCAACCCTTATCCTAATTCATATGGCTCTTTTTAATCATTTGACACTACTTTTGTTACCGCTTTGTTAAATTCATGCAGAATAACTCCTTGGTTTATCTTCAATTAAGGGTAACAATTATCCTGAAACAAAATAAATGTATACATTCATGAGATCAGAATATGCTGTACTTGTGTGATTTAGCTGATGTTTCTAAGTTAGAGATCGGTGTGAATGCTTACAGGTGAACAGTATACAGTAGAAATTAGGCCTGGAAGGGTTACTGATTCTACTTTAGATTCAAGACCTTTGGTGGGGAGTCATGTACGCCGTTGTAAGGATCCTGGCAACTTCACGACTCCAAGTCCCAATAATGTCAAGAACATGGACAAAATCATATTTTGGAGTTCGTACTGTATAAATTGTGTTCCTTTGCAGACCTTTTGTAACAAAACATACGCTTTTGGTGTTATTCTTTAATGAAGCACAAAGTTTTTGTTCAGTTGGCTTCTATGGTTCTCTGTAGAAATTGTCAGCTCAGCATATTATCTGTACCAAAGCAAGGGTGAGCTTAGGCTACTGGAAGCATGGAGGTGGTAACTCCATGCTGGAAGTAGCCCACTGGTGTATGGTTACACCTCTTTGTCCAACATCTATGTTTTGACACATGTAAACTGAAATGCTCTCACCCCAGCCCACTGTAACCCTTACCTAACCCTTATCCTAACACTGACTGTCATGTAGACTTGTCAGAATATGGAAACGTCGGCACAAAGAGTTGTCGGAATGGAGAGCAGGCCCAGGTGTACATTATTATTCATTGGTAGGCTAATTATGGACAGTTTATAGCAGCTGAGGCATATTCTTGTGTCAGCTTTGAGGTCATTGGTAGAGATACAACTACGTTCAAATTTGCGACTGATAGGGCTGCAGGTATCCAACTGCAAAAAAGAAAAAAAGAAAAAAGAAATATCCCCTCCAGAGCCTACCTTAGAGTTACTGTATACTGTGACATTTACAATATCTTTTTTCATCTCAAATTTAAAAGAGTACTGTACATAGAAGTTTACAGTTAATACTGGTGTTATGCCATGTGAGATACATATATCTGCAATGTCCCTTATTCTAGGCACCCCCAGAAACGAAAGCCTAATAGAAATTACCCCATATCTCAGTGGCAAAGTAAAAACCTTGCCACTCAACTGTCGAATTTGAATTAGGAGTCATTTTTCATCGAAATGAATCCATTAAAGGTTGGTTTCCTTATATTTTGCAGAAAGTTAAAATTTGTTACCTTACTTTCTTCTGGAATATTTTTTTGAGGAAAACTGTAAAACAGGTGTCAGAATTTCACAATGATCTTGGGCAGATGAAATTGTCAAGACCTATTTATCAGTTTTGCAGTCTGTTTACTAACATGTTGATGCTTGCCTAGCTGAATGAATTAGGCTCCAAAACTACAGTATATTACCAAAGTACACCATCACTTAAACCTGGGATGCACAAAATAAGGGAAATAACACGAAATCTTCCTAAAGAAACCTACAGGTTGATTTACTGTACTATAAATTCGTCAGTTTCTATCCTACAGAAGAATGTTTTATGTTAAATTAAAAATTGCGCAGTTTTTGTGGTTTTTCGCAGGTATCTTCATAAACGCATCATTCGTACGTAAAGTTCTAACCTGGAAAATTTTTAGTTCTTCAAATTGATATTTAACAAAAAGCATTAGACGGATAGAAATTGAGGAAGTTATAACCATTGAAAATAGGCTCTTTAGGAAAGATTTCCCTTCATTTATTCCATCTCACACACAGTCACTCTGTGGCAATGTGTATATGGCCTTGAGCGAATTAAGCATAGTGCAGGCTAAGTACAGTGCCTCTGTCTAGGCAGGGTCATACCAAAGACTTTAAAAATGGAACCTACAGTGTACTGCCATTGTGCTTAGTGCTCAGCATAAGCAATGGAGTAGGGAAAAGCCAGTAAGCCACAACTGGAAAAAAGGTTGTGGCCGGTCTGACTTAGACCAATTGGTTAGAAACTGAGCCGTAAAACCTCATCTAACTCTAGGAGGTATACATTACTTTACAGGTGTTGTTTGTTTAAATTGGAGGAGGGGCTAGAAGAAAATTTAGTAGGGAGAATTTTACTGTCTTGGGTGAGATTAGAGAGCCTTTAAAGTTCTGAGTTATATACAGTATTAGTTTCTTTTTGTAAGTGATCCTTGTGTTTTAATGTAAGTTAGTAGTATCAGTGCAGATTATTGGCTTCTCAGCCTTTTGGTTAAAAACATGTTCAGTATATATGTTTCTTTCAGTTAGTCTGGAATGAAGCCCTGGATAGAAATTAACAGACCCATGATGTATCAGGGCTCAAAATAAGCTTGAAAAAGGGCACAGCCAAAATGAGCAAATTGGCTGTCAGTCTATATTTCATAGGACATTAACTGAGGGGCACCACACCCATCAGTAAGGGCCGGACAGCCATGACTGTCGGTGCTGCCGGTTTATATTTTGAGCCCTGATGTATATACAGTACTATAGAGGTCTGAAGGTTGATTGGTTGGTCGTGTTCAATATTGTGTCCCTTCCAGAAAAGTAACCCTAGTGAGAAGGGGTTTGTTTGATGTTGGCCCTTTAGCTTGATTTTTTTGGACTTATAAAAGGGCAAATCTAGTCATCCTAGACAGTTCCAGTTCTCTCAACCAAGTTACTTCTAGCCCCTCCCAAAAATGTCTTAAGCTCCTCCTTGTGCTGACGGTGACACAAACCTAGTTTATTGCTTAAGGTCATCCTGGTGAGCATTCAAGGCCCTAATGTGTAATGAGAACACTCTTTTGCTTGCTGTGTAATATGAGCTACCCTGTACTCTGCAGCTTTTGAATTTTCTGACTGTGATGTCTATCAAAGAGCTGGCACCAATTGAGAATTTTGGTTTCCCTCAACCAAAAATGTACCTGGGGTGATGAGTGTCTGACTTTTTAGAAAAAGAGGTAGAACAAAGATTTAATAGTTCTATTTTTTCTCAATAATTTTAATAGATCTATGCATAACAAGACATTTGTGTAATGCATATTACACACTAGATTACAAAAAACACTTTCTCAAAAATACCATCTTTTATAGATCTATTGCAAAAAAAAACAAAAACAAAAACAAAAAAAAGACAAAGGATTGCACGATAAAATGAGAAGTACCTGGCAGTTATTTTATGGTCTTTTTATCACTGTAAGCTGATTTTATCTATTCTTGGAAGATAATGATCATCTTACCCAGTACAATTTACCTGGCCTCATTACAGAAGCTGTCTGCTGTTAGGAATCCTGTCTTGTGTAAATGCAAAACATTAATGAGTTTGTAACCTTTAAAATAGCATTAATTTTAAGGCTCTCAACTACAATGGACTGTCAACAGTGTGAATTAACACTAGGTCACAGATGCATGCTGTACTTTGTTGATAGGCTGTAGGGACTGTCGACTGACCTTTCTCTGGTATCATTCATCAGATGTTTGTGCAAGCAGATGTTTTTGAGGGGCTTTGAGGGGGTTTAAAGTCTTTATTGCAGTATGTCATTTCAGAAGCAGTTGAAACTTATTAGCAGAGGCCGCACTTAATGCTCTATGGTTCTTCAAATAATAGGCTGCTGTGTGAGCTAGTTAGGTTTAACACTTTGATTACCCATACTTAATACTTAGTTTAATTACATTACCATATTTCTTATTATTGATATAATAGCTAGAGGCTATTGACTCCTTAGCTCAATCAACAGCTGTTGTAAAGTGCATGCATTAGTTAGTATTTTACTCAGGGACAGTACAAGGCACATACTTTTTAAAATCAATTTTTAAAAAAAAAAAAAAAATCCATTTTATTTTAGATGATAATCAGAAATTATCAATAAAGCCAATTATTAAGTGCCCAATAGTGAATACACATGCAAAAGTACATCTTTCTGAGACATTAATGCTAATTAATACCACAAAGTATGAAATATAGCAAATGTTTTAAAATGAACTTGACTGATTGTCACCATGGTTATCAAAGTTTTTTGATTGTTTGAGTATGCTAATACACTGATAATTATTGGAGAGAATGTATAAGTGCAGGCTTAAGTAATTTCCGGTACTGGACACTTAGGTAGCAGTGATGAAAATTTGATTGTAATTGAAGAGTCTTAATATACCTATGACAATACAGACTATACATTGTAACCATGGTGACTGAAAAGTAATTCTTAGGAGACTCTGAACAAAGAGATGGTAGGATGGTAAACAAAGGGTAGGCTTTAGTCACTGAAGCCAGTTCACTCTTCAGGTAGAGGAAATTTTCAAGCAAAACTCAAGGTGAGGAAATCCATCACCTCTGATCATATATTCTGTGGCTGACAGGCCTGTTTAACCTCCCCCTCTGGCTCCCTCCCCATCATTTTTCAGTGGTTTCTGCATTTGATGCAAAATCCATAATACTGTAGGCAACTAACTGTTTGGTGCTTCCTATATAAAGCTGGGCCCATGGCAGGGAATAATTTCTGTATGGGTGTAGCAATTTGAGATGCAAGATGGTCCAAATTTTAGAGCAAAATGTCAAAATTTGTATTAAAGGGGCAGTGGGCTAGATAATCATAATGAGACACAACTACATATACACATAAAGCATGTTCTCTTAGCCAGGCCTGTAGTACTGAGTTCAAGGAAGGGTTTAAGCAAAAAATTAATTCTCATATGTGAAAGAGGAACTAAATCTATGCAATTTGGAGAAACTTCCATTCAAATTGGACACGTAGTACTCGAGATATCAGCAAATAAACTCCCTACATTTGTGACCCAAAGTAGGCAAGCAGGGGTTATATCACTTCCTCACATTGATGAGAAATGCTTTTTTTCCTTTTTTTTTTTTTTGTTTTTTTTTTTGTTGATGTTGAAGTTAATAGGGATAGGACCTCCCCATCCATGGGGAATGTTAAGTAGACCTGTAAAATTCCCATGCCTCTCTTGCACTCACACTCTGATAACATGGGATTGTGGAGGAGAAAATTGGTTGTAAAGTTAATAAAAAGCAAAAGAAAAGACTGCTTATTAATGTGAGGCTATGACATCATAATACCCTTGCTTCAAGTTCACTTTTGTTGAAAATTTGACAACTTTAACTGCTAATATCTTGAGAACCACACGTGGGATTTCAATGCAAATTTCACCAGAATGTTTAAAATAAGTATCCCTCTAACACAGGGGTGCCCAACCTTTTTGACCCAAGATCTACTTTTCAAGTAGCCACCCTCTCGAGATCTACAAAACATACACTGTCATATAGTTACACATAGAAAAACTTTACTTTTTTCATTTTTTCCTACACCCCTCACGGTCGACTTGGGATCAGTCCGCAGTCTGCCGGTAGACCGTGATCGACTGGTTGGGCACTTCTGCTCTAACATATTAAAACTTGATTTGAGCTTTGACCCTTCCTTTAACAAATACATGACAGAAAGACATGGTGCACATTGTCCATGATGTCTTTTGAGAAAAAAAAAGTTCATCAAACTCTTGAGGAATGCCTCAAGAGAAAAAAGCAGTAGAGAGGAATTACACCACCTAAACCTCGTACTGTATTTTATTGTGTACCCCTCCAGTGCCCGCCTTTTTTCACACTATGGTACAGGAGAGCTGCAAGGAGACTGGATGAGGCTGATAATCAGACCTTATGGTACAGTCCTTGTATATCATATCAGCACATCTTTGTTTAGTTGTTGGGTTTCATGCTAGTAAGTGAAGGTTAGAATGAGCTAACTAATGTATTTCAGGAGGACTGACTGTCCCTGAGAAAAACACGCAAACCTGCAGTTTATTGAGTTACACTTCAGAGAAATATTGTGTTTGTTGTTCAGAAAATTCTCATACAGTATTTGTTTAAACCAATGTTTATTGGTAAAGATGGATAGATAATTCAAAATAAGGTAGCATGGTATCTTCCTTTTCAAGAAATAAGGTTCTTACAGACAGACGTTCAATTATTTGTTGCTCAAGAATAATTTGTTGGCCCAAACTTTAAATTTCAAATGATGCAACATCCATAACCCTTACAATGCATTATACTTTGAGGAGATAAAGCTATTGCTGGAGTATATTGACTGAATGGTTTATAAATAATGATTGTAGCTATGTTCTTGTATACCATGTTGATGCATTTTGAACACAGTACTCCCCTTTTAACGCAGGAAGGGACAGACATGCCGCTAATTTTGCCATTACTAATATGATTGACCCTCTGAGAGCTCAAAATCATGTTGTGTACCTGTCTGGGCAGGTTTTCTGTCTTAGGTTATTAGAGCATGAGTCATCCACTCACACCTAGCTCTCCCCTCTTTTCTGCACTGGAAAGGTTGTGCAGTGGTGCAAAGCCCCCTGAAATGTTTTGCCGCCCTTAGAAAGTTTGAATCTTACCATTGACTTAATACATTTGTACACATTTGGCCCCCCTGAAAAAATTTTCGCCCCACTGGAAAAATTCTGGCCCCCCCTCCAGTACCTTGTCTGGCTACGGGCCTGTCATGTACAATATATATGTTGGGTGTATTAATTCTGAGGTACTGTACAGTAGTGTACAGTAGTTTCCATTACACAGTATGAAGAAAATTTGTTCCAAAATTTTGTTTGAAACAAGTTTCAGATGTTACCCTATCCTCAAATTTTAGGTATTACCCAATCCTTGGGAGAATACTGTTCAATCTCCTGGTTGGCTTTTCATAGTATGGTGGAGATACACTCTTACAGGATGGCAGATGTAGTCACCCAGTTGGAAGAAGTATACCCTGGTATTCTAATTCATGATTGGCTCTTTTTAATCATGTGACAGTATTTTTGTATCTATTGCACAGTACTGTAACTCTTTGGTTTAACTTCATTATCCAGCATTCATGTTCTGATGCATGTTCAATGAAGTATAATAAATCATGGACGTTTCATAATTTGGATGTGAGAAGATCCTAGAAGTGTACAGAATTTTCTTTTCTTTTTGGTGTCTGAAGCCTGCACACTTTAAAGCACTGCAACAGCCAAATGCTTTGCAGACAAAATTCTAGTATGTGGAGCTCAGAAAGCTTAAAGGGAATGCAAAATTGCCCCCCAAATTTATTGGGAAACATCACTGACATCAATACAAATTTCCTCTTATTTACATAATTCCAAATATCTTTCATGATGTGTCAGAGGAAAAATATTTCGTATCAAAGGTGAACACAGTAGTTATTCTACATGAACATTTCAGTGACATAGTCACATGATAATTTCAGTGACATAGTCACATGATAAAACAGAGGTATTCGTGAATTAAGATACCTGGTTACCCTAATTTAAATGAGCAACTGCAGTTTCTCTTTAAAGGGAATAGGCAGTCGCCCCAAGCCTATTTTGAAACAACAGCTAAATCTCACAAATATCCTATTATTTACCTTCCAATTACCTTTTATGATATATCAGAACATAAATATTGCACATTTAGGGTAAACCAAGGAGTTATTCTGCGTGAATTTCACACAATTCAATGAGGAAAATGTTGTCACATGATTCCCAAGAGTTATTCATGAAATAGGATACCAGGTATACTATTCCAAATTGGGGTGACTGCATCTGCCGTTTATTTTAACAGGACACACATTTTTTATGCATATGTCACTTTGGTTTCAGTGTGTAAGTTAAAGGGAGAAAGCAGTCACCCCCAAGTTTATTTTCAAAACTGCTAAATCGTGCAAATCTCTTATTTCACTCACAAGTATCTTTCATTTGTTTCTGTATAAAAATATTGAATATTAAAAGTAAACCAGGGTATTACTCTGCATGAAGTTAACAAATAAGTAACAAAAATATTGTCACATGATTGACAGGCACCATTCCTGAATTAGGATGATGGGGTGCTCTAATTCATATGGGGGGGCTCTAATTCATATTGCTAAATCTCAGCTAAATCTCACAAATATCCTATTATTTCCCTTCCAATTACCATATCAGAACATAAATATTGCACATTTAGGGTAAACCAAGGAGTTATTCTGTGTGACTTATTTATTGGCTGCATTTTTCCTTAAAGCACTGCAACAGCTGACTGCTTTGCAGATAAAATTCCAGATGTGAAGCTACAGTAAGATATCTAACTGGTTACATGTTTTGTATACAAACTCCCCCCCCCCCCCTTCTTTTGTTTCAGTATGTGAATTAATAGACCAATTAACTCTGGGTCTGATCATTTTTGTCCCGTACTGTATGCACTCAACTTAAAATGCTGGTCAGGAAATTTACACATTTCATGTATTTTCCTTATAGCATTACTCTTTTAATTACCACCATCTGTCATGTCATATATTATGCTGTGTTCGTTGTCACTTAGCCATGTTGCTCTTTTAGTAGAAGCAAAGAGACAAAAAGAGTAGAATGCAAGAAAATTTATTCAAAAGAAAATTTATTTGCTGAGTTGAGATAAAACTGCTCTGCATCAGATGCAGCAATTCTTCTCTTCGTTGGCAAATCCCCTCTCCAAGAAGTGTAAGGTATAAGCTTAATCACCTAAATCCACTGCATGTCTCTTTCATCTACATGGGCTTATAGAAGTTGTTTGTTTGGTCTAAATCTGTATTCCTGTATCCCATAGCAACACTGTATCTCCGGATCCGTACAGCCATGGGATACATAACATAAAATGCTTCTACTCATCTGGCAAACAGCAGTTGTGTTTCATATCGCATGGGTCATTATTACTTCTCTTCATTGGTCCATGCTGGGCCTCACACATGTAACCTCTTTATCCTGCTGGTTAGCATAAGCAACTGCGCCTCAAGTGTAGTTACAGACAAACCTACATGGGGTTGCCACTCTCACAGTCTGACTCACTGCATTACCACTGTAAAACTCCCAGGGAGATATTTTTTTCTTCCTCGGATATACATGGGACTTATGGGTAGATTTTACTCAGTAGCTTCAAAATTAATCTTTGCACATTGAGGATCACATCCTCATCTGGAGTTTGTTGTCATCATTCATGTCTCAGCTGTGAAGTAATTGGATGCTTCAAGATGTCGTTCATATTTCAACTGTGAAGTAATTGGATGCTTCAAGATGTTTTAATTGTCAAAACAAGTTTAAGTACATGGTACGGATGTTCAGTGTTATTGTCATTTGAGTCCGGCTATATGCTTTACTGTCAGTTATCATGGTGGTACTTAAAAACATTTTAGGTCCAGTATTATAAATGACATTAATGTATATTTGATACAAAAAAAAAATAATAAAAATGCTTCCAAAGTAACCACAATTCCCACAAAAATCTTAACACTTGTTTCATAAATGCTCAATATTCTTCAAGTTAAATATGCAAATTTGTGATACGCAGGGAGGGACTCACAAGGTTCTGTGTAATGTTATCCTTTCTTTTACAACCGTCATTTTAAGGAAAAGTTGTAAAATATTGATATGCTCTGAGGGACTTGTTGAAAGTAAAAGTTGTGTACTTGAAAACATATGAGTATCCCTCATGAAACTTAAACTATCTTGTGAGTAATTACAGTAACCCTTTGAGGCCCAGATTAAACTTTCAGAAAAATTTCATGTACAGTAGCTACCATACTACATCATAAGTTATAACTTAATAGGGAATCTCTGAAAGTGTACGCAACCAAATACAGTATATGTATGAAACTTACACAAGGAAGAAAATTTTAAATGCTTTTTTTTTGGGGGGGGGGTGGCCTTCCTGTAGTTGCCACGGCAATAGGAACTCAACCAATCAAATAAGTGATATTTGAAAAATTATGTTTCATTGTCTGTTTCTGCTTGTAGGCTTAATCTGAATATGTTGAAAGTATTCTGATGTTATTCTACAGCTTTTTCTAAAGTAAATCAGTTGACATACAGAACAATCATGATGCAGTACTGTCACTGGAATATTGTACAGTACCACTGAGTGTGAAATGAATCACACCAGGTGAAGATTATGTCTTTATATACCAAATAACACAGTATAGGTTCATGGACTGCACAGTACCTTCATACCTCCTTTATCAGTAGAGTGTGGAAGATCTAGGCAAAGGTTATTTCATGCAGTAGGCCCCAGGCTTTAGCCCTACAAAGGCCTGAAAGTAAAAATTCCTTGCTACTTTAGGATAGAGTTGACATAAATGTAAGCCATCCCAAGATCCAAGTGATCTAATTAAGATGACTAGATGTGTACTGTATTGATTGAAGTTGCATGTATGCTGGGTAGAAATAGTTTTGTTTGCTGTACACACAGTATCAATATTGGAAGACCAAGTTTAAATAAGAGTTATTTAAGCAAATCCTGTTTATGTAAGGCCAGACTCAGTTGAAAATATTTATCACGTTTCATGTACGAGTTCTCAGGATAAAGAAGGAATGGAAACCTTTTTCTTTTTTATTGTCAAGATGGATGGCATTTGGAACTTTTTCAGACAATGGTTTGTTTAGACACATCACATCACATGTCACATTGGAGTGCAGCTGACACATTTTTGTCAAACCCTCTCACAAAATACCTTTAATATTGATATTGCAGTCAACTATGTGATGCAGAGAGTGACAGACGCCCTGTATACTGAAATTTGCTGACTTGCAAATATTGTATTTTTAATGTATTGGTATACTTTTCCTTTTTCCAAACTCGGTTTTCCCGTGTTAAAAATTTTAGAAAAATCAAGACGTCTTCAAGATGGAAGCTTGGGCGGGGACAGGCCTCGATTTTACGAAAATTTTATGGTTGTCCATTGGACAACCTATCTGCCTTGTTTGGTTATCTAAAAGATATTTAGTAGTCCACAAAGAAATTTGCAGTAACATTAGAAGCAGCCTGTTAACTTGTTGCATGAACTTTGGTTGTCCAATGGACAACCAACCAACCATTTTTTGGTTGTCCGTCACAAGTTTTGGTCGTCATGGGCAACCAAACAACTTAAAATCGAGCTCTGGGGGACATGATATATGTTTATTTTAATACTTAGACTAATGGTTTCCTTTCCAGATATTCTGGCTTAGATTTAAAAACCTTGGTGTTTGTTCTTCATTCATTTCCTTTTTTACAATCCACATTTTGCCTTTCTTCTTTGTCTGGGAATCTAGAGGCCCCAAATGGTACTCTAGAGCAATAAAAAAGTTGTCTGTCCATGATGCATGTTTTAATTTACTTTGTGATACCGTTTCAGGACGTTATATAAAAATGCTGTATGAATCCTTGCAATTGCTGTAGATGAAGTATGGAAATTTGCTCTCAAGGGCTGTTGTTCTTCACAGAAAATGATATTTGAGGGTAGACAACAGGGACGTGAAAGTTATTACTGAATGTATTAGTACACACGTGAACAAAAGGTAATAACACATGCTTGTATTTGCAGTAATGAGACATGCAACTTTAATGAGAATGTGAGAGATCAAAAATTTTTTGTGCTGATGAGAAATATATCGCTGGACCTAATTTTCATGAATCTTAAGTACCCAGGAGGTGCAAAGGATGTAACAGACTGCATGGTAAAATTACAGCAAAATAACAGAAATTAAATTCAGGTAGAGAAGATAAAGTTTTCATTGACACGTACAGATGTATTCCTTACCAAAGTACTTTGCAGTGCTGTGCTTGTGTGCTGCTAGTACTGAAATTTCAGTTGTGGTTCATTTCAAAGCAGAAAAGCGCACGAAATGTTAGATACTTTGTTTCTCTTTAACAGTTCATGTGCCATGCACTGAGGCTGAAAGTTCAGTCTGTTTGGCTCCTCATTACTTCCTATTTACAGATGTTTACCATTATTGCCTGACTGTCTGGCAAAAACCAATGACACTGTGGGATCCCTGCTCTCAGGAGGTAGGGATTCTGCAGTGTCATTGGTTTTTGCCAGATGGTTATTTCAGGCAGTTATACATAATTATGTAGATAGGGAAGTATTAGAGCTCATAGACTCCCAAACCAGAGGAGTTGGGGGGGGGGGGGATTTTGAATTAATCTGTTGTTTTATACCTTCTCAATTTTATCTTTTTTTCTTGCAAAAAGTGATTGAAAAATAAGGAGAATTATTACCTTTAAAATCACACCCAGTTAGTACACTGTACAGTATCTTGTGGGGGTGGTTTAGAATGTGGGGAGGGGTATAAAAGAGATAAAAAGGGTATGAGGTCAGTTCATCCTTTGTAAGACTAGTTCACTTCTGCAACCTACTTTAGAAGTATGACCTTCTTTTGCAGCATGGAACGGCAATACAGTTTGACTGAGTTTTAGAGAAATGTCCACAGCCGTGTTGGCTGATGTGATGAGTATAAAATTATAACAAAACTTTAATTGGACCCCATGTTGATTGAAGTGAGGTCATTTTGGCCTATCATTTGTTGATCACAAAGATCCACCAGCGATTTGAATACTGTACTTATCATTTGATCAGTGGTGTAATATCTGAGAAGGGAAAGAAGAGAGATGCCACTATAAACATTCTCTCCAAGGTGATATGCTGTCAGTCTTCGTTAATGGACGTTTGGGTTTTCTGTCCTTATATCTTGAGTTTGCAATTTTTTATCATGCTCCCCCATCTTTGAAATCCTAGTTATGTCACTCCTATTGATTCAAAACTTAATCATGTTCCTCCTTCTGGATATGATTTAGTTGACATTTTATTTCAAAATTTTTAAAGCATTTGCCATGGAATGGTGAGCCCAAATCATATCATGAGGATTCCGGTTGTCTACTGAAGTCATAAATATAATCATAAAGCTATTTTGTAGAACTTTGGAGTTATCAGACTGCAATAAAGTGCAGAGCAAATATTTAATAGTGCCGTCTGTCTGTGGATGATAAGAACTGATGCCTTTTGAAGACTTGGATGAATGTGTGTACTTCTGCTTGTAGAGAGACGGATTCCATCTTCCAGATTGAAGATCTACTGAATGTTTGCCTGGAAGAGGTAACTTGAAGAGAGGCATTTAGTTCAGTAAGGCAGAATTGTGGTAGGAAGAAAAGTGTCTGTATCAGCTGAAGGAGAGAGGGGTGATTGTCAGGAAGGTATCGTAAAATATGTATTAAACCACTGGAGACCTTCATCCTGTGGATAGTTTCCTTCCGTAATTGGTGTGGAAATTTTTAAATTCTTCATTTTTAGAAACATAATATTGGTCTTTTTAGCTTTCCAGTTGATGTTAAAGTGATAGTGATAGAACAACATTTTGGCCTTGATGGGCAGTCTATTCTGCTCCTACTTACCTCCCCTGTTACTACTACATGCTGCTAGAATTGAACAGGACATTTTAGCCAGTATTACCCGAGAAAAAGGCTTTTTCCCGGGTGAAGCTTATCTCTATAATTGCAACAGTTAATCCCTTTTACAAACATACTTGTTCTATTGACCAAACAGTCGTTAAAGGGGTTCAAACCCCTTTAACTTTATTGATCTCGAGATACCTGAACAGGAAGTTCTCTGATAGATTCTGGATTAAGAGTGGTCAACTAGAGATGGCTAAAACTTGCTGTTGGTTTCTAGCATCATGATGGACAGCCTGTCTTCCACAGAACAGCTACTGGCAGTGAATAAATGACTCTTAGATGGCGCTTTACTCACTTCCTAACAAAGATATTATAAGCATAGATTCCAAACTCCTATACTTACACTGTTACGCTCAGTGACTCCTCATGGAGACGCATATATCGGGGCAGAAGTGTCAATTTGACATGCGCGTCGTTCTACTCTGCGATCTGCGTACAAAAATAAGAATGCGTTACAGAAAATTCCATTGTTGAAAGAAGTTAGCGCCGGTGCACTTTTACAACGCGTTCTATACGCGCAGAATAAATTTCTATGTGTATTATATGGAGTGTTTGACGCACACTTCTGCGCGCTCGGGAAACAAACACGCTAGTTGATCTTCCGCTGTGAGCGCGTAAGAAATTAAACGCGCTTATAAAGAGCGTTACTTGAAGATACCATAGAAACTGACCAATGAATATAGGCGAATAAATCTTTGAACTTTAAACCAGTCATTGTGCGTTCATGTTCAAGTGCACTTTTGTATAATGCCGTCAGTAAGAAGTAAAATTCTTGTAAGTGGAATTTAGTATTGAGGAGTGATACTTCTTACATTTACAATGTTTCGAAATAACAAGTATTAATATTTTTTGTAAGACATTCATTTCCCTGTTTGTTTTCTAAACGACTGAACAGTGATCAGCACTTCCGCCCCGATATATTGGGCTCCATGGGGAGTCAACATGCCATTTTAAGTTTGGAATCTATGCTTATAATATCTTTGCTTCCTAAACAGCTTGCTGTAAGTCGGTCTTGCTTCATTGCCAGCTGAATGACTGGTTACGTGTTCTCTTTTGTGTCATTTTAAAAGCTAAGCAACCATAAATGTATAGGAACCCTGTGGCTTCTATTATAGTGACAATATTCACTTTGCAGATATACTTATCCCTTGCTACTGTACATCTAATATGCATTAATTACCGAGCGGGGCGAGTCATTCAGAGATTGTTTAGCACTGTGCCCCCAGTGTGACCTGAAGTTGGTCCTCTGACCCACTGACCCATCCTCAATTACCTTCGACACTCAGCTTTTGAGTGAGGATAGTAACAATTTCCACTTTGATGGCTTACCAATGCAACGGTTTAGATCAAATTTTGAATTTAACACTTACATGATGCTAACTTGTGATTTACAAGCACTGTTGCAGAAGTGAATTTCACATACATGGATGCCTTAATAATGCCCTTTAATGTACTTAAGGCTTAGGCAAATTGGGCATCTCTACTTCTGGTAGTGACCCACTTTCCAAGGAATCTCGACTCCTGAAGAATTTTCAATACTGTCCAAGACATGCATAAATGGTCGTAGTTGAATTTGAGGATGTGCATTTGTGTTCTTAACAGGTTTTAATGAATTACTATAGCACCTAGCTTTTTAAGTCTTCATATCTCTATTAGATCACCAGTAATTTCCCTTCAGCTGGTTGACTGTTATGATTCTCTGACGTTGGCCATTTGTCATATCGGCCTTTGAAAAATCTGTAGTGTAGGCCTACTGACTAGTGTGTGCAGTCTTTGGTAGGCAGCTATAATATTTCCTTTTAGTGTAGGCCTACTGACTAGTGTGTGCAGTCTTTGGTAGGCAGTTATATTTCCTTTACAGCTGCTGTTGTACAGTATGTGGTGCTGAATCAGTAATGACACATTGTAAGGAACTTGTAAGGCTGCAGATACCTGAATGTAAAAACACTGGAGTTGCCTAAAAACATTTTATTATTGCTTGCTATGGCCTGAATTTTCTGTTGCTGGTTGTTCCCATCTTATACACACAAAACTGTCATCAAATCCACTCCATGGAATTTATTGTAAGGCTTTTCGCCAGGGCTCGAAATAACTGGCAGCACCGACACAGCCATGGCTGTCGGGCCCGTACTGATAGCCGTGGTGCCTCTCAGTCAATGTCCTATGAAATAACATTGACAGCCAATTTGCTCATTTTGGCTGTGCCCTTTTTCAAGCTTACTTCAAGCCCAGGTTTTCACCATGTGTCAACTGTAAAATTAGTAGATTACAATACTACATATTATGTGATGACCTGTGTGTGACCTCTATACTCAGCCTGTCTCATTTCTATGAGCAGACTTGTCTGCATAAAATGTCTCCAGTTACTTTTTTTACTGCAATACTATTAAAACTGAAGGTAATTTGAATACTGATATACGTATCTTATTGTGCACTTCCCTGTTAGTGCTTTCCACACACAGCATAATCACAGTTGGGTGTGCATTCCTGCTTGTAACTAAATAGTACCTACTTTGATGCCTTTAGCTGGTTTCCTATTATGTTACACGTTATCCTTTTCATACTTTTGTGTTTTATATTAACATGCATGAACATTATGAAATCAAATGGAATTTAATATTTTCATATCAAGGTTGTTTTAAAAGGGATGATTATGCTCCTTCTTAACTTGCCTGGTATAGGCAACTAAACAACCCTATCTAGACTACAACGTGGGAATTAAATAATGAAGATTTCAAGCAAACTGCAGTCACCCCAATAAAGAATTGTATAGTAGACTATCCTATTTCCTGAATGGCTCTTGAGAATCATGTGACAGTATTTTTCTCACTCATTTGTAAAATTTACAAGGAGCAACTGCTTGGTTTACCTTGAATATGCAATATTTGTGTCCTAAAATATTATTGAAGATACTTGGAAGAGAAATAAGAAGAAACTTGTGACATTTAGCTATTGTTTCAAAATAAGTTTGGGGCGACTGCTTTTGACCTTTAAGTGTGATATTGATACACTGTCAGAAGGGAGCCATCTAGTAGGAGTAGGATCCAAATGTGGCCAGAAGATACTCTGTTGCAGATGGGGTTGTTAGTATTAGGTGAGGTAAGTTTGGCTAACATATTCTCAGATTCCTAACCAATTAATGTAGTTGAATTAACCCTCTCCTTTGTTTAAACATGACCGTTGTGGTTTCCTTAATGTCAAATATGGAGCTTTAAGAAGATAGTTAAACTCAAACTGAGTTTCATTTTTGTGTGTTTTGCAATTCCACTTTATAAAACTACAGTTATCAATACACCAATCATATTCTAAGTAGCTTTAGGAAAAAAAGAAAGAAAACAGACACAAACATGTGTGATCCTAGAATTGTGCTGCTTGTACACAATGTTAAATGAAGTATCTTTGGTGTATGCAGAAGTTCTGATTCTTTCTGTTTTGATTGGTTGGGGAGGGAAGGGGGGATGCTGTTATTCTTCTGACTGTTATCAAGATCAATGTCAGCAGTAAGTAGGCATTTAGCTATCAAAGTTAAGTTTTCAGCTTCTTAAAAATATATATTTGGTTAATAGGAGGTAAGGAGTAGTCATATAAACTGATGGAACTTTATATCTAATAACATAATGCTCAGTAGACTGTTAATGGAACAGTAGGCCCCATAAAATTGCAGCTGATAATCTGTGGGTCAACTTCTTTATGGTCAGAGTTGTGAGTTGATTGAGGCAGTCAAGGATAGTGATGTTTGTTTAAACAATTCGATAATTTTATAACTTCCAAAAATAGATTTTAGGGAGAATGTAGGCTGATTTGTATTTCAGTATAGTGCTATAGAGCTATGCAAGTCGAACGCTGTACACCTCTGAGCAATGCCCATGATTCTGTGTAGCCCTGAAGAGCAAGGGATGACCATATATGGCTCTTTCAGCTTTATACAGTAGCATGAGAAAATTTGGAAGTGTAAACTGGCCGTGTGAGATGTTCTCTCCTCTCAGGGCTTTTCCCAAAGGTAAAATCTTCTCACAGCTAATATTTATCAATGTTGAAGAATGTGACTCTTATAGTATCACAAGGAATAATTTAGAGTCCGGGGCTGCGGCATCCCCCAAACATATTTAGAAATAGGCCTATAGTTCTAATTACAATTGGTGACTTTGATATATTCATTCAAACAATAGCTCCCCTATGGATGTTCACTGATGACTTGTACAGTACAGTCAGTTTTGTTCCCAGTTAAAAGCACATACTGTAGTTGTGTGTCAATATGGCTTTAAGGAATGGAAACTTAGTGCAAGCCACTGTGGGTCTGGCTTGGCGGTGTACTAGACAGGTGTTAATCTTAAAATTGAGGGAGTACATTTAGTATAGGGAGAATTTCTACCATCTGGGGTAAGGCGTAGAGCTTTTAAATAGTGTTCGACCGATTATATTATAATCGGTAATCACCGATTACCGATTATTCAGTTACACAATCAGGCCGATGCCGATTACCGATCACCGATTATTTACATGTACAGGAAGGTCAGTTTTCTCGCTGTCAGTCGCATATTTCAACTTTGTTCACACACCATAACATAACCTTCACACTGGAGATGAACGATTAAGAACAGTACCCCACATTCCACGAATGGAATATTGTTTTTTGAAGGATTTACTCTCGAAATACTGAGATAAAAATCAACCATAAATACATGCTTTTGTACGATGTCACAGGCTTAACGTTAACCAAAGAGTCTGTCGGCTTACATACGGCTCTGCCGACAGTAGTTCTATACACCGATCATGTCGGAAGATTCCGTGTAAAGGTCTGTTCAGGACTGTAGAAGTGCTATATAGTAGCCTATCCACCCCAGTTTTAAGCAAAAATATCTACCTTGGCACTTAATGGCCACTAAACATACTCATCTCATGGTTCCTAAACGATATAGATATATATCATTAGAGGGAATGTCCATTAGCCAGGATTGAGGAAAACTCTAACCACAACTAATCCTCTTAGCAAATGAACTGTGCAGCTCAACTTCCTGGCAGGCATGAACCTCATCTTGACTCCTGAGGACTTGTATTGTTGAAAGTCACTCATGCATGACACACTAAATAGTTGTGCTTGGCCTGAATGGGAGAGCCTCCCCAACAGTTTTGAGGAAGAAACCACAAAGCAAACAAATCAATAAGGAGGTCTGATATTACTTCCCCGACTTGCCACTGGCAGATAGGGTTAGAGTAGGTAATGGAAGATACCTGTCATGTATTTTTTAAACCCTTTTTAAAGCGTCTTGCCCAACACTTACTTCTTATGTAAAAGATTCTCCAAATGAAATGTAAAACTAATTCCCGATAAATTCCCGTAATCGAAAAACTGTTGCCGTTCCAGCGTGAATTTAACACGGGCCTGTTTCCCTTCGTTCATCAGTTAGGAGCACGGAGTAGTTCATGACCAATGTGCTACGTAAAAAGCGCAGGCAATGCACTTAGCTTGCATTATGTATTACACACTGTACTGGTGTGCTTCGTAGGTGAACTTCAACTTCGCAAGAACTGTATGGCAATTACGTGTGCGCATGTGCAGGTCATAGGTAGTTAAAAACTTAACGAAAGGAATGTGGGAAGTGGCATAATTTATGCACGATAATGAACCTCGAGTTTCCAAAGTTGCTACAGTACGTATGTGCACCAGATGTGTACAGATGATGTGGTTAGCACTGAAACTTGAAAAAAACGTAGCGCGAAGTCATTTCTTCCTGTAGTACAATTTGTTTGCAGATTGTGGCATGGTCCATGGCATACACACCTCCTAGGTAATACTGTGTGCCCTTTCACGTACCTGAACTGTGCTGCACTAGAGTTACGGCAACAGTTACAATGATCGATCGCTATCATTTGGAGAGCTTAAAATGTTGCAAGTTTTGTGAGTATCAGTGCTAATATTTTGGGCGGGAACTTAAAGAAATGCATGTTTTGGTGAATTATAAAGATTTTTCCAGAAACTTTGAAGTGTTTTTTAGCCCTGTTTCCAGTTTTCAAATAATCGGTGGTGGTAATCAGTTAAATGACAAAATTTTACCGATGCTGATTATTTACCGATTGTGCGATAATCGGCCCGATGCTGATTATCTTACAGATGATCTGTCGAACAATACTTTTGAACTTTGCAAATAGTTTGAGGTTTATTATGTTCTTCATAAAAATCAGCAAGAACACTGTATTGCTTTATGTGAGAAAGCTTCTACACGTTTGGACAATTGCTGTAACAAGATGACCAGCAAAATGCCATGTGACACTGGACAAATTAGTTACGTCTACAACATTGCTTTGTGTTCACATGCTTTCATACAGGTACTATAGTAGCACAAAATTGCTCCATCCCGAGAGAGAATTTTACCCTCTGTATCATGCATTCTACTGCATCATTCAGGGGATAAATTTGTCCATAGACTCTTTTCCCATTAAGAATTTCAAAGGATTGTGGGATAGAATTTTGGTGTGCATCGTTTTTTGCCACAGCAAAATGCCATTGACAACAACATCGCCTACCAGAACTCCATCCCACAATCCATTGCAATTGCTATTTGGAAAAGGGTCTACATCATGAAACGATGGTATCAAAGCAACGCACACTTGCTAATTTTGATTAAGTTTTCATTTATTTTTCTTTGTGCCTGTGAGCATATATTCAAAATTTGCCAATAAAACAATAATCATAGTCTAATTATCAGAGGGAAAGAAGGAAAACAAAATAAATTGAGAAATAAATTGAAAATTCCAACTTCAGTGTGACGGACAGTGTGATGACCTCAAATGCTTTTACAGTACTGTACTTTGAAGACTTCTCCTGCAGTATTTCTGATATTTATAAAAGTACATTTCTTACTGTACTGAACTCTACGTCATTCTATTTCAGGGATGTGCTCAGGATTTTGCCTGAGTGTTGGGTTGTACCATCCTGGGGGACAGTAGCTATTTAGGGGGCCATTGGGCCATGCACCCCCTCCCCCCCCCCCATGATGCCTATTTCTTTTTTTCCAGTACCTAAAGTACATAAAAAATTTTTAACACATTTTACTTCAAATGGTAGTATATGACACCTGATTGCATGTAAGGACACCTAATTTTTCACAAAATTTTCAAAGGGGAGGGAGACACCTCCCCTCATACCCCTCCCAGACTGGCAATCACACAACATACTGCATGCCTCCCCCCATGAGAAATCTTGGCTATGCCACTGCTGGGGGGGGGGTTAGGGGTCTTAAAGGAGGTAATGTATTTAAAAAGGTTTGCGTGTGTCAGTTGCAGTCTGGATTCATGACTTTTTAAATTAGTGCTGGAGGGGAATATTGTCAGTGCTGGGTGGGATCCCATCTGATGCCGACCGATGCCACCCACCATAGGAACATAGAAACATTTTACAAGTTTGCTCCAGAAGTACTGCACACATTTAAATTGTTCTCGGTAATTTGTGCCATGAATACAGCACAAGTTTCCAAGCAGATCCAGTGCTGCCCATAGTAACAATAGTGTTGCAGCTTGGGGCATTTGGCACTGACAGCACTGAATTTGGCATTCGTGATTTCATCAGTACTGTGTTTGAGCGCATTAAGCTTTCTGCAGATTTTGAAGCCAGTCGTACTAGTAACTCAATTCTACTTTGCCATGTGGGGACTTTTCCCCTAAAGTGTACCTGAAGTCTAAAAATTACAAGAATATATATTTTGGAGGATAAAAAGTGAATCTTTTTCATCCAACTCCCATTTTCATAGCTTATTCCATTGCTGAGACATAAAATATTGAAATTTGATCACTTAATTTGAAATAGTCCATTGCACAATAGTTTATGATGTCTTTCTTGCACAACTCACATTACTTGCTTTTGTTTCCTTTTGAAATTAAAATGTGGATATGACCTTCAGAAACTTCAGTTTCCTTGGTCCGCATATTGTACGGAGAGGGCTTGTTTAGTCAAGTAACCCTATAACAGTAGGACAGTGATCATATTTTGGCCTAAGCTGCAGCGGCTTTCGAAAAAACAAAGGAAAACAAATCTGACGGTACTTTGAGTAGTACGTACAAGAATGACATCACAAATTATTGCACTATCTACCATATTAAATTGAGTAAATTAACTGTAACGTTTATATCTCAGCTCGGAAATATCCTGTGAAGATGGGCGTTGGTCCATTTGAATTCTTTTTTCATGCTTTGTAATATATATTTTTGAAATTTTTGACTAGAGGTACACTTTAAGTGTACTTTGATCACAACTGTATGGACAGCAAGCGTGAAAATGAAATAAGACATTAAGGGGAGAGTGTGTACTTTGCTTTCTCCATGCTGAGAACACTAGAACTGAATTACTGTAGGTAAATCAGCAAGTTAAATAGCCAAGTGTTTAAGGCTTTGCCCCGTGCAAGCCTTTATAAACAAACTCGAAGTGAAGCAAGAGATACTGTAACAGTGGCACGGTCTAGTCACATGACACCCAGGTAAAAGTGTGCTTACTTTAGTGGGAAGCTGAAAGGCCAGCAAATGGGCCCGAACATGTAGTAGTGTCTAATTGGCTGAAAACCAGGCGCGTAGCTTTGGGGGGGGGGGGCTGGCCCCCCAGATGTTTTCAGACCCCCCAAAATTGTGTGTCCTAAAAGAATGTGTAAGAATTAAGGACAGGGATCAATGTTGTGACCCCCCATTTGATACCTAGGCCCCACTAAAAAGTTTATCCTATCTATGCCCCTGCTGACATCCTTTCATCATTGATGCTAAACTACATGTTTGCATTATTTGGGTTTTACATTAACTATTTTCTACAGAAATGTATGGTACCAGGAATTCTTCATAGCTGTGTGGGACCTTTATGGCCAAATTTTCTTCCAATTGCCACATGTTTTCCAAGTACCAAGGCGCTTTCCAGATTCCTGAATTTTTCTTTTCCACCCGAGCTTACAGCCATCAGTAATAAAAGTACTGTTTACAGTATCCAAACCCTGCAGATTGTGAAAAATTTTCATCTCTGCTCTGTACATACTGTAAGTTATCCACAAGTTCTCATCCCTGATAGTCTGAATTCCATCCACCAGATCTTCAGGCTTCTGATGGTGTTTGGTTCATGTATGGTGCCTAGCAACCAGCTGGCATGATGTACTTTATTTATGTTATGGTTTATTGAAACTCAAATGCATGGGTGATCTATTGTTATGTGCAAAATACTTACTGTAGGTGTCATTTTGTACATACTTCAAATCTTGAAGTACTGTAGGTTTAAAGGCAATGGGCAGTAGCCCCAAATTTTGCTTTGAAAAATCAGCAAACTCTTGCAAATCTCCTCATATTGTATTACAAGCACCTCTGAAGATGTTTTGAACATAACTTTTACAAACAATACTGTAGGTAAAGCAAGGAGAAATTCTCCTTGAATTTCACAATTCACTAACAAAAACATTGTCACATGATCAAAATAGGCCATTCATGAACTAGAGTGACAGGGTATACTAACTCTGATTGGGGTGACTGCCTATTGCCTTTTATAAGTTTAACGTTGAGGGTCATGAATCTGGTTGGCTCATCGAGGACCATACACCAGAGTGAGCGTGGATGAACACCGGTGAGATTTGCCTTCTCTTTTCGACAAGTGCTTAGAGGTTAACAAGGCAGGTGTGTACTAATCGCTCCACCTCCTGCTCCTGGGACCGCCATTGAACGTCCCCATCCGACGGACGTGAGTGTATCCCCAGTCATTAGCCACTTTCCCAAAGGCTGGAAGTGGTGGAGGTTCCTTACTTTACGCCACTGTTCGACAGTTGAACAAAGCAAAGCTTACAACTTCCTGAATTGGACAACTTCCTGATTCAGACAACTTCCTGAAACGGACAATGAGCTACCTAATTAAAATTCACCAATTTAAACCCCCTTAGCATCACTGTGAACAGTTAGTATGCTAAACAAGTAAATTTTAGTCCCCAGAAAATTTCTAAGTGGTTCCACCGGGATTTGATCTGGGGACCTCTAGTATGCAAGGCAATATACTCAACCACCAAGCCAGCACCACTCACAAATAGATCATACGTCGGCAAAAATGTGTGATGTGAAAGTGCTTGGTAGTTTTCATGTTGACACAGTTTTACAGTGCTGACATCATGTGGCATGTAAAAAATGGTCAACTCAGCATATCATCTGAATCTAAATGAGTTTTGCACAAATTCATATTTGGAATTCAAAATTCTGAGAATATTTATTGGTCAACATACAGTATGATCTATGTAGGAATGCAGTACTTGTCAATGGCCGTACTCTGTTATGTTGTCATAACAGAAATATTGAGGGTATATGGGCTTGTCTACAGTAAAGGAAAATATTCAGTGTGTGTTTTTTGCTTTGATGATATTTTGAAAGATGTCACAATGGTTTGGTGATTTCACAGTTCACCATACTTGGAGGACTATACAGAGATAATAAAGACAATTTTATCAATGTCCAACTTATATAAAGGATGTTTTGGGCAGAATTTGGGGCTATTTTGGCCTTTTTTACCACCTATAAGTGTTACATAGGATGTGGAATAAATGTGATGTGAGTGGGACCTTTGCAGATGTGACTGATGCAGGTTCTTTGTCTTCATTCATAAATGTAATGTACAAAATAAATGGTAAATGATAAATGAATATTTTTAGGTGCACAAACACCGCAAAATTTTATCAGCAATTTGGAGTAAAATTTTGAGATTTGTCCGTCCATCTGGATATTAAATCTTAATAGTTGATATTTTAACTGAAAGAAAAGATTTCCAGAGCTAAGGTTATGATGTAACACTTAACCTTGATCATGTGCAGTACCACAAATAAAATAATCCAGCAGTAAATGCATCATAGTCAATTGCAGAGCACATGATGGTTACGTTGGTAACATGTCTGTCCCCTAATGGTTACGTTGGTAACTATCATATTAACAGGCCTGTAGGACACAAATTACCAGAGAATTTGATAAAACTGCATCTGTTTGCAGAGGGCCATATTTGTCACTGGTTTGTGTACTTTCCTCCATCTTTTTGCTTACAACAAGGGTATGAGAGCCTTCAAGGCGATGTCCGTCCAGATGTTACCTACGTAACCATGTCCTTGTCGGTAGTATAACGTAGGCACATGGGGACATTGGTTTTTGATGAATGTTTCACATGTCATCAGTTTACACTTCAGGGAAGAGCAAAACTTGTGTCACAATGCATTCAAGTGTTTAAAGTGCTTAATTTTCTCGAACATAGTTTGGTTATGTTGGTAACGAGGACGGACATGTCCGTCCTTGTTACCAACGTAACCATTGATCTCCATACTAGTTCATGTTTAACTAATGGTAATGCAATTTCAGTGAAAAAGTGTTTGTTCTTTATCATTCTATTAAATACAGGGTTTATTTATACATATTGTCCTCCTTAAAGATTTCTGGAGCAAAGAGTTTCCATGTCTGTCCCCGTTACATACGTAACCAGTAACACTTACCACTTAAAAAGTGGTGATAGCTGAAAAGAACTATCTTCCTGCTCTCAGGAAAAAATTGAGACTACCAATCAAACAAAATAACACAGCAAAAATTTATTCTTAGAGGACTTCAAATTCACTACCTTTGTAACACTTTTATACCCCTTTATTGTAGACAAGCCCATATATCTTTCAATTGGACATATCAGTTGTAAACGTTGATTTTCGTCTATCTGTTAATTTACAAATTCACACACTGGAACAAGGCAGTATCAAATTGAACTTTAAACTACCTTTCAATATTCCTAGAACTTACATAGTGTAACTCTTTTTAAAGGGAAAATGCACTCACCCCAATCAGAGTTAATGTACTGTACATACCCCCTCATCCTACTGTAATTCATGAATTTTTTTTATCATGTAATAATATTTTTATTACTGAATCGGTAAATTCATGGGGAATACCTCCCTCCTTTACCTTTGTTTGTAATAGTGACGTTCAAAAACGTCTTCAGAGGTGCTTATGAGGCAAATGAGAGATTGTCAAGAGTTTGCTGATTTTTCAAAGCAATTTTGGGGGGGCTGCCTATTACCTCTAATATTTTAAAAGTACTGACATAGTAATCACTCATCAGATCTAAATTTTATACAATAGCATTTGCCGTTCTTACAACAAAAAAGCTGTATTTTCCTGTTATTAACATAAGGATTGAAAAAGGTTCAATTTGAATTAACTGCTGAAATATATTACAAAACTCCAAGAGACCAAAACAGCAAAACTGCAGACCAACCTCTCATTCTGTTGGCATTGCCTTTGGATTCATGCAATGAACTGAAATTGTGCGTTATTAACATTTCCACTCAATATTATGTTGTGAGACCAGTGAGGTTTTTGTCCCAGTGGTTGTAGTGAGGTCAGGTACTGTAACTTTTAGAGGTTGGTCAGGGGTAAGACAGGTTTCTTTAATTTACAGTCTGTTTGAGAGCTGAAGTTCTTTGACAAATGGACATCTGAAAATGTTGTAGTTCTTTGCTGAAGTTGGAACTGAAAGTGGATGAATACTGAATAGAACAGACTTTAATGACTTCAGTGCATGATGGGAACTGGGAGTATGAACAATCAGCACCATGCTGAATGAAGTGCCTGGTAACTTAGCTCCAGCGCTACTATTGTTTGTTTTACTCCTTTTGTATGGGTGACATAATCATTAAACTCTGCTGTAGGTGAATGTTAGTTTGAGCAGTGTCTGATGGGTGTCTTAACATCAGTTCCACATCAAACTTATTTGCAAACGGAAATGCAGTGGACGTCAGCAGTCCGACATAGGTGCTAACTCTAAACTGATGTCTATATCTGAGGGCAAAGTGCACTCGGTAATACACTGCTATAGAGCTTATGCATATGATGTCACGCTTGCCTCCAATGGAGGCAAGCGTGTATCGTTGCAACTTACCCCTGCAAATGCAGACAGCTGATTCGTGTATCGGTCAGAAATGCAAGTAGTATTCTACTGTCGCGTGCGAAGTCTACGTTGTGCGTGCACTGTGCTTCACTGTTTTGGCGCCGAAATGATGTCGCATAACGTCAATGCATAAGCTCTATACATGATAGAAAGAGTATTCACAGAAGGCCCTGCATGATGACACTGACACTTATGAAGCTTCCATTGTTATGCAGTGCCTTTTTCATTCAAATAACTCTGTATAGTCATATTCTGAGAAACCAATAGTGCATCCCTTTAAAAATGAGAATAGTGGGAGGCTGTAGGCGGTATGTTTTCCTAAAGGATTGAGATTGGACAGATGGCTCGACAAGATTTGTCTCCTCTTTGTAGCCGCAACCATCATCTCACATCAGGAATATCCTCTCTCAATTTGTAGACCTAAAATACACCATATCATCCTTAGCGCCTCTTTGAAGCTAGGTACGGTATGTCAGTGTTGTGTCAATAGTACATTCTTTATGGCTTCTTCCCTTGGAATCAGTTTCAAGAAATATGTAATGAATTATGAGCCCTGTATGAATTCTGTAAATGCTGAGTGGTTACAGCTTACTAGATTTATGGCAGGCTGTTAATGTGTTAGCTGTCAGTGCTATACCTGCAGTAAAATTTGTAGCCTAAGCTTACATAGGTTCTTAACTTCTTTTGAGTTGTAATTTGTACATTTTAGCCCACATAAAGTTGATGATTTGGTGCTATTTCAAAAGTAAATGCTGATATTGACTTTTTGTTTCCAGTGGAGATAACCAGTGATTGAGAGACATATTTCAAAGGAAAGTTTCATAGATAAATTGTACTATTTATTTTCTGATATACAGTGTGCTGTATATGATGCACACAGTGTACCATTGCAGTAGTGTCAGTCAAACACATGCATTTCTGTGAAAAAATTGAAACTGGTTGGAAAGGATTTGCCTTTTTGGCTTGCTTTGATAATGATTCGGATAAACATTTAGGTTAAAAGGTTAAATGCAGCTGTAGATACTGTAATCGTATAGTTTCCAACAAGGTGGTACCAGGGCAGGGTTGTAGCTACGGTGGGCAGTGCTGGACAGCCGCACCCAGCACTCGATATTCCCACTCAACTCTCCAGGTAAACACACGTCTCCCCGTCCACCATAGATCTGCCTACTGAGACCTAAAACTAACCCCAAATTTACTCTCTAAAGTAAAATGAAGAAAAATGAAAAATTAATGACTGAAAAATGGGGTAGATGCCATGGGAGAGTAGGGTGAGGCGCTTTCTCCAGATCAGAAAATTACCGGGCACTCAAATTTGGCTAGCTACAACCCTGACGAGAGTCTTATACCTGGGATTCAGAAACTGGGAGACTCACTTATTGTACGGATGTTAGATATGCATTCTGTCACACTAGTGCCACATGTGGGTTCTAGATGTTTTGAAAAGAGCCGTGGGTGTGATTTCTCCAATTAATATGCAAAATATTTGTTATATTTTACTAGGGTTGTCACGGTACAGCAGAATGGCATCAGGATTATCGCTGCCGAAAGTATCGCGATACATGGTAGCATTGCAATATTACCCAACGAAAATTGAACCTGTGAATGTATTCAGTTTAGAGACTTGATATATTTCAAACTTTTAATTGCTTGATTGTTTTTGTAACTATTTGGTTTATTTTAGCAACGTGACATGCATTTGAAAACATGAAAAACTGCAGTAAATGTTTATGAATATTGTTAAAAACACAGTGCATTCATTTGCTAACTACTTCTCATTATTTGATATCGTGGCTTAAAGGATGTCCAGTATAATATCACGGGGAAACTATTATCACGATTATTGTGATTATCAATGAATCGTGAGTCATATATTTTACTTGGTTAAATAGTGGTACTGTAGTAGTACATGTGAGTTTCAAATTCATATCAAAGCTGAACAGTGTCTGATCTGTAGTCAATTTGAAAAAGTATGTCAATCAATTTGTAACTCTCTCAGAAGCCATCCTGCGTAAATTTGGCCATCTCTGTTTCGATTTGGCTGTCTGAAAGATGGCAAGATGCAGCTAGCTAATGAGCTTGGTGCAGTTAATACCCCATTACAATTTGGTAAATTATGTTGAAATGTGCATTACAGTCCTTGTTTATGGAGAAAAAGCGGCAAATTGCTGATTTAATACAGGGCATGCTGGGATGCATTGAGTCATAATGACTGAAGTAATGGGCCTTTAAATTTAAAGAAAGTAATCTTAATGGAGACGGAAGTATACTAAAATTTTTTTTTTTATTTCATGTGGGCCTAACATTTTTTTCGTTGGCTGAAATAGCATTATAAGATATGTGCTACCCTTTCTTGGAAACAGTTATCTTCGTGTATTCCTGTCACGTGTCTTTCATTATACTACTGTATGTATCATAAATATATTTCAATTATTGAAGGTGAACTGCAGGGTTTTTGTATACAGTTCAGTAAAAATAGAATTGTCACATGATTTAAAAAGAGCTTGTCATGAATGAGGGTATCGTAGCTACACTACACATAATTCAAATATTACGCAATTTGCTTATTTAAGAGAAACTATCGTCATGAAGGTATCAGAGGGAGAGAAAGTAATAAACTTGAATTCATTACGACTTCTCACGGGCCTAATGTTTATATTTCATGGACTTGACTATTTTTATTGTTGCTGTAATTTTACAACTTTTAATTCATTATGACTGCACGTGGGCCCAATGTTTATATCTCATGGGCTTGAATATTTTGGTTGTTGCTATAACTTCACATCATTCTCATCAGATATTTTCCAGGAAGATCATTTTGTTTGCTGAGGTATGTGTACACTGTATTTGTTCATTACTCCCAAACTCCAAAGTGGGTACAGTAGAAGCAAATTTGGTCACCCAAGCAAACAGCTATTAGTTAGAGGATATATGCAAGGGAGCTCATGCGGTCAGTGATTTAAGACAGATGATAATAGAGGCCTTGCAGACAATGGCAACAAACTGAGTGGCCAGTGTTAAATTGTCGACAGAGCAATTATCATTATTGCCCACTTTAATACCTCAAAGAAAAAGAAAAAATATTACACTGTTTCACAAGGGGCAAGGAATTTTAGAGAAATGCTTCTTGTTTAAACAGTGTGTATTTTTTTAGGCTGCATGTGTCTCTGCTCTGACAGTAGGGAAAACATCACAAAGAATATATACTGTAGATTATGTATGGGATAAGGATCATTTCAAAATACAGCATCCTTTTGCTTGTTTCCAATTCAGTTTGAGACTAAGCCTTGAATGGTTTTTCAGCCAATCAGTATGCAGGAAATGAGTAAAAAGTGTTTTGATTGGGGTGTAATGTAAAAGTTGTCAACTATTTTTTTTGCTTTGTGCATAAACAAAAATGATGAATTTCCCCTTGAATTCTGTACCACCTTGAGATGAAAGGTTCCATCAAAGTGAAAGTTACTTGACTTTGTCTAGGACTTTGAGAAGATGGCACCTTTGGATATTCACACGTCCATCATTGCGGTAGTTATTTATGAAAAGCAGAAAAATAGCACCACAATTATTTTTTCTGCCCTAGCAGGGCTGCGGAGCCAATTTTGAAGTGGGGGTGGGGGGGGGTGGGCTAGTCATCAAAGTGGTCCAATATATGTTCAAGAAAATAAAAGCCTATCATCCCAGGGGGAGCTAAA
This sequence comes from Holothuria leucospilota, assembly GCA_029531755.1. Lineage (NCBI taxonomy): Eukaryota > Metazoa > Echinodermata > Holothuroidea > Aspidochirotida > Holothuriidae > Holothuria > Holothuria leucospilota. The sequence continues at coordinate 15,672,689 of CM055976.1, forward strand.
CCCCCCCCCCCGGTCTCTGCGGTCCCTGCGGTCCCTGCCTACACCATCAAGTGTGGCAATTTTACATTTGTGTACACTGCTCTATCTACAATTTTGTCTGGCAAAAGTTGTTAGCACACTGGACAAAAGCTTCACATGGTCACTATACTGTACCTTTTTGGCATATGTATATGTAATAATAACTACAAATATGCCTTCAGAAAGCAATGAGCCACTCTGACCGGTCATCAACCTGTGCTTGCTGATATTAAAGTTAGGTGTAGATGACCATTGCACGGTCCAATGGATACACATATTTTAGATTCTCAAATTACTTGAGGGAAGATTGCTAGGAATTGGCTGGGGAGCTGGCACCTTTGGCTCACCCTGTAGGAGATTGCCCTTGGGCCGTGAGGGTAATTAGTAGGGAGGTGCTCAGGGACTGGGGTAAGGATTGACAAGTGAGCTCAATTGGGAGTGGGAAATATGCCTTTTAAATTAGGATTAGTCTTATAATGGTAGAATGGTAACTGATGCAAGTTTTATTTCTATGGTTACATTTCTATATCTCATGTACAAAATTCTATGGAAGTGATGTTATGAATCACACCTGCATTGAGTCTTTAAAGGGAGAATGCAGTCACCCCAATAAAGACTTGTATAGTAGACTATCCTATTTCCTGAATGGCTCTTGAGAATCATGTGACAGTATTTTTCTCACTCAATTGTAAAATTTACAAGGAGCAACTGCTTGGTTTACCTTGAATATGCAAAATTTATGTCCTAAAATATTATGAAAGATACTTGGAAGAGAAATAAGAAGAAATTTGTGACATTTAGCTATTGTTTCAAAATAAGTTTTGGGCGACTGCTTTTGACCTTTAAGCTCAGTAGATTGGAGGGAAACAGTTTATGAAAATTTTATCAGCTGGTCATAATTTATTCTCTTGGGTTTCCGGAAAGGGAATTGCCTATGTAGTCACTTGATGCTGACCTGGCAAACAACTAAGTGCGCTTTTCAATGTCGACTGTGATTCTGATTAGCACACCTTCCTTTGCTCTGTACAGTACTTTAAACTGATGACACTCTTTGAAACTTTTCCTACTAGCCTGGAAAACAGCTTTTGGTGGCTTCTGCCATTCGTGTTTAGCCATCATTAGTTCTTTCGTAGCAGTGAGTGGAATTAAAAGCTTTGTTCACTCTGAATGTGAGACTTCATTTATTGCAGTGCATGGGGTCTGTGCTATGTGGTTTACTAGTGATGTTCTATTTTAGAAAGCTGTACTACTCATTTCACACTGGGTACATATCACTTTTCAGTAGAGATGCAGCAGATCTGCGGAAGCCAAAAGCATGTTGGTCTGCAGTAGCATAGCCAGAAAAAATTGTGTGGGAGTGCTCCTAGGGAGCTCCACCGTTTCATGGGGGGGGGGGGCGTTCAGATGTGTAATCACCATATACTTATACATTTTTTCAGTCTTGGACCTTTCACTGGGGGGTGTCAGGAAGGGGGAATTGGGGGAGACTTGTGGGGGCTCGTGCCCCCAAGCACCTCAGGTAACATTACAGTTAGTTTTGGAGGTAGACCTCTTACGGTTCAAATATTGCTGTTTGGGGAAGAATGCCTTTGGCACTCCTCATTCCACCAACCTTTCAGGATACATTTCAAAATTAAGTTTTGATTATGGTGTATGGGTTAGTTGTGTTTGAAAGGCCTATTTCACATCCAAAGTGGACCAAATTCTGTCAAAAAATTTCAGGTCCTGTGGCCAATTTCAACAACAGTCTGAGTACCTCCCATCAAGCAGCATCATTGCCCAGGGTCATTTGTCTTCACTACAATTGCTTAAAAGGACACTATCAATTTGCCCTTGTTTGATTATAGAAACCGAATGTGTTTTTGCCCTTGTTTGCAGCGAAAATGTGCCATATCTACAGTAGATAGCTTGTGCAGCACATCTGCATGCCAAGCAGGTTGTCTTGTGAATATACATTTTGAGATGGACTGTACAGGGTAGTTTGAGTTTGCACTCTAATCTATATCACCACTACTCACCTCATCTTCTACTGTAGCTTCTGGCAAAGTTTGGGCCTGTTTGTGGCACTTGTCCCCCCCCCCCCCCCCATAATTCCCCAGTATGAAATATCACCACTACTCACCTCATCTGTTACAAGTCGTAGACAATCCCATTTACAGTTGGATTAGCGTCTGGCAAAGTTTGGGCCTGTTTGTGGCACTTGTCCCCCCCCCCCCATAATTCCCCAGTATGCAAGCATACTTCGTAAGCAGCAGAATTATGACCACATGGTCCCATCACTATCTGGCCATTTTCTTCCACCTTACTCTTGGACTTCTCTCTAGGATATTCCAATTCCCTTTGGAATAATGTGTAAGGACTTACCACAAACTCAATTGGCTCAATTGTGAGCAATGATTTTGTTCCATTATTCCATGATAAACCACTATGACGTATTCCCAATAAATTGGATTTTAAAAGAAGTACAAAAGGGTTTAAAAGGGATATGACATCCCCCAAACCAGGGATCCCTGCCCAGACATATTTAGGAATAGCCCTAGAGTTCTAGATACAGTTAATGACTGCACTTTGAGTGACATTCTTTCAAACAATATAGCTCCAGTTTGGTTGGTCAACGATGGCTTTTACAGTCAGTTTTGAGCCCAATTAAGCTCACACAGTCAGTGTGTTTCAATATATGTGTGGCCTTGAGCAAATTAAACTTAGTGGGGACTATGTACTGTGCCTCTGTTTTGGAGGTGTACGAGACAGGGGGTTTGGTTTCAGTTGGAGCAGGGGCGAGAAGTAAACTAAGTAGGGAGAATTTTACTGTCTGGGGTGAGATTAGAGAGCCTTTAAGCACAAGTTTAGTTTTGACATGTTAAAGAGGAACGTACATACTGTAAGCATCCTGATAAAAGTAACACCCAGTTCTTGTGAGTGGCTCTCGAGGTATTACCAGATGATGTTCCACATTCTCAACCCAAAGTGAACTTGAAGCAAGTACAAGTGACAACATAAGCTCACATTAGTCAATATTACCTTAATGTTATCCTTAAAACTTAACACCCCAATTTTTGGTTTCGATGAAAAGAGAAACCTATGCAGTCATGATGGCGTGTGTGTGTATGTATGTGTATGTGTGCGTGTGTGTGTGTGTGTATGTGTGTGTGTTTGTGACACTTTGCTCGTTAACACGATATCTCAAGAAGGGAAACTCTGACGGTTTTCAAACTTGGTACATAGATGCCCCATATTGAGTGGAAGAACCCTATTGTTTTTGGTGGGGGTCAAAGGTCACCTGGGGTCACCGGGGTCAAAACCTGAAAACCTTGTTAACACAATATCTCGAGATAGGAAGCTTGGATGAATTTCATACTTTGTATGTAGATGCGGTACGGTAAGGGGAAGAACCCTATCATTTTTGGTGGAGGTCAAAGGTCATCTGGGGTTACCGGGGTCAAACCCTGAAAACTTCGTTAACATGATATCTCAAGAAGGGAAGCTCTGACAGTTCTCAACTTGGTACATAGATGCCCCATATTGAGGGGGAGAACCCTATTGTTTTTGGTGGAGGTCAAAGGTCACCTGGGGTCACCAGGGGTCAAACCCTGAAAACATTGTTAACACAATATCTTGAGGTAGGAAGCTTGGATGAATTTCATACATAGTATGTAGATGAGTTATGGTAAGAGGAAGAACCCTATCACTTTTGGTGGAGGTCAAAGGTCATCTGGGGTCACCGGGGGTCAAACCCTGAAAACTTTGTTAACACGATATCTCAAGAAGGGAAGCTCTGACAGTTCTCAAACTTGGTACATAGATGCCCCATATTGAGAGGAAGAACCCTATTGTTTTTGGTGGAGGTCAAAGGTCACCTGGGGTCACCGGGGGCCAAACCCTGAAAATATGTTAACACAATATGTTGAGGTTGGAAGCTTGGATGAATTTCATACTTAGTGTGCAGATGCGTTATGGTAAGAGGAAGAACCCTATCATTTTTGGTGGAGGTCAAAGGTCATCTGGGGTCACCGGGGGTCAAACCCTGAAAACTTTGTTAACACGATATCTCAAGAAGGGAAGCTCTGACAGTTCTCAAACTTGGTACATGGATGCCCCATATTGAGAGGAAGAACCCTATTGTTTTTGGTGGAGGTCAAAGGTCACCTGGGGTCACCTGGGGCCAAACCCTGAAAACATTGTTAACAATATATGTGGAGGTTGGAAGCTTGGATGAATTTCATACTTAGTGTGCAGATGCATTATGGTAAGAGGAAGAACCCTATCATTTTTGGTGGAGGTCAAAGGTCATCTGGGGTCACCGGGGGTCAAACCCTGAAAACTTTGTTAACACGATATCTCAAGAAGGGAAGCTCTGACAGTTCTCAAACTTGGTACATGGATGCCCCATATTGAGAGGAAGAACCCTATTGTTTTTGGTGGAGGTCAAAGGTCACCTGGGGTCACCGGGGGCCAAACCCTGAAAACATTGTTAACACAATATCTTGAGGTAGGAAGCTTGGGTGAATTTCATACTTTGTATGTAGATGCGTTATGGTAAGAGGAAGAACCCTATCACTTTTGATGGAGGTCAAAGGTCATCTGGGGTCACCGGGGGTCAAACCCTGAAAACTTTGTTAACACGATATCTCAAGAAGGGAAGCTCTGACAGTTCTCAAACGTGGTACATGGATGCCCCATATTGAGAGGAAGAACCCTATTGTTTTTGGTGGAGGTCAATGGTCACTTGGGGCTACCAGGGGTCAAACCCTGAAAACCTTGTTAACTCAATATCTTGAGGTAGGAAGCTTGGGTGAATTTCATACTTTGTATGTAGATGCGTTATGGTAAGAGGAAGAACCCTATCACTTTTGATGGAGGTCAAAGGTCATCTGGGGTCACCGGGGGTCAAACCCTGAAAACTTTGTTAACACGATATCTCAAGAAGGGAAGCTCTGACAGTTCTCAAACGTGGTACATGGATGCCCCATATTGAGAGGAAGAACCCTATTGTTTTTGGTGGAGGTCAAAGGTCACTTGGGGCTACCAGGGGTCAAACCCTGAAAACCTTGTTAACTCAATATCTTGAGGTTGGAAGCTTGGATGAATTTCATACTTATTATGTAGATGCGTTATGGTAAGAGGAAGAACCCTATCATTTTTGGTGGAGGTCAAAGGTCATCTGGGGTCACCGGGGGTCAAACTCTGAAAACCTTGTTAACACGATATCTCGAGGTAGGAAGCTTGGATAAATTTCATACCTTGTATTTAGATGCCTTATAGTAAGAGGAAGAACTCTATCATTTTTGGTGGGGGTCAAAGGTCATCTGGGGTCACCAGGGGGGTTAAACCCTGAGACAGAGCTGCCAACCAGCACGGATTTTCCATATTCAGTACGGAAAATCATTGTAAATATGGGAATACAGATTTTTCCTTGATAATCCGAATTTTGAATGAGTAAATAGGTCCTTTCACGAACTTTATTATTCTTTTAATAGCCAACATATCAAAAGACTGAGAATAGACTACAGTATTTCACTTGTCTGTACAGTACTGTAGTGTATTTGTTTGAGCCCAGTAATCTATGCAGTTATGTTATTGGTTAAATTTTTGTCAACAAGTTGATGTTAAACCAATCAGAAGATAGTTTGCAGCAGATCCATGACATTCCATAAGCTACCATATCATTGGTTGATCAGTTGTAAACAGATCCACTTTCAACCAATCAGAAACTGTGTTAAAAGCTAGTTTCCGAGTGCAGTGACAGACTATCACATAGCCTGCCTGCCAAGGTCTGTTGAGCTGGCTGAGTAGCCCAACGTTAATGTTAGATTTGACTGTAACTGAATTGGAAAATTAGCACCAAGAAATGGAATTATCAAACTTACAGCAGGAATATCACAGTATGTTGTAATATGGCTCCTCTTCCAGAGCAGCATGGTAGCAGAGTAGCATGAGTAACTTTAGTGGAAAATTTACCAGGCAGATCAAGTTTTAACGTATGCCTAGGCCTAACAGTTAGGGCCTATAGGCCTAGGCTAAGTGTTGTTACAGAACCAATAACAAACATAAGCCTACACACAGAATAACGTTAGACTCAGTACATAAATCTAATGCAGAGTTCCAGGTTTATGGGCTAGGCCTAGGCCTAGACAAAGTCCTAGTCCTGTGACTAAGTCCTAGCCTAACTGCCACAGTACCGGCTAGCCTAATTGTAGTACAGTATGTATGGGCTGATATTAGAAATAGGTTACTGAAATAGCTATGGCCTAGGCTAGGGCTAATCAAAGCAGTTATTGCCTGTCAAATGTTGGTACCCATCATCTAAGTTTGTAGTATTTACAGAGAGATTTCTGTGACCAGCTGTGCATAGGCCTAGGCTAGGTTTATACTTATAGCTAGGCCTAGGCTAATGTTACTTAGGGCCTTGCCAAGTATTTAGCATAGCCTCTAGGCTATACTGTAACATTAGGCCTTGGGAATTCTTGGGAAATTTTGACCAGTGACTGAAAGATATGGGACATCATGGCATTATTTGGAATAGAACATATATCATCGAAACCTCAATGCATTTTTGCATTCTGGTCTCTACCATAATCCCATGCTTAGATACTGTGAGTGTATGAACAACGTGGGAATTTTACTAATTTCATGTGAAGACTGCCCACCTCCCATTGGAGAAATAATCCGATTTTAGTGGGGCAATTGAAATGGGCATATTGAAGCATATAATCATTGATGGCAACTGGTCACTTCATGGTTTACATGATTCTGCTCTCCGGGAAGGCAGATTCTTCAATAAAAACCCCAAAACTTCAAATTTTCCTCAGTGTAAACTTCCATAATTTTCAAATTTTCTTCAGTAAAACTCCCAAATTCTGGAATTTTCCCCAGGGAAAACCCAAATTTCAAATTTTCTTCAATAAAAACACACAATTTTCAGAGAGCTGTTTTGTGTTCACAATCCTTCTGGTAACTTGTCACCTTTGTTGAGGCTTTGGGTTGCTGGCCCTTCCTATCAGGGAGCTTGTCCCCCTGTTGGAGCCCCCCACCCCTCCCACACATATCCCTATTAATTTGAAGGTCAAAACAGTCCATTGATAAACAAAGAATACAATAGCATTGCTCATTAATGTTAGGAGATGACTTCACTCCACCTTGCTTCAAGTTCACTTTGGAAAATTAGGCAACAGTAGTGACGTTTGCTGATATCTTGAGAGCCACAAATACTGCAGAAATGGAAGGATTGAATGCAAATTCACCAGAATTCTTACATTAAGTTCTTTTTTCACTTATATATCAAAAGTAAATTTTTGATTAAACCCTTACTGAATTTCACAGTTTTCTAAAACAGTTACTTTTTTCTAGTCCAAATAATAAGCAATACAGTACATCAGATAATAAGCAAACACAGTATTTATGAAGTACAAGTCAGGCCCAGTTGATAATTAAGAAATGATTTAAGTATGTGGTTAGGCCATTACACTGTAACCATGAGTGCAGCTCTGTTAAGTGTATTGTTCCGTAACTACATCACTGTCGACAGTTTTATCACCTTTAATTTACACTTTGCTATTGGATACCACCAGAATATTTTGACGCTTGGCAACATTGCGCTATTTGTGGACTGACTGTATATCTTGCAGCAACCAAAGAACAGTGTAGGGATTTCTGCAAGCAGAAATCCTGCTTCAGTTGTCTCCTTTCATTTGGGACAATCTTCATTTTGTAATGAAACATTATTTCACCATGTTGATTTATCTCATGTACGGAACACAGTCACTTCGTTCTTCAGGATTTTGCAACTTTTTGATAGCAAAGATCATGTAAGTGACTGCAGCTGGTATGCGTTGTATCCTAGAAGGTTTTGTTTTCCTAGAAATATATTTTCTCAAGCGGCTTATAACTTCATAAAATATTGTATGCATAATAATACTGCTTGACAGAAATCATATTTTTGCCAAGAGTTGGTGGAACATTTAAGGCACTTATGTTTATTAAGTTATACCATCAATATTAGTAACATTTTGAAAGCGCAGTAAATTTTCCTACTGGTTGTAATAATGTGTCATAAAAGCCCTCGGTTCCTTCAGATTTTAAGATGTCAGTTTATTCAGTGCATGTAATATCCTTAAGAAGCCCCAAATACCATCCTTGCAACATGCTGGACCTGACTTCGTTAGCAAAATTTATCAGCGGTTAGAATGTGGACACATTAAAAGGCTTCGGATGACAGACGGAAACTTGCAATCTTGACTGCCACGTAAATCACGCTGTTGCTGGAGCACCACTTAATTAATCGTTTGACAGCCTAAAGTTTCCCCAAAAGGTCAGACATATTTTCACCTTTTAAATTGTCTGGCCTGCTCTTAAGGTGTTCTCAGACATTCTGCTACTAGCTGACATTTCTGGTACAGTTTTAGGATTTGATGAAAGTGGGGAGTCGGTGTATTATGGAAAGCGTTTTTCTTCTTTTCTTTCATAATTTATTTCATCTGTCAGAAGAAATAATTAGTGAGAAGTTTAAGAGGACAAAGATAGTAACTTCTTCATCTTGACATTAAGGATGTCTCTGCAAGTGCCAGTCACAAAACAACATTCATATTACATAGTGGTGAAGCTAATCTTACGCACATGTAAATATATTTATATATATATATATATATGTATTTATATATATATATATATGTATTTATTTTTTATGTAAAATATATATTGCTGAATATGCATGATTTTGTTGGAAAAAACAGTGGACTGCAAAAGATTAGCAAAACCAAAGCGTGGCCTCCACCTCCATTAGACAATGCATTACTTCTTACTGTACGTGAACTACTGTCTACTGTAAACTCTAATAGTAGAGTAATACAGTAACTTTCACCTGACAAATTTTATGCACAGTTACAAAAAGTTGTGGCAATGATATGATTGGGAGCAGAAGCTTTGTCGCTGCCTTGGGGTGCACATGTAGATCGTGTTTGGCCATATGGTATATCGATCAAAAAACTTTGAAAATCCTGCATTAGAGTTGCTACAATCTATTTCGCTCCTACTTACCTCCCCTATCACTACTATTGGACAGTCCATATACCGTGGAAAGATCACTGGCAATGAAATTCCTACCCTTGCTAGATGGCGCTATACTCACAACTCTGCTGCTTCCCTTAAGACTCGCCCTCATTTCATTGCCAGCGGAACGGTTACATCACGCTTGTTAAGGCTCTTCTTGTTTCTATACATTTTGTATAGTTATTTTTTTTTTTTTATAGTACCATACCTTGAAAAGCTTTGTTGGAAGAACGTGCATAGTAGCTCAGTTGCAAAGTTAATCAAAGGAAGATAGTGATCCACTCACATGCATGCAATTAATTAGAAAAGGAGTTTAGGAAAAAAGTATGTTTACGTATTACAAAGAAGCATTCATAGGTGTTTCAGTGATTTCACTGACTCGGGCACCAGGGTCAACGACGCACAACTTTTGATTTTGACGCACAGGCACAAAACCTCTGGGGTCAGGCTGACGCACAGCTTTTCACCCCAACAATATGTAATGATATAGAAAATAAAGATAATACAGGAACAAAGTTTGTTGCATTAAACTCAAATTTATTTTGACCCCTTCTGTTTTAGTTTTGACTCTTGTAAATTTATTCTCAAGGGTCAGTGACTCCTGAAAAAAAATGATGAGTGAAAACCCTGCTGTTTGACCCACCACCTACCTCCCCACTTTCCTAAAGTTCATTCTTACCCTTTGAATATGATAGAAAATTGGATGATCACCTGAAGGAGTAGGTGTTGGGACTCAGGTGGGAATCCTTTATGCAGTGAAATTTTTCAAAATTTTGATAATGCTATTAATTTGGTACCTTCCATTTCATTTGAAGTCAAATGGTGAAAACCTCGTAAACAGGATATCATATGAGGGGTAAATCTTGACGAATGGTATAGTTGGCTTTCCTCCCACCTGTCAGGGCATACCATCAAAATAAGTTAAGCAGCTGATGAAGTTGGTTGCACTTTTTGTCCAGGCCTTGATTTTAAGAAAATTTTAAAGTTGTCCATTGGACAACCTGTTTCTTTTTTGGTTGTCCAAAAGAAAATGTACTAGTCCACAGAAATTTGCAGTAACCCTAGAAGCAGTCTGTTAACTTGTTGCATGAACTCTGGTAGTCCAGTGGACAACTAACCCACCAATTTTTGGTTGTGCGTCACAAATTTTAGTCGTCACAGACGACCTGACGACTGTTAAAATCAAGCCCTGTTTTCTGAAGCACCCTTATGGGGATCAGTTAAATAGCTGACTTTGCTTGAATATGTTAAAGTTGCGCAACTTTGTTGAAGCCAATAAAGTCAGTTCTTGCTCTCTCTATTGCAAGGCTCTCTGATGGCTACTCGTTATGTCTTGTGTCAATTCAGGGTTGTAACTCCTTTTGGAAGTAGTTTCAGGTTTTTGTCTGCAGTGGGAGGTAAATAGCAGGACTTTTCTAAAGGAGCACTTGGTGATCAAACTTTGTCAATAAAAAATGCCCAGAAAGTGAAAGCACTTAACAATATTTTCATTGGCAACTTTTGCAAGTAGTTAATGAGCCTTTTGACTTTCTGGTTTGGACATCTTTTCATGGTTGTGGTGTTGAAAATTTCAAGTACAAACAGTCTGTAAGATCCAAAGCTCTGGTAAATGGAAAAACATGGTTCTTGGGGTCATAAATGCTATATATTTAGTCCTGTTGTAGGGAAGAGCCTGTATAGTATTGCTTATTTAATTCACTGGAAAATTAATGGCTAAAACATTTTTTTCTTCACTTACTCAGAACTTTGTATTTGCACGTATGGCTGTAAAGGTTGAATGCAAAGATAAGTTTATGAAAGATACTGTACGTAGTGTCAAATAAATCCATCTTGATATTCAGTGTAGACCTGGTAAAGGTATATTATACCTTTACCAGATCTGTGCTGAATATCTGAATGGAATATTACAGTACTTCTGTGTCATGTGACCTGGCAATGTACCCTTTGGTTTATCTCAAGTGTCATGATTTACAGTACTTTTTTTCCTGTAGCCTTCACTTAACATTGATGGATGAGTTCCGTAGCTAATTATGAGATAAGATCACCCATGCTGTCTGTTAATTGGATGTGCACATGTTTTGATATGAGTGATGTAAAGGTGAAATGTTCAAGTAAAACATGAATTTGACGGCTTGTATTTGTCAGATACATTTTGTAAACATAGTAGTTGGCGTGTGGAAGTTTCCAAGGTTACATTGGAATAGTACAGTAGCATGGTGGATTGGCATGATATGCACCAAAGCAGTCAACTGGCGATTGTAGGAGCAAAGAAGTAAAAGTTATCTTAATTTATTGTATGAATTGATTTGTATAATTTTCTACTGTAACCTACTTAAAGATTTTCTGGGGATCAGCAAAATTTTGCTGAAATATTGCCTGTTTTTGATGGTACCTACATGCGATTTCCAAGCATGAGAGTGTGGTAATGCTGGGCACTGGAGCAAGAAGGTTCACCAATTAACTCGCAACAATACTAGGGCAGTGACGGTTAAACGGTTAACCCACTGATTGCTCGGTTAAACGACCGCCAAATGTTGTTTCATTTAACCGTTTTTGTATCCTAATAAATCTGTCACCGCAGTTCACCTTTATACCTATTAGGTATTACCTAAACTTGTTTATTCAGTAAACCGCAGAAGTTGCTTCCCCCAAACCACGTAACAATGGGTAAACTTTGCATGAAAAATTACAAAAGGTTTAAAAAGGTCCTTTATAATGCCAGTTGCACAGTCTGCGTTGCGCAGCTTTGGCTGGTATATCGATCCGTTCGCCCCATGATGTGGGAGTGCTTTGCCGAAATAATGTGACAATAAACTCTTTCATGTAACTTTTTGAAAAGGATTAAAATTATCAAAGGTGCAGGGATTAAACTATATGCAGTACACAAAATCCAACATACCTTTTAAAGTGTGGAGCACCGTTAGATAGATAAGACTAAAAAGTTACTTCAAGATGGCAGAAAAATATATGCTTAATATCATTCATGATAAATGCACTTCAGGAATTTTTCCGAGCGTAACTTCCAAGGTTACGTGTTTACAGTTCATCAGTCTCAAAACATATGGCATGTTTCACAATAAAGGGGTCCAAATATGGATTAGAAAATAAGTACCTAAAAAATGTGTTTGAAGGAAAGAGCTACATTGGCAAACATATTATGCTGATCAGCACCATGCTTTCTGATAGAAAAAACAACTTCTTTGTATTTCCTTTCAAGATTTTGAAATTAGGGGGGTAGATGCAACCAGAATGTGGCAAATGGGGACGGACAATACTCCCAATAACTTACATCAATGTTATAATAAAGGAATAACAAAACAATTGAAATAATTTGCTGAGCATATACATCATATTTATTAATTTGGACATGTAATGAATACAATTAATACCATTTATTAGTCTAATAATTTTATAGTCTGTACGGGCTATTCGAATTTAAGTGCTCAATTTTTGGCATTAGTGTCCGTCCCCTAAATGGAAAAATTAAAAGTTGTGATAATTCCCAAATATTGTGATCTATAATGATTACTCATGTTTGGTTTTAAACTAGGAGTGAAATATTCACTAACAACCAACAGATCTCAAATGCTGTGAACTTGTTCATTAAAATATGCTAGACCAAATGTTGCTATTGTAACGTCCGTCCCCTTTGGGTGTTACAATAGCAACAATTTATGTTATCTATTATTCTTCAGATATAGTACTTCAGTTGAATATCTTTATATCACTGCACATCTTACCTAATGTTCAGTAGCTTGGCAGAGAAAAGCAGCTTCGCTCTATACCTTACAGCTATAAAACTGAACTTAAGTGATGTCCGTCCCCAAGTAGTTACAATAGCAACAAGTTACAGTAGCAACAAACAATCCTGTACTAGTCGCACTTGAAATATTTTAATCCTTTCTTATTGCTTTGGGAATAACATTTAGGTCACATATGTTGCCATATGAACAAAAAAATAATTGCCATTCATGTCCAAATATTGTATATAAGACTATCAGTTTTGGACGGACAAGTTACAGTAGCAACAACAGTGCTGCATTGTCCGTCCAAATTGAATTATCATCAATGTTGAGGCATACATCATACAATTTTATGATTTGTATAATGCTAATATGTTTTACCAATGATACTTGTCTGATACAGAAATGAAATTTGGGAAATGTTTTCCCTTTTAGTGAATAGAGTAATAAAGGTAGACATAATGTTGCTATTGTAACTCCACACTATATCAATGCAACATGGTAAGTTGCAGTATTTTGGTACTTTAGTATAGTAAAATAAGCAATGGGGAAAAATGAAGGTAAAGTACTGTACAGCATGAGTGTAGTCCTGCTGAAACTATGCCTTTTCAAACTTGTATTTGTGCATGCAACAGCAAAATAACATTGTTCATGCAAACCTGTTCCATCATTTTTTGTCCGTCCAAGAGTTACAATAGCAACACCTATAAGTTTCACAAATATTAATCTGAAGATGGGTTCTTTTGTTATTTTCATACTTTTTATAAGGTCTGTTTGCAAAGTGTTAATGGATTATTGCAAATTTATTAACTGTTATGAAAAATAATCTGGAAATTTCAGACATTTATGGGATAATAATTATGAATTTTGTCCGTCCACAAGTTACAGTAGCAACACCTTGTTTGTCCAACAGTTACAATAGAAACATTGTGCCTAAAAAGATAACAAAAGTCAAAGTTATCTTGGAGAATGTAAATTTTTCTAGTGGACATGTTAAAGATTATCATTAGCAAAAAAGTTCTGACAAAGCACATTTTCTAAATTTTGGTAACTTGTGGGAGTATTTGGACCCCTTTATTGTGAAACATGCCATATGCAATCTGCACAAAATAGTGACCAAGCTATGTAGTTCTGGGGGTAATTATGCAACCCTGGCTTGCAAGCCTTGTAGGTGCAACTAAAATAATTGTAACTGAGCCTCCCCATTTAAGCTGACTTACTAACTTTAACAAAAGACGATTAAACATTTTTTACAATTTTTTCTACGTTAGTATAATTCCAGGAAAAGTTTCAACCCCAAAAATTTGCTAAGGTGAGTGAAATTCTATCCGCCATTTCATTTATTAACCCCAAATTATAAAATATGGAGCATTCCATTGGTGCACTTCATGAATAATGTTATTATCAAACATAATTAGCACAGATCGTTGGCCTTGCTGAACGAACCCGCACACTGTATGTACAGGACGTGCATTGCACAGTATACAGTGTTTAAAACGGTTAAACGGATAGTGAATTAACTGGAAATGCACAGCCCTAAACAATACTGTCAAAATTGTATGGTATAATAGCTGTAGGTATAACAACTTGAGTTAAGAACCAAAAACCATATAATTTTCAAGCAAATTCATCAGAAATTTGTAAATTAGGCCTCGCGTATCTGGATTTTATTTCATCACCGGTTTGGTTGTGCCCGTTTTTAGGCACACAAAAAGCAACGCAGTAGAAATTCATGTTGAAGATCAGAGTTTTACTACAACCAAACCTGTTTTTGATTCATTTAGATGGAAAATCAGACACTTTGTGTACACATTTGTAGAAAATTCCTATAGCTGTGTTGTGATGGTGAAATCCTGTAAGTTTTAAGGGTGTGCAAACATGTACTGCTCAACATTACGTATGTATCATGAGCATATATATTGTACTGTACAAAGAAGTCGTGAAAACGTTTATACTATATGCTGTTTTTTCAGTAGTGACTGGTTGTCTTTATTCTAATGGCAGGCATCTAGGGATAATTCAACAGCCTTACATAAGGATATGATATAATATAAAAGTAAAATATACAAACTGAACAAATTTGTACCGTCTGAAACAAAGTTTGTTGTGTTGCATGTAGGTCATTATTTTAATATATGCACAAAGATACTTTAACTAGAATTATTGGTCATTTGAAGTGCTGTCTGTCAAAATGATGACTTAGTCCCCTTTTAGATCAGAGGATTGAAAAATATTTTGTCGTAATGGTAGGGCTTAAGCCCATTAATACTGGTAAAAAAAAACTTTTGAGGAGCTCCCCCAGTGGATTCCACCCTCTTGTTGTTTGGGTCACAGGAAGAATGGTACAGTATTGGTAATAATAATTGATACTTTGTTACATAGATAACAACTGCTTTGATCAGTATTGTACTGAGATAAAATTCTTTCATAAGTTTAGTTAAAATATATACAAATACATGAATTAGTATACAGTTGAAAACTTTGTTTTTACTACATTCCAGACAGTATTCATTACATCTAAATGTACATCTAAATGTAAAGAGATGTTTTAAAATGATTTTTGATTCCTAGTTGTGAAAGTTCTAATGAAATGCATTTATGTTTGAGTTAGATTGGGCTGTTTAGACCACTTTGTTGTTTTCTGTTGAATATATATATGCAGTATTTCATGATTGAATGAGATTTATGCAATGCAGTTTTGATTGATACTCTTACTTTGAATACTGTACATTATTTACAGCTGAAAGTCTTTCATGATCAACTAACTTCAACATGGCCAGTTTGTATGCCGCAGGGTATGGTATATATTCCGTGGATTTGTTGTGTTCCTCTACCCTGCAATCTGTGTTAATAAGCATTGTATACCCAGTGGTCATGTATCAATGTCTCCGTATGTACGGTTGCCTTTACAAGTCACCGTTGACCTTTTGTTCCAGTTCGCTTCTTCACTTTCTGCAATATAAAATTTGGACTTGTCAGTCATGCCTTGAATGGAATTTTTATGTTACTTCACAATGACCTTTCCCATGAATCGTCTTTTAAATTTCATTTGGCTCCTGTGTCTAAGCTTGTACGTGCAAGTTTATTGACTCAGTCAAAATGCTTGTGGGCATTTCATCATGGTAAATATAGAATGATACCTTAACAACCTCCCTGCACTCTGCTAATCTCACCAAGATGAATTGCAAGAACAATAACCACCCGAAACATAAGTGGGAAGAATTCATGGTAGTTAACTCAAAATTACAGTGTAGGCTTGTGAGTCACGTCACCGCCATTATCGTGATGGGAATAATATTTCTGTGTATGCTGTAAGCATGTATATACCTGTTAATTTACGATTCTACCTCCTAGTTTCTGCATGATCTAAAGGTTTGGGAGAATGCTACATTTCACTGAGAAGAAGACTTCAGAGCTAATGCCTGTCATTCTTGGTGTATAGTCCAGGGACACTGAGTGGTATGTAAGTGAAACCAAGAAGCATGTTGTTATAAATCAAATCAACTGTGATGTAGTTCTAGAGAATCCAGGTCCCTTGGAAAAAAGGGTGAAACTGCTATCTTGATGTTATCATTCCAAACTTGTAGATTTACTGTGTCTATTTTGATCCTTGTTCAATACCTCCCAAGGTATGTCCAGAGAATGTACTGTAGTTGAATGAAAAGGCAAGTTGGAGTTTTACTATGGGCTGAAAAAAGGTTAAATTCTCCTTGCGGACATAAATTAACCTTGCTAGGTCTTTAAAGAGGTGTATTTCCTTGGAAGCAAGTTGAATTTCCATAATTTTCTTGTCATGTTTTCATGTATGAAAGAGCAAACTTTTGTCCAGTTGCCAAAATTTCCCTCCAGATACCAAAATTTCCTTGCAAAGAGCTTAAAATTCCCAGATTCCAATATTTTCCACTAATGGTTTGACTAAATGATCATACGTATACATTGCATGTAAAGGCCAAAGAAGCACCTCATTGCAGCTTCCTGTTGCAAAGCCTGCATGGCAAGCATCAGCTTTTCTCTGCCATTAATGACAGTATTAACTGCTTGTCAACTGCAGATGCCATCACAAGTCTTTGAAACTATCTGTGCAACATGCTTCACAATAATCTGGTCCCCAATCCCCAATTTGTTTAGAGAGATTATTAAAACCCTTTAGAAAAGGAGAAGTGGGGAAATTAACATACTGTATAAAGTTGCAGGAATTATAAGATACGGGAATGGAGAAAGTTACACAATATGGGCACAATCTGCAGAAAGGGCTGTCCCTGTTAAGTAACGTATGTAGTTTGGTCACTGCAATCCGTAGGTCATAATCATAGATTGGAACAGGCATTCCATGCAGTTTGTGCAACTATCTGTATTTGCCCATAGTCTTAAAAGTCACTGTGTTTACATTTTGAAAAGTCTGTATTCATTTTCATCATATTGCAGCTTTAATTTTGAATGTTTCCAAATGGATATTGAGACTGTAAGATGTATGACAGATAGAGAACATCTTAATTTAGTGTTAACTCTAGAAAGTGAAATTAGAGGTGACTGTTTACACTCTCCTTCCCCCCTCCCTCAAAAAATATTCTCAGGACTTTTCAGATTCGGTTTTTTTTTTTTTTCAAATTACTCTTAATAATGTAGGCTAGGTCATGGCAGATGAGTGCAGAACACTCGATCATGCATCTGTGATGCAAAGTCCGTTTTTGTGTAACGTTGTCTTCCCCTGAGTTTTAGTGTAATAAACACCAAAATTTCCATGTGCACAAAGTTACTGTACATATGATAGTATGCATACAGTAGTAGTCACAATATTGTACTTTCTAGTGTACTTTTAGTCTATTTTGCTCCTTTATACATTCCGTTTACAGTACATGTATGTATGTCCCATAGAAATTAAAGTAAAGGGATAATGACACCTGGTAATCTGGACTGAAGCTGCTGATTTGGCTCTCTGTATGGCAACAAAGCAACAGCGCACAATAAAAACATCACATCTCTGCTTTTGTCCCAACTATTGGCAGAAAACCTACAAGTTTTCAAGTTAGGAGTACAAAACACTTAAGTCACCATGATTTATCGCTGTTGCAAAAATCACTCCAAATCTTTCAAAAAGGGATAAAATGACATTTGAACTTCTGAGGTTGGATGCAAACTGTACATTCGGAGATGCGCCAGTCAACCAGCTTTTTGCCATACATTGAAAGCGCCCTCACAAATTTTGTGGCTTCACTGGTTAAACATGCAGCAATGCACTGTGTCAGCATTCTCCCTTACTTTAATTTCTGTTGTATTTCCCTGTTCACCTACAGTTACCATCTGGCAAAGCTGTTGGCATAGAAGGCACTCTTTACCTACAGATCGCCATTCCTACTTTCCCTATAGTGCTGAAGCACTTGCTTCTGCTGTATGACTTTCCTCACAACCTTAATTCTGCTTCTTTTTTCACCATACAGTAGTTCTCCTCTTCTAAAGGTTGCATTGTCATTTTCAAAAGCTTTCCAGAATTTTGTGGTCTTCTACAGTATGGTTTAATACTTTGTTTATTTTTCTATTTCACCACAATTGATGTTGCCTCACTTTTAATATGTTTGAATATTCTGTTGCCAATATTGCGTCTGAAAATGTTCTTTTTGTCGGTTTTTACTGTTCATGAAGTCAGTGAATTTAAAAACTTTCGAGTTGGAATGTTCCCTGCAAAATGTAGGTTGACTCCTTGCATTAGCCTGGTATTGTTGAACCCACCTACTTCTGCAAACCTCTTTGCTTAATACATTTTCTGTCTGTCTGGTTTACCTTTATTTATGCTCAAGATTCTCTTCTTCATCGCTCTGAGAATATTGTAGAGGGTTGCTTGACAGTGTTTGACTTTACGACAAGTGAATTAAAATGCTGCAAGACTTTCTGGCTACATTGTGTCCTCTTGAATGTTTAACATTTCATACAAAATAAGCTGCAGACCCTCCGCCAAAGTAGCAGTCAGTTTAGACATTAAACGCTTTACACCTTTGTTTGCTGCCCTCAAGTTCTTGTCTTTGGTGTTTTATAGTCCCTTTATTCCAAACAATGCTATGTGATTTTAAAATTATGTTAGTTCTATGTTAAAAAAGGTTTGGCCGGACTCTATTGCCACATAGATGAGGTTGCAATATTAGTTTAACTGTCGGAAAAAATAGTATTCCTTAACCTAATATTAAAAATTTGGATGCTTCTTCTTGCATTAAGTTCTTGCATGTTTTTCTTTGTGGTTAATGCATGTTTTTGTTTTTTTTTTTTTTATGGTTAACACAACATACAGCTGTGTGAGTGATCTAGTAAATTAAAGGGGGAACAAAGAGCAAAGAGCATTGCAGCTTGTCATAATGTTAGAGTGGATAAAAGGGTGATATTTTACGGGCAGAGATCACTAGTTCGAAGGTTTGCTAGACTGAAGATCCTTACTGTAAACTTAATCCTAACTCTTCCCCATAATCCCAACCCAAACCCTAATCCTACCCTAAGCTAATCCAAATCCTAATCCTAAGCCTAATTCTGTATCTAACCCAAATCCTTACCCTATCTGTAACCTGGTAAATTTTTGGTCAAGCGGATCTTTGGTCTAGTCTCTAGTGAACCCTTGATCTAGCGAACCTTGGGTCTAGTGGGCATTGATCCCCCCATATAGTTTAGGGGATAAGGCTGTATAGGAATAAGGAGTTTGGGATTTAATCCTTGACATAGTTTGGTTAGTAATCTACATAGTCCCTCCTTACCTTCCATTTATTGACGTAACCCTTAATGGTTAACACAGTGGAAAGGAGCCCTCACTCAGGACACCCCATGATACCATTCCTTCTTTTGCTGCCATTCAGGCCAGTGGTATTTGGTACCTGGGAAAGTTTGTCAAGATGGGTTTTAATCAAAAAGAATATATTCAGTACTGTATTGATGTCCCTGAATGAATTGCCCGTACTGAACAAAATGGATACTTCAGATGAAATTTACATTGGTATCTACAAAATTGTGACACATTTTTGGTTATGACAGAGGCCCAAGTAGTACTAAGCATTACACACACGACTCCTTCAAAAGCTTCCGCGTGGGCTAAATATTTTGTTAGTTCATAACCAGGGGTAGAATTTTATTAACCTTCTGCGTGTAACTACAATTTGGATGAGGTCACAGCCATAAGAATTTTCTTGTCAAACTAATTTCAGTGCATCAGTCTTGGTATCTAACTGCTCTCTTTCAAAGTCGGCTGTTACGAGTTTGGTGCACTGAAGAATTGCACTTACTGAACAGCATCTGCTAGCATACAGTGAATATACTTCTGGAGTTGTGGAGCCTCACAATAAACTGTATTTTTAAACTTTTATTTCTAACTTTACTCATAAAACAGCTTGACCGTGCTATAAAAGAAATTATTGTACACAGGTCATTTCAATGGCTGCAATCTACAGTAGCAGCATTCAATTTGCAGCTGTAGGGCATGAGATGTCACCCCAACGTCATGCTCAGAAGAAAACTGTCAAATCTCTAACTTCTCATAAAAGTAAAGGAAAAATGCAGTTATCTCAAATTTAAATAATGTACCCTGGTATCTTAATTCTTGAATATCTTTCATAAATCATGTGACAACATTTTGGTAACATATTTGTTTTATTTATGTATAAGACCACCATGATGGTTTGCAGTATCATACCTTGAGTTGTCATACTAATCTTCTGAAACATATTGGACAAAAGATACTTGAGAGGAGATTTGTAAGACTAAGATGGAAAATGCAGTCTCCGTTACTCCATTTTGAATTAGTTGTACCCCAGTATCCTAATTCACGAATTGCTCCTTCAAATCATGTGGCAATCTTTTTGTTACTGAAACATTCAATTCATGCATAACAACTGCTTAGTTTACCTTTTTATGGTATATTGTGCAATATTTGTATGCCAAAATGACATGAAAGATATTTTTACTATGAAGGGAAAAAAGGTTGAGATAACTTCATATTATGCCCTTTTAAATCAGCCAATGCATGTACAGTAGTGCTTTGAAGTTTCAAGGTTTACAGTAGGATGAATGGAAAGAGTAAAAGAGTGGAAAGTGAAAAGGGGGAAAGGTGGTTGGACGTAGAAATATGGCCAAAAAATCATGAATGTGGTTCTCTTTTCTGGATTTTGTAATCTAAACCAGCCAGTAGTTAAAACCGTACAAGAAATTTAGATGTCACGTAAAATTAAAAATGTGTTTGTTTGTACTGTGATTGAACTAATAGTATTTGATGTTTAATACACACAGTACAGTAGCTGTCTGATTTGTGTCAGTCTGTAATGAACTCGCATGTTACAGTTGTTTAATCAGCTCTGGAAATACAGGCAAATATTATCAGAAATATTTTATTTGCATGGTGTTCTTGCAGAGTTAATAAGGATTTTAGGCCTAGTTTATAGGGAACCAAACCTAGCCTTAGGAATGCACCCTGCCCAATGACATAAAAAAGGGAGGATGAGGGGTAAGGGTAGTTGCCTGTGAGCATGGTATAAGAAAGGCCTAAAGGTTAGACCATGAAAAATGACTTAGTTTTTTCCCCTTCCCCCTCTCCTCTGAAAAATGAGCCTGACCTCAATTTTCCTGTTTCTTTTAATGCTGAAGCTGGACAAATTTAAATAAAAAGATGACCGTTTTGTCAAAAAAAAAAACATGAATTGACTCATCGTACATGGTAGACCTTCCAGCATTTCAACATAAAGGTGGAAAAAATTCTCATTATGTGTCTCTATGTATGACATCAGACAGGTTAAGATAGGCCTGGGCCCATTTCCACTTTCACTTTGATTCATATTTACTTCTCAAAGAAAACAAAAAAAAAACTTCCTCCCAGTATGACAAAACTGAAATGACTAGATGCTGCACAGGCAGTTGTTCTGTGGTCTCTTATTTTTTTCCCTTTTCTACCCCTTATCTAAGCTCAACATGACCATTCCAAGTAAAGGGACCTCCAAATGATACTTTGCCTATGATTGAGCACTGTTACATCCTCGTGCTATGCCATTGACCTTGCCAGATTGTGCATCATGCTAGTGAACTTAACGACTCCCTCGGTAACTTTGCAGCACAGCGGGATACTGTAGGATAACCAAGCTGAGCTTCTAGTAGTCAGACACTACATATAACTAGCCATAGTTCTAGAGAGGTTTTGAAATTAAATCTCATTGATTAGAATTTCACGGTCTCTTGTTGAAAGAACCATCATAACATCTAATACCAATAGCTATAGCTTACAAGTTATATATCAAGACTGCCATGTTATTTGATATTGGTCAGTGCATCTTTTGTACACTGTAGTACAGTATATGTGTGCTTATTATAACCACAGTGTGTGTAAATTTGTTTAATGATGGTAATCTCACAGTTTCCTATATTTCACAGGGAAGGCATGTTAAAGAATGTTATATAGAATGTTTTTATTATTTACATCCTGTTGTATGTTTCTGTGTTCACAAAGATACTGACCCAAGAAAAAGTTGTTATAACTGCATGGCTTGCCGTGGGTGGTTGCATGAACTCTTGGCGTGACAACACATCTGGTTTGCTGAGAGACACCTGAGTAGGCTTCCAATATGCTCACCGTGTGCTACACTTACCTAACTTTGGCACATTTCTGGCGCCACCACAGAAAAGAGCAGGCGGTGATGAAGGCTCTGCAGATGCACGGCGTGCTACAGAGTGTTGCCTTCCGGAAAATCTTGCACGGGGATGAAGAAGGGTGGAACAGAAAGACAACGAGGGCGTCAGAACTATGTGAGGCCCATGATGAGCGAACAAAGTTCAGTCATTTTTCAAAGTACATTGAACCAACGCTTGGCAAGCAGATGGTCATAGTGAAACCTAAGGTAAGACGTTGAAAATATACTTGTATATAATTGAAATCACTGATGGTATTTATTGTGATCATGCTAGGTTTTCAATGTTCATATTTTTCTTTCTTGCACAGAGACTAAAAAGTACAAAATTTATACCATACATATCACATTTCAACATGCATTTCAACAAAGAACTATACAAATGTAAAAGTGGAAGGATGCAACTTTAATAGAAAAGTCTTGCTTACTTTGGATTAATGTATGTAACCAAATACCTACTCACAGTACAGAAATCAAAGGAGGCCAGAAAGAAAAAACAAAGAATAAGGTGAAGCTTATACCAGTAAACCCTTTCAACCAAAAAGGAACAACAAATAAAAAAAAAGAAAGGACTGGAAGAACACAAATTTGTCATGCAACATGTACAATAGGTAACTTGATATTACACCAAAACTGAAAATAATCATACATCCTCAACGAATCGTTGATCATTTTTGATTCCTTGCCAAAGGCAGGCAAGGAATCTATGCGATGGTGATGGCGTGTGTGTGTATGTGTGTGTGTGTGTATGTGTGTGTGTATGTGTGTTTGTGACGCTGCTTGTAATCGCGATATCTCAAGATAGGATTGACCGACACTTTTGATATTTGGTATATAGATTTGTTATGTTGAGAGGAAGAACCCTATTGTTTTTGGAGGAGGTCGAAGGTCATCGGAGGTCACCAGAGGTCCAAAACCGAAAACCTTGTTATCGCGTTATCTCGAGATAGGGATGACCGACACTTTTCATATTTGGTATATAGATTTGTCATGTTGAGAGGAAGAACCCTATTGTTTTTGGTGAAGGTCAAAGGTCATTTGAGGTCACCGGAGGTAAAAAGCCGAAAAGCTCGTAATCGCGATATCTCAAGGTAGGAATGACGGACACTTTTCATATTTGATATATAGGTTTGTCATCTTGAGAGAAAGAATCCTTTTGTTTTTGGTGGAGGTCAAAGGTCATTTGAGGTCACTAGAGGTCAAAGACCGAAACCTTGAAATCACGATATCTCAAGATAGGAGTGGCCTGTATGGATTTTTTCGTGTTGAGAGGAAGAACCGTATTGTTTTTGGTAGAGGTCAAAGGTCATCTGAGGTCACCAGAGGTCAAAAACCAACAAACCTTGTAATTGCGATATCTCGAGATAGGGATGACCGACACTTTTCATATTTGGTATATAGATTTGTCATGTTGAGAGGAAAACGCCTATCGTTTTTGGTGAAGGTCAAAGGTCACTTGGGGTCACCGGACTTAAAAAGCCGAAAACATTGTTAATCACAATATCTCAAGGTAGGAGTGACAGACACTTTTCATATTTGGTATATAGACTTGTCATGTTGAGAGAAAGAATCCTATTGTTTTTGGTGGAGGTCAAAGGTCATTTGAGGTCACTATAGGTCAAAGACCAAAAACCTTGAAATCTCCATATGTCAAGATGGGAATGGCCTATATAGATTTGTCATGTTGAGAGGAAGAATCCTATTGTTTTCGGTAGAGGTCAAAGGTCATCTGAGGTCACCAGAGGTTTAAACTGCGAAAACCTCGTAAACAGCTTGTAAACAAGATATCTCCAGATAGCAATGACCAACACTTTTCTTATTTGGTACATAGATTTGTCATGTTGAGAGGAAGAAGCCTTTTGTATTTGGTGAAGGTCAAAGGTCATTTGAGGTCACTGGAGGTAAAACGCTGAAAAGCTTGAAATCACGATATCTCAAGATAGGAATGACCGACACTTTTCATATTTGGTATATAGATTTGTCATGATGTAAGGAAGAACCCTATTGTTTTTGGTGGAGGTCAAAGGTCATCTTGGGTTACCAAAGGTCAAAAAGCAAAATTTTCCAAGAATTCCCAAGATTGTAATCGCATCACTGGGGTCAAAAAGCAACATTTCCCAAGAATTCCCAAGATTGTTATATGGGGTCATCAGAGGTCAAAAAGCAAAATTTCCCAAAAATTCCCAAGATTGTTATATGGGGTCACCAGAGGTCAAAAAGCAAAATATTCCAAGAATTCCCAAGATTGTAATCTGGCATCACTGGGGTCAAAAATCAGCATTTCCCAAGAATTCCCAAGATCATCATCTGGAGTTATCAGAGGCCAAAAAGCAAAAGCAAAATTTCCCAGGAGTTCCCAAGATTGTTATATGGGGTCACCAGAGGTCAAAAAGTGAAATTTCCCAAGAATTCCCAAAATAGTCATCAGGAGTCACCAGAGGTCAAACAGCAAAATATCCCAAGTATTCCTAAGATCATCATCTAGGGTCACCAGAGGTCAAAAAGCAAAATTTTCCAAGAATTTTCAAGATCCAAGATCCATTGGAGTTGAATCCCTTTCAAGACACTTCAGATTTTCTTTTTTGTTATATTTGGTGGGGTTCAAAGGTCATGTGAGGTCAGCAGAGTTCAGATTGTTAAAACATAAAATGATATAGTCAAGAAAGATAAATTTGAGGGATAAACCTCAGTGCAACAAAGCATCCCCATTCGGCAAGGAATCACTAAGCCTTTGGGCTTTCTGGTTGTTATACCAGTTATGAGCTACTACAACAGTAGGTTTACTTGCGAGTGATATAGCTGACGGAAAACGGGAATCTTTAAAATTACGGTCACATCAAGAGTAATTGTTCCTTTAACATGCTTGTGTATGTTGGAAAGTGGAAATACTCTTGAAAGCTAGATGGGATTGACACCTTCTGCCCTTTGTATTTTCTCTTCACATGACATCACTTCCCTTCACCACCATCCTGCATCATGAAAATCTGTCATGAAATGAATGGCATGCATCGTAAATGTAGAAGATGCTATCTTCTACCTTGAGTTTCTCAAAAATATATTTAATGGTGTAGTTTATGATTTTGCCCTAAGCAAACCATTTATACTTCAAAAGGTAAATTCTGAGAGTCATAGTTTAACTTGAATTTCTTTCTATTTGTATGCAGTGGTGAGTTAGCACAGGGTAATTGTACCAAATGTGTATGACATATTTTTATGAACAAAGGGTCATCCTATTCAGTATTTCAAGCCTTGCATTAAGCAAATGCCAGGCGATTTTTACCCTGCGGTCCCTGAGGTTTACTGTAGGATTTGGTTTTCTTCAAAAATATGTGACCAGGGCACTTTTACTTTTTGTACAAAGCAGCTGGTGGTATCCCCCATTTTATTAATTTCAATTCTGAGGGTAATGGTTTCTTTTTTTGTAATTAGTGAGTGAGCATTTTTTTTTTTATTTGTGCCCAACCCCCGTCATAAGTTTATGAGCACACTTCACATTTTGTGTGTACATGTTGTATTAGTTATCCTACAGTAGTGTTGTTGTCATGACGATACATTGTCATCATGCCAAACATCATGTGTAATGTGCATTTTTAACAATTTTTTAAGAAAAGGCAAGTAGTTCTGCCAAATTCTACAACACCAGGAGCTAAAACATGGATGGGACTGGCACCTGGTTCAAGTCACACAGCTTAATGTATGTGACAAGATGAATTACTGTGGGCCTGTGGTACCTTGGACATGCACGTCTATTCTATTACACTGCTCCTTACCTCCTATTTACATATTTCCCCTAATTGCCTTATAATACCTCTCTGGCAGACTCTTAGCACAGGTGGCATTATCGCCCTTCCAACTTGCCTCCTAGCTCATTCCTCTATTGCCACACTTTCAGTATAGACTCACGCATTCGAGCTATAAGCCTTTTGCATGTTTGGAACCCTATGTGGACTGTTTGTGACTTAAGTCATCAAATTTTCAGATGCTTTATAACTACACAAGTGTTGAGTATCTTCCTTTCTTAAGTGGTTTTTTAGAGCGGTTTTTGGTTGTTGGCCTCTACCAAATTCTACAAGACCAGGAGCCATAATGTAGATTGGACTGGTGCCTGGTTCAAGTCACGCAGCTTAACGTATGTGACAAGATAATTCTCTTTGGTTTACTGCAGACCTGCAGTACATTGAAAGTGTAGTTGTGAAAAAAAACTGTTCAGAGGTCTGCAAACATTTAAATGCCATATCATTTTTGATATAAAGAGCATTAAAAATGTTAAAAATAGCCACAATCCCATCGAAATCCATCAAATATTGACAATTTTACAAGCAAATTACAGTTTTGCACCTACAGTACGTCATGAATAAACATGTGCTTTATATTCTAAGTTGTGGCATAGAAAGAGGAACATACGACATGTGTCTTATGTTATCCTATATTTGATTCACCTTCATTCCAAGGACAGTTTTGAAGTGGGCATGCCCTGAGGGGTTTGTTTTGGAAGTACTGGAAGCTATTGACTCTTGAAAAATGTCAACATTAAACATCAAACTAGACACTAGCTGGTGATTAATTAACAATTAATTTATGAAGTATGAAAAAAAGCAATACAGATACTGTGGAACACTCCACATTGTAATGTTTGCATAAACTGATGAGAAATCTTGAAAATGTTCAAACTTTGAAGTGTTGTATCTTGAAAACAGCAATAGATATTCAATAATTCCAAAAAGGTTATCATCAGGTGATCATAATAATCTATCACTCTTGGCTGAAACATATGGTCACATGTATTGCAGTGCTCGTGAGATAAATACAAAGTCTGATAGGTTCAACTGATGTTTTGAAATAAGGCTGGACCAGATGTAACTGGGGGGTGAAGATGGGGATTGTGCCACACGTGGTTCCCCCCCCCCTCAGATTTTAAGAAATCTAAATACATGAAAACATTGTTGGAGGCCAAAAGTAGAGAGTCCCCTCAATCCATGCCTTCCTGTGTACATATCATCTAAAGTTCTTGCTGAAAGCAAACTATCATTTGTTTGCATTTCTGTCATTTTGTAACTTTTTATGATCATTATATAAATGATATATTAAATAACCTTGTACCCTAGACAGTAGTGTGGTATGTACATGTACAGTAAGTTACTTTTATCAAAGGGTTGGAGACTATCAGGTACTGTATTGTTTCGTGTTCAACTGCAGAATATAGAATTACGTATGTACTGTAGGATCCTAATACCGCAACCATTTTGATACACAATGCAGGTGAGTACTGTATGTTGTTTTGCAAGTTTTAGTCTTAACGGCTTTTATGGTCCTGCACTTATGCAGTAATTGAAACAATTTCTGTCGTGGTCATAAATTATTAAGAAGGCTTGGGCAAGTTACTAGACTTTCAAAAGTGCTATGCTAATGGTCCTAGAATAAATACAGTTGATACCTGCTCTTTGATAGACATTCATTCAAACAATATAGCTTCACTCTGGTTGGTCAAGAATGACTTGTACAGTCAGTTGTGTTCCCAATTGAGCTTATACACATTGTGTGACAATATTGCCTCGAGCAATTTAAACTCAGTGTGGGCTACTGTGGCTCTGTCTTGGAGGTGTACTAGACATGTAGTTTGGTTACTTCCATAAATTTGAAAAAGGGGCTAAAAGTAAACTTAGTAGGGAGAATTGTTTCTGTCTGAGGTGAGATTAGAGAGCCTTTAAGACAAACCCATTGTAGAAAATCTTTGAATAATGTAAAGCTTACATATAATGTTGATTGTTCAGCCATTTCATTGCAAATGCTAAAAATATACCAGATTTTGACATTATTGGCCAATGGGGTATTTTGTATACATACTTCAGTATTGAGGGGTTGCTGTAGTTGGTATGTAAACAGCTGTATGAAGAGAGAAGTAGCTTGTTTATAGAATTATTACTTGAATTTCATGGCTGAAATAATGTACCAATTAAAGATGACAAATTACATACATTAACAGATGTGCAAGAAATATGAATGGTTGAAAATAGATTTAATTTACTTGTACAAGCTACATAAAACTGATTAACTAAACGTATGTTTATGGCACAATCCTGAGGGTAAAATTAATCCGTAATATTGCAAAACATATGAATGTTTGTCGTCAAATCGGAATCATATTTTTCCAGATAACACCTGTGGGAAAGCAAAACATATTAACTTTAAGGACTTTCCTTGAAGTAGGGCTGTGACCGTTTAGCGATTAATCGCTAAACGATCGCATGTGTAATAAACGTTTAGTACAAAGCTACCAGCGATTAATCGCAAAACCTGTTTTTCCGTATGAATATAAAAAACAATTTACCGTCATTACAGAAAATTAGATGTTCCCTGTAACTTTTTGAATTAGCATACAAGTAAACATACTTAACATCAAATTTGAGCTCCTATCAAGACCTGTGTTTGAGGTTCATAGAATTTATGTCCCCTGGACGTCACTAACGCATTTTACATTCATCATGTGCAATAGCACTTTTTAATAGTCTCTATGTTGATCATAAGTACTTGCGATTAATTGCTAAACGATCGCAAAATTTTGCGATTAAACGTTTAGTAGTTTTGCTAAACGTTCACAGCCCTACCTTGAAGCTTGGTTTTACAAATCTGCTTCGCTCCTACTTACCTCCTCTATTACTACAATTGGACAGCCCATTTACCGGGCTCATAGATTCCCAAACCAGGTAAGTTTTGGGGAATTTGCATCACAGACATGTACTTACCACTTCCTACATCTAATTTGCATAAATCTCGCATGCTGCGCGCTACTCAGAGTGTTTACATCGCACCTCCAATGTCCGCCATTTTACCAATGCTATATCATGTACAACTTTGTAAATTATCACAGATGCATTTGAAGTTCATGGTACAGTAGAAGTACAAGCAAACACTTATTACCCAAAATGCAGCATCTCTCCAATTAGTGATTGGTCAATCTCCTTTGATTGCCACACAACACAGACAAGGCAAGTTCAAAATGTTCCTTCAAGTGCTCATCTCTTCTGTGATTGGTCAGTTGTATCAAACATTGCAAGGTGGCAATCAACAACGAGAACAGATAGGGCAACACATTCAGATCCTAAAGTAATACCTGGATGTACAGTAGATTTTTAGGATAGGAACTTCAGCATTAGTTAGTTAGTTAGTTAGTTAGTTAGTTAGTTAGTTAGTTAGTTAGTTAGTTAGTTAGTTAGTTAGTTAGTTAGTTAGTTAGTTAGTTAGTTAGTTAGTTAGTTAGTTAGTTAGATGAGGTTTAACGGCCCAGTTTCCATCCAACGGTTCAAGTCAAGCTGGCCACGGCCTTTTTTCCAGTTATGGCTCACTGGCTTGTTTTACCTTACTCCATTGCTTATATGCGAAGCATCACACACAATTGGCAGAAGGTTCCATTTTTAAAGTCTTTGGTATGACTCGACCTAGGAATCCAACCCGGGACTCCTGCGTGAGAAGCGGATGCTCTACCACTAGACAAAACTCACGGTAGAGAATTAGCAGTGGGGGTATGTAAGTGCAGTGTGGGTGGTGCTAAAAACAGTTTAATGAGGTTGGAGGAGAGCTGTAAACTTTGTTGAGAGAATTTAAACAAGTTTTGAATAATTAAAATCTACCTTCCAGTAATCCTCATGCTATTTTCCTCCATGCAGCCACACACCTTGACCTGTGGGATGCCTTGCCTTATACATTAATACTGTCTGTGTGATGAGGCTTGATGAGCTTTTATCCTTTTCAACCAGAAAGATTTGGTACTACTGCATCTTCTTATAAAACAGACTCAGAAATACCTGCACAGAAATTTGGCAAAGTTTTGATGCTTCAGGATATTTTGCATTAATGCATCTTCTAATCAATTTTAAAATGTCAGGAAGTTGTTGCAAATGCCAAATTTTCAGCAGCTGCATGAGGATAAAAGCTTATCAAACAGAAGAGATTAAATTTTTATCACTTCCATTCCTCGAGAGATGGAACTCGTCTTTGGCAGTTTTGCGCCATTAATGTTAAACACGTGAAGCAATGACTATTTAATGACGTCAGGTCCAGTTCTCAGTGTAAGTGCAAACTATGTCAAAATGTTAACTTCGGCAGAGAATCTCCTAGCGGTAATGGAGATATTTGAACCACCCTTGGCAATTGAGCTAGCATATCTTTCAACTCAGACCAGGTAATGAATAGATAACCTTGCGTCTACTTAAGAATTGATTGACAGTGTGTTTTCACAGCCTGCTAAAAATAACAAAACGCTTTTCTTAAAGGGAATGCACAGTGCTGTGGTTAACGTGCACTCTGGGGGATCGTTCATGACAGCAAATTGGAAAGCTTTCAGACTTTGTAAATAATTCTTGTTGGATGATGTCAATACAGTTGTCATGAAATCAATTTGTGGTTAGGAATCAGCACCATTCAGTAAGATTAGAAAGAACTTCCACAGGTATGTTCCAGTCTGTCTTAAAAAATGAAACTCTTTGATGAAAATTTTGTTATGAACCTTAACACACGTTCATCATCAGAAGATGATACAAGCTCCTGTACATATTACAGTGTAGAATGTTTGAAATTATGTTTGGGCTTTTACTTATTCCTTAAAATCATGGAAAAACCTGGAAAATGAGTTCCCCTTTTTTCTGTTAGGGAATTAAAGAAATATGTGTCATATCAGGGAAGAGTCAAGGACTTTGATTGGTCCTGAAGAGAAAGCTGTCAGCCTGTTACGATTTGTTTTGATTATGTTCAAACTGGGTGTTCAGTATATAAAGAGGTGTCAAACTGGAAGTACTGTTGGTCAAAGTAATTTAAATTATCGTAGTATTTTTCAGGAAAAAATGCGGGAAGGTTATTTTGTTTTCCTGTAATCGTGAGTGTGGACAAAGGAAGTAAAATAGTAAGGGACATTGCTTTGTACAGAGTTCAGACTTGCCCGTGCAGCACTGTGTTTGAAAGATAAGAATCTACATCACCTTTTCTTGCCTCCTATTTACCTACATAACATTCAGAAAGCAGCCACAACTCCTACAAAAATCCATCAAATATTGACAATTGGGTAGTGTCTGTCAAATCAGACATCAAAATTGCTAAAAATGCTTTTTTGTGATGTGAGAAAGGAACTCGAAAGATATGTCTAATTTTATGCTTTCGTATCAAGGACAGTGGTAACATTTGATGTGTCCTAAGGGATTTATTTTGGAACATGCTATGAATCTACTTCTACTACTTATTTCCCAAATTGGCAGCAACAACCCTGGAAAAGGAGACGAATCTGCTTGACTGCTTTGTTTTTGTCATTTCCTTTCAGCTATTGTTCTCACAAAATAAGCAAACTCTTCTGTAAGAGGGGCAAGGAAAGCTATCTTGCATTCTTATTGCTTGACATACATGCAGGTGATTTTCAACAATGATCCAGTCCTTAGATTCTTAAGTGGTAGTCGTAGGGCCATTAATGGCCTGCGATGTCCTTTAGCATGGCCTGTAGAAGATGCAAGGACCAAAAATGTTTTTTCATCCTCCAGTTTCCTGGGTGCAATCTGGAACATTTGGATGCCACATTTTCTCCGATATGCCAACTGGTGATTCACACTTGGTGGAGGCGAAAGTCTAGTCACAAATGTGTTTTAAAGGGGAATTTTCATCATCCCAGACAGTTCCAGTTCTCCCAACTATGCAACTTTTAGCTCCTCCCATAACTGTATGAAGCTCCTCCTTGTACAGGAATAAACCTGTTTTATTGCTTAAGGCCATGTCCTGGTGAGGGTACAAGGCTATAAACTGTGATAAAAGCACTCTCTCTGCCTTGAATGGAATGTGAGCTACTCTGCATCTTTCAAATTTTCAAACTATGTTGTCAATCAAAGAGCAGTCACCAACTGAGAATTTTGATACCCCCACACTAAAAATATACTATGGGATGATGACTGTAGACTTCAAGAGTGGCATTTCCTCCAGTCTAGAGCATTTGGGACGCCAGTTTTTCTCCCGTACTGGTGACTGTGCATAGAAGACACTTCTAATGACAAATGTGCCTTTTAAGAGTGCAGTGTCCTACAAAGCAGGATGGTTTGGATGCCAAATTCTCTCCCCATTCTAGCAACACATGCATGGGAGACAAGAAACTCCAATGGCAAATTGCATTGTAGAGTTTAATTTTCTGCTATCTAGTTGCTATTTCTGCTACCCCCCTCCCCCCCCCCCCATGGAGAAACTACCATCAAGTTAAGAATTCCTAGACTCGATCCCCACTGCCTGTTGTGCAGGCACTTTTGGAGTTCTGATGTGTGGGATTTACCGTCAAGAATGAGCCCGTCCAAACCCTGGGTTCACCCTGGTGGCAACGACAACAGTGATAAAGCATAAACTCAAGGAAATGCGGCTTATGGCTGAAAACACTTGAGAACCTCTGGTCTGATCTTAGTATGAAAAAGATGCACTCAGCTATCTCCAGCTAAATGGTAAGCAGGAAGTAATTACCAGCATGATTGCACATTGAGATGATAGAGTTGAGGTTTCATACCTTGTGTTTCTGAAAAAGAACTACAATTAGTATTGTAGTATAAAACACCTCTGTACAGTAAACTCAGATACAGTATGTGCTCAAATGCTGTATGTACTCAAACGTGGTACAGTGTATGTAAATTGGATTTATGCCTGCAAGAGCACAATGGCAGGTGTGGTATATATGTGTGTTCCTTGTCAACAATAAGTTGTAAAAGTGTAGCACATTCTTATGCTGATGGAGGTTGCCATGGAAATAAAACAGGCACTTGTACTTTAATCTTGGCCACAAAATATAACCAGCATAACATAGTTCTGGGTAAAGTGGTATATATGCCCAATATTTACCTATCAGAATGAAATAACTGCCTTCATTAAGCGAATAGCAAAAATGCATCCCATGTCTACTCTTTCATGCTACCCTTTTCCTAGGGAAGGAGGGGCAGGCCGCCTGTATTTTGAGGGAAGGAGAGAGTTAAAATCATCCCCTGCTACATTGATATTCCTGTAAATTCCACTGCTTGGAATGTGCGCTCTCAGTTGATATTGCGGTGGCACATATAAAGCTTTACTCCGTTTATGTCATGTTCTAAACTTTTAAATTGTAAAGTCACTTTTCAAATGCTCCCCTAATGTTCCCCAGGATTTGACCTAAGTCTTTGTGTCACAGCTCATTACTTAAATTGCTTTGAGAGTGTACCGTGTAACAAGATCCTCATTCTATTGGTTGTCTGCAGACACACATCCATTAGGTAATTTGACTTGTTTACAGAAAGGGATGAAGAAATTGGGTCACCTGTTTCTCGTTCTTATAAAAAATGCATAAAGCTAATCGAACTTTTGCATGTTTAGCCCCAAAACTGGATGATACTTGCCAGGAAGATTTAATGGGAGGAGTTACATGTGTGTGATGCCTTTTGAGAGATGTTATAGCCTGTCATGATGTATTTGAACACTGCCTCCAAAGAGACTCTCGTTTTTGCTAAATTTGGCACCTGGCAATTATTAGAGGGATATATTTTAAACAACATCAAAGTTTTAAGGTTTCGAGTGTGTAGTTAAAAATTGATGAGGGAAGTTACGTGCTATCCCGTAATCCTTCAGAGGCTTGGTGAGAGTGTATATAGTAACTGTGATACTGACTGAAACTCTGATTCTATCATTGGATCTTTAATGAATGGCTTATTTACATAATAATTGGGAGTTGAAAGCCTTGCACTTATCAAAAGGAGGTCACAGATTTAACAGCTTATGTCTTTTGAACACTTGGATAAGTGTGGAAAAGGCCCATTCCAGGAAAGTAGGCTTTATAGAAGAAGTTTTCTTCTCCTAAAGGTGCACTGCCATTGGCTGAAGTTGTACTTGTGAGGAGCAAGTACTGTACTTTCAAAGTCACTTCTTCACCTGTTAGACTTTGTGATATTATAAACTTTGGTTAATACTGTAGAAAGTTTGTCAGATAGAGACATCAGTTCCTTGGTAACATGGGATTCTAAAATGAGAAACTTAGAAGACTAATCTTTCCACATAAATATGGAGTGTTGCCCCACCCCCATTTGGGCAAACTCATGAAACAAAATCACTTATGCAACTTTGCCAGTGACAGTAGAACTGTGCCAGTGAAACTGAATGAAGCAAAAATGGACATGAAAACTTTGCTGTACAGTAAGTTGTGGATTCATAATTACATAAGGAGGGGTGCTGGGAGGGGGGGGGCTGCAGCTCACAGAGCAGAGAAAAAGTATATATTGCAGAAAAATTATCAGGGCTAGATTAACGTTATGCATGTTTGCCAATTGGAAAAGTAAGAATTTTAGAGCAAACACCTTCCACCAATCCCAACTGGCCTCCCCCTCCCCTCCCCATTTGAAATGTTTTCCATGTGGGGGTTCAGTAGCAGTGAGAACAACTTTGAGCTACAAGGTATAAGTATAATTAAAAAATCTTTAATTATTTCCTTTGTTTCCAGTCAGTGGTACAAATCATGGCAGCTCTCAGTATTATTTGTGTTTTTGGCCTGCTTACAGTACCTCGTAGTCATCATGTGAACTGGAGGTAATCATTTTGTAGGGCTGCTTGTCACATGTTGGTGTTGATTTGGTTAACCTTTCTCAGAACTCTGGCATTACATGGTGGAACAGGGATGTGCCTAGAAAGATATCAGTGCCAGGTGGCAATTGGTCGTGAGGACTAACAGTGGAAAACTGTCAGTCACATTCTCGTATGCAAGCTAACACTAAAACCAAGAGAGAGTGCCGGATAAAGTGCAGGAGTGCCGGGTGGTAACACCCGGTGCCGCCCGGCATGGGCACATCCTTGGTGGAACAACTAAAATATGTAATGATAACAGACATCCTTAAATGGAGAACTACATTTTCTGCCATTTAGGAATTAGACTTTGTACACCATACTCTAAACACAACAGATTTACATTTTTTTTTTGTATGAAATGGTGTTTTCTTACAGTTTTGACTTGGGTGCTGAAACCCAAATGTACAAACAGTAGTATTATACCTGAATAACTAATGTTGCTGCAATATACTATAAACTAATACTCCTATGTCTATGGTTTGGTACACTGTCAGATTGTCTGTGTAAGGTATGTGATTAAATATGTGTGTATCATATTATCATTTATTTAGGAATATGTCTTATGCATTTGATGCATTTGTTCTAACCACTGTTATTGATTTTTGCTGATTTTTGTTTGTTTTTTGCTGATTCTTGTTACTGTACAATTTGTATGTTTTTTAAATTTTTATGTGTTTGCTACAGGGCAACAGATTTCCATATTTTTGTGGATGAAATAAATTTATCATACCCACACTCCCTCCACTTCCAGTCAGATATACTTCATTTGGTAAACGTGTTGTGGAAGAATTACTGTCTGTACCCCAGGTCCTCAAGCAGTGGCCA
Source organism: Holothuria leucospilota (assembly GCA_029531755.1). Classification (NCBI taxonomy): domain Eukaryota; kingdom Metazoa; phylum Echinodermata; class Holothuroidea; order Aspidochirotida; family Holothuriidae; genus Holothuria; species Holothuria leucospilota. Next base: position 15,708,552 of record CM055976.1, read on the forward strand.
ATAGGCACTCCAGGAGCTCCAAAATTTTATAAAAACCAAACCATTTCAATAAGTGCTGGCTTCTACAATTATTATGCAGTATAAACTCATTCAGACATGGCCCTTGGCCAAAAGTACTGGAGAACTCCTGGTCTATACTGTTCATTTGGTTTGTCATTTAAAGGGGCATATTGAGTTGATTAACTTAATGAGGGTGTTGAAGGGTACTACCACATGACAATGATTACTATTAGCATAATTAGTCAAGTTTCACATCCAATAGTTACGCATAAAGCTGAAATTTTGAATTTTTTGGTTTCCTGGCTTCTAACAGTTGTGTGCATAATTTGAAAAAATGTCTGGTCACGAATTTTTGAAAACCAAATTGAATTGTTTATTACTCACTAATGAAACATTTATTAGTATGTAAGATGTGGGGATTGTTTAAGTTTGACCATTTGTCATTAGTATGTGAAGAAAACTTGACAGGTTTGGCAAAATTTGGTGAATTTCACGAACCAACTCAATGTGCCACTTTAACTCTGCCTCTTGTAAGCTTTTCATAATATAATCAGATGTTCAAAATGTCCCACATAACGTTTGTTTTATCCTCCTTCTCTTTGACAGCAAAGTGTAGATCTCTCTAAGGAATGGACATCATTTATAGGGTCTTCCGTGGCTTCTCCAGATTCATCAAGAGGTAACAGATCCAGAGATGAAGATTCTACTCTCTTTTTCCTCCTGGAAGCCTCGCCACCTGCCAAAGACAGTGAAGGAAAGCTCAAGCTGCGAGATGTATCAAGAGACAGGGTGGTTAATCTCTCTGATTTGGCAGTGCCAGTGGCGTGGAAACCCGGTGAACCATTTGGTATCCTGGTACAGGCCACACCGGAGAATTTCAGCAAAGTTGGAACCGCTTTCATGGAGGGAGTTCTAGAGCTGGATGACGGCCTTTATGTTGATCAAATTTTATGTGATTATCATTTTTAAATTCTGATTCATTTCTTTAAGAGTAGTGGCTTTACCAGGAAGGGGGTGAGGAGAGGATATTTCCTATCTTCATGAGATTTTAATCTTTCTTTCTTGCTCTCTTTCATGGTTAACTGATGTGAATTTTAGGCATATTTAAGGACATTTTGCTGTTTATAATAACGTCCTCCCCCTGTAATAGTTATTCCCTATCCCACCATGCATAGCAAACAATTTCTGGGGATGTCATTGATCTAGCGTTTGTTAACATTCAATAGCTGTCAAATAATAATTGAAACAATATATGTTTGACAGGTAAAATGGATAGCAAAACAAAGAGAAAATGGTTTTAATTACTTTAGAAGCAGTTGCTTCCGATGAATTGTTTGCATAATGTGTTTTTAATTTAAAATACTGTATCTTCCTGTCAGTACTGTACGTAGATCTATGAATCACAATTGGTAGGTTTTTTAATGTCAACACATAGAACAACCATGTTCACACATCCGGCAGCGACATTAATGTTCTCTAATGTATGTAAATGTGCAAGATTATTAGGTCCTGGGGTTCTATCCAACTTTAGTTAGAAATGAGAAAAGCTTCAACTAAAAAAAAAGAGGAAGAGAGAGAGAGTTTAAATGTGGATATTGCAACTGATTTGATTCAGTGGTTCGGAATTCTAATCAAGTTAACTGGTTTTAGCCGCAGTCGACAAGCACAGTCACATGTCACATCCAGTATGGATGTAATTCTTATGTTTGTTTGAAAAGTTCTAAATTTTGTATAGAAAATTCTAGACTTTCAGTACTAAACTGCAGAAGTTTCCTTTGTTTCAGCTGTGGATGTCCAAGGTCACCCTTTCAACCTTGTTGACCCTCTGCTAGACAAAGACGTTGGCTTCACCCTTCCTGGCGGTAACAGTACTGATAACGACAATGGTGGCGGCAATTTAGAGGGGGCCGGAGAGGGGGCTTTAAAGCCAGGTAGACCGTCACGTAAGAAACACTCTTCGGAATTCACAAAGAAAGTTGTTAAGCAGAAGACTGGGACTGATGAGAAGGGCGATGTGAAAGGAGACGCTTCTGACCTGTCTTTGAAACCACCTAATATTCTCATCTATTCAGGGGATTCCCCAAATGCCACACAGATTTTTGAAAGTGCCTTGAAGGCATTGGAGGGGGTTCTTGATAGGGACAAATATGTTGTGTACCAGTTGAAACAGAATGAACTTTTGACCCATCCTTGGGCGGAAAATACTGCACTTTTAGTCACAGTAGGACTGCACCAAAAGACCCTCTCTAAAGAAGAATTTGAAATAATCAATGATTTTGTTGTAGTCGGAGGAAAGCTCCTTAATGTAGGAATGTATCTGGCATTGGAAGTAGGACAGTATGCAGGTGCTCAAAACTCTTCTCTGATCTCAGCAAATATAAGGTATAAAGCCAAGAATTCAGCTGATGAGGTTGCTTTCAAAGCCGATTATTTGAACGATCAGATCAGTGTAACTTCCGAAGACTCTTCTTGTGTCCTCGTCTCAGAGAAGGACAACAAGCTCGTGGTGGAATGTGCAGAAGACAGGGGAAAAGTTATTCATTCAAAGGTTTGTGAGTTATCAATTTCTTTTCACTTTGCAGTGTTTCCCATCTTATCATCTGTCTAAATAATTCCAGCCTTGTGGAAGTTAAGTTTGATGACATGAAGTAACCCCAAGTTTATGGATCGTAACTTCATTAAAGGAGACTTTCAGATTACTTTTTGAACACAGATTTTTTTTAAATTTAGAAAGTTACTTGGAATGTGAAAACCATTGAGTGATAAAGATACCTTAACTATGACATGGTCAGAGACTGAATACCTAACCCCTGGTTGCCATGACTACTTGTTTCATTTCAAAAGTAAACTTCTTTAGCCACTAGGCTGTAGCACCCAGTTTTGGAGTATGGGAATACTGAGGAATTTGTTGTACCGTTAGAAAAGCATTTCACTCTCTGTGCAGAGGAACTATTCTATCCAGATAGCCATTGGATGTATAGCTATGTGTTTAAACTTTTTTGTAATAATACTGAGGTGATTAGGAGATTATCTCACATTGACAATGGCTATAAAACAAAATCTGTTTTTCTCTTCCTTATCTCATCTATTTACAACTATAGTGAAATTTCCATTTGCAAGGGATGTTTTTTCGTAAGGACTTCATGTTTGTGAATGTTTCTATTAATATGTTTTTGTCGGTATGAGAGTCAAGGATTTATTAAGTATTGCCTGGCAGGTGGCAGGTAGCTTGTAAGACATGGCAGATGTATCTCAGTTTGATGCTGATCAAAGAAGTATGTAAACATGGTATTGATGTTTTAATAAAGTGCACCCTGATAGCGTCTTGTCTGGCGGTAACATTCATTATTGACACATTCCGACAGGATGATCGGAGACAAGTGATTTATCAACGTTTGATCTAGTAGTATCAACTCTTGATATTCTTTATCTATTTGACCTGTCAGCATTCCATTTCCATCCTCTTTGGATATCAATGCGTGCAGTACCTTTAAAAATATTTGTCATCATCAGCCATGAATTTTTGAAGCAACGAGTCATCTTTAAAGCATTGCTGTTTAGAAGCACTGGACCATCGTTAAGTTTCTTTCATGACAAGTCATCTTGTTCTTTGAACTTACAGTGGATGGAGGTGGCGGCATTATGTCCTTGAATAACAGTAAAGAGCTTTAGGGTTCATTTCCCGCCCAGCCATTTCATATAGTAAAGTAGGCTTTTCATTCAAAAGCACTTCGCTGTTTTTTCTTCTAAACTGACCTCATACATTGGAATCATTCCAAGTTTGAGTAAAACGGTGTCACTGTTTAATGTTTAAACCTCTGGATGTGAAGATGTAATTATAAAGCCCTTAAAGGCTTCTTTCTGATCATTCTTAGCTTCCTTGCATTATAGTACAATTACTACCCAAAGGAATGTTTCATTATGATTATTGTTTTAGGTAATTTAAAGCCATGCTTAATACTTATTAAGTGAATTGTCAGGCTGCAACCTTTTATGAAAGAAGGGTTATATATTCAGACAGTCTTAGTGGTATGCTTGTTTGATTAAAATTACTATGGCAGCTAGGTGATTCAAATATTTGTGATAAAATGTGGACAAATTTTTATGGAAGTCTCTTGTGGAAATCTTTATGATGTGTGAATTTATGAGTGTGGACACTGGAATGAAGTCATGGGCTAATTATAATTTCATTAGATATCCATCTTTATTCAAATAAACCTTCAAATATTGGTAGCATCAATACAATACTGTATATTCCAGGGATGTTGCAATACGATGATATAACCCCAAAATATTGGTATGACTTTTGGACTTGATACTGTGTGCAAAATAACCTGAACTTATAATAATTTACTAATTCAAATTTGGTCGACCGCATTTCCCCTTTAAAGTTTCATGCTTTCAGTCATTATAGTTAAGTATTGTGCATATATTAGTGGAAAAAGTGCATTCCGTTTTCCTCACACACCACTCAATTTTCTCATGAATCTATCCTGCTTCTTTTTATCATCTATTTAAGCCTATCCCTACCACCTGCCTTTTCTTCATCACTTTTTGTTCCTTCGTCTCCTCTCTTTTAATAGTCTTGTAATAAGGTACTTTTCTCTGATCAGGGTTTTACGTCTTTCGTGAGAAGTACCAATATTACAAGGAGAAAGGGGAGACAAATATTGAACGAGCTTTCTTCATCAGATGTCATAAAACATCACTCGAAATACTGTCTCTTCCACTCATCATGTATTCAGCTACTTGGTGATGATGAATGCTGAAATTTCTTTTCTTAGAAATTTATACTTTTTTAACACCTCACCAAAATTAAAAATTAATGGTCACGTATTGCTCATCTTCAAGGTTGTGTTCCATTATTTATCATAAATCAATCTTCAGAAAGTCAGAACAGATTGAAAATTCTCCATGGAGCTCTTGTCTGAATGTTAAATGTTAGCTAAAGAGAAAAAAAGGAGAAATTTTTCTTTTTGTCTTGAAAGTAAAATGCATTTTTCACCTACTCAGCTGAGTTAGAACCATGAGAGGTTTTTTTTTTTTTTTTTTTTTGCATCATTATTGGAGATGGGTTTTATCATAAGTGTCACTCATCATAATTGATTCTCAGGGTATATGTACTGTAGGTATTAATACATAGCCAGCCATCCAAACCCTGGCTTTCTTCATCGAGTGACCGGTTGAAAGTGGCATATACTGTGGGTGAAATGTGAGGGCAGTGTCCTTTAATTCTTACCATCACACATCTTCTGTGAGTGAGTGGGTGAGTGACTGGGTGGGTCAGTGACTGGGTGGGTCAGTGAGTTAGTGAGTGAGAGAGTGACACTTCATTGCTCCATAAGAGGAAATTGAAATACACACACATAAAAAGTGGAAGTAAACAAGACAAAAACGGTAAGCACAATGAAAAAATTGAAAATTCAAACATTAAGACCAATGTTAAAAGACTAAAAATTAAGACACTAGCAAAACCAACGAAAGCTACAGCCCCACCTAACAATTGAGAGAAACATTATAAAGTCTTATTGCGCGAGGTATAAATGAGTTCGGGTGGTGGTTGGTTTTAACTTCAAAAAGTCTATGTCTGCCAGCCTGAGTGCCTCTGGGGATGATGTTATTAAGGAATTGGTGATATAAAGGGTGATTACATTCATTCCACACAGTCCAGCTTAGCTTGGAGCAGGCACTCATACACCAAGTCAACATCAGACTGAGAAATCCCAAAAATACTTTCAGCTTTCTTAATTATGTTATCAATACGATGCCGTTCTATCTTGGTTACATGAACGCCCCAGTAGACCAGGCAATACCTCCAGACTCCACAGATGGTAGCCTTTAACATATCCAGAATTACGAAGCGGACACTGACATGTGCCATTTTCCTGAGACAAAGTCTGCTGTTCAGCTTCTTAGTAATTACATCCACATGAACCCCCTAAGTCAACTTATTATTCAAAACCACATCCAGATATTTGTAAGTTGAAACACGATCTACTTTCTCCCCCTTAAAGGGGATGACAACAATAACCATTTCAGTAACATAATTGAAAAGTAAACAAAATTCTCAACACAGTGCAAAAAACCCCATCTCCATAGCTTATTCGGTTCTTGAGATATCGCCATTCTTATCATTTACATTGGAGTTGCCATTTTCCAAACAAACTGACTTGTAGCAAGTTGATTTTGACCTTTCAGGCTCACTTGTAATTGAGATGTTATTGTTTTCCTTTGTTTTTTGTTTCATTGTTTCTCTCCACACAGTTTTAGCATGTTCTTGTTGGTATCAGATTTCAAAATTACAGGACTCGCTCTCTGCATTTCTGAAATGATCTTTTTAAATGGTAGCTGGACCGTTGAAAAAAAAATGAATTTAATTATAAAGAAATGCATAACTTTTGAAAATAAAGTGAGCCTGTGACATCATAATAGACTTGCTACAAGTCTGAAATGGCAGTGCCCCTGTAAGGGATGACAATTGTGATATCTCGAGAACCAAATAAGCTATGAAGATAGGGAGTTTTTTGCATTGGGTTCAGAATGTTACATACTTTCTGGTGATGTTCCTGAAATGGTCATTATTGCCATCTCCTTTAATAATGACCGGCAGTGGTGTATTAAAGTAACCCGTAAAATTAATGGTAATTTCTTTTGTTTTAGAGATATTTAATTGCAAAAAGTTAGAATTACAATAGTCTATGAATGATTGCAGCTGGTGAAGGTATGCCCTATCATCAACTCCATGAATAAGTCCAGCCATAGCTGTGTCATCGTCAAACTTGATAAGAGGACACACCTTCTCCAGGGATCTGCAATCAGACATGTGTAGAGTAAAAAGAAAGGGTGCTAGAACAGTACCCTGCGGAGCCCCTGTGTTAGATGAAATGATTTCTGAATGACAAGTGGAACATGACGATAGAAATGAATAGCAAGTTTTAGCCATCTCTAGTTGATCACTCTTAATCCAGAATCTATCAGAGAAGTTCCTGTTCAGGTATCTTGAGATCAATCAAGTTAAAGGGGTTTGAACCCCTTTAAAGACTGTTTGGTCAACAGAACAAGTTTGTTTGTAAAAGGGATTAATTGTTGCAATTACAGAGATAAGCTTCACCCGGGAAAAAGCCTTTTTCTTGGGTAATATTGACGTAAATGTCCTGTTCAGTTCTAGCAGCATGAACTAAGTTTAACAAACTGTTCTGTTTGTAAGATGCTTCACGACCCACCGAATAATACCATGTGAGATATCCATACTCATGAGTTTAGTGGTTCCATCCCTGATCCAGAACCTCACTCAACCTTTTTTATAGCTTCCTTTATTCATTGCTTCAGATTTCAGTGCCATAGGGGTCCATGGGGGGAGGGGGAGGGGTTGTAGATTCCCAGCCTTTTTGTAGATATTTTGACTCTTATAACTATGTAGTATTCATTTAAATTTTTTCACTCAGTCAAGTGTACATGTACTGTAGGTGAAATGTGATGGAGGTCCTGCATTTTTTAACATCATGCTTGTTCTGCGATTCTGTGCCTGAACCAGACCTTTCAAACTTTCTCTGACTTCCTTTATTCATTGCTTCAGATTCTCTTCCCATCGCAGTCCACATTTTGTGAATCTTTAAATCTTTCCAATATGTTTTGATCTTTCTATGGTTTCTTTTTCAGCATCTTGAGCATCATTGTTTCTGACAGCAACGTTTTTCTTTATTTTTTCTTTCTTTTTCATTTTTCAGTTAGCCAGCAACCCTAAATAGTTATAAAGCTTAGTCTTCAAGTTGTGTCTTTCCCTGTCATCTTCCTCCTTCCCTCCTGTTCCGTTCAACTCATTTGAACAGCTCCATCTGAGTGTCGATTATAGCAGACTTTAATGATTGCAATGCATGATGGGAATTGGGAGTATAAACAACTGGCACCGCGCTAAATGGAGCGCCTGCTAACTTAGTGCTACAGTAGCATTACTACTGTATTGTTTTACTCCCATTTCACATGCTCCTTTTGTATGTCTGATGTAATCAGTAAACTCTGCTATTGGCAAAGATTAAATATCCTGACCCATGACCTCATCCACCAGTTTCATACGGGGACTGCTCTCTATTCCAATGTCTCTTTGTTCCGACATCTCTCTATTCTGAAAGTCTACATGAAGGTCAGTGTTAGGATAAAGGTTAGGGTTAGGATTAGGTTAGGGTGAGAGTGTTACGGGTACGGGTTTCGGAACATAGAGATGTTGGAACATGGAGGTGTAATCGTTTCAAACTCCTTTTGCCTTTAAATCTCTTAATTTGCCTTGTTGAGTACAGGATAATAGAAAGACCAAGTGAAGAAAACTTAAGGGTTTCAAGAGTCACATGCACATTTAGGAAAGCAGCTTGCATCAAAATTTTGCTATTTTTTGAAGTACCTTTTTGTACCTCAAAATGAAATCAAAGGTTTGTTTTATAGGACTCAAAATAGACATCATGCTATCACAGCCTTGATGTGATGGTGGCATATCGACAGGTCATTACATTCTGCTGCTGTATCCATCCTGACTGTCCGGTGTAACTTTTTCTTCATCGTATATCTTGCATTGAATAGCCATCATGATGGTGCTTATTCTAGCTGATGGCCTCACGATTGAAGTAATTGCAAAGCCTGCTGGGAAAGTAATTGTGTTTTAATGTCAGGTTTATTCTTGACAGGGAGTGATGATGGGATCCCTTTATGTGCATTCTTGTAATATGCCAACCTGGGGTGTTAATTCCGTAAGGGTGTGAAGGTTTTTACCATTTGTTTGATGGTTCTGCTAGGTTTGGACATCGAGGTCTTAATTCATCACCCAAGTACATTTTTGGTTAGGGATAACCAAAATTCTCAATTGGTGACTGCTCTGTGATTGACAGGGAAATCGCAAAATTTAAAAGATGTGGAGTAGCTCACATTTCACAGTAGGTAGATAGAGCATTCTGATTGCATGTTAGGTCTTTGTATGCTCACCAGGATAGCCTTGAGCAGTAAACTAGGTTTGTGTCTGAACAAGGAGGAGCTTAAGGCAGTTTAAGGAGTGGCTAGAAGAAATTTAGTTGGAAGAATTTGAACTGTCTAGGGTGAGGAAATTTTCTCTTCAATATATTTCTCCCGGAGAAAGATAGGAAGAAAGGCAGAAGAAAGAGCAGGATGGAGACACCATTTTGAGGTTGAAGGAGTTTTCCAGCAAGCAGCCATCATAATGTCTTCAATAGGTGCTCTGCGGCACGATGCTTCTAAATTAGCCACAGCTCTAATGCCATGGGCCCTGGGATGATGACCACTAGTTTGAGACTGTGAGGAGATGATCTTGACTAGCCATCTTGAGATCGAGTCTTTTGAGGCTGGCTGGAACGGAGATCTTGGGACCAGGAACAGCCGAGGTGAAGTTCTGACCGGTTTGGTCCTCTGCAAATGCCATTTGAATGCCCTTACTGGGCAAACTAGTCGATCCTCCCGGAGCAATGAGAGATAGGAGATGTACGAGAGAAAGAGTGAGTGAACAAAACTGATTGATTCTTTGTCAGAAAGGAGGGGTATATTCAAGATGGAGTTCACAAGGTGATAGCAGATGGACATTTCATTTGCTCCAAAAACTAAGCTGAAGCAAGCAGGAGTGATATCATCTCCTCACAATGATCTTCAGCCTTTTGTTTTGTTTTCTTAATGTTTTTTGACCTCTTAATAGATAGAGGCACAATCTAGATAAACCACACAGGGTACAGTATAGAAAGCTCATAAAACTTTCAATGTTACTCATTCTCTCACTTCATGAAAGCATGATGTTATGGTGGCAAACATATAATGAAACAATGAGACTGATGGAGGAGGACCTTGGGTGTAAAATTTGTTCCAAGTTTTAAAATTTGGTTTGAAAATCCCAAAAAATATTTGCCAACATCTCAAATGAACTGTATCGATGTATAACAGTTCAAGGCAAATTTCTCCAGAATGATGGTCAATTTTTTTTCAAGACCACACATTCTTCTTCCATACATAATTATAAAGATCAGCATACTGCAACCCTACACACTACAGTAGGCTTGGGTGACTCCTATGATTGGAGTCAAGTATCCGTGGCTCTATCAGTTGTGACTCTGAATGGAATCATGACTCCTGCAATGACATCGTAACTGACACAGGAACATACATCTCAGCAGCTATAGGGAGCTTGCACCAAAGGTCAAAAGATCAAAGTCAGTGATTGCGCTGGTTGTTCTGGAGGACGCCATGCCACGCACTGCAGTTGTATTAGTTGACTTTTGCATGCGTCAACCTCCCTATAGACAGTTGATTACTAGCCTTCAAATGGCTATAAATACACCAGTAGGCCATCCCGTTTCTTCAGCATCTGAGGTGCCGAACTGCCAGTGTCAGAGGATAATATGGCCTTAAAACTTGTGATTGAAATGAAGAAAAAGATCAAAAGAGCCAGATGTGTTTTAATACTCAAGGCCCACCGTGGTCGAATAATATCATAGACCTACTGGTCTAGTGCCCCCAATGTATGGCGGGCAGATTGTGATCGAATAATCCTCATTAAAACTTGCAAAATAAGACAAATCGAAACTCCAAAATATGATTTTGTGCATGTTTTGACATTATTGAAAACTTTCCCAGGAGTCGCAGTTCTAACTAAATTGGAGTTACTGCTTGCTACTAGTTACTCGACTCCTGGTGAGGAGTCATGACTCCTAAGTAGAGTGAAGAACTCTCCCACGCCTAGAATACAGCAGTGTGGTAGTCAAGGCTGAGGCCTAGACCTTACACCATCCATGGCCAGCTAAGTGTATGCTGATGTGATTCACAGTCCAATAGACCTTTATAGCCTGTAAAACATTGTAATATTCTATATAGGTTGATTTGATCATACCTTACAAAGACCTGCTTAGACACCCTTGAATAAAGTAAAAAGTGATTCTCGGAGCAAAGGTATTTATTTTTGTGTTGGATCTTAGGTAAATTATTAAGCATCATTAAGTGCTACCTTCAGGTCTCATTTTGGCTAAATTTCTGTGGCATACTGTTGTTTACAAGGCTGCAGCCCAGGCCCAAAAAGAATTGTCCTGGAGGGCAGGTCTCAAGATGTCCAGCCAGCTCTTCTGTGTACTTCAGTTCTTATCTTCACGTAGGTAGTGCACCACAAATTGCCTCATGGACTTACACACTAAATCAGGCTACTTCTCCTCCCCCTAGAGCATCTGACTTGCAGCCGGAAGGTCTGGGGTTCGACTCCTGGCCGGGTCATACCGAAGACTTTAAAAATGGAACTTACTGCCATTGTGCTTGGTGCTCAGCATAAGCAGTGGAGTAGGGAAAACAAGCCAGTGAGCTACAACTGGAAAAAAGCTGTGGCCATCCCGACTTAAACCAATTGGTTAGAAACTGAGCCGTAAAACCTCATCTATTTCTAACTCCTCCCCCTAGATCCTTGTACCAGTTCTAAACCTGGACATGCCACCCCTCTGGTTGAATCTCACAATGTGGGCTCTTATGGTACCTTCAAATTTTCATACCAGACCAGATATTGAGGTGGAAGGGCTTGAATAATAGGTGCTTGTTTCCAGCCCTAATCACTGCTCAAAGACAGCACTTTGCAGAACTGAGTAATACAGTAAAGAAATGGCACTAAAATTGGTCATATTTCCCTGAATTTTGCAGTCTGTATTTCAACTCATTTCCTACAACAATCAAATAAAATAATTGCTAATATTTAGTAAGTAACACAGTCAGAAACAAGCTGCCAAAATATTTTGAGGGATTAAATTTGTCACATCAAAGTTGTTGTAAGAGGGACAGAGTAAACACTTTTGACTAGGATAGAACAGTACTTAGTTACACTTACAGCAGAAAGCAAGGTGAGTTCCAAGGATGACTTTTCAGTTGATGTGATTGTAAACTGAATTAAAACAGACATTACACCTATTAAAACATTTGGCAAAGAGAATATTTTATAGAAAATAATGTTTAGTGTGTTTTATAACTTACTTCCTTTTTTTACCAATGAAAATTGAATTTTGAATTGATATACCTTTTTTGTGACAAGCATCAAGTACAGTACATTGCTACATCCATTTTTGGGAGTATTTTATTGATCAGCACCACTCCATTTACCCATATATGAATGCATCCATTTTGGACTTTGTATTTTTACCTCATTCAGTACAATACTCAATTTTTCTAACAGTTTCTTCCAAATATTTCAAGAGAAACTAATCATGCAGTTACAATAATGTAGGTATTATGCATCACTGCAGATCTGATAAAATGTCTGCCTTCGTCAAAATGAGGTACAGCAGTTTAAATATTTCTCATTAAAATAGAGCTATTTTCAAGAAACATTTTCAAATATATAGGAATGACATATATACTTAGGATTTTGATGTGAAAGCAAAGCTTGAAGTTTGCTCTTTACATTGGTACCGAAAACTCAAAGTATGGCCTATGACAGTCCATAACACTGTGCGTGAATACCTGTTGTTGCTTTCACAGTGCATGGATAATTATGATATTTCCAAGAAGTTTTAAGTACAAACTACTGACTTTATGCTGGCTCCAGTTCTGACAACTCAATAAGTTCAGAGTTTACCAAAGAAGTTTTCATATTTGTGATCTCTCTTCCATGGTTTGGAAAGGTGTACATCCAAACTTTGAATGACAAGAATAATTATGAGGTTCAAAATCGTATCTGATCAAACCTAAACATTTCCATCAGACTACTGTCTTTTATTGAGATATTAAGAGATGTCAATGTCATGGAAGTTATGTGATATGTGCCCTTATCATCTTTGGACGAAAGTATGCAGAAGGGGCAGTGTGAAGTTTGTAGTACAATACTTTTACAGGGTATCCAAGCTTTTTCTGAGCTGTGATAAATGTGCATTATCACATTCAGTCGATGTAAATGACATGTCTCTATCACGAGAAAAGGATGTAATACATGCATGGACGTTACCTGGCACCGTAGTTTTACGTTATAGATTGGTATCAATCTAGGTCAGTTTATTTATCCCCTGATAAATTGTGTATCTGGTTATGAGGTTGTCCGCATCCCCTGGGAAATATCACATGCCGTCTGGAAGAATTATTTGCTGGTAGTCGGTAATGCATGCAAAGTAAAGTATCTGTCACAGCAATTGCAGAATGCATCACAAGGACAGAATTTTAAACATTTTAATCATTAACTCTTTGAAAAATGTGTGACAAAAATGTTTCTTGAGGAGTTCCTGGCATTTGATTAACTTTCTATGTAGTATGGGAATAAGTGTCCTATGAACCAAAAGTGCCCCAGGTACAAGCATGCAAGTGTAAATGATAAGTCTGTTTATTAAGAATATGCCTGCATACTGTTAGAGAAGCAAGCAATTAACTTTTTATCTACAGTTGGAATGAATCTGTATGTAAGTTGCTGGTGTTTTGTAATGTACAGTGAATTGTACCTATTTTCATGTGCTGCATATGTGGGGGAAAGAGATTCTTGCATGAGATGTTGCTGTGCTCTCAGTGGAATTTCTGTGAAACTGCCCAGTTTCTGGTATTTTCCGTCCTCAAGTAACAGACTTACAACAAAAATAGTTGTCTTTCCCTTAGTGAAAGATCAGACAGAAGTATTATTTTTGAAATGCTTTGTGATTTTCTTCGGGGTTGGACAGTTTCAGAGGTAGCACAGCTTGGCCACAGCTGCTGCATCTTGACTGAGGCTGCTGCAGTTTTCTTGAGGGGATACCCAATATATGGAAGATTCACTAGATTGTAGATTCACATGAACGAAAATCTACTTTGGGTTGGAATTATTGTTAGGATTTGGTTTAGATACAGAAGAAGGTTTAGGCTTAGGCTAAGGATTAGCCTCGGGTAGGATTAGGGTTTGGGTAAGGACTATGATTAGGGTTAGGGTTAAGTTTAGAGTTTTAAATTTGACCTAGTAAACCCTCCCCTTTCTTGAGGGCAGCTGGAGCCCGAAGTTTTGACATGGGCTCTTAAACTATTGAGTTTTGTGGTATCGGGAGGTTGTGGGTTTTGATCTTAGGCCAGCTCGTAGTAAGAAGAAAGAGCAATCTATGGTTTCTTCATCTGATGTCACCACCTAAAAAAATGCAATTTTGAGTTGAAATGTTGAATTGGAAGGCACCAGACAAGAGGATGTGATCTTGATAAGCCTGTTGAGGGCCACCTCCACATTGTTGTCACTCACCACCATAAAATCACTGCCTCAGGGCCTTAGTTTTTGGATGCCTCACTGACATTCCTCTAAAATTATTGAGAAACAAGCCGAGAAGAGGTCATGGAGGTCATGCATTATAAATATAAACTTTTTGAATTCCTAACTTTTTTCATGTGAGAGTGTTTCTGTTTTCTTGCATCACCTTCAGTTGCCTTTGGTTGCCTTGGAACATGCCAGCGATGAAAATGCCAAGTCGTGTCTACAGCAGATTTTGGCAGATGTCCTGAGCAGACTTCAAATCTCATGCCAGCCAGAATGGAGGCTTCCTTCCCTCACTCCCTGCTACCTGGTGGGCAGCACTCTGGTGAGTCAATTTAATATGACACAGAGATGAAGCAGTAATTAGCGGAGATTTGACCGCTATGGACGGCAACCAGTTTTCATCGCATGGTGCAAATTGGTTTGGTTGTTGTCCATGTTGATTGTTAGAGCCTTTAAGTTATTTTTTAAATGAGGACAGGCAGGGATTTGATATTATATGTTTCTGACTGGATTCAATAGAAGAAATATTTTCGGGTTACAAGAACTGCAAAAATGATATAGGTGTGCCGACTGACACTGTACGGTATTGCTATTACGTGAGTGTAAATTTCCCAGTAATTCAAGAATTTTTAGGTAATATGGTTACAACAGTTTTTTGAGCTACTGTGTAGTGATTTTATTTCCAGTTTGAAACATTCTCTTTCTTCATTAGCGTAGACACAGGCTTGGAAGGAAGGGGCTGGGTAAGAGTAGGGCAGGGCTACATTTTGTGGGGGAAAGATTAACAGTAGAAACTAATTGTAGACAGTTATGAGATATTCTGTCATCTCATTTGGGGAGGAAGCACCAAGGAGGGACAGGCTTTATACAGGAGTACAGGAGGAGCATATGCCCCCTTGTCCCCCCCTCTCTGGCCTCACCCTTACCCTTGTATGCTGATTATGATTGAAATTATGAAAAGTGCTGCAAATGTGTCTGTGAATGCAATTTTGATGGTCCTGGAGAACAAAATCCCAGTCGTACTGCCTATCTCACTAGGATTTTTAACTTTGTTAACAAAGCTAAATGGCATATGTAACAAAGTTACAGTAACTTAAAAATTAAACCATTGTTTTTGTAGAGTGCATTTTGAGATTTGATCAATCTAAAAATGTAGGCCTACACCTTACAAATATGCATGTGCTTTTTGTGTTAGGCAACAAGCCGTGTCTTTCATGACTCCATTAAATCGCACCTGAAGAAGGATACTCTGCAAGCTTCACCAGTGTCCCTCTATTTTACCTCCAACATTGCTGAAGCCCAGAAGAAGGTCAGTGCCGATCTTCTGACTGTTGTATCTGACACAGCGCCCTCACCTTCTTCCTTTGATGTCGACATTTACAAGAAAAATTTGAAGAGCAGAGTCTTAGGAAACTTGCTTATGTATGTTGAAGTTGTACCAACAACTATGACTTTGTTTGAAAGGTAAGGACATGACATTTCCTGTGAACATAAAATATCCTGACTGTTTCAGTGGAATTTTTATTATTTTATTTGAATGTGAAGTCATTTTGAAACGCTTCCCTTCTATTGTTTTGAAACACATTTTGAGAATTGAAGGGTAATGTATTCACCCCCAACCTAATTTTGAAACGTCAAACAGTCCTGTAAAAGCATTTTATTTTCTGTACAAATTCCTCTCAGAATGTCTTTATAGACCGTTACTCGTCACTTAATATCACAGGCAACCCAAGGAGGTATCGGGTATGATCTTTTTTAACAATTTAACAGCTATAGAAACTCCTTGCGGACAGTTTGGGAAGTGGTAACTATGCCATGGGACTCATCGCATGAAGAATTAACTTGGGGTGTATTATTAACTGCACTTGTAGTGTGAAAGTTTGGACAGTCGAATTTTGATGAGTCTATTTAAAGCAACTGCATGAACCTGTCAGTTTTATCTGTTACATTATTCTGCACCTATGTGCTTGTGGATAGAATGATGTATGCATTTTGGAACAGAGTCACTGTAAACGCGCAATTGCAAGTTGCTTTTTGCCTATACCACAAAGGTGACATTGTTTAATATGGAACTGTAGCATTAAAATGTGTGTCTCATTTAGGTTACCATGGAAACTAGTATCTTTGTATTTAATAATTTGATCCCTAGAGATAGTTTTAAACTTTGGGAGAGGCAGCTTCTGCATTGTGAGCATAATTAGAATACCAAATTAGTTTCTTGTCACATAATGATGACATGAGAAACCTTTCATCTGTCTTTGAACTTGGCTTCCTGTCTAATGCTGTGATCGCAGACTATTGGCTAAAGGGTTTTTTTAAAGCATGCAAGTGAAATGTCATTGATCTTGACAGCCTGTTCCTACGGAGATGGATCTCCTTTCAGAAGAGCCATCTTACTAGATTGATCACTTGAGGCAGACTAGTGTAGCCAGGATATTAAAGTTCACTGTGAACATAAAGAATGATAAAAGGAGGAAAAAGGATAAATTTTTCTCTTTGTAAAAGCCTGAGAAAAGTAATGTTCATTTTACATAGGAATAGTGCATCTGAGTAGGTGCTTACTGATTCTTGTTGGGTGCTTTGTAGATCTTACATGGCTGCTGGGACTGAAAGCTGTTTTATTGAAGTGCTTACATTATACTGGAAAGTCAGATACTCATGGATGAATGAAGATACCTCGTAAACTTTTTCAGCTGCCGAATTAATGTACAGACAGTTGGTCATGTGCTGCTTGAAACCAATTACAGTAGCATATTTTAGCCATGCTCACCGTAGCAAAAGCCCTTTTCACAAGGTAGCTTTAAGGGTGGTTTACAGTACAGTGAAACCCATTTTTCCAGAACCGTGTTTGTCCTAACAGGCCTAGTGATTTTACCAGACTAATATGCTACACAATTAGAATACTATCCACCAAGTTTTAAGTGCATTACAAGGTAAAACTCAAGGGAAATTTCAGTAGAAAAACACTTTTTGTTAGGACTTCCACAGTCAAGGTAATATGTCACAATGTAAAACTGCAACATCTGGGCATAGACAACAACTTATAACTGTCACTGACTGTCAACTTTCGAAGGAAAATCTTCTGCGCTTATTTTGAAATTGTTGAAAGGAGTCACCAGTCAGTATAGGCTTGATACCCCACATATGATATACCTAATTGGATAGCGTTAGAACTAGTTTAACTAAATGTGAAAAGTAAGTATCGTAATGGGCCTCGTATAAAAAAATAACAACAGTAGAGCTTACAAAAACACTGTCAATGGCTATCTGAGAGTCTTCTGCACATGTGTCCCCAATATTTTTGGAAATCTATGCCGAATTTATACCCTAGATGTCTCTCAAGACAGTTTGAGCTTCTCTTCAACACATTTTCACATTTAGTGTGAACAAAGCATTGGCCTTTCAGGAGACAGTAGGCTCGAAATTTCGGAATGAAATTTCTGGTTTTTTCACGTCTACAAAATTGTTTGTCATATCATCAGTCACAAAAAATAAGAACTAAATGTTTGGGGGCCTTTTCTCCTTAATTAGCTCAACCCACGAAGTGTGGGTAGAGCTTATGTTATACTGTAGGGGGAGAAAATGTCTGTCTCACTGAAAATGTCTGTCTCACTTTTCAAAAGGCTTCTACTCCCACATGCTTTCATGGATTTGCTTGAAACTTGAACACAATGTTCCTTGGGTGGTGGGCAATTTGAGGTGTGCAGGAATTTTTGGTCCAAGGTCCCGTGTGGGCCCTATGGCCCATTTTATGAAATTCTTCAAAATGTTTCTTCTCCTACAGATTCTCTTGTACAGTGATGATGGTTTGTCATAATGATACTCTGTTAGTGGTGCCTTCAGGGTGTTCAGGAATTTTGGGTCCATGACCCAAGATGGGCCATAGGGTCCATTTTGTGAAATTTGCAAAATGTTTAACCCCTCCTCCAGTTAATGTTAAACAGAGTTGACGGCCTGTCATAATGATGCTTGGTTAGTGATCTGTGTATGGTTTTCTGAAAGTTTTGGTCCAAGGTCCCGTGTGGGCCCTATGTCGCATTCTTATGAAATTCTTCAAATTGCGTACTCCTACAGATTCTCTTGAACAATTTTAATGGTTTGTCATAATGATACTTGGTTAGTGGTACCTTCAGGGGTTCAGGAATTTTGGGTCCAAGGCCCAAGAGGGTCCATTTTGTGAAATATTGCAAAGTGATTAACTTTTCCTCCAGTTATTGTTAAACAGAGTTGACGGCCTGTTATAATGATGCTTGGTTAGTGATCTGTTTATGGTATTCTGGAAGTTTTCGTCCAAGGTTCCATGTGGGCCCTACTCCGTTAGTGGTACCTTCAGGGTCTTCATGAATTTTGGGTCCATGGCCAAATATGGACCCAAGGGTCCAACTTATGAAATATGGCAAAATACTTAGCTCTTTATTCCAGTTAATGTAAAACAGAGTTGACAGCCTATCATAGTGATGAGGGAATCAATGTTAGAATTTGGAATAATTTAAATTTTTAAAGTACAGTACACAAATCAGCACTACTAAGCAACATTTAAACTTGAAATGGATGGTGTAATTTTTATCCAATACTTTGTTTTTTGCTTACAAATTTCACAGGGAAGGGGAGAGAGGGGAAGAGGGGAGGGAAGACATTTGATAGCTTCCTCTCCACTGGTTATGCAACTGCCCTACACAAACTGGTTGCATTTATGCATTAAGGCAGTCTAGTTTCTGATCCCTGCCCTTACATAAGGGGATGAACTACATGAAGCTATAAAGATTTATCCCTGACACGGTCCAAGTGCTAGGTGAACAGTGTATACCATGGTAGTTGATAGTGAAGATGGAAAGTTGATTACATTTTTGGGGGAGAGATATTTGTGTGAAATATTTTAATCGTGACAGTGCCGCATATCGTGACCCAAAAGAGGTTTTACAGTTATTTTCGCTTGGGAACAAAAGAAAAGTACTGTTAGTTGTATCAGGAACTGGTAAAAATAACCATACAAATATCTTCGGTGCTTTCATTACCAGTACTGCAGGTAATGGTATTTATGTGAAAATCGGTATACTCCCTAGCCCTAGGGTTGAGTGACTGCAGAATTGCTGCTCTAGTTTTGCTAACCCTTTGGAGATTATTTGGGAATTGTTTCAGCATTCTTTCTTAGTGACCCAGTGGACCATACTTGAAGCCAAAACTTGAAACCCCATTTATCTGAACTTTTCTGTTATGGTATCCGAACTCCCTTCGGCCGATGTGTTTGAATAAATGGGGCTTTACTGCATATCTTGGGCTCAGATCCTGTGGTTAAGATCCAAGCTGTAGAGTAAAAGCAGATCAGATTCTCTGATTTTGATCTTGGAAGGGGGGAGGGGAGTTGGAAGAGGGGAGATATGACCCTGAGCAGGAGATTACAGCTCTAAGATCAATGGGGTGACTCAAAATCAGTCGTTCTCAGCAACCACATTTGTTGGGCATAAGCGAGGGAGATCAGAGTGCTAAACAAGTGTAACTTCACCAAGATCAATGGGATGTTGTTGGTTTGCTTGTAGGAGCATTTCCTTCAGATCTAGGTCTAATTTAAACTCTCCACCTGTGAGAGTTCATCCCTTTGTAAACAAGCCAGCTGAATTGACCGTAGGTTCTTTAAAGGGGTATAGCATGGTCGTCATGAAGAGATGTAATAATCTCATGGATGTTATCAATAACCATTGTGTCCCAGTGCAATACAACCTTGCACCTTTAACTTTATAGTGAGCAGAGTAGCTTAACTCAAATTTCATTGTTAAAGGGAAAATAAATAATGGTCAGCCAGGGATACCTAAAACTTGCTATGCTTTTCCAGCTTCATGTGGTTACGATGTGCTCATGCTGCCAATTTTGCCATTACTAATGTAATGCATCTTCTGAGAACTCAAAATCCCATCATGTGACTGTCTGGGCAGGTTTTCTGACTTAGTTTATTAGAGCATGAGTCATCCTCTAGCACCTTGCTCTCCTCTCCTCTCTGCACTGAAAAGGTTGTGCAGTGGTGCATATCTAATCTTAAACAATAGTTTCTGGAGGATACCTTTCAAGCCATACTGGTTGATCAGAAAGTTGTGATCAGAAAGTGCCATGGAAGCATGTTTGCTCAAGAGATTAAAGTACAGATAACAACTCTGGGGACTGTTGGAGAGAGTTGCAGAGGTGCAACTTATGGCCAATGGGTCCTCTAGTGACATGCGTGTTAATATCCTATCCCTGTCAAACCTTTTTTTTTGAACTTGAAAGAAGGGAACCTGCCAAACATTTTGTGGGGGGTGTGTCACACCAGGGAGTTGCTGGTCAAACATTCAGCAGTTTTGTATACAGATATCATACAAAGTAAAATGTGCATAGTGAGCTTACAATGCCAGAAACACAATTGGATGTGTTGTCTGTGTCCCAGTATTTTGATAAGCATGAGATAAAACTGGAGTTGCAATTGCTGAAACTGGCTGTCTGCTACATTAAAATGACGATGGGTGCTCTTTAAATTCCAGGATTTTTCATTGGGAAAATAGGGGAAGAAGTCAGTGGGTGGGCAAAATAATGGAATGACTTAATGGCAACAAAGGTACCATTGGAGCACAAAGAGCCCCCCCCCCATGGGGGTGAGGTGCAGTGGCCTAGGGGCAATGCCATGGTGGGGGACCATGTGGCAAACCCCAGGAAGCTCTGAGTTATTTTCAGATTTACTTTATGAAACACTTATAACAAGCCTTCAAAGGTTGTTTGATGCTCACATTTACAGACTACCAAAATAATGATTTGAACCCTTTTTTTTTTTTTTTTTTTGTCTTTTGCCTTTTGTCATAAAAGTTAACTCAGACGACCATGTTTTGTGGGAATTCTATGGCAGGCCAATGAAATACATTGCCTAATGTTAACTAAATGAGAAATGGCAAAAAAATCAGGGACATCTTTCTACTTGAAAGTGTTCCCTTGTTTGCAAAACTTCAGAGGACCTGGGGGTCACTTGTGGTGCACTAGGAATCAAATGGACCCTGGCCCCTGCTTATTTGTAGCCTTGGTATTTTTTGTGTTTCAGAGTGCAGCACAGTGTGGGAAATGCTATTATGAAGCTGTATGTTTGGAGCTCAATAACCTTGTACCATGGCTCTTGTCTGGTCCTTATTGCACACATGAAATCCAGTCTCCGTGCGAACCGGTTCAAATGTTGTGGGGCAACAGTGTTGTAGATTTGACTCTATGCAATGCCACTTTCACACTTCATGTATAAGTGCAGTCAAATATATGCTGAGTCTGAGTGATGACTTCCTTCTGTGAAATTAAAGGGACATACACAAGTAGTTTTGGAAGCATGGAAGTTATTTACAGAAACAGAGTTTGGGAGATGCTGATTTGGATCATCAGGAGGCTTAATACTTACAGATAACAAGAGAGAAACACCTTTTAAGTTGAAGCAGAATTTAGTCAATTAAAGCCTTTTATCAACAAGTAGTTCATAGTGTCTGAGGTATTAAAATAAGGCCTATAGCCAAGGATGCGCTAGGGGGATGTCACCCAGCCCCCTCCCCCACCCCCACCCCTACCCCCCACCCCCGGGAAAAATGATTTCCCATAATGCATCCAAACAACTATTGAACGTTTATGGTAAATCAAGGAGTTGTTCTGCTTGAATTACAATTAAGGAAACAAAAATATTGCCACGATTAAGAAGAATGGTTTATGAATTAGGGTATCAGGGTATACTTATTAAAATCTGGGTGACTGGGTTCTCCCTCTAAAGAGTACATTAAGCCATTCGAACTTTAGTTAAAGGCAATAGGCAGTCGCCCCAAAACTTTCTTTGAAAAATCAGCAAACTCTTGTAAATCTCCTCTTATTGCATTACAAATAACTCTGAAGACATTTTGAACATAACTATTACAAACAATAGGTGAAGCAAGGAGAAAATCTTGAATTTCACAATTCACTAACAAAAATATTGTCACATGATCAAAATAGGCCAATCATGAACTGGAGTGACTAGGCATACCCACTCCGATTGGGGTGACTGCAATTTACCTTTAAGGCCTTGATAAAGTCATTCTTAATTCCTCCCTAGTTTATTCCCATTGATGCCCTAGTTGATATGTACAGTTCTTATGTGAAGAAGAGACAAGTTATCCAATTCACAATTAATTATTGAGCAAATTTTTCCAGAAAAATTGGGGCTTGTGAGAAAATGTTACCTTTAAAGGGACCATATTCATTAAATCAAGTTGGGAAGTATTGTGGACACCCTTAAGATTTACAGGGTATCACTTTTGTGAGTTCCTGACTATGGTACTCTAGTAGCAGTTCACTGTGCAACTCCATGAGGATGGCTACCCCACAGAGCAGACTCTGTTTGCTCAGCTTCTCTGCTTCCCAAACCACCAGCCGCCCTAGAGAAGAGGACTGCGTCCAATTTTAGACTTAAACTTCATTACCATAATATTCATGTACTCTCACATTATTCATGTTATTGTTTTTGAGTGAGTGTGTGTACTCCTGTAGTCATAAACTGAAATCCTAGACTGAAACCTGACAAGTCTTATTATTACTGTGTTGCAAAACAACCTGTGCAGTGAGTCCCACCATGGATGGAATGGCTCCATAGTCCTACCAAGGAGTGCATGGGTATTACAGTGTTGCATTCTTGTGAACATTCACTAACAGTCAACCAGTCTCGAGGCTACATATTTCTATGAATATCCAAAAGAATTTGTTCGGTGTTCACTTGGGCAGGTGTTAGGGATATGACTGAACAAAGAATATGCAGCACAGCTTGCTACATAGGCAAGAGGATGGCCCTTGCATTATCTCTGGTAGCTACTACTCACATATCCAGGTTACCGTCAGTTGATTCAAGTAGTAGTTCCCTAAGTATTCAGTAGTAGAATGAGGTCTGTACATCCAGGACTTCAGTGCTCAGAGCTTGTCCCTGAAGCTTGCGCTATTTACTTAAACCAGGTAAGTCTGTAAATGGGCCATCCAGCCAGGTGTGTTACCTCTCTAGGGTTTTGATAGATTTATGTAGCATAATGGAATGGCTAACATTTTGGAACCATCCCTGAATGGAATCCAAGTATCATGCTGAGAAAGTATACTGATGGATCGTCCGACAGTCTTCAAGTCCATCACAATTGAGATTGAATTTCATGCTTACGTAAAGAGTGAGAAAGTTTGAATTTGAGGGGAAACATGGTTTTAAAAGCAGGAGTCTGAGTATGTCTGTTAGGGAATGCAAGAAAAAACAAGGAATACCAGCTTTGTCACTACAGTTTCCCAACACTGACTTATGATAGGTTCAATGGCTATCAACTAAATATCAATACACTTCTTGGTAAAAGTTTGAGCATGCACCAAGAAAAAAAACTGTGACAGCTGTAGTTCTGAATTGAGGGCGCTGTTCCAGTTATGCAAGAAACTTGTTTGCTGTCTGAATGCCAGTTTCTTGGTTGGCTTTTGAAATTGCTTTTGGACAGTAGTATGGTTGTCACAAATTGGGATGATGTTTAAATCACAGAAAATTTTGTATCAAAGAAGAAAATTTATTAACCCATATTAGTTATATTGTCAGTGTAATGGGTTCATGATGTAATACTTTACTAATATTTGATTCATTAAAGTAAATATTGTAATATCTGCACTTCCTTATAGCATGAGAAAGTAAAGTATTTCACAAAATTTGACCCTGAAAATTCTCAGTATTTACCTGGGGCACTGGGGTGCTATAAACCATCCTGGACATTTTACAATACAGTATAATGTGCTGTATATGTCCTTGAATTATATTTTGTATCACAGGGAATTGTACAACCAACCTGCAATCCATTGTTCTTTCAAACATAAGAAGACCTTTTTTCTGTAATAGTCTGATGCAGACCTTTCGGCACTTTTTAACGCTTGTGTGTCTTGCATCAAATCCTTTCTTGTGTATTAATGTAAGATAGAGGAACACTCTAGGCATGGAGGCAGAGACATCTGTTCTTCTTTCCCAGTTGCTTTTAGGTTGTTGGGGCCATCATATGCATATTTTGATATAAATTCTGGGTTTGCAATGTAAAAAAATCACATATGTTTAGGTGTTCTGCAAAAAACTGTTTTACGTCATGGGGTTGAATGATGTCTGTAAAAATGCTGCCCCTCTGATAAAACTTTCTTTCAGGTCCCCCACCCTCCCCCACCCACATATGCAGGATTTTTCAACCGGGGGGGGGGGATGACTTCATTTTCGTCAAATGCCTAGTGTAGTAACTTATTTAAGAGTATAGCAACTTTTTCTTCAACGGGGGGGGGGGGGCATCCCCCAGGGCTTCCCCTGGATATGCCTCTGCCCCCTCCCCTAGAAATGTTGCCAGTGTAATGTTTACTATAAAATAACCTGGTTATTTTCAAACTATGCATAATCATTGGTATGTTCTGATAAGTTAAAGGTATAATTCAGTTTGTCCCATATCATGAGAATCAAAAACATGAATGCATAAAGATATTAATCTATGCATGCTCTAACAGATAACAGTGCCATCTCTGAAGGATTGGTAGTGGCCTCCTGAATTCGTAGAAATTCTTTCAAACAGTCTTTTTGCAGCTGATCTCATTCATCAGCTGTGAAATTGTTATAGTGAATAAAACCCAGTCCCCCTGTCAATCTCTTGGGTGGCCTGTCACATGACTATCCACATGTCTTGCAGTGCATTTTAGGTAGGACTTCTCTAATACAGTATGGTACATTGGGATTATTATTAGCTGCCTGTCACCATTTTCAAATTCAGGGAAACGTGGTAGCCTAACTGTCTTATATGTCAGACCACTCATATTGCACCACATGTGTTTACCCGTGAAAGAAGCTTAGTAATAAAAAATGTGTAACCTTTTAGTCTGCAAGGTATTGTACTTTTGAACAAAGTTCAAAACGCCAGTAGCATGTGTCAGAACAGTTTTACCATTAGCAGATGGTATCAAGGGAGTTTAAAAGAGGTCTTGATGAACCATGGTGGGCCTCTTGTCCTCTAAGTTGCCAGCTGGAAGAGTTCCTGGGGTGACACTCTCTTCACATTTGCGTTAGCACCAAACACGCAGTCCTGGTTCTCTTCAAGTTAATATCAACATTAGTTGTGACGTTGCTGCATGCCTTCGTGGATGTGTGACAATAGCTCCTTCAAGTCTTTAACGAAAATTATTTTAAACTTTTCTTGTACTTTTATTATGTATCCTTGGTTCCTTGGAGTACACACGTACTCATGAAGGTAGGGGAAGAGATGAGGGGGCACTTTATGGAGGGGAGGTGAAGGGAGAGGGCTGTCAGCACTACCTTAATACCATTTTTTTCAGGAACAACATTTACGTAATGGTTGAAGAATATCCAGTACTCTTATCTCACTTCCACCCTCCCCCTCCAGTACTGTCAACCCTTTCCCCCTCCCTGTATACATCTACCATCCCTTATACCGTAGTAGTTTACATGGGAAGACCTTCTGCACACTGTCAATTTATAGCAACTCTACCACAAAAATACAAATTAAAAGAGGGTACGAAAGCTTTTCAAAAGGAGATGTTATATTGTTAAGACATGTTTGCTGGCATGATATTTGTAGGGCTCGAAATAAGCTTGAAAAAGGGCACAGCCAAAATGAGCAAATTGCCTGTTGGTCTATGTTATTTCATAGGACATTGACTGAGGGGCACCGTGGCCATCAGTAAGGGCCCGACAGCTATGGCTGTCGGCTGTCGGTACTGCCGGTTATTTCAAGCCCTGTATTTGTTACAGACCTATTGCATAACAATTGTTCATTGTTAGTAGTGACTTGCACATATGTGAGTAACAGCAAGCAATGAACTACAGATAAGTGACCAGTTGTGAGTGGAATGTCGTTACTTTCGTTTATCATGTAGCATAATCATTTTGGCCTTTATTCCCCTCCCCTTTCTATGAATGAGATCATATCTTCCAAATCATGAATCTCCCTTCTCCACTCCCACAGTCATTTGCCAAACCTCCCACCTCCCCCAAAAAAGAAAAAATGTGGCATGCTACTTATACTCTGTTAGCTTCAATCATTCGTCTTCTCCCTCATCCGTCTTGTATCTGCTTTCAGACTCTTATGCCACCATGGATTGCATAGTGGAGTTATAGTTTCCTTACCGTAACCCCCATCTAGTGGTCATAGCACTTAACAAGTTTACAAAGATTATACGCAAGTAGTTTCGTATTAAGTTATTTGTTTTGGGAGCATTAAAGTTAGTTTCCTTCCAACACTGGTGTACAAGGCAGGACTACAGCCCCTCCCCCCCCCCCCCCTCATTCTGGCAGAATGTTTGCTGTTTTGGGGCAAAAATTCTATTCATGGGCAAAATTGTGTCATTTTTTCAGGCAAAAATACTCAGCCCTTCAATTTAAAGTAGTCCCATGTGTTAAGAATCAGCAGTCATGGAATACCTTCAGTGGATATCAGTTGAACCTTCTATGGTTAAAGAATCTCTCTGAAGACTGTGAGAAATATTTGGCATGCCTGTAATGCCTCACAAGATTCATTCAACATAAAAAAAATCAATTTCAAACTATTTCTGTTTCCTTTTTACAGTTTTATGCTCAAGGTCCCTAAGTCTGTTGGAGCCATTGCTGTTGCGTCGAGGCAAACGAAAGGAAAAGGTACTATTCTGTAAATTGGACAGAGTCTTAAGGGATTGTTTAAAGGGAGAATGCAGTCACCCCCAAAGAGAATTGTATAGTAGACTATCCTATTTCCTGAATGGCTCTTGAGAATCATGTGACAGTATTTTTCTCACTCAGTTGTAAAATTTACAAGGAGCAACTGCTTGATTTAACTTGAAAATGCAATATTTATGTTCTAAAATATCATGAAAGATACTCGGAAGTGAAATAAGAAGAAATTTGTGACATTTAGCTATTGTTTCGAAATAAGTTTGGGGCGACTGCTCCTGACCTTTAAGTCATTTTCAGAATTTGCTTGTGCCCCAAAAATGAAGATTTGGTGGCACACTTGTATACTATGTTTTGAGGCACCAAACAAGAGCGGGGAACCTGACTGCTAAGTTTCCCTTAGAGATGTCATACTTTAAAGAAAATAACAGACACTGACAGCATCCTATGACCTTTCGGATGTAAAAACAGTCCGTTTTGTAGAACATAGTCTAGACAGCAGAAACATTGGTGAATTTGTTGTTGTACTGATTTAATCACCAGACTTAAGCTTTTATTGATAAAGAAATATTCATACTCTCGGTGAAGTTGCATTTTTGATTACATTTAATTCCACCATTTGTCAAGATACAGATCATAACAAGCCTTTCTGTTTGAATAGCCAAAACGACGAAATTGGTTTTAAAACGATTTCATCATTTGTTCATAAAGGTCATAGTGTCATAATTTGAATTCCTTCACATCATGTTTGCATGAGTTTCACAGTGGGTAAACAATGCTGTTCCAGCACCTCAACCCACTGGTCGTGATTTACCTTGAAAGAAGCGGCTGGATCAAAGACTATTCATCCTTTGGTGACCAGATATCTCTGCAGAATAGGGTCCAACTATGAACTCACTATATACCTATATACATGACTACTCTCCAAATACCAAAAGTTCTGGAAATATCACTCATTTCCAGGTGGAATGTTTGCCCAGCTTGTATATATATGCCGATGTCCTAGGTTTGTTGGTCCTGATTTTGTGTAGTATGCACATACAATGTGGATCTTAAATCTAATTTTGGCAAGCCTATTACTGCATGAAAATATGGATCTAGTTCAGGTTGCTAGGTACAGCTACTAGGCTGTGGTGCTGAAAAAGATTCATCAACCTCAAATTACCTTTGGCAGAGTGGCTCATAGAGTAGGAATATTTACACTTTGGTGTGTTTAGTTGGGGGCCCACAACTATCACATAACCCTCTGCTTATCCCGCAGTCAGCTTTGTGTAGGATCCTTAACAACCCCAAGTATTGCTTATGGATTTAATTCCTGACTTTGAATTCACCAAACTTCATTGGTTGACAGAGTGGTGCATAGGTAGTATCAGCATGCAGACATTCACTGAACGGTGGTAATTAGAGTTTTCCCAAGTCAGTGTAGACTTAAATGGCAACAGAAATTTCCCTTTTCTCCCAAGAGCATCATCATGCCCCCCTCCCCTTGTACCCCACCTGTTGATGCCCATTCTTCCTCCAATAATGCAAAATAGAATCAATTTGGAGACAGGTGATTGATAAGGATTTTATAGTAAAAGTAGTGATAGACATTGTGCATGGTATGAGGCAAGGTTTGTTCTTATCCTAAACTGAAACATTCATGTTCCTAACTTTGACAGGCCGTGGAGGCAACAAGTGGCTATCACCGCTGGGATGTGCAATGTTTACAGCCCACGTACAGCTTCGAGTCGGTACCAAGTTAGCCAGTAAACTTTCCTTCCTACAACACATGGCGGCATTGGCAGCTGTTGAATCCATCTGCTCCAGACCTGGTTACGAGGTTAACGACTGCTCTGCAGTTCCAAATTGTTTGATATAAGAACACAGTTGGTATTTGTAAAGCTGTAAAGACTAATTACCAATTACTGCAAAGGTCATGCTGACCTTCTTACCTGAAAAGTAGAAAAGCCTGTTGAGTATCTTTTCCATTCATGTGATGTTTTGTGATTTATATTCTGTTCAGAGAAGCAGTGTACCACTCTGAGTATAGTTTGGACATATTCTCCTATCCCAGGCAAAGTAAAAAGAGATAATTATGTC